>CM070641.1:47218299-47818299 GCA_036346575.1 Dendrocalamus sinicus | reverse complement strand
GCAATATTGACAGACGATTCTCCCACAACAGCCGAGCCAATCATGGCTGAGCCATCTTGTGTCGCTAAACGCATCTCATAACTCAGAAGATGAGAATACAGATCGTTTAGAGACATTGCATCAGTTTTGATTGTAACCGATGTAACAAGTGGATTATATTCTGAAGGAAGCCCCGCCAGAATATAGCTGATGACCTCGTCATCTCGGAGGGGTTGGCCGACTGTAGCCAAAGTATCAGCAAGCTGCTTCATCTTGTTGAAGTAGGCGGCCGCAGAATCTCCTTTTTTGGTATTGGCCAACTGAAAACGGATCTGCATGGCCTTCGCACGCGACTGCGACGAGAACATACTCGCCAAAGCATTCCATACTGCCTGCGCGGTGGTGAGAAGATGTACTTGTGAAAGCACTTCTTCAGTTAGAGATGCCAGAAGGGCACTGAGGACAAGCTGATCCTGCTGTACCCAGGCTCGATGTGCAGGATTGACAACCTGCGACGTCTCGGCGCCAATCGTCGCACTGGGACATGCCGTCGTGCCGTCGACATATCCTAGCAAGTCCTGGCCCCTGAGATAAGCCGTGACTTGCGCCTTCCATAAGAGATAGTTGCCATCTGATAGCCGCACAGTCACCATATTGCCAAAGGATGGCGTGATGCCGGCACTCCTAGACGTCGCTGGTGAAGACATCTCGTCGGAGATGTTAGATAGCTCTGATACCATAAAGAAATATGGACTCAGGAAGAAACAGTATTTTGGAGATGGAAAAGCTCAATCGCTAGTTCCTTCTGTTTGCATATTTATACACAGTATTGCAAGTTCGGCTACAGTCCAGGCGCAAGCCTTGTAACAGAAATAACAAACTTATCTCTAAAACAAACATCATCTGAATCTAAACAAATCTAATATATCTTCAGAATACATGATGTATCTTATCTACTATTTCAGCAGATCTATGCAAAACCAATCCCAGACAAGCTGTATCTTTTAGATATCGAAGAATACGCTTAACCGCCATCCAATAAACATTAGTGGGCATATGCAAATACTGACATACTTTGTTGATACTAAATGCAATATCGGGTCTTGTCAAAGTTAAATATTGAAGAGCTCCAATTGTACTTCGATATCTAGTCGCCTCTTCATATGACAATTTCTCCCCTTCAAAGCGAGAAATCTTTTCGGAAGAACTCATTGGCGTACTGACTTCCTTTGATCGCAACATATTCATTTTGTGGGGTAGATCCATAATATACTTATGCTGTGACAATACTAGCCCATCCTTCACATGCTGCACTTCAATACCCAAAAAATAATTAATTTCATCTAGATCTTTCACAGTGAAATCATCTCTCAATTCTTGAAGTAACCAAATAGTTGATTGAGGAGAAACTGATAATTAGAATGTTACCAACATAAATCAGCATAAACATGGCAACATTATTCCTCCGAAAGATAAAGAGTGAGGTGTCAGCACTAGAGGGAACAAAGCCAAGATCTTGTAACTTAGAGCTTAATCGTGCAAACCATGCACGTGGCGCTTGCTTGAGGCTGTAAAGAGATTTATCTAATTTGCATATATAACGAGGAAATCTTGAATCGAGATAACCTTGCAGCTGCTTCATATAGACTTCTTGCAAGAATCCATAAAGGAAAGCATTCTGAACATCAATCTATTTCACACACCATCCTGCTGAAACAACTAAAGAAAGTAAAATACATATAGTGGTATGCTTGACAACCGGACTAAATGTATCTTTATAATCAATGCCATAGTGCCGTTTAAACCTTGTTGACACTAATGTGGCCTTATGACGATCAATTGTACCATCAACCTTCTTCTTTAACTTGAACACCCATTTGCAATCGATAACATTCAATCCTGATTTCGGAGGGAGCAAGTGCCAAGTGTTATTCTTAAGTAATGCCGAATATTCAATATCCATGGCTACCCTCCACTGAGGAACAAGAACAACATCCAAATGTGACAACGGCTCAGTGAATGCATCTGAACTGTGAGTCAAATAAGCAACCCTGCCATCAGTCCGCTACTTAGGACACCTGATATTATGCTTCAATCGTGTGCCATATGGATGTGAAGGCATAGCCGGAGCATCATCATCCGTCTGGGCATCAATACCAGCAGCTTGAGCATCATCTGTCTGGGCATCAAGACCAGCAGCTTGTTCGGTGTTAGTACCTGCATCAGCTTCAATTTCTGTACCTGCGATTACAGACTGAAGAGGAAAGGCTGGTTGCACATTAAGCAAAACATGGTCATTAGTGCTATTAGTAATACTGCTGCTAGTAAGAGATGTATTTATGGCATGAACACTTGGAAGCAGTTTGGATGGTTTCTAGACAGTAGGAATATGAGTGGAAAAGGAAATTTTGAGCTCATCAAAGATTACATCTCTTGAGATGTAAACATGACCCATGGAAATATCCAAGCATTTGTATCCCTTGTGGGCTTGTGGTGTGGACTAAACCCAAGGAATACACACTCTTTTGAACGAAAAGAAAGTTTATGAGTATTATAAGGATGGGGATGTGACCAACAAGCATAACCAAAAACTTGAAGAAGGGAATAATTAGGTTTGACATAGAATAATCTCTCAAGAGAGCATGCATTGTCTATGACACGAGTGGGAAGGCGATTTATGAGATAAGTAGCAGTCAAAAAAGCTTCATCCCAGAATTTAATTTGCATAGAAGCATGGGCAAGATGTGCGAGGCCAATTTCAATGATACGATGATATTTTCTTTCAACTGAACTATTTTGTTGATGTGTATAAGGGCATGACACTCTATGCTCTGTGCCAATATTTGTGAAAATTTTATTGAGTTTTTGATATTCTCCTCCCAAATCAGATGAACACATTTAATCCTTTTATCAAGTAGGCGTTCTACATATTTTTAAAATTGCAAAAATACCTGCTCAACCTTAGATTTAGCATGTAGCAAATAGATCCAAGTGAATTTACTAAAATCATCTATAAAGCTCACGTAGTACTTGTATCCTCCAATAGACTGAGCAGGACCCCATACATCAGAAAATATAAGTTCTAAAGGAGACTTAGACACGTGAATTACTAGGGAATAAGGAAGTTGATGACTCTTTGCTTGCTGATATGCATTAGAAACAAGCAAATGCATGGGACTTATAGAAGGCAATTTATTTAGATGAAGAATCGACTGAACTACTTGGGATGACGGATAACCAAAATGAGCATGCAACTGTTGATTGGAGACCTTGGCACCTAATAAGATTGACTTGGGAGAGTTGGTTGTGGATGACTTGATTGGATAGAGTCCAGACTCACATCTATCATGAAGTAGACTTTTCTTCGACATCTGATCCTTGACAACAAAATGGTTTAGATGAATTTCATGGAAGACATTATTATCTCAAGTGAGTTTATGAACAAATATGAGATTCTTTGAAAGTTGTGGAACATGGAGAACCCTTCTAAGGGCTAAAGGATGAGCAGCAATATTAATAGAGTGATGACTAGTGTTAGATACGTGCAAACCTGCGCCATTACCAACATGGACGTGATCTGTTCCGGAGTACTTTTCCTTCATTGTCAAACGATCAAGATCACTTGTAATGTGATCAGTTGCACCAGTATCAATATACCAACAAGGATCAACTTGGTATGAAGGCGTGACTGTTGCTGTAGCTGCGGTATGAACCTCTTCAGATTGGTAGGAGTGATCAAAACGGTGCCAACACTTAACTGCCATGTGACCTATCTTTCCGCAGAGTTGGCAGACTGGATGAGAACCTCCTCCCCATCCTCCTTGGCATGAGGAGCCACCACAGTTATTCTGGTAATGACGACCACGCCCTCGACCAGCTCTGAAACCTTGGTGCTAATATTGATTGCCTCGGAAAGAGCCACGTTCAGCAAAATTTGCCACCGGATATGACCCTCCAAGGTTCAGATGTAGATCAGAAGTAGGGTCTGTTCTTTGCGGCTTCTAAAAGCGACTTTTGGCTTTTGCTACAGTACCTAACTTTTAAACGGAGTATTTTCTCAAGACAGGATCTATAAGTTAATTATAGTACACGTTAAAAACTCAATATCTGTACCAGCCAAAATTGTAAACTAGTATCTCTCTCTCCATAACCTCTATCGCGAACAGCCCAAAATTGAAAAATTCCAGCCATAAGTCATAAGCCACAGTCATAAGCAAAAAAAGAGAGAAAAGAATAGGCCTGTATGCTGTTCCAACCTGTGCTTAAAACCCATTAGATGAGCATAAACATCATCAAGAGTTATATACCTTCTGATCTTGTGGTAAGTGAGGTGACTAATGAATGAAACTCAGATCTGAGGCCAGCAAGAATACAGGAGACACATTCATCTTCCTCAGGGGCATGCCAACTGCAGCAAGAGTGTTGGCAAGATTCTTTTCTTCCTTCACCACACCGGGATGGACAAAAGGCAGAAGAAGCAATGGAAAAGATGACGAAGCAATGGGAGGAGACCCACGACCTAGCAAGTCGTAACATCCTGAAAATTTGAATTTGAAAATGTGAAGCTTTTTGAATTATTTCTGCAATATGTTTTATTTGAATTTGGAGTTTATTGGCTTTTTGTAAATATAAAGGAATTTCCAAGGTAGAAAGATCACATAAAATAAAGAATCTGAAAAGATGATCCATAAACTACCAAGTATGCTACCCTAGCCATTTTACTTCGAGGCTCTCTTACCAAATTCAAAATGATAATATAAAAGTGAGTGTTGATAACAATCAAATTACCCCAAATCTTCCCTCCTCTGTCCATTGATTCAAAAGGAAAATTTCAATCCTCTTCTCGTACCTTTACATCAAAAATTTAGGGTTAAGAACGTTGCAGATGGTCATGAAGATAAGGTAGTCTCGTTCTAACGGACTATGCCAATAAACCTTGTGCCCCCACATATGTGTTTCCACGAATAGACGTTGTCTGTCATGAGCTTTCACTTTGTACATGCCTTTGCCTTTTTGCCCTCGGGCGTTATCTTTTGCAGTCACAGGAAAAGATTGTTTTAAAGAACTTGCAAGATTTGTGTGCCACCCCAGCTTCTCGGGTGTGCTCTTTTAAAAAAAATTTGGAATGGGTTTGGATTACCTTATCTCCCCACGACTCAATCCTCACCTCATGCTATTCCCTCTCACCTCTTGCTGAAAACCCCATCGGAAGCAAGGAGCTACATAGCCAAATCAAGGCAATCAAAGATGAGTGAAGAGTTCATGACTTTCCAACTAAAAGCCTCAGCCGACACCTGGACCAAGACTCGAGACTCTGCCATGCTAACATTCTCTCCTTACCACCCAGAGGAACCATAGATCAAACCGCCGCTAAATAAACACTATAACAAGGAACGCGTCGATGACATGAAGAAGAAAGACATTACGCATACCAATACTCCGTGAACTACTCCAACTGCGAAGACGACCATCAACCTGGCAAATATCATATGAGCAAGGCCACATATTCTCTCTGTGAAAGACAAGACCACCAACCTGAAGATTGCTTCTAAAACCTATTACTGACCAAGCAGCTGAAGTACCACGGATGAGTCTCCACATCGCCACAAGACCCACCATGTTTAGAGTTAAAAGAAATAAATAATGACTAGTGATACCCATTTTAAGGGGGGTAGCACTATGAGATAGAACTGCCGAAGAACCACTATGATGCATACTTTTGAAATTGCCACAACTTGGACTTAGGACTAATCGGACGGAACAAGGAGATTCGCGAGACGAGAAATCTTCTGGTGATAAGGGTTACAAGACATACCTTTAGCTAAACCCGACATGCGTGGCAAAGCTAAAGAGTAAGAACGAGGTCCCAATAGAAGTAAAAGACCACCATATAGATATGTCCATTGGCACCTCTTACATTCATAAGGCCCTCTACCCCTAAGGTGAGACCATTCTTATCCACCTATCTATAAGAAATTCGGCGACCATATGTCCAATAGACGATGCAACTACTCCATTCCACGATGACGTGAAGACAACAATGTTAAAGGGCAAGTACTTGGAAGACTACGACCTATCCAGGAAAACAAGGTTTCTCTCTTTCCTTTGACCTCTCAAGTTATAACCCCATTGTGCGATTTTCCTCTCTCGTGGAGCTAAAGGACTATCGTCGGGCAACACCCCAAAACCCATTGCTAACCAATATAACCCACCTCCAATCTTTCTACTCTCAGGAATCTAGGGTGAGATTCATTTAAGGGGTAGGTTTGTAACATCTGAAAATTTGAATTTGAAAATGTGAAGCTTTTGAATTATTTCTGCAATATGTTTTATTTGAATTTGGAGTTTATTGGCTTTTGTAAATATAAAGGAATTTCAAGGTAGAAAGATCACATAAAATAAAGAATCAAAAGATGATCCATAAACTACCAAGTTGAGAAATGAAAATAAGCGTAAAATAATATTCTGAAAGTGTTGGCAAGCAATTTAAAGGAAGCTAGCAAGTGTATATAAGTGCAAACAAATATGAATAATAATGTATGTATATATGTACATGTATACTATGTGAGAGAGTAAATAAATTAATATATGGGTACATACACAAAAATCAGAGAAAAGTAAAAATACATGTATAGGTATATATCTCAAAACCTATGTGCAAATGTATATGTAAGTGTAAAATTCAATTGCAAAAACAAAAGAAAAATGAAAAGAAAAACACCACGTAGGCCATCATCACCCGGCCAGTCTCTCTCAAGACGCGGCGGGCATCACGCGTGGGCCAGCGCACGCTGCTGCCCACCAAGGCGCTGCGCCCGCGCCCGCCGCTCGCTGCCCGCCCTCGCCATGTGGGCCGCGCCCGTCGCGCTCCCGTGGCCGGTGGGCTGCTGCCAACCGCGCCTTCCTGCGCCGCGGGCCGCGACCGCGCCACTCTCTCGGCGGTGGCCCGCGCGCGCTCGCGTCTTCCTCCTCCTTTCTTCTCCACGCGCCGCGCGCTCTCGCTCGCGCTCGCTCCTCTGCGCGGCGCAGATCCCGCTCTCCTCTCTCCTCGCGGGAAAAATATCAAAGGATCTACGGGAGGGAATCACCTCTCCCGCCTCTCTCCCTACAAAATCTCGGCGGGATTTGGTTCGCCTCACCTCGCCGTGGCGGCGGAGCAGATGTCAAGCTCGCCGCGCGCTCCTCTTCCGGCTATAAAGCCGCGCTGGGAGCCCCAACGCGCGCACTACTCTCCTCCACCATTCCCGTAAGCAATCGAGCGAGAGCCTCTGTCGCCGCGGTCCTCTCCTCTTCCCGAGCTCGGCGCCACCCTCCCGCCGATTCGGCGTCCCAGCCAACCCAAGCTCCTGGAGCTTGCGGGAGCAAGGTGAAGCTATCCCCGCCTTTCCTGTGCCCCGTGGACTCCACCTCGCCGTCACCGAGGCTCTCCCGAACCACCGCTGCCGCGACGCCGCGCCGCCATGCGTGCCCACCTCCCCGGGCGCACGGAAGATTCACCAAGGCACGGGGTTACATATCACGAGTCCCCGAACCCCTCGGCCGCCGCTGCCGCCGCGCGCGCGCCCGACTTCCTCCGCCGCGCCTCCTCGACATCCTCAAAAGGATTTATTGCCCATATATGGTAGGCAAAGCCTCCCGCTCGCTTAGTTATCAGCGCATCTCTTCCTCTCCTCGCTCCGCGCGCGCGTTCGAGCTTGGCTCCAGCGCGTAGCGGTCAGCGTTCTTTTAATTTTCCGTCGGCAGGTGGGCCCGCTCGTCACCGCGCGGGATCATGAGCCCATGGACAGGCGGACCCCACGTCGGCGTATAACGTCGCTAACATGTGGACCCCACCTGTCGAGACTCGGACTAAACAAAATAATAAAAAGATAACTGTCCAATGGAACTGAAATCATAATTTTTAGAGTTCATTTGGATTTTTGATTTGGTTTGATTCGCCAAAATTTTGGCGCAAAAATAGGAGCTATCGAGGCGCAGCACTAGAAGCCCCGGACAATCAAGCACCCGGTACCAAGAATAAGTTGAACCTAGCGTTTTAAATTAACTTGCATTGTCTGTTAGAGGTCAACTCCTTGTTTACCTTGCAATGAGGGAACCTTGTCCCTAGCAAAAATATAATAGCAACAAACCATATGCCATCTTAGCATTGAATAGGAATCGAAGAAATTGTCGTTTTATTCATGAGCATGGTGGTAATGCGTATGTTTCCCAAAACCCCAACATGCTTTAAAATGCAGGCGCAACGATGGTGTGAAAGTGTGGTGCCACACAAAATGGATTAGTGGTAGACCGAGGGAATCTTGTCAGACACCTCTTTACAACTTGTTGGTGCGGGACAGGATGTAAATGGGACACCGTTCTTCAAGTCTAAGCATCCCGCTGGCGTATGGGACCCATCGCAAGTGGGAACCTAGGTATGATGTACTTTGAGCGGGGTTGTCAACCACATGACAAACTACTCTTGTGGTGAAAGTGTACAAACTCTGCAGAGTGACTACCCTTAACTAGACCAAAGTATCTTTGAGACATTGTTCTGGATGTCGCGACCTATCGGATGTCGTTCGCCCGGTGTCGTCCCGGGTAAGAACCACGTGTCACCATTTTCCCTACCTTTCATTATGCTTCAAATGCTAGGTCTTAGGAATTTTATATAATTGTATTCAAAAGCACTCTTATAAAAATAAAATAAACCAAAGCCATCCTTTGAATAGCCATACATGTTATATCGCATTCGTGTGTTGATTCACGAGCACGGGTGGAGTGCTCATGCTCGCTTTGCGACAAAAATTGAGTCAGGACCAAGTCACCTCGCACTAACAATCTCTCCACAAGCCTAGCGTCTCGCGAGGTCAACTCCTGCGCAATGAGGGCCCCATATTTACGTTCTCGAGTTGTGCAAACTACTCGGTGACTACCCGACCGCGATCTGAACATCGCGAAGGACCACGTGTACCCTATGTGGCTACCGTAAATGGATCGATCTTGAGATCCATCTTAAGGACCAATGGGCCCTCGACTTCAAGGAGTGGAATGTCACAAGGTCATCGGAGATGCAGGAGGAGGAGCGCCGCAAGAACGAGCAAACTCTGCATATACAACGCGAGACGAAAGCTCATCTCGAAGTGTGCACGCGTAGGGAGCGGGAGGCTTGCGAGAGGGAGCGCGAGAGAAAGAATGAAATGGCGACGAAGACAAAAGAGGCTGCCGAGGAGTTCAACGCCAAGCAGGCAAGGAAGGGAAAATGACCCCGATCCACATAGTAGGTCGTACGAGCAGTTGGGTGGGTTAGTCGCACATGATGCTATATGTTATGCATGTAATAAAAAAGTACACGGCATGTTACTCCCAACTGTATTATAAAGTTTATTTAAATTTAGACAAGCTTATTATCTCGTCTTTTCGCATTCAATGATTCACATAGAGAGTCATCTAACAATATTAACATACCAGTTTTCTCTATACACGAATTTTCAGTAACATCAAAATATCACTTACCATCGTACATACCGATCGTTCTATGGTCAATCATTCCTAAAAAATTTCTAAAATTTATTACGCACCTACAACATACAATGAACATAAACTTTTATTACAACTCCAGCAGATTATTTTCCAGTTAAAAGCTACAAAATTGGTAAAATTTACAAAATTCACGGAGGGCTGAGTGCAATCGCCCAATGGGGGTGCCGTTGCGATCGCGAGGGTCGGCGATCGACATCCGATCATTAGGCGATTGGCTCGATCGCCCCATTGGGTGATTGGAGCCTATTTATGTAAAAAAAAGTTACTGTAGGTATATTTCTGTAATTTTGAATAAAAAATAGATTATTCGTACAAAAAAATCTCAAGCTGAGAAACAAGAAATAACAAAGTTAACAATGTAGTATAGCTCATTAAAAAACAATGTAGACTAGCTCATCCCAATCAATAACAAACAACAACAAAGCCTTTTGTCACAAATAAGTTAAGATAGACTAGGAAAAAACATCATCAAGGTCAAAGAAATAAGAGCTTTGTAATAAAACCTACAAGGTTAAAACCATAAGCCCTACATGCCATTTAAACCGAGAACCTAAAACACCACCTCTAAATTTTGTTCTTATACCATAGTTCTAGTATGTGGATCGCTAACTTCTATGTGTTTCTATCCAAAGCTAATTTTTTAGATGTATTTCAATTCCTCAAGTCTCTTTTAACTGTTTTCTCTCACTGCCGTTTCTATTGTAGTGTTGTCCATATATGAAATCCACAGCGGTATTGTTGACGCGAAAGTTGTGGCCAGGCATCACGTTTCTGATCAATGGTACGTAATAACCTGATCAACGATGATTAACTAGTAACGTAGATACTTTGGTGGATTGGATAACCACCATCCCTAAGGGCTAAGAGGACGATCATTAGTAGCAAATTAACAGTGGTCCTTCTCGCAAAAAAGAAGAAAAGTAACCATGCATGGTCCGGCTAGTGTACGTACGGGTGTAGATGAATTCAAGTATCGCAGACAGAGTAGAGTAAAAGAAGAGTATCATTAGGAAGATAGAGCTCGAGCCTAGCATTACCGATGGTCGTACAGGAGAGATGGAAGAAGACATGCATTGAGATGCATGCATAGTTCATGAACTTGTTCAACATGGTCACTCAAAAAGTATCATTACACACAAGCTTTTTTCTTACTCGGTCAGTACACACAAGATGCGGATTTCAGACTCTGAAGATTACATGTAACCTGTTTCTAAAAAAAAGGTAAGAAGATTACATGTAATAACTTGTTACACGATATCGATCTGACAGCCAGAGATGATGATACAGTACATTCGGCATCTCATATCAACCCTGCACTTAGTGGTAGTTTTACACACCAGGGCCGTGTGTATTGCTATGTACAGAACAAGATGGACGGTACATACATCAGCATTTGCAATTTGGATCAACAACGCAAAACCCAGAGACATACTTGCCATGATTACCCGGTACCGCATGGTTCCCTTTGTTGTAGCTACAGAGATATGATCCTTCAGTAACAGTGAGTGGCCTTCATGAAGCCACCAGCTTGTGTCGTGTCACTGGGCCGAGTGTGCTAGTAGCTGACTGCTGGCTGCTTACTAGCTAGCCGTCCCTTAATCATCCTCGTCATCCTCCAGATCACTGAAGGATACATCTTCCCCCTGCCCTACTGAAGTGATGTTGCCTGTCTTGCTGGTAACAGGTGCCATATCCTCTAGCCATGCCTCCACTTCTTTGTCGTCATCCTCCGCTGTATGAAGGTAAGACTTTTTGGCAGCTATACTCTTGATCTCATTTTGCACCACCAGCTCTTCTTCAATTACAGACTTGTCAATTATTTCTGCCTCGGTAGTTGAAATAGGATGCTTGTCAGCTTCAACACACAGCGTAGGACCAGGAGTTGGTTCTTGTGATGATGGTGCTTCTGACATTCCACTCTTGATTTGGATGCTTGAGGATGACAACTCTCTACCTTCATCTTGGGTAGAGGGGACACTCATGTTTTCTAATGAGCCCCCAGGCCCTTCGGATTCTAGCTTTTTCCTTGTTGGGGAACTTTGCAATAATTCTTCTCTTGCTTCTAGGATCTGCATGAAAGAGAATGTTATAAGGTGAAATTTAACAAAAGGTGTGGATCCAAACTTTCGACTTCCTAATATAATAAAATAAAGCAGAAAGACTATAATATGATCCACAGCATTACCATATGTTATTTGTAATAGTTTACATTGCCAATGTAGTTTTCCATGGATGCTATATTGGTATGGATATGTTGACTATATAACATAATATATGATACTAATGATAGTGCAATATGATCCACAGACTTAATGTGCGTGATAGGTTACACCATTATATTAACAATGCAATTCTCCATGGATTGTGTGCCTACTTGGCAAAAGAGAATTTTAGTTGAAAATGGCAAATACTGAAAGTCTGAAACATATCCCCCTGCTGTCCTGGATTCTGGTTAGGCAGTACTTCACTTTTTACACTGATATTTCCATTTGGAAGGTTTTGATTTTCAGCAATCTTAATTGTATCCACCACAAGAATATCAACAAGAACTGACAGCTCTAGATTTATTCAACATGACGTGTGGCTGAATATATATATATATATATATTCACTTTTTACACTGATATTTCCATTTGGAAGGTTTTGATTTTCAGCAATCTTAATTGTATCCACCACAAGAATATCAACAAGAACTGACAGCTCTAGATTTATTCAACATGACGTGTGGCTGAATATATATATATATATATATATATATATATATATATATATATATATATATATATATATATATATATATATATATATATATATATATATATATACTTGACCCCGTTCTATCGATTGGACCTTGAAAATGGACTTACAAAAAAAAATTGATAATATAATGAGAATCCCCAAATGTTAAATACGGAGCTTGGATGAGCATTAAGATTTAAGAGTCATCAACAAACTTTATGTGCCTACACTGTTGACCACAATCTGATGCCATTTCTGAGCTTTATTGTGCTTACTCAGCATACAGAACAAACGTAAACTTTAAGCAATATTGTTGTAACTATGATGCTAGATGCTGGATTTATCACTCATTGATATTTGGCTGACAGTGGATATATCACTCAATTCTCACTCATGCAACCACAATGGCCACAACTAAGTTTCTACAGATATTACTAAGCTAATGTTGAGTAGCCAAGTTTGCACCAGGTAGTTTGAGCTCCATTTGTATTTGAGCTAAGAGGTTCAGCTAGACCCAACTTCAGGCTTAAAACCAATCAAACACAGTAGCCAGGTCAGCAGTTCCAAACGTGTCTTGATACTGCTAGTTGAGTCTGGTTTCAATCCACTATTTAATTATAACAAGTCTCCAATTTTATGCAACCCCATATAATGAATGCATCAGGGCATTTCACTATTCCATGCTTAACAAGAATGCAAGGGGCTGGCTTCTTTCTTGTGAACATGAAATATGATGCATTGCTGGACAAGCGCTGATCTAAAGGGGTTAAAAAAAATAGTTTTCAGAAAATAGATCTTACAACTAAAATTCCATAACTAGCTTTTCCTAGTTTGTAATCTGTAAATGATTAGTACCAATTGGAAGCATATATATAATCAGTATGTGAACACATGTTTCTGTGAAAGAAAGGGTTATTTGTAGGTTTGCATGCATTGCAACAAGTTGACATGATAATCCATAATTAATTAAGAACATTTTGCTACAAATAGAAAGAATATGATGAAGCGCAGGGCATGTACTTGTGGCGTTGAAAGAAGTTCAGCATCTTGCTTGTTGAGTTTTGAGTGAAGAAGCACAAAATAGATCTTCCAAAAGCATGCTTCACTCATATTGGCAGAGCAAAGCTCTGTCCTGAGATATGACAGGCTTGGCACAATACGCTCTATAGCCAATGCATGTCCATATTGTATGTCTGAAAGTTCAAAATCTACACAAAAAGCACAGCATATATAAGCAAAGGAACTGAGAAAATCGGTCAAATATGATAAGTAGGACATGTCTGACATAATGGAACAAGATGCACACATGGCCTCAAGTAAACCAGTAAATTCTTACATATTGAAGAGGGGCATAGGCACACATCAAGAAGTTGAACATGCAATAGTCATTTCAAAACACAGTTGTGACGCAGTACAATGGCAATTGGCAAGTTAGAGCCAAAAAGTACAGTAACCAATGAAACTATCATGATCCAAATTTTCAGTAGGTAGGGAAAAATTATGATTATGGCATAAACAACAGGAAGATTAGCAATTTGTATGTCATGTCCATGTAAAAAAACTAAAATTTAACAAATTTGTTGGATAAAATATACTAGGTCCCATTACATTTT
This sequence comes from Dendrocalamus sinicus, assembly GCA_036346575.1. Classification (NCBI taxonomy): domain Eukaryota; kingdom Viridiplantae; phylum Streptophyta; class Magnoliopsida; order Poales; family Poaceae; genus Dendrocalamus; species Dendrocalamus sinicus. The sequence goes on along the minus strand of CM070641.1, from coordinate 47,804,446 downwards.
GCACCCGCACTGACATCATTAGCAACCTTGATTCCTTGAATACAGCTGAACTTTCACCAAGTATAGAAAGCACTCAATATGAAAGTGCCTCTTGTTATTTGACCGAAGTGAGTGGCACACCCCCATTTATTTGTATGCCCTACTAAAGTTAAACAAGTGATATTACAAGTAATCAAATTGTTACGAGACACTTATCTGATGTTGGTTAGGTAAATCATCAGATTACCATGCTGGTATATGTGCTTCGAGTTTGTGTGTACCTTTATCACTTGTTTGGTTTGCTACTTTCTTATTTTTGCCTCTGGGTAGAGGTCTTGTAAATGATATACTCAATATTGATGTTTCTGCAGAAACTGCGGCTTCAAAATAATTCAATACGTGTAAAGAGATAAAATTTCACCATAGGCATTTATGGCAAGTTATTGCAGATTGGGAACTTGAACACACCGACCAAAATGGATTATCACTTGCAGGGTTCCAAATACCGGCCGATTACCGCCGGTAACCAGTTTTACCGGTGCCGACCGGGAGAAAAAAAACCGCCGGTTTTTTTATTTAATTCAAATTTAAACTTTTGAATGTAAAAATTAGTTTATCTAATGATATTTACATTATTTAACACTAATAAAATGTATTAGAAAGATGCATGCACTTCCCGTGCTTGACTTCATACTTTTTTTCCATGAATGTATTAGGAATTTTCAAATTTTGAATGTAAAAGTTAGTTTTTCTAATGATGTTTATATTGTTTAACACTAATAGAATGTATTAGGAAGATCCATGCATCTCCCGTGCTTGACTTCATACCTTTTGCCATGAATGTGTTAGGAATTTTCAATTTCAAATTTGAAAACCCAGGTTTTAATGGTTTTTCCGGTTTTTAGCAGTTTTTCTCCGGTTTTTGGGCGGTTACCGGCCGGTAACCGGTACCGGCCCTCCGGCGGGATTTACCCCGGTAGCGGTTTTTGGAACCTTGATCACTTGTTTCTCATCATTATAGTTAGCGATCGATACTTCAAAAACTTCCTTAATTACAAGCTCTTTCCTATTAATTATCTCCTCAAATTAATACAATCAATGATAAACTCGAACTAAAGCCCTAATGAGACTCGCTAAAATGGACTGAGTAGCCCACTTCAGGTACCCACTCTGTCGAACTAACATCGCAAATGCAACCAGATGGAGTACTAATATAATTCATTCGTTCAACTCAAACTGCACTTCATCAGCAAACCATCACAAATGTGAAAAAATAAACTCAATCTCAACATAATGTAATAACCTTGAGCAGAGACTGCCAGTCTACCACTCTCAGCAGTCAGCAACTACTCTCCCTCACTAAACCTTGGCATATGTGGTATAAACAAGACTATATCCAAACTGCTAAAATTACGGGGGGGAAACCTAATTTCACTCCAAAAATCTTAGTTTCACAGTCAGTCAAACAAGATTAAGCAATTGGAACCAAATGTCTCCCTCGATTTGCATCTCTTATCCACTAATCTTGCAACCAAATGAGTGTAAAGTGTAAATTAGATCAAACTAATTAGTCAAATATATACAAGCCAAAGCAGCACAAACACTCAACTACTCAAGCACTCCAGTCTGATGCCTCTGGCTGACTGGCTCTTACCATCCGCGTGCCGGTCGTTGACGAACAAGGGGAAATCGAGCCACGTCTCGCGATGCGTCGAGATGTGCCTCACGAACACCACCACCTCCTCGGTCACGCCCACCGCCTCGCCCACCTCCTCCTCCTCCTCACCGGGCCCGAACGGCAGGAACGACGACGCGATCTTGGAGATTTCCGCCACGGCGTTGGCGTTCGAGAGCATCGAGATGCCGCTCCTCACCCTGCCCCCGATCTCTGCCAGGTCGCTCCGGATCCCGGCGATCCGCGGCGACTGAGCACCCACCTCCTCTGCCCCTGCAGCCGTCTCCGCTGCCTCGGCGGCGGGCGGCGGAGCGAGGAAGGATGCGACGCCCCAGAAGCGGCGGGTGAGGGACTCGGTCAGCTCCGAGATGTCGCCCTTGACGCCGCGGCTCGGGGAGTCCGGCTGCTCATCCTCTTCGGCGTCAGCGTCGGCGGGGTGGGAGGCGCGCTCCGGGCTCTTGTCGCCGGAGGTGGCCTCGTCGTCGTCGTCGTCGGAGGGGGCGGAGGAGAGGGTGGCTGCGATGGGGCGCGTGAACCATGACATCGCGGCGAGCTCGTGCGACCGTGCGTGCGCAGTGGACGGTGGAGTGGGGCGGCGGGTGGAGTGGCGGAAGAACGGGGAGACCAAGGAGAGTGTGCCGGCGGATTGGCCGATTAGTGCGTGTTCGGTACGGTTAAAAGAATTGTTCACACAAATGTCAATGTTACTGTGGCACTTTTTTTTCCCAATAGATCCATGGATTAGAGATGTATGACAGCGTATTTATCGACTAAAAATACATGTTCAATTATCCAGAAATACATGTTCAACTACCCAGTAACACCGAATTGATTCATACGTTGGAAACTTTACACCTCGGGCGACAAGAGAAATGTCAGCTGGCAAAGGATAAGGGAAAATCACTTATGGTCCTCGATGCCCCACTGAACGATAGATTATTTCGGACTGGGATAAATCTACACAAGTTGTGAAAGCCGAGTATTACGCGCAGGTCGTGAGAGCTAAAGCCCACAAAGGAGATAAGGAAAAGACACTAATGGACCCAAATGTATACGACGAATGACTGCAATCATGACTTTCAAAAGGCGCACATATATCTTAACTATAGTTGAGGTTGATGATTCATTCATGTTGTCATTTATATCGTACATGTAGTGAGATAAACATACGCATCTAACAAAACCCTACACACCATGTAATTCACACATTCATTAGAAAGTGTTATGTCATATTAGACATGGTCCGTTTACAATAATTTTTGCAATAACGTGTATGTACTACTTAATAGACGGAGTTGATAATGGCGATTCATCTTCCCCTCCACACTCTCTCTTGTACATTTCTAAAAAATTTCTACCCTGATATAGAAAAATATAATATCGAGTCGATTTGTCGAAATAATATGATTTTTTTTCATACGTATCAAAGCACAGACATTCACCTATCAACACAACAAGGGCTAAACGGGGCCGCTAGGGCACACGGCCAGCCAAGCGGGCTGCAGACTCAGCAGGTGTTGCTAAGCCAGGGGAGCTTTGTAGCCTGTTGGGCCCTGCTGGCTCCTGCAATCCTGTTGGGCCCTGCTGACTCCCACGATGTTGCCTCGCCTATCGCGTAGCCCATATCCTATTGAGCTATGGTGGTGTGGCAGGAGACCGGTGTCACCTGCTAAGCTCGTAGTTGGGGCTATTTTTACAAAAATAGATGTCTGAGGGTCAAGTTTAGAAGAAAAAAGTGCTATAGTACCATTTGTATGAACAGTTTATATCAGATACAGGTCCATGTTCTAAGCCCGTGCTTGTCAAATTTTTGGGTTACCAAATTTTGGTAACCTTGATCATGTTAGAGTGATCTCAGGGCTTTGGCCCAACGGCCAAAGCCCATCCCTTGACCGCGCCCTGATCGGGGGCGCCCAGCCCGTTTGGCTGGTGGGCCCCTGTCGCCAATGCTATAAATACAGAGGTGGGGGCCGGGCGGCACGTATCACGAGGTTGACCGCGCCGCCGTCACCCCACCGACAAACCCTAAGACCCGATCTGTTGAGGGGGCGCTGAGCCGACGGGAAGCACCACCGCCGCCGTTCACCGCCGCCAGGGAGACGCCGCCGCCCGGGACACGCCGCAGAGGAGCCCAGCACCTCTTCCCCGACCGTCGCTGCCCGTGCGCAGATCTTCACCGCCGAACCCGAGATGGCCTCATCCTCCTCCACGCAGTCGGAAGGTTGGTAACCCCTCTCCCTCTCAGTGTAGCACTCAAGAACCAACAAGAAAAGGATACCCCGCTAGATCTACCCTAGGAGATCCCTAAAGAACCTACCCTAACAATGGTATCAGAGCGCCTAGCGTTTAGATCTAGACGGAGGAAAAAGAAAAGAAAGAAAAAGAGGGGAACAAAGAACCCTAACCCTAGAAAAGAGACGACTGGGCTTACCTGGCCGTCGTCACCGGGCCGTCGTCGTCGCTGGCGTGCGGGAGATCGGCCGAGTCTTGCTCGCCGGCGCTCCACGTACGGGCCACCGTCGGCGTGCGGGAAAGATCCGAGCGCGCGCGCTCGGAGGGGCGCCGACACGGAGCCGCTCGACGGCGGCGCGCTCTCTCTAAGGGGAGCGCGCACGCCGGCGAGAGGGCCCATGGCGGCGCCGGTCTCCTCCTTCTCCGGCGGGGTGATCGCAGTCGCCGTCGCCGCTGAGACCGCTCGGGCGCGGGGAGAGGAGAGAGTGAAGCTAGGGTTTTCGGGGGCGTCCGCCGCGACTGGTTTTGATCGGGCGAAAGAGGCGCTGAGCCGTCGGATCGCATCGGGCGGCTGAGATCGCGCCAAGCCGCGTCGGGCGCTTTGGCCCAGCGGCGAAGCGCTTTCGGCCAGCCCAGTTGCGCCGCGTCCGCTCGGCCGAGAGGAACGGGAGCCGTCGGATGTGAATCCGACGGCTGATGGTTTTGCGGCCGGGCGCGGGTCGCGCGACGCGTCGCGCGAGCGCGCGTGGCGCGTGAGAGGAGCAGCGGGCGGCGAGGCGCGCGCGCGGCAGCCGCTAGGCCACGAGCGCAGCGAGCGCGCGTGCGTGAGGTCAGCGAACGCACGCGCCGGAGCCGGCCGAGCGGGCGGCCGTGGGCAGCGGCGCGAGGAGCGAGCCGAATGGCCGTTATGCACAGTAAAATCCCGAAATTGATGTTTAATTATTTTTCAGAAGCATTTCTTGATGAATTTCATTGAAATTTGATTCAAATCTCTGTAAATTTTTGCACCAACGTGTTAATTTTTTCAGAGATTAAATGTGTCTGATATAATGCTTCGTATAATGAATTATTTTAGAATAATTACGCTTTCATTGCAAAAGTTAATGTTGATTAATTTTCATTATTAAATTTGAACCAACGGGAGAATTTAATTTTGAAAAAATAGATATAATTTCCAGAGATTTATGATATTGTTATTTTCGACCAACGTTGATAATAACAATATTATAATTTTTAATTGATGATTTTATGCATTATTTCTATTTACGCTTAACGGTGATGTAGATTTAATGTATAGATAAAATTGATTTAATTGTATGTCGTATTTTTGACCAACGTTGGAAATAAGGCATATAATTTTCTTTATTACGTTCTCACTTTATTTGAACTATTTTTCAGGCGGATACAACTTGATGAGTTGTATCGAGAGATCCCACTCTCAAAGGAGATAATTATGGAGAGTGGAAGAAAAGATTGACTTAGCGTTTATCTTGGTGAGGTGGACTGGGTCCTCACTACAAAGACGTCCCACCGAGCCTATGGCACCGGTGAGAGATCAAAATGAGGATGATACTTGCTTGGCGAGAAAAGACAGAGGATCATGCTCCTTACAGATATCTTATGACCTTGAGCATAAGAAATGGACCACAACCGACAAAAAATGTATGGTGTGATAAAGAACACATTTGAGCTCGCAATTGTGGGCTCAATCGCAGAGTGTGACACACACGCAGTACCTTGATAAAATAAAGAGTCGGTTCACTGGCTCTTCAAAGACTTATGCTACACAAATGATTAAGCGACTTGTGATGTAAAGGTACTCGTAATGGCAGTGGCATAAGAGAGCACATACTAAGGATGAGCAACTTGGCATCCAAGCTTAAACCAATGGATTTGGCTCTCAAGGATGAGTTCCTTATTCATTTGGTTTTGCTTCCTTCTTAGAAAGAGTTTGACACTTTTGTTGTCAACTACAATATGCAGCCCGAGAAATGGGACTTGGAAAAGTGCATAGCTATGTGTGTGCAAGAGGATGAAAGAATTAAATCCTCACATGGTGGTTCTATCAACTATGTGAAGGATAACAAGAAAAAGAACTTCAACAAGAACTCCTTCTCAAAGAACAAGGGAAAAGCCTCGTCCATCGGCCTCAACAGAATAAGTTTGTTTGAGACAAAGATCGGTGTCTTCATCAGCAAGAAGACATGACACTACAAGAAGAACATCGATTACTTAAAGATGATAATGGCAAAGAAAGGTGAGAACATTATCACCTATATAAATGAATCCCTGTATGTGCAATATTCGAAATCCACTTGGTGGATTGACTCAGGAGCAACTGTTCATGTTGCTAATTCTTTACAGGGATTCCGTTCGACGAGGACTACGCAAAGAAAAGAAAGATGCATTAAAATCGCAAATGGAGTCCAAGCTGAAGTTGAAGCCGTTGGCGTCTTTCATTAGAGCTAGCTAATGGCTTCACACTTTTACTTAGAGATGTCCTTTATGTTCCCTCTTTACAGAGGAATTTGATTAGTGTTTCAAATTTGGACAATGATGGTTATGATTGTAATTTTGGAAATGGCAAGTGTGAAATAATGTTTAATAAAGAATGTGTTGGTCTTGCCATCTTACAAAATGAGCTTTATTTGTTATCATTATGTGATGATGTGAATGTCGTATGCGATAATGGGAACGTCGCGTGCGAGAAAGTGATTGAATCCTCGTCTACGAATGTAAATAGGAAATGAAAGAGAACTCTAGATGAGTCGTCGAAATTATGGCACTGTCGTTTAGGCCATATTTCGAGGGGGAGAATAGAAAGACTAGTTAAGAATGATATTCTTCCTCCATTAGAGTTCTCCGACTTAGAACAATGCAGAGAATGCATTAAAGGAAAATATGTAAAGAAAATTAAGAAAGACGCCAAAAGAAGCACAGGAGTTCTACAAATTATTCACACAGATATTTGTGGTCCTTTTCCTGTGAAAAGTGTGAATGGATATGACTCGTTCATAACATTTACGGATGATTACTCCCGTTATGGATATATTTATCCAATCAAAGAAAGAAATGAAGCTTGGATAAATTCAAGATATTTAAGGCTGAAGTTGAAAACCAACACGATTTAAATATTAAGATAGTCCGATTTGACCGTGGGGGGGAGTACTACGGTCGATATACCCCATATGGATAAGTTACTGGACCTTTTGCAAGGTTTTTACAGGAAAATGGTATAGTGGCCCATGTTCTATGCCAAGCGAACCTCAAAGAAAATGGAGTAGTGAAAGACGCAACCGCACTCGATGGATATGGTGCGAAGCATGATGAGCTATTCCACACCGCCATTGAGTTTATGGATGGAGCGTTGAAAACCGCCATTCATATTCTCAAAAGAGTGCCTAGTAAGTCGGTGCCCAAAACACCGCATTTGTTGTGGACGGAAGAGTTCCTCACTAAACCACTTACGTGTGTGGGAGTCTGCTGAGGCTAAAGTATTTAACCCAAACCTTGGGAAACTTGATCCCAAAGCGATGAAGTTGCCATTTCATTGGCTACTGAAAAGTCAAAAGGTTATCGTTTCTCTGTCGCACGGATACACAAAGTTTGTAGAAACGAGACATCTTGTCTTCTTAGAGGATGAAATGATGAGGGGAGCATGGTAGCTCGAGAGATGGACCTTGAAGAGAAGCGGTGTTTGCGCCCACTCCGATGATTCAAGAGCCATTTTCACACTACTTGCCATTGCTGCACCGACGGTGCAAGACAACGTGGTGCCAAGACTGTTATTGTTCCTCCCGTGGCAACAATGAATGAGAATGAAGAACCTCTTCTTGAGGATCATATAGAACCTATTGCCACAGATGAGGGGAGCAACAAGAACCTCAAACAAGAGATGTACCAAATGAGGAGGCCCAGGAGGTCTCAAAGAGTAAGAAGATCAGCTATTTCGATGATTATCAGATTTATCATACAGAGGAATTTCAAATGGAGGATGATCCCACCTCATTTGAAGAAGCCATGAGAAGCGAAAATTCCTCAAAATGGCTTGAGGCCATGGAAGAGGAGATGAGGTCCATGAAGATTAATAAAGTCCAGGACTTGGAAATTATTCCTAAAGGAGCCAAAACAAGAGAGGCTGTAAATGGGTCTACAAGACTAAACATGACTCCCAAGGAATGTAGAAAGACATAAAGCGCGACTTGTGGCAAAAGGCTTTACGCAAAGAGAAGGGATTGATTATAATGAGACATTTTCTCCAGTCTCATGTAAAGATTCTTCAGAATCATAATGGCATTAGTAGCACATTATGATTTAGAGTTACATCGATGGATGTAAAGACGGCATTTCTTAATGGGGATTTGGAGGAAAATGTTTACATGGCACAACCGAAAGGTTTTGTCATGGAAGGAAATGAAAGAATGGGATGCCGCCTAAAGAAATCAATATATGGGTTAAAGCAAGCTTCAAGACAGTGGTATTTGAAGTTTGACAAGACAATAAGAAAATTTGGGTTTAAAGAGAATGTAGAGGACAAGCGTGTTTATGCAAAGTTTAAAGATGGGAAGTTTATCTTCCTAATCACGTATGTGGATGATATCCTACTAGCTAGTAGTGATGTTAGTCTACTACTGAAACAAAGAAGTTTTGTCCTCAAACTTCGATATGAAAGACCTTGGTGAAGCTTCATTCGTTCTAGGGATCAAATTCACCGAGATAGAAACAAAGGGGTATTGGGACTGTCACAAAGGCATACATAGAGAAAGTCTTAAAGAAATTTGGTATGCATAAATGTAGTCCATCACCTGCACCTATAGTCAAGGGCGACAGATATGGGGATTTTCAATGCCCTAGGAACCAGTATGAGATCGATCAAATGAAAGCGGTTCCATATGCTTCAAATTGTCGGAAGCTTACAGATGCTCAAGTGTGCACACGCATACGACTTAGCATTTGTTACTGGGTTACTTGGCGATTCGAGCAATCTCGAATAGAACATTGGAAATTGATAAAGAAAGTCTTGCGTTATTTGCAAGGAACAAAAGGCCTCATGATGACATACTGAAGATCGGACTCACTCCATATAGTGGGGTATCTGATTCGATTTTGCGGGAGATGATAGAAAGTCTACATCCGGATATGTATTCACTCGCTAAAGGAGCTATATCGTGGAAAAGCTCAAAACAAACCGTCACTACATCGTCCACAATGTATGCCGAGTTTGTAGCATGTTATGAGGCTACGGGCGGTGAACCGACTAAAGAAGTTCATACCGGTTTAAAAGTGGTTGACGACATCAATAGACCACTTAAGTTGTATCGCGATAATGAACCCGCAGAACGTATGCCCACAACAATAAGTCAAGTGGTGCTGCCAAACACATTGACATAAAGTACTATGTTGTGAAAGATAAAGTTCGGGATCAAATTATAAGTCTTGAGCACATAAGTACCGCAAAGATGTTAGCGGATCCGCTTACTAAAGGCTTACCACCCAACGTGTTCGAGAGAACATGTAGCGGCATGGGTTTAAGGAAAGCCTATGATTCTGGACTAAAAGATGGCCCAAAGATTAAAGTAATCGTTTGAACAGAGAAGTGTATTGTAATCATGAATCTATCGGCGATTGACCGTGACGATGAGACATGTTCTATGCACTAATCTGTGATGGAATGTGTAAAGTCAAAAGTAATTAAAGATAAAGTATAGATTGAGATCAAGGGGGAGAATGTTAGAGTGATCTCAGGGCTTTGGCCCAACGGCCAAAGCCCATCCCTTGACCGCGCCCTGATCGGGGGCGCCCAGCCCGTTTGGCTGGTGGGCCCCTGTCGCCAGCGCTATAAATACAGAGGTGGGGGCCGGGCGGCACGTATCACGAGGTTGACCGCGCCGCCGTCACCCCACCGACAAACCCTAAGACCCGATCTGTTGAGGGGGCGCTGAGCCGACGGGAAGCACCACCGCCGCAGTTCACCGCCGCTAGGGAGACGCTACCGCCCGGGACACGCCGCAGAGGAGCCCAGCACCTCTTCCCCGACCGTCGCTGCCCGTGCGCAGATCTTCACCGCCGAACCCGAGATGGCCTCATCCTCCTCCACGCAGTCGGAAGGTTGGTAACCCCTCTCCCTCTCAGTGTAGCACTCAAGAACCAACAAGAAAAGGATACCCCGCTAGATCTACCCTAGGAGATCCCTAAAGAACCTACCCTAACATATCAGATTTAGCTCTTATTTGGTTTGTTACTAACGTGCTATCAAACTTGGGTAAAAATTCTCTTTTTCATTAAATCTTTAGTTCATTTTAATGCCAACGTTTGGCTAAAATATAGACCTAGAATTCCATGACAAATTTTGATAGTGCCAAAATTTGACATACATTAGTAGGGTTTGCCAAATTTGACATGGAATTCCAAACTTTGAACTTTAGAGTGACCAAGAATTCCAAACAGCCCCAAAATTCCAAACAGATTCAAGGTTGAACTTATGGTCACTGTTTGCGATAGTACTCTAAACCCCAAAATCTTAAACCCTAATCCAAAATATAGAACCCTAGCTCTAGGAGTATGGAATTCTATGCTGAAGTCTGGAGATTCGTTAGTAGGGTCTTCAAAGTGTTGACCAAGAATTCCAAACAGCCCCAAAATTCGACGGCCACAATGAAGTTTAGATAGCTAAGAAAAACCAGATTCAACATTGAACTTCTGGTCTCTGGGAGATTCAACATATGGTTTTTGAGAAAAACAGCCTACATTGTTGCAGTAGTTTAGTGAAAAACTGAAAATGATTATGTTAGTCCAGAAGTGTTATAGTACACTCTAAAGACATTAATATTAAAAAGTTAGCTTTGCAAAACGCGAAGTTCCCACTTGGAGCGTGGAAATTGCTAAGGGATTTAGAGGAATTGTATTGATTTCTGCAAAATTTACGTATTCCAAACAGGCTCAAAATGCAGATATAATAAAACTATATATATCTAATGCCCTCCACATTGTCTAGATACAACCTTGTACGCAGCATCTCTAAGGTATTGTATCTAATAGCTAGTCTACTCAATTAATACCATAATTTTCTATATTTTTCAGCTAGCCTTCTTCCTTGTTGGTTTAGGACATGTACAATAGTTTGTTTTTAGTATTGTCTCTAAGGTTTCTATCCCACGTAAAGACAACACTAAAAATAATCTCTTCAATAGTAAATTATTTCTCTAACTATTTTATATTACTTTCATCATAACTTTATGTCTCATACCCTCTCACCATTTGCGTTATTTTGCGGGCTCAAATCGTCTCTTGCATAAGAGACATTACATTATCTCCCCTCACCTCCTCTTTCCTCCACATAGGATTTTATTTATTTAATATAACTAAGAGACAGCTAAGATAATACTATTAAAGACGTCTTTATGTAGTGTTGTGTCTTATATAAAACATAACTTCTCTCTCTTTAATTTCCTTTCTATCTTAGTTTAAATCTTATGTGGCACCTTATAAACACAGCTGATGTCACTAGTGCCCTAAAATACCCTCCCAAAACCTAGCCTCATGCACAACTAGGGCTGTAAACGAGCCGAGCTCGAGCGAGCTTGACCTAGCAAGCTCGAGCTCGGTAGAAACTCGAGCCGAGCTCGAGCGAGCCTAAGATCGACATCGAACTTTAAACTGGGCTCGAGCTCGGCTCGGACCAAACTCGAGCTCGCTCGAGCTCGGGCTCGTGTAGGCTCGTGTAGAACAAAACTCGAGAGGGACCGAGGAGTACTGCAGGGCGCGGGGAGAGAGCGCGCGCGGCGGATCCGGTCGAGAGGGCGGCGCCGCGGGAGAGGAGGCGCCGGGAGGAGAGGCGGCGGTCGGATCCGTGTCGAGGAGGGCGCGCGGCAGGGAGAGCGCGCGGGAGGAGGCGGCGCCGCGGGAGAGGAGGGCGCCGGGGACGAGAGGCGCGGCGGGGCGGGGCGAGGCGGCGGGGCGGCGGGAGGGGACGGGGCGCGGCGGGGAGGGGCGGCGGCGGGGGCGAGAGGGGACGGGGAGGGGCGACGAGGGGACGAGCGGACGAGGTGGGGCGGCGGCCGGCGCGGGCGAGGAGGCGACGGGGACGGCGGGAGGAGGCGTGGGGCGAGGGGGGCTGGCGTGGGGCGCGTGGGGCGAGGGGGCCAGGCACTGGCGTGGCCCGTGCCGGGATGGAGTGGGGGATTTGGAGAGGAAAGGTGGGAGTAGCGGAGGGGGTGTGGGGGAATTGGGGAGGGTAAAAAAATTTTAAAGCTCGCGAGCTATTCGAGTTCGGCTCGTTAAAGCTCGCGAGCTTAAGATGAAGCTCGAATTCGGTTCGTTTGGAGCTTGAGCCAAGCTCGAATCGAGTCTAAAGCGAGCCAAGCTCGAGCAGCTCGCGAGCCTCGAGCTTTTTTTACAGCCCTATGCACAACCTACCATGGTGAGTGGTCGTTTCCCATGGTTCAGGGCTCTGCTAAGTGCTAAGAAGAGCTATGATTTAAGTAGATGGCATCAAGCTCCGTGTCAGTAAGATATTTCGATGTTTCAATTTTATCTTGATTTTCATCTTGGCTTGTATGGTTAATACCTTACAGTTTATGCTACAATACCACCAGGTCTTTTGGTGGACAATGAACAATGTAGGCTTGGTGCTTTGCTCTTCTCGCTCCTGTTTCTAAAAAATAGCTTTCCCATATTATTTTTAAAAGAACAACTTTCATTTACGTATGGTTGTAGGATTCACTTATTAATTCCGTATATGATAGTATTTTCTAATTTATATATTTTTACGATACCACCGGGCTAATTTTCTCGTATTTATATAGCCCATGCATAGTCCATACCTGACTGCTTCACTTTTGCTTGCTTAAGCGTGATGCGATGGTGGTGTATTTGTACTCTCTTCCCCTTTCTATTCGGTATTCAGTCTTCACTATTCCAAAATCAACGTCCAACTCACGGTAGCTTCTCTCAGGGACATGATTACTAGAACATTAATAAAGATCGCCATTCTCAAATGGTCGACAGCACTCATTTACAATTGTAGCGTTGAAACAAGCAGCGGCGACGGCTAGCTCAGCACATACTGATATCACAACTCAGGTTATTTCTCGGCTCTTTCTCTTCTCTTTGAAGACTCGTAATAAAACAAAAGATAACAACTTCGGACAGGCGCGCATCCAGACGCGGCGCGCCCGAGTTGGCAACTTGCAGGATCCCAGCAAAATACATGCACATTCTGACCACTTCTCTCGATCACCGTGCCCGATCTGTTGGACTGAAAAGCTGTGGTTTATAACTGAAATTACATTATAACGGTTAAAATTTTACTGTATTTGAAGATGGCTTATTTAGCGTAATTAAATTAAAAAAGTTAAAAATAGAAGAAAAAAATATGTTAGCTCATTACGGACAACACGAACGAATATGAGAAAAAAGAACTGGTAAAAAAGCTCAAAAAATACCAAAAATTTAAAAAAAAGACTAAATTTATAAATAGCAAAAAATAAATCAAAAGCTGGAACTGAAATGAGGGAAGCCTCGCTGAGCCCGCTGATTAACGAAGCAAATCACTACTATTCAAAAACCAAGCACCTGGACGACGGGCCATGCATCGATGCACGTTATAGCATACTCTCTCCATTTGAGTATAGAACGTATTTTTAAATAATTTTATCTATAAATATATGATATATTTCATGCTCTAATATAAAAATAGTGTGATGTTTTCTATATAGCCTAATAAATATCTTTTACTTGATACTATATATATGTTGAATAGAGTGTTTAGACATAATAATTAAATGTAATTAGTCATTTCTAATACTTTTTGGCCTGTATGTTAGGCCATTCTCAGTGGAGAGTTTCATGGCGTTGTTTTCAAGACTGCTATATCATGCAAAATGAAATGAAACATAGATGAAACATTCATTCTCAATGCATAGTTTCATACTATTGTTTCATAGACATTTAATTTCATGACTCATATAGAGTTGGTAATCGTGCCAAGAGAGTTTCATCTAGATGAAACTCACTTCTTTTCTCTCTTCTTAAAAATATTACCATATCATCAAAAATATCTATATAATAACCTATTAAATGTAAATAAAACTCCTACTAAAACTAGCCTTAGACGGAGAGTAACAATTAGCAACGCGGCGGAAACACCACGAAGGGAGCCATTATTGTACTCCTCACTCCCCCGGCCCCACACACGCCAACGTAGCCATCCGTTGGACTTCGCTCCATAAAAGCAAGCCTCCTCGCCTTGCTAGCCAGTAGCCGCTCGCCTCTCGTACTAGCTTAATCTAGCTTGTAGTGTTTGCATTTCTCATTTCTCCCTAGCTCGGAAGCCATTTCCACGCGGCAAATGAAGAAGGGCGGCAGCAAGTGCAAGCTGGGCCGGTGCCTCGGCTCGCCGATGCGGGCGCTGTCGCGGGCGTGCGACCTCTACGTGCGCGGCATGTCCGGGTGCGCGAGCCGCTTGCCCATGGATGCGGTCGTGGTCGGCCGCGGCTTCGGCGGGTCGCCGACCACGACCATGCACCTGCGGGTGAGCTCGGACCGCTGCGAGGACCTCGTCCGCGCCGCGTCGCGGCCGAGACCGCGGACGTCGTCGGGGCGGCAAAGAAGGGCGCCATTAGCCTGCAGGCGCCGGCCGTCCCGGCGCGGAAGAAGGGCGCCATTAGCCTGCAGGCGCCGGCCGTCCCGGCGCGGAAGAAGGGCGCGGCGATGGGGACCATCGCCGAGGACGCGCCGTGCGAGTTCGTTGCGGACGGCGCATCCGCGCTGAAGCCACCAGCGCCGAGGAGGCGCGGCGCAGCGATGGACGGCTTGGCCGCGCGCGGGGGTGGGTTTGGCGCCATCAAGGCGGGGATCGAGGCCTTCGCGCGCTAAGTGCGATGCATGCAATACTAACTGCGCGCCAGTGCATGATTTAGCTTCTAGACGTCCATAGATTGCACTACTTTTTTCTTCTTTTTCTTCCCCTTCTTGCTGTGTAATTAATCTACGATAACTATGAGTAATATATGTACCTGTCCGTAATCTTCCACATGACGCGTCATATGAAATGCTAACCGATAATTACAGTGATGGCGCGATCGACGACTTGGAGATGACCTTTTGTTTGCTTGGACGTTAAGTGTTTATTATGCAACCATAATTCTGGAAGATGACGGATTTTGACATGATTTGATGGTGAATAATACACGAAGGGGCCGGGGTATCTTATCTGCTCCGCTTTTCTTTGCGCGTGCTCGACCTTTCTCGCTTGGAAACGGTGCAACTCCGAGTTGTTTTCAAGTGCTCGTCATTGTCCGTGACCATCCTGCATTCATCAATGATTGATGTACAACGACCTAGAGTTCTCATCACTAGGATACCTGTCTGTCAGTCCGTGTAAGCTTGCTGATGCCTCAGCGGCGGCTCAGCCGAAACAATTGCCATACCGTGTGTAAGTCGTTCACGTCTCCATGCCAATGCGCCATGGCTAGGGTAAAAATAGCTCAGATATATATATATATATATATATATATATATATATATATATATATATATATATATATATATATATATATATATATATATATATATATATATATATATATATTACGTAGTGTCTAAATTATATTCGTATTTATATTTATAAATAAATATGAATATAAATACAAATTAAATACAGTAACGAATGTAAGTTCAAATTAAATATCTACTCAATTCAATCGGATCCAGATATCCTCATAACTTATATAGTATGAAGATATTGATGATATTTTATCCTTATACAATCACGCTTAATCATTCTAATTCATTTACTTCACTTAAGGAAACACGAATTTATATTTAATTAAAAAATTGTCCAACTAATTACTAATGTTGTAATAAAATATACATATTGCTTCGTTGAATACACATATGGATACGAATAATTTGGATAAAATAACATTTCAAATGGTAAAAGTCCATACCATATTCACATCCATATTTTTATGTGAATTCGAATACAAATAGGATAGAAATTGTTAATTGGATGGAAAAATCTATACTATATTCGTATCCTATTGAATACAATAACCAAATAATACGAATAATTCACATCCACTTTTCACCCCTTACCATGGCTTCCATTTGTCTTCGCGTCAATGTACAAGTACTACTTTTGGGTCTACAAGCACACTGACAATATCTACAAAGTCAATATTTTTGTCAATAGACTATGAGAAGGCAAAGATACTTGTATTTTATGATCTGAATCTGGTTGGGTTCGACCACTACTAGTCTTTTCTACTACTTGAAGAGTCCGATCAGGTTTTGCTCAAGCAATGCGAACTAGTCAGAGATTATGATTGGGATCATCTTCGTATTCGTGATAGGCTCTGTGCCGACTGAAGTCATACGTGACTACTTGAGGGATTCTGCAGACAGTGTGTTGTTCCCATCTCCGAGAAAGTTACTATTCTAGTTTTCGAGTAAGTCTCTATTTCATTGTTGAGTAGGACTCTACTCATTTTTTCCGTTAAAGACGCTTGCTTCCTAGCCTATATATGTACTTTTGTGGTCATATGGTTAAAATACGCCAAAGTTCCTTGTGCTTGTAATCTCTTCTCATATAGCAATTTCTGTCTTCGTACATCTGTGATTTTTCCCGTAAGAGTTTTCACATTAAATTCGTGTTTCTTGTTTTTCTGATCAACTATTTTCGCCATGCTTTACATAATAAGTGGTATCAAAACTCCAAGTTCTAAATCAAAACTGTTGCCATGGGAGGAGGAGACTACAAGGGCGGCCATCACATGGACAAGACGCTCTACGCGTCACCAAGGCGCAACATCGAGGACTCGCCTTAACTCCGTTCCATGACTCTACTCCATATTAAGCATCGATCCACGATCTACCTCAGCAACAATTCCAGAGCTAGTTTCCACCAATATTATCGCCTGCGCCGCTTAGCGCCATGCTAGGGCGTAGTACTGCACCATCTCTATTGATGATCTTCTGCCTTGTCGATCGTTATCATCCATCAAAAAGATATGTTGTCAGCTCTACATATTTTTGTTAGAGGTGGAGTTCATTGCAATTTAGATTGTCTGTGCTTATTATTAGTGGCATCCATGAGGGATTAACCATTGGAGATTTCTTTGATAATCTGTCGTCTACTATGGGTTACTGTAGTAAAATCTGCACATATAGAATCCAAGGTGGAGTTGCAGGTTTTCAACATAATTTTGGCTACACTTGATTGAGGGAACTTTAATGAAAAATTATCAGTTGTGGGGATAACTGAATTTAGTGTTTTGTTCACCATTTGCATATATTGCAACTTGGATTGTTTGTGCGACCATCATAGAGGAGTTTATTGCATTTTTAGCTACAGAATGAATTCAGCTTAAGTTAGAGATTGTTGTATTTTGTGATTCAAATCTGGTTGGGCCCCACACGAGGAAGGAATAAAATCCTAATCAACAATGGAAACAGAGACCTACTTAGAAACTGTAACAATAACCTACTTGAAGACGGAAACAACACCCCGCTTAGAGACGGAATAGAGTCTTAGAAGATGACGGTGAAGAGTTGTAGTCGGAAACATCTCGAGTAGTCATGCCTGACTCTAGTCGGTGCAAACACCTTTGGATATCACGTCTGGTGCAAGTCGGTGCATAATCCATCACAAATACAAAGATGATCCCAATCATAACCTCTGACCAATTCGCATTATTGACCAGTTATACTGATTGGAATATATCTTTTTGAAAGAAACCTAATTGGATTCTTCAAGTGATCGAACCCGACTAGCTTCAGATCACAAAATACAACACAATGAGTTTCAAGTAACAGGTTTAAGCACTTTTAGTTAGTTGTTAGTTTCCTATTACATATCCATATTTCAGTAAATTTCAAGTTTCAAAATGCCATGTTTAAACAACTTTCAAGTCTCAGAGACTTTGGTTACGACAAGTTTCAATAAAGCCTTACGCATGCTTCAAGTTTCAAAAGTCAAAATTCAAGCGAGTTTCATAAAGTTTAGATTTTTTTAAACAAGGGAAACCTTCAAGTTTCAAAAGCAAAATCAAACAAACTTTAAAATTCAAACACAAGTTTCAAGAAATCAAAACATAAATGTAAAAGATGGAAAGGCAAAGAGGCATGTGCACAGCGCACTTCTCCTCTGGCCATGCGTAGCTGCATTTTGTGCACCACCGCTCGTGACAGCTGCTGTGACCTAGCGCTGTTGCAGTGCCCCCGATGTGATCATGCAGAGGGCAGCAGCTGAGAGCTTCTCTGGCCAAGATTACTCCTTGTCCACCACCACTTGTTGTGCACAATCAACATCTCGATTGGCATTGATAATATTTAATTTGGGGATATGTATAGAGAGATGAGCAGCGGCATCACGACTCAGGCTGGTCTTTTGAGATGCGCAAATGAAGGCATCGTCCGGTTGTTCGTTGGATAGGATTGTATCATTTCGAGTTGCCCCGTTGATTTTTCTTAGGATAGCATAGCATTTTCTAGTTTTTCTCTAATTGAAATTCAAAGGAACATTATGCAATCTTTTTATAGCTATTGGTATGCAGTGTGGTAAGAGTTCTAATCGGTTTATATATTCAAGAGGTGTGTATATGACGTGTGTATCTATCTTTTATAATCATAAAGAATGATTGTAAAATTGAACAATTGTCGTTTTCATCATTAAAATTTCAAAAAATGCAATTATCTCTCTCTTTTGAGTGAAGCAATAGCAATGTTTGGAGGCCAACCTGTACGCGGAAGCCTCCATCAAGCCACGCGAGAAAATTCCGCGTCCCGTCAATCTTGCTATCACACTCATCTGCCCGTCGAATCTCGATCGGACGGCCTTACGTCTGGTGCTGTGCTGCTCTTCGCTCCCCCCAAAAACGGCGAGGGCACAGTACACGTTTCCACAGGTTTCACACAGCGTTCCACTCGAGGCCAAGCCGAGCCGCCCCGCATCCAGCTGCTTCGTCCCGACTTGGGCTCCTGGCCATCCCCTTCTCTCCCTCCCTTCCCCCAATCTGCCGGCCGCCGCTGCAGCATTTCCTCTCGACTCCTCAGCTTGCTCGCGCCAGCCTCTGCGGTCCGCATCAATGTCCAGTGGCGCGTGGTCGACGCTATCTTCGCGGGGGTTCGGGTAACTCTTCTTTCTGGCAAGATTTGCTCGATCGCTGCTTCGTAATCGATTCAGATCTTGTTCGATCTACATGTGAGGCCTTCTGAAGGAATCGATGTCTAGTTAGCTTGCTTGTGGAGAATAATCATTGTAATACACCGAGAGTTGGAATTTTAATTGGCGAAATTTGGTTGTTTCTTTGGGGATAATTTTCTCCATTGGCTAGGGTGATAAGAGCCACGCAACTGAAATGTACCGGATCGATTCTGACCCGTAGAAAAGAATTCCTAAATTTCGGGAAGTTAGCTCATGGTGGCAACGAGAGCATTGTCCTTTTTTTTTCTGTGGCTGTCGGATCATGGATTCATGGTTTGAGTGGTTCCCCAATTCTGCAGATCGGAGTCCAGCGTCATGGCGAACCGCGTCGACGAGTCGTCGGCGAGCGTCAACGGCGGCGGCGGCAAGGACTCTGCCAGCTTCGAGTGCAACATCTGCCTGGAGCTGGCCCAGGACCCCGTGGTCACCCTCTGCGGCCACCTCTTCTGCTGGCCATGCCTCTACGAGTGGCTCCATGTCCATGCGCACACGCCTGAGTGCCCCGTCTGCAAGGCCGTCGTGGAGGAGGAGAAGCTTGTCCCCCTATATGGCCGTGGCAAGACCTCCACTGACCCCCGGTCCAGGTCTGTAGCCGGTGTCCAAATCCCCAGCAGGCCGGCTGGGCAGCGGCCTGCGACCGCTCCGCAGCCTGATCACCACAACCATTACCAGCATCCAAACCCGTGGTTTGTCGGCGGCGGCCCTGTGGCTGGCGGTCGGTGGGGAAACTACACTTTCTCGGCTGCCATTGGGGGGCTGTTTCCTCTGCTGAACTTCCATGTGCATGGGTTCCCGCAGGCGACGGCGTATGGGCCTGCTGCAGGGTTTCCCTATGGGTATGACCATTCTTTCCATGGGTGGCATGGTTATGGTTTCCCACGCCAGGCAGTGCAGGGTCAGCAGGTTGACATTTACCTGAAGGTACTGCTGGTTCTGGTCGGTGTGCTTGTAACTGCTAGCTTGATCGCATTTTAGATGATATATAGTTGGAGCTACTGCCGATCATTGTTGGCATGCTCATGATTGCTAGCCTGATTTCATCTTAGGTAGCTCCCATGGTTTGATGTCAGTGTGGAGATAAGTAGTAGAATGATGCTTCAGTATGTCAAGTATTGTATCATAATGGGTGGCAGCTGTTTGTCGTGCCGAGTTGCCAATGATGTCTCGGTGCATTAGTTGTGTTTTTGCCTTGAAATTTGGTCATGCTTACTTTTCTTCTAATAAATTTTGTGAAATGCTAAAATTATTTATATTATTGATTACCTTGCATTTTTGTGTTGCTTCTTATTTACTATTTGCTGCTTGGGTAATATGTTTGCATGCGAATTACCTTCTATGGTCATTGCAAGGGACAAATTCTCCTATGTTATTTATGTTATATATGGAACTGTGGTTACGTAGAAGTACATCCATTATTGCATTTGAATTGGTGCTTCAACGTGTTTCTGAATTTAAAAAAGCTGACAACAACAACCCTAACTACCAGACATATTCTACATGCCATTAAGTTCATCTGGATACAAGTTTATTTTATCGCTAGATAAATGCTATATCGAGCCATGCTCGAATAAGTGAGCTTCCTGACTGTGACAGAGTGATAACGATGTACTCCTCTAGCAACCCATGCTGTGAACCTAATACTAAAAATTAACAACGGCAATATGAATAAGCTTATCTTTTCTATATTATTAATTTAAGATTATCTAGCTAGTTGACCTAACAACCTATGCTTTTCATCTGGAGATCTGTTACAAAAACTGAGTGATAACGATGTACTCCTCTAGCAACCTATGCTGTGAACCTAATACTAAAAATTAACAACGGCAATATGAATAAGCTTATCTTTTCTATATTATTAATTTAAGATTATCTAGCTAGTTGACCTAATGACTGCAGTACCTGAGAAGTATAATTCAAACATTTCGAGCAGCTTGTGTGTAATGATTGACTTACAGATTCTAATTGTTTGTATGATGGGTACACAGAAGCTTCAAATTTACACTCGTTTTTCTTGCAGCAAGATGATATGACTGAACTTTTGTAGTTTTAAGCATGAGTGCTAGATGCAGTTCGAACATAACTTGTGCATTGAGATTAGTTAATACCAGCTATGTGATATTATCCATGCCTTTTCTCCCTTCTCTTCGATTTTATTTAGACCAATACAATGATACTGCTGTGGTACCTAATTTCTTCTTCATGCCCTTGTGAATGCTTTGAGATATTTTGCTTGTCTGTTGCGCACACTGATCCACAGGACCATGACCAAACATTTGTACATGGAGGCATGGAGCTCCACAAGCCCAACTCCGAAGTTGTATTCTGGTTGTCTGTTGCACATACAGATCCACTAAGACCATGAGTCGATGACAGAACATATGTACAAGGAGGTATATGCCTGAACTCTGAACTCCGAAGCTAATGTTTATCCAACTGTGCTGTGATGCTTACATTGCAGGCTTCCTTGTGGTTCGTTGCAGTCGCTGTATCTGTGGAATCTGTATGAGATGACTCTGTTTTGTACTGGACTGAGAATATCCAAATGTGGCTACTGTGCTGGGATTGGCAACAGTAGTGATTTTTAGTTTCTTGGTTAATTACTCTCCAGTTCGCTGGTTATCTTTATCAGCTCAAAATGCTACACGCTAGCAAACTGTACTTGTACAGGTCTATCCCAAATCATAAATAAGCTTCCTATATCATTCAGATGTATATAACTGAATGTCTGAATCAGGGATTAATGGAGGCGCTTGTGGAGGATTACACGAGCTACACCCTTTTCGTGGATTCCGATTGGATACCTTCTCATGCAAGGTGCGAGTTGTTGGCCGAATGATCTCTAGCATGTCGCCGGTCTGAATGTTGGGTACATGAAATGTTATTAAATCGGGAAGGCAAAGCATAAAATAATGAAAAACAATTAAGAATACGAGGTAAAGATTTAACATAGTGTGATAACCTATGCTATTACCAAGAGGTAATAACACTAGTCAATGAATTATTATTCGTTTGTTCGGTAAAATATCGCTCCAACGAATAACAAACCACTCAGAATATTGTAATAGAATAGTAATTAGAGACGGTACAATATTATTATAATACCATTATCACATAGAGTTACTGTCTGAAACAGGACTTAACAAGTTCTACCCAAATATTATAATACTTGGAAAGGAAATGGTTCTACTATACTAATAATTATACAATACTAAGACCAGTGGATAGCTACACACTAGTATGCTTGGGTTCATGAAAATGGCTCCAGGCCGCAGCCCACTCATCTCAATCTCCATACGAGGAGTCTGTCTCTTACTTGTCATACTTCGGGTCCTCTGTACTCCATTCCTCGTGGTAGTTGTTCTCCACATAGACTTCACCTGAACCAGGTAAATCTCTAGACTGACCTACTTATAAACAAGAGAATATAATAGTAAAGGTGAGTACAAAAGTATTTAGTAAGCATTAATAGCAACATGCAATTCCATGCCAACAATTATATCCCATTCTTCATCATTCCAAAAATAAGTTTTTTTGTGGTAAAAAGGTTAAATTATAAATTTGGTAATCACTCGCATTTAGAGAAAAAGGCCACTAATAGATTTCTATAGCCTCTAGTCTAGGAGACATGTATGAATTCATAGGCCATGCTCATATTGGCTTCTAAAATATGCTTTTCTATAGTAAATGATTTTTTTATAGTACGTAGCTTTCAAATGGAGTGTCTTTTCAAGGTGGAGTCTACTAGTCAATTATAGTACACACTGTAATGACTTCATTTATATCGGCTAAAATCGCACGCGAGATTCTCTCTCTGCATGGCTCTTTACAAGCTATTATTATTCATAAGCTAAAACCAAAAGCCATCAGTAAAAGCCAATATGAACGGGCTCATATTTTATACCCTGAGTAAGTTGGTATCACTTTACCCATAGCTACTGCGACTTTAATTGCCATCGATTTTCTTGTATTTTCTTAGTTGCGATGCTCAAATTAGAGTATGCAGTCGTTTCCCTTAGTTGCCATCGGTTCTTGTCGGAAGTATCTCAAGTAGCCACGTTTGACTTCAATCAGCGTACACACATTAGAGCATCACGTCTGATTCAAGTCGGTGCAGAATCCATCGTGGACATGAAGCTAATCTCAATTAAAACCTTCGATCAGCTCGCATTGCCTTCAGATTAAACTCTTCAACATTAATCCGATCTCATCAGATTTGGATAAAAAAAATACAACGTGAAACGAAAAGCCGTGCGTATAGGAATGTTTCTCTGGCTATTTTCTTGGAGTCCTTGTGAGTAGTGATCAGAACTTCGGATGCTTTAATTGTACGACTATACGAGACAGGCAACCCGCTAATGAGATGTAGTAGAAGGGGTTCTTTAGTTGGGCTGCCACAGTACTCAAACGACACCGGCCGCTAGACACACGAGCAGACAAACTCTTCTCTTCTAAACGTACAGAGACAGAGACGGACAGAGAAAGTCGAGTAGAAAAACGCAGAAAGTAGAATGAGCCTTTCATTTCTTCTCCCATTCCCATATGACATTGGCAATTTCGGATTGCAAATATTGACCAGACACCTTTGGTTTTTCGGATTGCAAATATTGACCAGATACCTTTGGTGTGGTCACGCTTTCACACAGAACGAGCCAAGCGGACCGTACACCTAAAGCGCATCACGAACACGGCACACGACGACTACTGCTTTGGCAAAGCGGTGGCAACAGTTTTGCACGGGTAACTGGGACAAAGACCCGGCTCGAATTTTGGAGAAGTTTCGTTGGTTTTTTTTTGTGGTTCATGATTTAAAGTTGTGGTTTATAATTTTTAATTCTAGCATAAATATTTGTGTAAATAAATTAAATACCGCTAAATTAATACGTTACTTTAAAAAAGCTACTTGATAAACTAGTTTAAAATAATGATAAAAAATATTCTATTTATTTATTTATTTAAAAGGAGTCATAATGTATAACTCATAAGCTAAAAAATCCCTCGCGGCCACCAACTCCGGTTGCCACGTTGTGCGATTTTATGATAGCGCAACAAAGCTGGAACCATCCAAATGCAATGCAATCAGCAATATGCAACCTTGGACCCCAACCTTAACCTGTACGTACAAAAAGTGGGAATTTTTATAAATAATTTATATTTTATTCAAAATAATAGAAATATATTCACGCAAATATTTTTTTTATAAAAATGGACTCCAGTCGTCGAACCATTAGGCGACTGGAACCTATCGTCCAACGACCACGCGACAAGCAAGCAATCCGCTGGCCGTTGGGCGACAGACTGCAGTCGCTGAACGGTTCGACGACTAAAGCCTATCGCCCAGCGGCTTGGACGACTACAATTACAGTCACTCAGCTGTGCAGCGACTATAAACAAGCCATAGTGTGGGTTAGTCTATTTGTGATTTTCGTAAATTGTGAATGGTAGATAATCTGTTGGATTCGCAATAAGATATTGCGATATTTGTATATTGTTGTAGTGCAAGAAATTTTATGATTTTTTTAAAAAATGATTGAAATAACAATGATCGGTAAGTACGAAGGTAAGTGATATTGTGATGTAACCGAAATTCGTACACAGAGGAGAACTTGTTTGTTAATGTTGTTAGATGACTTGCTACGTGAACAATTGAATACAAAAGGACGAGAAAATATGCTCATCCGAATTAAAATAGACTTCATAGTCAATTGGCAGTAACACAGCATGTAGGGTTTGATTACATGCATAACAAAGAGCATATAAACTGAACTGCTCCTATGATACATATGCGCCTTTTTGGAACAAGTAACTTCGATCTTCGGGGTAGTAGTTAGTACGGGACGGCTCGGCCTACTGCGTAGATCGGACTATTTTCCCTTCCTTACGAGCTCGCCGTTGAACTCCTCAGTGGCCTCTATTGCCTTGGATGCCACTTCCCTCTTTCTTGTGCTCTCTCTCTCTCTCTCGTGAGCCTCGTGCTCCCTGTGTGTGCATGCCTCGAGATGAGCTTTCGTTTCCCGATGTATACACTCGGTTTGCTCGTGTGGCGCTCCTCCTCCCAGATCTCGTAGGACCTTTTAACGTTTCACTCCTTGAAGTCGAGAGTCCACTGGTCATCTGAGTGGATCTCAAGATTGATCCATTTGCGGTAGGCACATAGGAGTTCCGGGGATTATGGGTAGACGGGAGAGGTTGTTAGTGCGTACCTTAAAGGAGAAAAGTAGGGGAACATAGTGTAACTAATCCTTACCAACTGTCGATAGCTGGTGGTGTCCCGACGGCGGTAATTCTACTTACTATTACTGGCAAAAACTATAATTGTACTAACTACATAGGAAATTAAACACTTGAATTAATCCTTCAGGAACATCCATCAGAGAAACCTCATGCAGGGCGTTCATCGGAGAGAGCGCAACATACTAGCTAAACTACGATGGCCTTCTTCGGGGAAAGGTATGTGCATGCACGACGACGGCGTCGATCGGCGCCGGTCAGATCTTGTCGACCAGCTTGTCTCCCTTGATGAGCGGGTTGGCGTGGGCGATGGCTTCACGTCCGGCGGCCTTGAAGTCGATGCTGCAAGCGTGCTTCTCCGGGTACCAATGCGTCCCGCAGAAGGTGGCCAAGCATCGGCACGCGAAACCCGTCAGCCCCACCTTCTTCTTGCACGTCGCGCACCGGTTTGCCGGCGCCTTTGTTGCCGCCTCGGGCTGGGAGGAGACGGCGATCGCGGCGGCGGCTTCTGCAGCGCCTTTAGCCTCCGTGGAAGGCGTGAAATAGACGGCGGCCGGGGGAGCCGCAGAGGGGGCAGCGGCGCCGTTGACGAGGCAGTGCTGGCGGTAGCAGACGGAGCACATGTCGAGGGTGGCCGGGCTCCCGTAAAAGCCGCAGCCGCTGGCGCACAGCGGCGGCGCGGTCGCCTGCTGCTCGGACATCTTGCACTGAGAAGAATGGATCAATCGGCTCGATCGCTCGATCCTTCTTCGTGGACGAGGGCTCCGCAAGAAACAGGTGATCAAAATTAGCTGCGATCGCAGTCAACGCTTGCGCGGTTGAGCGATCTGTGGGGGGTGTGGAGCCCGCAGGGCTGAATATACTGATCGATCGTAGTCCAGGTGCCTGGCGGTTGGGCTCCGAGCCCACGTCTGACGTGGATTAGTGGTTTGTGCACAACGTTTGCTGTTACGATCGAGTCGGACTCCGAATGGTGCTTGTAGTAAGTCACGACTCCGAATCCGTATTCATTAGCGTAAAGAGTCCATATAGAAAACCAGCAAACAACCGACTAATTCGTAGACGAACTAGTTTTTGATGTATTTCGTTATATGAATCTCATCGAGTTCGACTATTTAAAGAATCCAGTCAGATTTCGCTTAAAGATATATTCTAATCAGTATGACTGATTGATAATGTGAACTGATCACAGATTATAATTAAGAATGATAATTTCTCCCATAGGGACGGTCCCCATAGGAATAATCTCCATGGGGATGAGGGCACACTCGTCGTGACATCAATAAAATATGATCTTCCACTGCAAGATCACGATACAAGATTTTCTCTCCAACAAGTCAAGATGTGAGCTGTTTTGTCATAGCTCGATTTGAATGATGCGTTATTGGGAATCGATAAGATGCCCGGTGCATGGTCCATTAAGGAGAAGCAAAAGAGAGATCGTAAGGCTCTCTCTCAAATTCATCTTCATCTTTCTAATAATACTCTCTAGAAAATTATAAAAGAGACCACCATTGCTACATTATAGCTAAAATTGAAACAAATCTACATGATCAAGGATCTAACCAGCAAGATATATTGAAGTAGAAGTTTTTCTCACTCAAGTTGGCAGAAGGTGGATTAGTGCAAGATCATTTGACCGGATTAGTGCAAGATCATTTGACCACATTTGACCTTAAAGCCATGAAGGTCAAATATGATGATGGAGATTTGGCTTTTATTTTGCTCTATTCAACGGCTATTTTGTTCTCTACGTTTAAAGGCACAATCCTCTATAATCAAGATACTCTTACTGTGAAGGAGGTTTATGAAGCTCCGTATGCCAAAGAAAAGATGAAAAATATAGTTTCAACCGAGAGCTCGAGTTCGCATGCAAAACGTTTGCTCAACCGGGGTAAACCAGTTGAGGGTCTCCAACCTGTGATTCCAAAGGTAGAAACTCGAACAGATACAAAGGTTGTTCAAAGTCGAAGATTAAGAGTCATGTCACTATGGCAAGAAGGGTGGACATGATACCTCTGACTATTGAAAACTCCAGAATAAAGAAAAGAGGGATAATAATTCTAAGAAAAATCAATAAGATGATGAAGCTAAAGCCACCATTGTCACTAAATAAGGTTTCAAATGGGAGATTCTTGTTGCCTTTGCTGATGATTTTAAAACCAATGATGAATGGATTCTTAATTTCAGGCCGCACTTTCCACATAAGGTCGAACTATGACTGGTTCGTTACTTATGAGGTTGTTAGAAATAATTTTGACTTAGAGTTCAAGACGTAGTAAAGTCCGTATCCGAGTATAACTCAAGTTGAAGTTGAGTCCAATTTGAAGTCCGAATCGGAATACGAGTAGGAGAGTATTAGCCTATATATTCAGGAGGCTTGTACCCAGTTTTGTACGCAAGCAAGAAAAAGCAAGAGAAAAATAAGAAAAAGGGGAGCAAATAAGAGAATAAAGAAATTCAAAAATTTCTTCCGTGTTCTCTCAGATTATTTGCGATGTGTGCGTTTTCTTCTGGATCAAAGTTTTAACAGAGGTTATTTCTAGTGGACTAGTTTTAATGGGAGATAATACTCCATGCAAGATTGCATGGATCAGTTCTGTCCAAATCAAGATATTTGATGGCACTATCAAAACCCTATCGTAGGTCCGACACATTCCAAATTTGAAGAGAAAACTTATTTCATTGAGTACTCTTGATGGCAAAGGGTACCAATTTTTAGGTGAAGGTGAAGTTCTGAAAATCTCCAAAGGCTCTCTTGGTGGGATGAAAAGTGATACGAAGACAACAAACCTCTATCATCTTTGAGGCACTACCTGGTCGAAAAGACTAATGTTGCCTCGACTAGGTTGTCTGATGTTGATTGGACAAATATATGGTATATATTTCTTGGGTATATGAGTGAAGTCAGCTTTAAAAAATTGTGCAAAAGAAGTATGCTTGATGGTTAAGGCGTCGACTAGTTAAGGTTTTGTAAACAATGTGTCTTTGCTAAACATAAGAATGCGAGTTTCAACTTTGCAAATCACTCTTCGAAACACATATTGGATTATGTTCACTCCGATTTGTGTGGTAAGTCACATGTTCCATCCATTGGAGGAGCAAATTATATGCTGACCATCAAGCTCAAGTTTGATGTGTTCAAGATATTTAAAAAGTGAAAGATTCTAATCGAGGAACAGACTGACAAGCATGTTAAGAAACTCCAAACAGATAATGGCTTGAAATTCTGTTCGTGAGAGTTTGAAGCCTTATGTCGATTGAAAGGCAATGTAAGACATTACACAATACCAGACACACCTCAGCAGAAAAATGTGGCCGAGCATATAAATAGACAAATCAAGGAAAAGGTGCACTACATGTTGTCCACATCTAGTATGTCAATGAGTTTTTGGGCTGAAACGCTTCCACTGCTTGTTATCTGCTCACTCGATCACCAAACATTGCATTCAACAAGAAAACTCCAATCAATATATGGTCTGGTTCTCCTACAGACTACTCGAGCACAAGGATTTTTGACTATCATGCTTATGCTCATACTAATAAAGGTAAACTTGAGCCAAGAGCTATTAAGTACATTTTGCTCGGCTATAAGCCTAGATTTAAAGGCTATAATTTGTGACATCCTAAGTCCCAAAAGGTGGTCATGAGCAGAAGTATTATTTTTGATGAG
Source organism: Dendrocalamus sinicus (assembly GCA_036346575.1). NCBI lineage: Eukaryota > Viridiplantae > Streptophyta > Magnoliopsida > Poales > Poaceae > Dendrocalamus > Dendrocalamus sinicus. The sequence goes on along the minus strand of CM070641.1, from coordinate 47,775,454 downwards.
TCCACTTTGTTGAAAGAAATTATGACCAGTGATGCTCCCATTGAGAAGCCGTAGAAAACCAATGTGCAGGTGGAGCACGTTATTGATTTAAGTTCTCACCAGAGGCCGACAAGAAGAATACACAGGATATCCCTGTTCAGGCTCTGACAAATAATCTTCTAACAGGAATTGGTCAAAACCAACAATTCATTACAGCTGGTCAAGAAAAGGGGAAAATCTAGCCTCTAGAGAGGTTAATTGAAAAAGTCAATATTATGGCTTATTGTTTGAACATAGCAGAACATTGAAGGCATTGCTGAACCTTCAACTTTAGTTAGAGAGGTGATTAACTACCACGCATGAAAAAATGAAACCCTCAAGAAGAATTCCACTTAGGAGTTGATTGAGTTCCCGATTGAAAAGAAACACATCCGCTACAAGTAAATTTACAAAAGGAAGAAAGGTACATCTCTGACCGATTAAGTCAGGTACAAAGCAAGACTCGTTGCTAAAGGATACAACCAAATTTTAGCTATTGATTTTACAGATGTTTTCTCCCTGATTGTGAAGCATGGTTCTACTCGGACCTTACTTAGTATTGTAGTTATGAATGATTATGAGCTTGAGCAACTAGATGTTAAGAGTGTGTTCTTATACAGGGAGTTAGAACAAGACATCTATACAGAGCAGCCAGACGATTTTGTTGTTACGGTAAAAGAGAATTTTATATACAAATTGAAGAAGTCTCTTTATGGGTTTAAGCAATCTCTTAGATAATGATACGAGAGGTTTGACTTATTTATGATCTCTCAAGACTTCGAGAGATGTGGCTATAATACTATGTTTATTTGAAGACTGTCAATAACTCAGCTATACACTTGTTTCTATATGTTGATCGCGGCAAAAGATAAGACTGAAGTATCAGAGTTAAAAGCACAATTAAACAGTGAACTCGAGATAAAAGATATCGGTGCAGCAAAGAAAATTCTAAGCATGAAAATCTTCAAAGATCGTCGGTTTGACAAGGCGGTAGCAGATGGAGCACATGTCGAGGGTTGCCGGGCTCCCGTAGAAGCCGCAGTGGCGCATAGCGACGGTGCAATCATCTGTTGCTCGGGCATCTTGCGCTGGGAACAATCAATCGATTGGCTCAATCCATCTTCGTGGACAAGGGCTCTGCAAGAAACAGATGATCGATCAAAAGCAGCCGCGCGCGATTGCAGAATTAATTAACGCATTCGTGGTTGATCAATCAGTGGGGGTGAATATATGGATCGGTCGTAGCACAGGTGCGTGGTGATTGGGTGCCCGTGTCCAAGTCAGATGCGAACTAGTGGTTCGTACACAACTTTTGCTGTTCCGATCGAGCCGGACAACGAATGGTACTTACAGTACAGTAAGTTACGACTCCTAGTCCATATTCATTAGCGTACAGATTCGTCTAGTAATCCAATAATTAACCGACTAATTCGTAGAACAAGTATCTTTCGTACTGAATTAATTTGAACTACCATGGGCATTCTCCGGATCACATCATAATACATAAGAGCAACTCAGCAGGGCCTAGAGCCCTCAACCTCATATTTGAGGGCTTGAGGTAAAATGGAGGTCGATGGCGAGCCCTCAAATTTGAGGAGCCCTCAAATCACCCTCCCACCCCTCATTCCTAGGGCTCCCCTCCATCATTTTCTGTTTTTCCCGCTCGTGAAACTTCCCCGCCTCCCCAAAATTTCCCCGCCTGTAATCCAATCCCCCGCCGCTGCCGCTTGCTGCCTGTCGCCTCGCGCGCGCTCGCCGCTCCGCCTAACCGACCCCCGTAATTCGTAAGGAGCGGCCTGCTGCAAGTGCAGGTCGAGCCGGCGAGGAGGCGCATCGCCGTCGCCATCGCCCAGTAGATCCGGCCGGATCGTACTCCGAAGGCCGCCGCCGCCATGAGGCGCCTAACGCACGAGGCACTCCTCGGCCTCCTCGCTCCATGTCAAGCCGCCTCCATGCCGGTCTCGCGGCCGCCCCTCCGCTCGCGCCACTCCTCGGCCTCCGCTCCGCTCTCCTCGGCCCGCCCCCCCGCGCGCATCATAAATGGATTTGTCGTGGATTTGAGGGCTTAGATTTGAGGGGTGGGGAGTAGAAGCAAAATTGGGCCCTCAAAAGTAGGGAGCCCTCAAATGAAAAGTAGGGGCCTGTTTTGAGTAGTCTTCTGGAGTTGCTCTAAGGATGCAAATGGGCCGATTCCTCCCGTTGGCCTACATGGCCTATCCCTAAATTTTGGCATCAAAGGGTATTGGGTTATCCCCAAAATCAAAGGATTCCAAGAGGGTAGCACCTCATCGTAGAGGTGACCAAATGGATCATGCCTATCGTGCTAGCTCAAAGCACGCTATTGTAGCTCCAGCCTAGGCACAACATTGTTCACGAATGAATCATGCCGAGCTGGCCCGACATGAAGCGTTGGGCCGTGCTTAGGCCACCTCCCCAGCCTAGCATGCTGGTCCGACATGACACAAATAATGCTAAGCCAAGCGTGGCCTGGCGCGGGCACGATAGGCTTGGCACGGCCCGTTAGGCACGTTAAGCCCATTACGCACGGTTAGCCTGTTAGGTATGAAAAACAGTCCATTAGGCATGGCCTGTTTATCATGATTTTGGCCCGCTTAGCCCGATAACAATCAAATTTTTGAATTTTCTAACTGTTTATAACTATTTAGGAGTTTAAAAATACAAAAAAATTTAAAAAAATCTCAATTTTTTTATAAATAGGCGGCAACCCCCCCTCATTCAGCCACACTCAAACCTGCAATCTCTTCTCTGAATTCTCTTGTGAAAATTTCAATACACTTTGTGATAATTTGGCAAAATTCAAAATATTTTTGCCAAAAATTCAAAAATTTGAAATCCGGTTACCACAAGAAAAGAGGTAACAATACTAATTTTCATATATTTTTATTGTTTTTTACTTTTCTTTGTTGTAATGTAAAATAGATAATAACGTAATTTTCTATTTGTACTTTGCAGTTTTCTATATTTCTCTGTGAAAAATTTTAACAATTTTCCTACAAGTGATTACAGAATTTCTTAGGAAGATGTTTCATCCTTTGAGAATGAAATGCCTCTGGCGCCTCCACCTCAAACGAGAGAGTAGGCCCTGGTTGTACCATCATCAGGCACTTTGAGTGTCGCTACGTCTGAAAGCACCTGAGGAAAGAGATCCAGACTTAATGCATCAGAGGTGTGGCAAGATTTTGATAAGATAGTGAAGCGAGATGATGCTGGAGCTCCGGTAAGATATGTTGTTTGCAAAATTTGTCATTATAAATTGTCTGCAAAGTCTTTAGGTGGAACTAGGCACTTGCTCAGACATGCCCAAAGATGTAAAGAAAAGCAAAGCATAGTTATGAGGCAAATGCAACTGCAGTACAACCTCGATGGTACGGTATGTAACTGGGCTTATAATCCTGAGGTAGCTCGAGAATCTCTTTTCCGTTTAATTCTCACACATGATCTACCTTTAAACTTTGGTGAGTCTTAAACGTTTGAAATCCACATTAGACAACAACTCAAGTTTTAGCTAAATACTATAACAATGGCTCTGCTAAACTAAAAGAAGTCTTTAAGACCTATACATTTTTTATGGTCTTGACCTCAGACATATGGAGTGATCGTAGTGTAGTTGCTCATTATGTTAATGATGACTAGGCAATGGAAAAGAGAATTATAGGCTTTAAACTAATTGATGCAGTACATACGGATGAGAATATTGTAGAATCTATTATTAAAGTCATGGAAGATTTTGGTCTTACAAATAAAATTTGTCATCGATGCGAGACCAGACAGTAAACTTGTAAGCACCTCCAGTCAAATTCAAAGATCACCGAGGATGCGGAGGGACTCAATGAGAAGCAGATACAAATGACCAAGTGTATTCAATATGGGTGTTTAGGGTTACAAAATGCTCCCCTCTTCCCTTACAAGGATCCTATTTATAGAGGGGTAGAGGGAGGCAAGTGAAGTTATAAGTTTGCCCTCAAGGCCTAGCTTACTCCTAGGGGTATCTTCATCCTTTGCCCCCACGCAGGTCCTGCCATGTCCGAGACTCTGGGGGTGCGTTCATGGCTGACCCCTGACCCCATCCGAGGTTGGCTCATGGACTCTACTGAGGTTGGCTCCGAACCCCCTCCAGGGTTGGTTTGTGGACTCCGTCGAGGTTAGCTCTGGACCCGTCTGGGGTTGGCTTGCGGACTCCACTAAGGTTGGCTCGCAGACTTCGCCGGGTAGGGCCTCAATAGGTGCCACCACGCCGGGGTCGTTGTAGGCCCAAGGCAGTGCGGGGACCCTCCTCCAACAAAATTTTTGCAATTACCCTAGATGGTGCCACTTCAAACTCTATGGCAATAGATATTCTCACTCTGTTATTTAGTACATACGCCGAATCCTTCTTGTTACATCAGCGATGCACTATCATATTATTAATCTTATAGTTAAATGTGGTTTAAGGAGATTGAAGATGTATATTCAAACTTTTTATGATGCAATATCTTTTGTAAATCATTCTAACCAATGAATTATAGCATATAAGAACTTCTATATTATGATGGGTGTACGTCCAAGAAAATTCGGTTTGGACATGTTGGTAAGGTGGAACTCAACTTATATCACGTTACATGACCTTTTACCTTACAAGAGCACATTTTATGTTTTTATTCACACACACTATCATAGCCATGATGACAACATGCTATTGACTGAGCAGCATTGGTATATTACTGAAAAGTTACTTGAATTTTTGGAACTCTTGCGATTCCACTGTTGCTTTATCTGGGGTGTGTTTTCCAATATCTCTTTTAATTGTGTATCATATTTTTGTGATTGCGGGTCACTTGAAAGCTAATAAAAATAACATAGTGTTACGAGAGTCTGGGGGTGCTATGAAAACTAAATATTTGAAATAATGGAAAGAGATTACATATTTATATGTATTTGCATTTATTTTAGTTCCAAGAGCTAAAATTAAAGGATTCACTAATGTTCTTTCACTTCTGAGTGATGATGCAATGATAAATTATTCTAACTATTTTTCAGTTGTCCATACTAAATTGTTCAATGTTTATCAAAAGTACAAATAAAAGTTTCAGGGAATTCCCTTGTAATGACCTCCAGTAGCACCCAACATAGATAAGAAGATAAATATGTGGAGCAAAATCTTTAGTGCACCAGGCTCCTCTAGAAGATTAAGTTCTACAACATCAAGTAATAGAGCAATCCACACCACTAGGGAACTATCCGTCTTTCTAGATAGCGATCCCATGGATCATCAAGCAGAGGACTTTAACATTTGGGATGGTGGCATGAGCATAAGCTAACATATTTGATGCTATCCATATTAGCACGGGATGTGTTAACTGTTCCTTTCTCGATAGTTTCTTCTGAGTATGCTTTCAATCTTTCTAGAAGAATATTGGAGTAGAAAAGAATAAGTCTCATGAGTGATATGGTGGAACTACTTCTAACAGTGAAAGACTAGGAATAAGCTGACTCATGAGCTCTACACTCTATAGAGAATACATAGTTGGCAAACACATTCAACAATCTCTATCTAGACGATGACACTTAGAGCATAGATGTACATTGTATATTTTTCTCATTTTTTTACATGTACCATAGAGCTATAGTCTGTACTATTTTTTTATTGCCAAGGTTTCCTACGTTGAGTTTTTACTTGCAAAGTTTTTATTTTGTATTTTTAGAAATCTAATTATTATATTTCTGTAATTATTTTGTATTTTTTAAATTCTACATATTTTTAAATTATTACATTTCCATAATTTTTATGCTGAAATTGGCTAGACGGGCCTTCATGGCCGGTTGGGCTAAATGGGCTTGTGTCGACCTAGCACGACCTGCCAGCTCTATGGGCTGTGCCTGGGTCAACAGCTCGGCCCACAGGCTGGCATAGCATGGCTTATTTAGGCTGACGAGCCAAATGGGTCGTGCCTAACGAGCCTGTGCTGTGCTAGGCTGTGACGCCCATTTGGACATTGCTACCCCATCGACCCTAGGGTCAACCCAACCCCTACCTCTTTGCACTCCAATCCTCCGGCTGCGTAGCCGCAGCACATGATGCTGCCACAACGCCACACCACTCCGCCATAGCCGTTGGGTGCCGGCGCTGCCTTCCCCTCCACCTCCTCTTACCCTGAATTCCACCACGAGCACGGCGATGTCTCCTCCACTGGCCAACCTCGCCAAACCTTAGCACAATCTTCATGCCAACCTCAAGCTCGTCCCCGCTGCTGGCCCCAACCACATCCTAACTACCATCTTTGCGATCATCCCTACTATGGCTTCAAGCTTGTCCAAGTCGTGATCTTCCTTGCTGCCAGCCTTAAGCTCATCTCTGTAGTCATCTTCGAGGTCATCCCATCCATGGCCTCAAGCTCATCCCAGCCACACCCTCAAGCGCGTCCCCACTACCGGCCGACATGGCAAGTCCAAAGACTCAAAATTCAACGCAACCTGTAACAATACGTGGGGGATTGCCTCTCACTTCTCTGAGGGTGAATTTGTCTTCAGTGGCGAGGTCCTCAATGACAGTGGCTTCTCCGACGATAGTCACTTCTCCACAATATCTCATCTTTTTTTGGTGAATTGATGTTCTTCTTGATGAATTGTTCTTCTTTTCTAGTGTCATTCTTTAAACTGAGTTTCTCATAGCCTTTGGATAGAATTTAGTTGGTAGATGTTATGATTGTTATCTCATCTAAAATCTGGTGTAATTCATAACGGTAGAAGTTATATTTTAGAACAATGTATTACTCATGCCTTGTGTTAGATTTAGGGGGGTAATACATCAAAAATAATAGAAATTTGTAAATAATATGGACACATTTGAATTCTACATGAATGTGTTGGGTTGATCTCGGCTAACTGTTCCGAGATTTCAGGGAGGCACGCCTCCACCTCGCGCCTTGATCGGAGGCGGTTACCAACAGGAATTGGTTTTGGTCCCGGTCACCAAAGCGGATATAAGATAGAGGGTTTTGGCAGGGCTGTGGTTCGCACGTCGTCCTAAGCCTCTCTAACCCTAACAAGATCCGATCTCTCACGGCGCGTGGTGAGCGAAGATCAAGCCCTTCTACGACCCGCCCACGGCTCGCTGCCTCGTCGGACACCTCTGCTTCACCAACATCACCGCATCAATCGACCGACATCCTTATGGCCTCTTCCAATTCGGGTACGTCAACTAAGCTTCCGCACTAAAGATCTTCACTAGGTGTTCATGATTTGGATCTAGGCTTAAAGTCTAAAGCTCATGTTTAAATCTTAGATAAGAACTAATATTTGGTATCAGAGCCAGTGCCTAGATCATCTTGAACCCTAATTAGCACCACCCAAATTTTGGATCTGAGATTAGAGGCTTGGATTTAAGTTTTTTTATGTCTCGGTTAGCAATTAGAAGGAGGGGATTGATGAGTTTTTTTAGACAAAATCCTAATGAAATAGTCCCAAGATCCCGAACCCTAAATCCCCAAATTGAAACCTCTTATTAGCGGAAATTCAATAAAAAAAACGGGGGTCTTACCCGCGCCGCCCGCCGCCGTTGCATGCGCCGCCTTGCTCCAGCGGGCGCAGCTGGCCGACGCCTTGCACCCCGCCTCGCCGCGCCAAGATCGAGGCGCCGCCGCCGTGGCCGCGCCACAGCCTCGCTGGGCCACCTCGGCCGAGCGCACGGAGCCGCCGCCCGCCTCCTCATGGCGCGCGCACTAGTGCGCCGCTCTTGCGCCCAGCGCTGCTGCCGCCGCGCCGCCGCTCTGTCCGCTTTGCGGGTGGAGAGGAGCCAAATGCCTCTAGGGTTAGGGCTCCATTTTCTTTTGTCCAGCCGCATGCGTTTTGGACCGTTTGATGAGATCCGACGGTGCGGACGAATTTTGGGCGTCGCATGCTAGTATGGGCTGCTGCGCGCGCGGAGATGTGGGCGGGCGTTATCTGGGCACACAGACGCTGGGCTACGCGCATTTCTTTTGGGCAGCTGCAGTTTTGGCCTGTCGTGATATCCTCCCGCGCGGGAGTCTTTACGGGCCGAGAGCAATTTTTTGGGCTACGCCGTGAGCATTTTGGCCCGTGTGGGATTTTTTTTCCCGTGCGGGATTGCCTGGACCGCGCGCTCGCGTTCGATTTTGGGCCGTACGCGTTTGTGGGCCGCGCACGCATAAGGTTGGCCGTGCGGGATTTATTTTCCGTGCAGGAGTTTTCTTTGGGCCAACTGAGTTTTTGGGCTGTATGTGGAAAATTTTGGCCCGTGCGCAATTTTGGACTGCACATAATTTCGGCCATGTGCAATTTTTGTGAGCCGAATGCATATGTTATGGGCCGGTTTTCTTTTTGGGCCGCCTGAAGTAATATTTTTTTACAGTGCATTTTCTTATGATTTATGTCTACTTTTGTGCACTGTCTTTTAATTATTTTTAGGTGGCCCAAATTTCATGTATCATTACCGTTTAATTATGTATAATCTCTGACTAAAATTGAACCAACGGGATATTTTAATTTTGAGATTTTATGATTAATTTTTGGCATTATGTATACATATGATTATATTCTGACCAACGTTGTTTATAATCATATGTCGCCATATTATTATGTTTTGTCTCTAATTAAAATTGAACCAACGAGATATTTTAATTGGAGATTTTTTTGGCATTATGTATTGCCGTATAAAATTATTAAGTTCTTTTTCATTTCTGCCCAACGGTGATATGAATTAGAACTGTAGTTTGCATGTTATTAATCAGACCAACGTAGGGTTAATTACATGCAATATATATTTATGATATTCCTAATTTTTGCCCTGAAATTCAGCACTTAATGCATCAGACGTTGCCGCCACAACTGATAACATTGAGCAGCTCACAGGGAGCAATTTTCCCACGTGGAAAGAACGAATTCATGTTGTCCCTTGTGTTTTGGACCTTGATTATGCCTTAAGGGTAGCCGTTCCCATTCCTCTCACCGAAGGTGAGGAGAATTTTGATGAAAAAAAATTATGAGGCTAATGCTGAAAAATGGGAGCGTTTTGACCGCTTATCACTAATGATTATGAAGACCTCTATTTCAGTCGGGATTAGGGGAGCAATCCCCGATTCCGAAAATGCTTAAGGAGTACTTGGTTTCAATCGAGGAGAAATTTAAAAACTCCACTAAAGTTTATGCCAGTACTTTAATTCAGAGGCTCTTAACCACTAAGTATGATGGGTCCGGCGGCATAAAAGAGCGTATCATGATGATGACCAATATGGCAGAAAAACTCAAGGGCACAGACATGGCAATATCTGATGGTTTCCTTGTCCATTTTATGTCCTCTTTTCCTTCTGAGTACACGGCTTTTAAGATTAATTATAATACTCAGAAATAATGGAGCATGAGCGATTTGATCGTCATGTGTGTCCAGGAGGAAGAGAAAATAAGAACAAAAAGAAGAATTTTGCTCTTCATGTTGGTGGCTCTAACAAAAGGAAGTTCCAAGGGGACTTCAAATCTAAGAAAAAGCTGCAATTCTCCCCTAATTCAGACAAGTCGGGGCCTAAAGTGCACAATGCACCTAAGCCTCATGTTGCTCCCACCGGAGCATCTAAAGGGGGGGAATGTCTTTTCTGCAAGCAGCCAGGGCATTTCCAAAAAGATTGTGTGTGATGCTAAGCGTAAAAATAATGATGAGACTTCTTCGAAACTGTGGCACTGTCGTTTAGGCCACATTTCGAGGGGGAGAATGGAGCGTCTCATTAAAGAAGAAAATTTCCACCCATTAGATTTCTCTGACTCAGACCACTGCATTGATTGCATTAAAGGAAATTATGTTAAGCTAATAAAGAAGGGAGCTACTTGCAGCACATGACTCTTAGAATTAATTCATACTGATGTTTGTGGTCCTTTTCCTGTGACATCAGTGGATGGTTTTAATACATTCATCACATTCACTGATGATTTCTCCCGTTATGGTTATATCTTTCCCATTAAAGACCGATCTAAATCACTTGATAAATTTGAGATATTTAAGGCTGAAGTTGAAAATCAGCACAACCTAAGAATTAAAGTGGTAAGATCGGATCGTGGGGGAGAATATTATGGAAGACATGCCTCTTATGGGCAAATTCCTGGCCCTTTCGCTAAGTTCCTTCAGGAAAATGGCATTAAGAATCCACACATTGGGAAATTAGACCCTAAGACATTAAGTTGTCATTTTATTGGGTGCCCCGAAAGATCCAAAGGGTATCATTTTTATTGTCCTGACAGAATAACTAAGTTTGTAGAAACAAGGCACACTGTGTTCTTAGAAAATAATGAGGACCTGGAGCCCAGGAAAATAGATCTTGAGGAGAAGCGGGTTTTATGTTCCTTCACCGCTCATTCGAGAGACCTTTATTCCTATGCCTCAGGCGATTGCACCTCCAGTGAAAATACTGTTGTTACACCCACTGTTGAGGTCTCTGAAATTCCTAATGTTACACCTAGTGATGAGCCTACGCAGTCTCCTGAAATAACTAATGAACCTGTTAAAAGATCACAGCGGGAGAGAAGATCTGCCATCCCAAATGATTATGTTGTTTATATGAATGAGGATGTTAATGATATAGGGAAGGTAGATGATCCCACCTCTTATAAGGAGGCCATAATGAGTGAACATTCTTCTAAATGGCTTGAAGCCATGCGGGATGAACTAAAGTCTATGAGCATTAATGATGAATGAGACTTAGTAGAAATTCCTGACGGAGTCAAAACAAGAGGGTCAGTAAATGGGTCTACAAAACCAAGCATGACTCTAAGGGAAATATCGAAAGGTTCAAAGCAAGGCTCGTAGCAAAAAGCTTCTCCCAAAGAGAGGGGATTGATTATAATGACGTCTTTTCTCCTGTCTCAACTAAAGATTCATTCAGAATTATTATGGCACTTGTAGCTCATTATGATTTAGAGCTGCATCAGATGGATGTTAAGACGGTATTTCTTAATGGCGACTTGCAAGAAAATGTTTACATGGCTCAACCGAAAGGTTTTGTCGTGGAAGGCAAGGAGCATATGGGATGTCAACTTAAGATATCTATTTATGGCTTAAAATAAGCGTCGAGGCAGTGGTACCTCAAATTCGATAAGATCATAAGGAGTTTTGGGTTTAAGGAAAATGAAGTTGATAACTGCATATATGTTAAGTTCAAGGGGAGTAAATTCACCATCTTAGTACTTTATGTGGATGATATCTTATTGGGCAGCAGTGATAAGGATATGCTGTTTGAGACCAAGAGATTTCTTTCATCTAATTTTGATATGAAGGATCTCGGTGATGCCTCTTATGTTCTTGGCATTGAAATTCACTGAGATATGTCTAAAGGAATATTAGGTTTATCTCAGAAGGCATACATTGACAGAGTACGGAAGAGATATAATATGCATAAGTGCTCTGGCTCGCCTGCTCCTATTGTTAAGGGCGATAAGTTTGGGACATTTCAATGTCCGAGGAACCAATATGAAACTGATCAGATTAAGTCGGTTCCATATGCTTCAGCTGTCGGAAGCATTATGTATGCTCATGTATGTACGCGCCCTGATTTAGTCTTTGTAACCGGGATGCTTGGCAGATATCAATCAAATCCAGGACCGGGCCACTGGAGAGCCGTTAAGAAAGCTTTGCGTTATATGCAAGCTACTAAGCATTTCATGCCCACATATAAGTTTTCTGATAACCTTGAAGTTATTGGTTATTCAGAGTCAGATTTTGGGGGATGTGTTGATACTAAGAAATCCACGTCAGGTTATATCTTCACACTCGCAGGAGGAGCTTTCTCGTGGAAAAGCTCCAAACAAACCCTTACGGCATCTTCAACGATGCAAACTGAGTTTGTGGCATGTTATGGGGCTATCGAGCAGCAGTCAGTATGGCTTAAGAACATTATCCGGGACTTAGAGTGGTAGACGGATCTCTAAACCACTCACCTTATACTGCGATAATGAATCCATGATCTTTTATGCAAATAACAACAAGTCAAGTGGTACTTGCCAAACACATTGACATTAAGTATCATGTTGTGAAAGATAGAATCCAGGATCAAACCATAAGTATCAAGCATATTAGTACTAAGTTAATGCTTGCGGATCCGCTTACTAAAGGCTTCCACCCAATATTTTTGTGATCATGTTGCCGACATGGGTTTTTTATTGGAAAGCCTTTGATTCTGGATTAAAAGGACCTTAAAAGCAAACCAACTCCCATTAAGTATAATGAATATCCATTTCGAGATAAGATAGTACACTATAGGTACTGGAGTTGTATGGCACTTCATTGGCCATGCAACACATTGCCTTGGTATGCTGTTTTATTGAGAATGGGCTTATGATGTTAGCCTTACGATCAAAGGGGAGAATGTTGGGTTGATCTCGGCTAACTGTTCCGAGATTTCAGGGAGGCACGCCTCCACCTCGCGCCTTGATGGGAGGCGGTTACCAACAGAATTGGTTTTGGTCCCGTCACCCAAAGCGGATATAAGATAGAGGGTTTTGGCAGGTGTGGTTCGCGCGTCGTCCTAAGCCTCTCTAACCCTAACAAGATCCGATCTCTCACGGCGCGTGGTGAGCGAAGACCAAGCCCTTCTACGACCCGCCCACGGCTCCGCTGTCTCGTCGGACACCTCGCTTCACCAACATCACCGCATCAACTGACCGACATCCTTATGACCTCTTCCAATTCGGGTACGTCAACTAAGCTTCTGCACTAAAGATCTTCACTAGGTGTTCATGATTTGGATCTAGGCTTAAAGTCTAAAGCTCATGTTTAAATCTTAGATAAGAACTAATAGAATGAAGTCCTTCAATTTTGACCTACAGGAAGTCTATAGTAATAGAAAAATATGCCAAAGTTCTTCGCACTAAGTAGCTTCTAATTAGTTATGTAAGTCCACATTACTCAATTCTGAATATCAGTTAATTCGTGTAGCAGAAGTAAGGAGTAGAGTATGGAGATTACAGTGCAGATGCTTCCCCACAATTTCTACGGGAACAAGCATATATTGATTTTACTCTTAGGTGTGGATCTTTACTTCTAGCAATTGGTTGAATTGTTGACAGTTTTTTCCTGGAAAACAACAGGCAGCATGTTTTAAGAATTGTTATATGTCAAAGTATTTACTGGACTTTTATACTCTTAATCTCTTTTGCATCGATTTAATGCATAAGTGTGTGCACTTTTATACTAGTAGTTGCTAAGGTATGGCTACTTGAGAAATATTAATCTCTTTTGCTTGAGCGGTCTAAAAAGAAGATAAAGCTATTTATGTATGCTGTTCTTGTTGACAGGATTCACTCAAGACGGTAAAATGTATGACATTGATGGCGACAATGATGATGATGATGACGATGATGGTGATCAACTTGAATGATTTCCATGCATGAGATTCCATTCACCTTTTTGGAATACGATGGGTTTAGAAGATTTATGGCAAGTCTAAGTCCATTGTTCAAGGTGTTTTCTCGAACAACAGCTAGAAATGATTGCATAAGAGATTTTCAAGAGCAAAAATTAGCACTTTAGGAGATCTTCAAGAACATGGATTGTAGATTCTCATTGACTGTTGACATGTGGACCAACAATCAGACATTAGGATACATATGTGTTATGTGCCATTTCATGGTCATGGTGGAGCATCAGGATTGATATAGAAAATAAAAGGCTTTGAATTTGTTTTTATCTCGCATTTATCGGTCGACTTGCTAAGCATGGCAAGTGAGTTATCACTTGCTTTGTAAAGGAATGATCAAGAATTGTTCAAGCCATGAATTTGCTTGTAGATGTGAAAGTGCGTTTGCAAGACATGAGGGATAATGGGTGGTAGCCACTATTCCAGCAAGTAAAAAGCTTTTGTGAAGCTGTACCAAATATGGAAGAACTCATTCTAGTTAGAAGTATGTATGTACGTAAGAAGTATATGGTGACTCACCTTCACAATTACCATGTTGAGATTTTCATTACTGCTATTAATGTCATTACATTAGAGATGAACCATCGGTTCAATGAAGTTTCTTCAGAGTTACTAGTATGCATGTCTTGTCTTGATCCAAAAGACTCTTTCTCCAAGTTTGATGGAGATAAGTTTGTTCGACTTGCTGAGATTTATACTGATGACTTCAACATAACTGATCGTTTGTTGTTAAGAAATCAGCTTCAAACATTTGTTCTCAATGTCAGAAGAAATGTAGAATTCCATGGATATAGTGATGTTGCAAAGCTAGCTCAAAAGATGGTTGAAACAGGAAAAAATAGAACATTCCTATTCATCTATCGCCTTATTGTGCTAACACTGATCCTTCCAGTGGCAACGATATCGGTTAAAAGATTCTTTTCGGCAATGAATATTATCAAGATAGATTTGTGCAATAGAGTAGTGGATGAGTGGTTCAGTGACTTGATAATATGCTACACTGAGCAAGAGACTTTTAGAAACCTTGATGATGATATAATTAGAAAATGCTTTCAAAGCATGAAATCTCGTAGAATGTTATTGCCTTGTACTTGTACTACTACTTAATCCTATCGAATGGTATGTTTCATCATTTTTTCAATCTTTATAACTAGTCACAAATGCAATTTCTGATTTCATCACTAAGTTTGCTAATTTTGGTGTACAGATCGCTGCTTAGATATATTTATGTGCTTTAGGAAGTACATTATCTATTACCGAGGTACAATTTTTTTGTATTTTGTATTTTGAATATGTCCATATTCTAATTATATGTGATTTTAGATTACAAAATATAGTTCGCTTTATGTTTAATGTGTTTATCTTTTGTACGTCATATCCCACTAGTCTCCTTAAAATTTGGTTTTGGATCCGTCATTGCCTTCTCGGTAGCTGCAGGCTACTCAAATAACAAAAACATAATCCAGATCACTTTCTAAGTGCATGTTTAGTACACAAGCGCTCTGATTACACCTTTGCAATCTCATGACTTGATCATCAGGAGTATTTATATGCCGCCAAAATAAGCAGACCTTGATATGCTGGATCTCGTCTTCGCTATGCAGCCTGCAAATTGCAGGGAATCCAGGCAAACAACAATGCACGTTCGCTCGTCGCGACGCTTTCTGGACCAGCAGAAGGAAAGCACGCAGCTGCAGCGCCCTCTAGGAATGCTAAGTTTGGTTTAGTTCCTTTCAACTTATGACCTATGATTTTTCTCGAATAAATAAAATAAAATAATTTTATCTTTTTGAAAATGAATTATCGATTTATCCATATTCGATTCATTCACACAAACACTTATATTAAAGTTAAAAAACTATAGATCATAACTATCAGACAACCCGACTTATGGGTAACAAGGAAAGCTCCCAGGCTCCAAGTCCCAAGCGAAGCAGCTAGCGAAGCGCGTCGAAACTTACCAAAGTCAGCACGCGCCGGGCAAGCGCGCCGGCCTCGCCTGCTGCTAGTCCGGCAGTTCGATCCCACCTGATTTGGTTTGATCCCTCGTCGACCAACCAACGACCGGACATGTGCAGTTTCAGCTCCGTCCTGCTCCTGCACACAGTTTCAGACTTCCAGTTCGCCGTGCGCTCCCCGCTCCGGTAACCTTCCGAAGCCTTTGAAAGCCGACGACCCCAAAAAGGCCCAACTTTTTGCTCGTCTTTCTTTTAGAGGCTTTTTGCCCGTGTCTGGTACAAAACGAGTGCAGTTGAGCAGGCAGCCGGCCGGGCTCTATCCCGGATTGCCTCACTGTTTTAGAGGTACCGTCTAATTGAATGGTACCTCCTCTAGATGGTACATATGTGTGTATGTTTAGTGATGTTGTATTTGTCCGTATCTCAAATACTGTTAAGCCTCTGATTAAATTCCTAGTGTAAGGGCATGTTTGTTTCCACTTAAGATTATTATAATCTAGCTTATAATCATAAGTGGAAACAAACAGCCTAAATTATAAGGTAGCTTATTATAATCTAATAGCCCAGATTATTGTAATCCAATAAGCTCAAAAAAGGAGCTTATTTCAGCTTATTTCTCACCCTTTATCTTAATGACCATACAACTTGACAACAATTACCCACCTTTGCCATTGGGATATTTCCCGAACGCATCCCCTCCCCTCCCCTCGCAGCGCCTCTCTCGACGCCCCTCCCCTCGCAGCGCCTCCCCTCCCAGCGCGTCGACGCCCCTCCCCTCACAGCGCCTCCCCTCCCAGCGCGCCGACGCGCCTCCCCTCCCAACGCCTCCTCCTCCCTCCTCCCACCTTGCGCCGCCGCTGCCTCCTCCCCGCTCCTTCGCGCCGCCGCCTCCTCCTCCTCCCCACCCGCGCCAACGCCTCCTCCTCCCTCCCACCTCGCGCCGACGCCTCCTCCCCGCTCCCACCCCGCGCCACCATCGCCTCCTCCTCCCGCTCCCACCCCGCGCGCCGCGCAGCCATGGCAATGACGAAGGAAGGTTCTTGAGGGGAGCCCGCGGCGCGGCTTCGGATGCCGGCCGAGTGGGAGCCGCGACGACCGATCTGGATTGGGTGGCGGTGAGTATGGAGTGCTCTTGAGTTGATTGCTCTTTCTTGCGGCTCTTGATTTCTCTTATCGCCTGCGATTTAAAAGTGGGAGACCAAGAATCGGCTTAGATGATGGCAATTTCACAAAAGAGCGGACCAACCGTGCCAATTCCATCCGCTCACTTGGCTCGAAGGTGAGATATGTGCGCTTGATGCTCTCATATTTGCCGATACCAATGCCGGATGTCAAGGACTTTGGCGAGATGATGCTTTTTTGCCCAAAAGGCCTTTGCTAATGTTGTAAATGCAATCTCAAGGTTTGAGCAGTCACCGTGGGTGCTTAACGCGAGCCAGTCCGCAAACTTATCTCGCGAGATGCAGGATAGGTTCATCTGCTTCATTGTTTTAGTTTTTACCCTAGAGGTTTACCCTTGATATGGTTCTGCTTTTGTACTCTCATAGTACGCAAGGGTATCCGATTTGATGAAGCATAACTCCAATGTTAGAGTGGTGGAGATGAGCACTAGGCTTGTTTGGTTGCGTGATTTAGGCCCCACTGTACGATTACTCTTCTCTGTTATTGCAAGGAAATTGCTGTGTTTACTGAAAATGGAAATGTATGTCCTGTTGCAGTATCTATAAGTTAGCTTTGTTTTCGCATTAGTTTGTTGTGCGTGAAGGCGAGACAAGATCGAGACGAGAAATTGCAGGGGTGGATTGGCAGTATAAGTCAATTGGGAGATGAAGAGGGGGGCATGAATGCCTTCCGTGATAATATTGCTAATGCTTTATTTGCTAGAAGAGAGTAATTTGTTTGTAAGAGCATATTTGTACGAACATATGATCATGGATATTTGAATAATTAAGCTTTTCTACCACTTATGTATTCAAATTCTTATGTTACTAATGTTTTGCAAGTCCAAACTAATAAAAAACATGTCATAAAAGAATAAATAAGTCACCAAAAAAGGTCAAGGGCATTGTAGTCTTTAAACATTCGAATACAACAATCCATAACTCTGATAATCCAGGCTGTCAAACACCTGATAGCTTATTCCCACCAACTTATTATAATCTAGCTTATATAATCCCTCACCTATAAGCTGGATTATAATAATCTTAAGTGGAAACAAACAGGCTCTAAGTAAGAAACACGTATATGTGTGTGGTGTAAGTAGATATGTGTAGATTATGTACATCTATCTTGTAATCTAAAAAAGAAATGCTTTGGTATCCGAGACGTGACGTTCTTTTTAGTAGGTCAGTACTGCCCCAGATGGCCAGAGGTGGCATTATTTGTGGAATCTTTTTGGTAGATCAGCACTGCCCCAGAGGGCCAGTGTGGCATTGTTTGTTAATTTCCACTTCAATAAAGGAAGCTGACTTAACCAATTAACTCCAACTTTTTCCAACATCGAGCTAGCTAGACGCATCACAGGACCCATTTGATATGGTTGTGGCTTATGATTTTTAGCTGAAAATTTTAAATTTTAGCTGTTTGTGATAGAGATTACGGAGAGATACTCGCTTACGATTTTAGTTGATATAGGTATTGGGCTTTTAATGTGTACTACAATTAACTTATAGACCCCGTCTTGAGAAAATATTCCGTTTGAAAGTTAGATACTATAGTAAAAGCTAAAAGCCGCTTTTAGAAACCGTTAAAGAACATGCCCATGGTCTAGATGGAGCGTTCGCATTTACTTTTGTTGATAACTTCTGATCATGTTTTTAGTTTTTTTACTGAAAATAAATAGTAATAGCTGAAATAGAAAGAGAGAGCGAGCGGTGCAAAAGGTAAGGAAGATATGCGTGTGCGTGACAGAAGCAAGATGAGTGGTGTAAGTGATGCATCCGTGACCCTCTGATTTATCTCCAAAGCAAAACGGTAACAAGAGGAGTGAAGAAGCCATTTTAGAAAACCAAGTATTCTATGGACTTTTGACTTTTGTAAGGAAAAACCAGGGACAAGAGTTAATACGAACAGAACAATACACGTACTACCATGTCACAGTGATCAGTGACAAATTTTACAGCCTTATCTTGTCGCACAACAAAAAAAAAACCTGAGTAGTAGAAAATCAGCCGTGCGTGCAACTGCAAGCTCGACCGATGGCAATTTCGTGGGCGTGCATGACCCGTCTGCCTCCGTCTCCCGTCTTTTTATTCCGGGGAGGAAGCTGACAGGAAGCTTCGTTGGTTCCTCCTGCACCGAATCCCTGACGTTTGTGTCGCCTCCGCTCCCCGCCCCTTGCGCCACCTCTCTCAGCCTCTTCTGGGCTTTTCGGGCGCTGCGAGTGGTTCAGGTAAGAAAACGCCTTTGTCCAATTCTCCGCTGCTGCAACCTGCAACTTGTCCTTGCGAGGTCTCTGTGTGCGTAAGCCTGCACGCGCCGAACATGCATGGTGATATAATGGAGCTGAGCTGAATAATTGCGTGGGCATGCAATGCGAGATAAACATGTGGTCGGCGTATAAATTGCAAGGACGGCGGCAACCAGTTAGAGGCCAATGTTCAGAAGTAATAGTACTCACAAAAGCTAATAGAATAAGGCTACGTTTTTTTTTACGTTTTTAGCTTTTGGCTTCTCTAAAAATTAAAATAGGCAAGATAGTTTCTTAAAATAGATTCTTCAAACGACTTCTCGAGTCTAAAATCATATATGTAATGTGTTATGCGTTATCGTATAAAAAAACATAGATAAGAATCTTAAATTATAGCAAAAAAATCATCTACTGTAGTCCAAAAGGATAAGAGGTCGGTATATTGGTTATTGGATGGGTCGGGTCATGAAAAGACTGGAACCGGGCCTAGCGGTCTGGAGCAAAACCAGTAGTATTTTGTTTAGGAGGGAGGGATATCCCTAGTTTTACCAATAAGAATCCCGTAGGCACAGTTTGCATGGAAGCTCAAGCTAGCCTAGTTACGGCGATGTTCTCCATGTTTCGGGCGGGAGGCACAGTTGTCTAGTTAATCGCACATGTCTATCTATGTTGAGGTGCTCCAAATGATACGCCAAGGCTTCTAAAAAAATGCTATGCCAAGTATACGATTTTAGTTTCCTTAAACAAAAATGTATACGATTTTAGTATGAAATTGACCGACAAGTAGTTAAGGTAATTCATAAGTCAACTAAGGTCTTGTTTGGCACAGCTCCACCACCGGCTTCTGGAGCTGTTTGAAGCCGTTTTGTGCCAAATAGGGTAAAACAAAATAGCTCCACCCAAGGAGTCCCTTAAAACATGCTGAGACAAAAAATATGTACGAGATGGAGCTGAAAAAAGTAGCTCCACCCGGCTCCATCTGCAGGCCCGCATGCCACTGCCCTTATACTTTCGTGAATTTACGTGATCTGCCACCTGCTCTTCTATTCTCACGTTCCTCTGTTCGGTCTTCTCGTCTTCGACCGTGAAGGGAGCGCCGCCGCCATTAAATATTAGTTGCTAATACTTTGTGTTATTTTAAATTTTAATTTTTTTAATTCAAATTTACACGGATGAAAAATCATGTAGAAACATACAGCTCTTGATGTTACTACAAGCCAAATAGACAGGGGTATATTGGACAATTGACATCTCTCAACCATGCATGATAAAACAGGTGGAGCTGTTTTGCCAAACAGTTTACCAAAACAGCTCCAGCTCCACCGGTGGAGCTGTTCGTGGAGCTGAAGCAAAAAAAACAGCTCTACTTGTGAAGTGAAGGCGTGCCAAACGGGGCCAACATAATACGCTAGCTGCTGTTGCAAACGTTAAAATTAGGATATATACTACTGGCTACTGCGTTGGGCTTTGAACTCGAAGCATATAAATTTACATGCATAAGGCCGAAGTTTGTGCTATGCACAGACAAGGATCTCTTTGAAGTTCGAAGAAATGCACTGTACATTTCCACCCAACTCAAATCAGTGGAATTTATTGTCCCCTGTTAAGGCTGTAGTAATCCATTGTTTGCGATAACTGTTGGCAGGGGCGGAACTGGGTCTCGGGCTAGGTGGGCTACAGCTCGAGGCCCAGAAATAATACTAGTAGTATCTCTCTTAAGTACTATCTCAATATTTGTACAGTATACCGGTTCAGCCCGAGGCGTTAAACAGCCGGCAGCGGCAGCCGGCAGCAGCGGCGCGTGGCTGGCCGGCTCAATCCCTACGCGAATGCCGTTCGCCCATTATGCCCGTGAGAACCTAAATCTCGATTCAGGCGCGCGCCGCGCCCTTGCCGCCCGATTCCTCGCCTTGCGCCCGCGCCTCGAGCCTCGCCTCGTGCCTCGAGCCCCGCCGCCTCGCGCCACCGATTCCTCGCCTCGCGCCTCGAGAGCCCCGCCGCCGCCTCGTGCTCCCGACGCCGCGTTGCGCAGATCCGCCACCGCCCCTCCGGCGCGCGTTCCCCTCCTGCGCCGCCTCCCGTCCCCCTTCCTACACACCCCTCCCGGCCCCTCCTGCGCCCCTCCTCGCGCCACCTCCCGGCACCGCTCCTCCTCCCAGCGCTGCCCCTCCCGCGCCCCTCCCGGCCCACTCCCCCTCCTTGCGCCGCCTCCCGTCCCCCTCCCTCGCACTCCTCCTTGCGCCCCTCCTGCGTCGCACCCTCCCGCCCTCCCTGTGCCGCTCCCCTCAAGGTACCATCAGTCATTTTTCTTAAATCTTGACTGAATGTTTATTTTCTTTGTTTAGCTCTAGAGATGTTGCTCAATTTGCGAACACTTGTTTATTTAGCAGTTCATCAAATCATCAGCTCTAGAGAAGTATCTGCAATTGATATTGAGGAAGGGATGAGAATCGGGTAGGTTGCTATCCCGTCTTTTGTTCTTTAATGTATCACTGTATCATACATCTTTCGTTCAGTTCTACTTGATCAATTCTTGCCTGTTGTTCATAGTTCATTCCTGATCCATCTATGTGTGACTTAAAACAAGCTATATACATCATGTTATATGCCATCATGCAAGTAGAGAAAAACTTTCAAATTGAATAGTGGTTGTTAATACAATTTAATACAAGGCTAAAAATAGCGAAGATCATGCTTGTGGTGATTGCCATACCCAAGGAAACATGGCATGAACTTTATATGCTTAGCATAGATAGGTCATAATTATTTTCTTGAATCCAGTGTACATCAAATCATTAGATCCTTGCAAAAGGATATATATTTTTTATTGACCTCCTACAAAATTACATTCTAATTATTTGTAGATATATAGGACCCATCTTGTGAAAATATCAATGATGTATCTTATGAAAATATCAATGATGCATTTGCGACATATTTTTGTTACACTGTTGTGTGGGTATAAATTGGCGTTACTTCTAGGCTGTTAGCCTTTAGAGTTCAGCCCAGGGCACAACAAAACCCTGGATCCGCCACTGACTATTGGCACCGGCTGCTTTTCTGATGCTTCTAACGCATTTATGTTGATTTCCTTTCTAGCTACTGGTCGAGTAACCTCGGTTACTAATTCATCATGGACCACTGAAAAGTTCCTTAATTTTTTGTTTTTTTTATTTTTAAGCTTTTTTCTTTATTTCTTTATATTATTTATGATGATGTAGCTTTTTATATTTAATTATGTTAAAAAGACTAATAATAAGTACAACATATTTCTAACCGTTGCAATAAAAAAAGGCAGAAACAAACAGCACTACGCCCAATGCATTGGACTCCCACTCCTTTCTTCCCCCTATATATATATGCACCACCAGCTACACAGTACATACACTATCCATACACACACCGCGCGCACAGGCGCACGTTTCACTAGCTTTTTTTCCGTAGAGAGTTTCCCGAGCTCAGCTCGCATCGCAAATGGCGACCATCGAGGTCTCCAAGCCGTCGAAGCGCCTGTCCCCGAAGGGGAGCGGGAGCTTCAAGCTGAGCCTTCCCAGCTTGCTGATCTGCGGCCAGTGCAAGGCGACGGCCGTGTCGCCCCCGGACTCCCCCACGGGCGCCGGCGCGAGGTCGTCGCGGTCGCTGACGTCGTCGTCGGCGTCGTCGTCGACGGGGACGTCCCGCGGGCGCGAGCGCGACCGCCTGGCGGAGCTCCGCGAGATCTTCCGTCACTTCGACCGCGACATGGACGGCCGGATCTCGGGCCGAGAGCTCCGCGAGTTCTTCGCGTCGATGGGCGACGGCGGCGCCGCTGCCGCGCTGGGGCTGGACGCGGCGGACGGCGACCTGATGCTGGAGTTCGATGACTTCGTGCGGATCGTGGAGCGGAAGGGCGGGGAGGAGGAGGAGCGCGAGGACCTGCGGCGCGCGTTCGAGGCCTTCGAGGCGGTGAAGGGGTCCGGCCGGATCACGCCGCGCGGGCTGCAGCGCGTGCTCAGCCAGCTCGGCGACGAGCCGTCCGTGGCCGAGTGCGAGGCCATGATACGAGCGTACGACGACGACGGCGACGGCGAGCTCGACTTCCACGATTTCCACCGCATGATGAGCCAAGAGTAGGGCGGTCTCGCTCATCGCTTGTTACGTACTGTCGTCACGGGTAAATTTACCTAGCTAGGAGTATTTTACCTCCGGCTCGTGTGTGTGTGTCGCGCGCGCGCGTATATGCGGCGTGAGTTGGGACGGGCAATTAATGTGTGTTTCGAGTCTGGTCTGTGTTTCGGAGAGGGTGACGTGTGCGTGCATGCATATGGTCCCTTCTGCGTGATGTACCTTTACGGTTGGGCACTTGAACCTACAGATGTGCAGTGTCCAGCATTTCTTGTCAGTATAGTTGTGTACTTTGTTCAACGGGGAACGTGCACGCGGTCCAACCTGCAATAAAAAAGAATTTGATCAGAAAAAACATTCTCACAACAAAATTTATTAGAAAATTACCAGATATTGATCTTAGATGAAAGTGCTTTTGAAAAACTGCACAAAATTTTAAAATAAAACAAATCTCTGGTCTCATAGTCATTGCAACAATTTAGACATACGCATACAACAATTGAGGACAACAATTGCAACATAATTTAAATGAACTTGTAAATATATAATTTAAATGAACTTGTAAATATACTTTAAGGTGAGGGGCATCGTTTTATGGGGCACTAGCATTCTACGCTCTAGTCAAAACATTTTACAGTAACGTTTGCAACATTATCATACAACATATGTAACAAAAAAACTCTAAAATATGTGCAACATTATCATATAACGCTCGCAATATTTTTTGTAACAAAGATGCAACAACTGAAAAAATCTATAACAAATTGACAAAGGGCTATAACAATCGTGCAACATTAAAGAAAGGGAAAATCTGTTCAGTAGCACTGAAAATACACCGTTTCCGGAAAATACCACTAAAAGAATCAGGCTCCGGAAATTACCACCAAAAAATTCAATTTTCTTCGGGATCTAGCATTCTGGACAAAATGCCCCTCTCCTCCTCCTCACCTTCTCTCCTCTGTGCCGCCCGTCCGCCTCCCGCCCGCCTCCTCCTCGCGCGCCGGCCTCCGCCTCCTCCTCCTCACGCTGCCGCCTACCTCCGCCTCCTCCTCGCCCCTCCCCGCTCCTCTCCCCGCGCGCCAGGCGCGACCTCCTCCTCGCCCGCCTCCCGCTCCTCTCACGCGGCGCCGCGCCGTCCGCCCCTCTTCCCCGCCTCTTCGCCGTCGGCCTCCCGCCTCCTCCCTCCTCACGCGCGCGGCGCGGCGATGGTGGCAGCGTGCGGCTTCGGCTGGGCGAGCGGAGGCGGCCGGTGTCGCGGTGGCGCGGCGACTTCGAGCAGCGGCGTGAGGAGGGGAGGCGAGGCCGGCGCGAAGAGGTGGGGAAGAGAGGCGGGCAGCGGGCGCCGTGGGAGAGGAGCGGGAGGCGGGGCGAGGAGGAGGCGAGGTAGGCGGCAGCGTGAGGAGGAGGAGGCGGGGGCGGCGGCGAGGAGGAGGCGGGGCGGGAGGCGGACGGGGCGCGCGGGAGGAGAGAAGGTGAGGAGGGGAGGGAGAGGGGCATTTTTGTCCAGAATGCTAGATCCCGAAGAAAATTGAATTTTTTGGTGGTAATTTCCGGAGCCCGATTCTGGTATTTTCCGGAAACGGTGTATTTTCAGTGCTACTGAACAAAATAAAACAAAGCATGCAACAACCTTACTAGAGTTGATCTCAGGAGAGGAGCAAGGAGACCGACGTCCACACCACCGCCTCGTTGTCGGTCGGTCTAGATCCAATGGTGTCGAACTCGGCACGCTCGCTCATGCACATCATGAACACCATGAGGAAAGCCGGGATGAGTTGCACTAGGACGAACACGGAGCCCGCGCAAACGACTTTGCCAGCGACTGACACGGTGGAGCACTTACTGTAGACCTAGCGCCCGAGGATATTGATGATGCCGCTGAAGTTGCTTGCCCAAAGTGTGACCATGGAGCCACACATCACGATGTCCGCGCCCAGGCGAAGGAGCAAGCGCCGGGCCGCCACCGCCATCTGGAGCGGACGGCACAGCGAGGAGAACCTTCTAAAGCATCTCGCTCACTCTCCTGATGGCTTCAGTGGACTAGAGTGGAGAGTGGCTGGTGTGAAGTGGAGGCATATGGGACAAGCTTCGAACCTGAAGGGGTTTTTAGGGCCTGTTTGGGACTGCTCCGCTCCAGCTTTTTCAACTCTGCTCCAAACTTGTCTAGCCAAACGGGTCCAACTCCAAGAACTCTGCTCCAAAAAAAAGGTGGAGTTGAGGCCTACTCCACATTTTTTCTGGAGCTCCTTAAGGGGTACTCCAGAAACTGAAGTTTTGTATCTCCTCATGGAGTTGGGAGAAAATTACCCACCACTGCCATTACTTTTCCTCCGTACCGATTCGTTTCTTTTCCTCTCCTCCCCACCCACCGCGCGGCTCCTCTCCTCCCCACCTAGAGCGGAGACCCGCACCGCGCCTCTCCTCCGCCCCCCACCCGCGCCGCCCCTCTCCTCCGCCCCCCACCCGCGCGCCTCTCTCCTCCGCCCCACCCCCCGCCCACCCACGCGCCCTCTCTCCGCCCCACCCACAACGCTCTCTCCTCGCCCCCCCGCGCGCTCCTCTCTCTCGCGGCGCCGAGAGTTGGGCTACCCACCTTCAAGCCCGGCCCGCGGCCGACTCCGCCGACCCGCGCGGCGCGGCCGTCCAGCGCCCAGTCGAGAAGTGTGAAGTTGAAGTGTGAAGTCCAGCGTCCAGCGGCCAAGATTGTGTTTGAAGTGTGAAGTTGGACATTATCTGATTTTTCTTTGAGATATGGTGATGTTTGTTGCTTGCTTCAACTCAGAATTTGAACATATCATGCAGTTCTGGATGTTGATTGTGGTAAATTGAAGAAATATGGTGGCCCATCTTGATACACTTTGAGTTTTGATGGCAAAATTATGTGGCTGGTAGTGTGAATTTGGAACTAAGTGATGGCTAAATTATGCTCATGGTTGATTGTAAAGAATGGATATTTGTATTGTAATGTTTTTTAAAACATCTATGTGTGTCGTGTCCTAATCTAAATGAAATATAAAAAGATGATAATCAATAATCATGCAAGTTCATTCAAACATCATTCAGGGGCACATTGGACCTTTCTTAGGAAAACCTCACATTCCTGGAGCTGGAGCTAGCTGCGTGCCAAACAGGACCACCTGCTTCAGGAACTCCTCAGTGGAGCTGCTCCATGGTAGAGTTGGTGGAGCAGAGCTGGAAAAACTGGAGCAGAGCAGTCCCAAACAGACCCTTAATGTCACTTTGGAGCCAGCGTGGGCTATGGGCTTTGGAACCAGCGTATGGGATAAGCTTTGTGGCTCGTGTGCGTGGGTCATAGGTTTTGGAGCTAGCATCCAATACCATCGGACGTCTAGTTTATGCCAATTCCCGAACTAAAAATATAGTTCATACTTCTAGT
This sequence comes from Dendrocalamus sinicus, assembly GCA_036346575.1. Classification (NCBI taxonomy): domain Eukaryota; kingdom Viridiplantae; phylum Streptophyta; class Magnoliopsida; order Poales; family Poaceae; genus Dendrocalamus; species Dendrocalamus sinicus. The sequence goes on along the minus strand of CM070641.1, from coordinate 47,749,153 downwards.
ACTAGTTAATCTTGCCCTTACTATATATTTGGGCGTGCACGGCAAGATGTCTGTTGCTTGCGTTAGTAGTTAGGAAAGAACAACGGGTACAAACCCATACAGAACTGGTCAATAGGCATTGGCACTACTACTCTTTTGTCAACTCCTGAATTCCTGATTGTTAGCTTCACTGGGCCTTCACTGAGTTTTAAGTTGAAGGTGGCCCAGAGGGAAGCGTATCAGAGGACACTGTAGAGGGTGCTGTTCAGCCCATCCTGCCCGTTGGATGCAAGGCGAATAGCCCAGCCGAATAGCTATACGGACTATTCTTTTTGGCTATGCCTTTGTCTTTTGGTTATAGCTTGTAGCTTTTGGGCTGTTCGTGTAAGATATTATAGAGTAACAGAAACTCACGTGCGGTTTTTGCAGATATAAATAAAGTCGGTACAGTATGTACTATAATTAACTAGCAGATCCTATTTTGAAAAGATACTCCGCTAGTTATTGTAGAAAAACCCAAAAACTACTTTTAGAAACTAAAAAGAATACGGCCACAATGTCATACTACAGTACGAGCATTCCCTGTGCCGCCTTAGCGCCTGTTTGCTACAGTATTCCTGCCGTTCCTCACCGCATGATTTCACTATGCGCTACAGGGGTTCTCTGCCTTTGCTACACAACGGCTGAGGATGCGCCTCCGGCCACGAGATATCCAAGCGTTTGATGTGCAGCCTTGGTCTCCTTTGTTATTGGAGAATTGGAGTTGAGTTGGACACATCGGATTAACACCGTTGAATTACCCTCCTTTGAATGAAGTATGGGTACAAGATAAACGAACGGAATGATGGCCTGCCTTACCGTGGGACGGCCTCGTGGGCTCTTTACGATCCAGAAAGCCGAAAAACAAATCTTCCGCCAAGCCTGCGTACATATGGGCTGAAAAATCTCTCAATCATAACAGTGCGCTGAGTGCGCCCAGTTTCTGTTTTTCGGCCACATATATCCAGCTTCTAAAATCTATTTTTCGACTTTTGTACATTAGCTAATCTTTAAACAGAATATCTTTTTAATACAAGGTCTATAAATTAATTATAGTAAATACTATAATAACTTTATTTATATCAGTTAAAATCACACACGGGTTTCTGTTACTCTGTACTCTCTTTCACGAACAACCTAAAAGTCATAAGCCAGTGGCAGAGTTAGAATTTAGTTATGCTCGGACTCAGTGTTGGAATGATCTAGGTTATCTGGGTTAGATCATGAAAATATTACCAAGACTAGACTGAATTTACCCGAGATGTACACTAGATATTTTTCCACATTCCGGGCTGATGCCTATCCTGTCCGAGGTGTGGCTTCACCCCTGTCATCAATAGTTAAAAATCATAAATGAAACTAAAAAGAATAGCCGCTTCTTCTTCTTCTATATGAAAACCTACAAAATCGTTCAGTTTTTCCAATTTAGTACTACACGGGTGTGTTAAGCAACTAATCTGCTGCATCATTCGTATCAGGACTTCAGGATTACCACTCATATGAACCAGCTTGCAGAAGTAACTTGGGTACAATACCCTCACGATTGAAGGCCGTCCGATCAAGCCTGAGCCGCCGGATGAAAGCCTGTCCTCCTGTACGGTGCACAATCCAGACACCAAACACGTGCCGTCGCAAGTCCACGCCTTGGCGTGTGCATGCGCCTCGCTGCCTGTCCCCAGCGGTCAGCGAGTAGGTGCAAACGGTTTGAATTCCGAAACATTTGCTTCCTCCCCCGCATCCCCCCCAAGATCACCACCCGTCGCCGCTTCGAAATCGAACCGCCCTCCTCGTCGCCATGGAATTCCCCAAGCGAGCTCTTCGCCAAGGTGAGAGGGCAGCCAGATCTGATACGCTTTGCTTGATTTTCCCTAGCTTCAGTTGCCTACTTGCTCAATTCGCTTCTGCGCGCAGGTTCCCCGCGAAGAAGCCCCAAGGAGATGAGGCCCAGAGCCATGGAGGCCGATGAGAACGTAAGCCCGAAGAGTTTCGTGGCGGCGAGGGCCGCGTCTCTGCAGATGAAGAAGGTGCTGGGGGCGAGGAACAGCGGCGGCTGCGGCGGCGGCAGGGTGGCCGTGTCGCCGCCGGCGCCCCAGCCGAAGCCCGCGCCGAGCCCGCCGTCGCTCACCGGTCGCAGCGCTGGGACGTACGACCCGAAGAAGAACTACACCACGCCGCGGCCGGACTTCCTGCGCTACAACCCCGAGCGGAGCCGCGAGATCCTCCTCAGGCTGGAGCGCGAGGTGGAAGCCGAGTGCTCCAGTGCCACCTCCGGCACCGCAGTCTCCGAGGCGGTGTCCTCCGGTTCGTCGGCGCAAAGGCGACTCCCAGTGCGACGAGTGTTAGAATTAATCTTGATAATTTGATTGTGGTCGAAATGATCATGGTCGGAGTGGTCGTGATCATAATGATTATGGTTGGAGTGCCCGTGGTCGAAGTGACCGTGGTCAAAGAGTGACCATGGTCGTGGCTCTTGTAAGTGGCCGGTTACGACCACATTGTGTGTGATCGAAACAACCAGCGTCGTAGCGCAGGTGTGAGTGGTCGGTTACGACTACGTTGTGTGTGGTCATAACGACCAGTATTGTAGCACCTGTATGAGTGGTCGATTACGACCACGTTCTGTGTTGTTGTAATGACCAGCGTCGTGTCGCCTGTGTGAGTGGTCGGTTACGACCACGTTGCATGTGGTCGTTACCATCGTAGTGTTTGTGTGTGGTCGGTCACGACCACGTTGTGTGAGTGGTCGGTTACGACCACATTGTGTATGGTCATAACAATCAACGCTGTGGTCGTGGCGCTTGTATGAGGTTGTAGTCGTGGCGACCGTGGTCGTGGTTATAGCACCATAGTCGGCAGTACAGTGATCGGTGCTCAGACGATCTGTGTGGTCGGAGACGCGATCGAAGATGAGAGCTACCGGTCACTGTAGCATATGTGTGCGGTCGAAGACAACTAACATGTGTAGTCGGTCATGACTCATGACCAGTGTGGTCATTGACGACCAGTCTGTGTATGATCGGATATGACCAGTCTGTGCGTGGTCGTTGCGACCAGTGTGGTCGTAGATGACCAAGTTGTGTGTGGTCGGTTACGACCAGTTTTTGTGATAGTCGGTGACCATTGTAGTATATGGTGGTCACTGTAGTAGTCGTCAGCACTGTGCTCGGTATGGGCAGCAGTTGCGGTTGGTAGGCACTATAACAGTCGTTAGTGCTCAGAGCATAGCATGGGCAGACAGCGGAGCATGGGTGAGCAGTAGAGTAGTTGAGTGCTCTGAGGCCCGATTGTATATACACACCTTGTAAGCTATAAGAGCAAAGTAAGTCGAATGAGCAGAGAAAGAAGAAAAGCAACACAAGTTGTGTTTGTGTTGGAAAAATTTCCTTCCTGCCTGTTCGTTCGACTTTCCTGTATAGTGTGTGTCCATAAGTAACTCATAACTGCACTGTTTGCCATCCGACAACAGAGGGCCGACTGGGGTGGTCGAGAGCAAGCTCTTTTCAATACATACTCGCAGGAACGACCGGTGCGTTCGCATTGTGTTTGGACGTACAGATCCTGCTCAACAACGATTTCGACGACGGCCAGGAGGAGGCGGCTGTGCCGACGCGTCAAGGCGGGTGGGCGCGGCGGCTGTTTCTTCTTCTCGTGGCTGTGGCCTGCTCGTCCTGCAACATTTACTGTATGACTTCCACTCCCTTCCCTGCTTCTTCAGAAGAACACCTCAACTTGGTTGGACTGAATGGGAGCATGTATGATGCTGGTGTTCATCAAGTAGATTATCTGGTAGGGCCAATTGACATGATGGGTTCAGAGGATGTGCTTGAAGAAGCTATAGGTCAAATTGTGCACGGGGACAGTGGAAATGTGGTCCATCTGTACGGCCCGGGAGGTTCTCCAAGAAACTTCATGGCAATTTCAATGATGGGATTGGCAGATTGCCCAAATGTACCTTTGGGATAATTTTCATGCCAAATTAGGGCTGAATGTAGCGAGAATGTGGATGATCATAAGGAAGATTCTGAATTGAGGTAGCAGAAAACAGATATGGAAGAGAAGTCAGGATTAGTTCATCAAGAGGAACGGGAGGGTTATTCTCTGCAGGTCTCCTTGGAGAAGGTATTGGAACCAGGAAGCGAGGAGCTGCATGACGGAAAGGGTTTGGAAAGTGAGAAGTTGGATCAGGAAACCGAGCCATGGGAGTATGATAGCACAGAAGAAGCTGCAAAGGAAACCAGCGCTATGGTAAAATTTCTGTGGTCTGCAATGAAACCTCACTTGCTGCATATGTTGCCATGCTTTTCTGTTGCAGGCTTTGTGGCTGCTATGTTCAAGTATTTCCAAAGATCACGTAAGGTCCCTGCGCCTGTGTTACAACATATGCGTTCAGCATCACCTGCACAAGTGCCAGTGTTAACTCCACATTAAGTTGCACAATTGCCGGTGTTTCCTTCACCTCAATCTGTGCAACTGCCTATGTTTTCTTCACAGCAATCTGTGCAGCTGACAGTTCCCAAACAAGAGCCGTCTGTCAGCTTGGAGCTTCCTGTGCATTTGCCATTGCCCAAACCAGACCCATTTGTCAGCTTCAAGGTTCCTGTGATGGATCATGGGAATCGTGATCAGAAAATTCGACAAGGGGATGATGACAATTTGAGGGCTTCAGATAGCAATACTATGGATGCTAAAGAGATTGACAGCTTGAAGCCACCGGTGGTCGAATTGCTCGGGGAGTTCTCGTTTGTTGATGCAGGTAGCTCAAGAGGGAGGTCTATCAAAGACTCGAATCGGCATGGTGGAGATGTCACAGTTCAGCAATCATCAGTATCTTTGAGAAAGGATGTGGTCAAGATGCAAAAGGAATCCAGCAAAATTCAAAGCCTTAGTGTTCCAAGAGTAAGAAAGGAGGTAAATTTGGCCTTTCCTAGTATTTTTTGGGTAGTTCTTCCAGCACTAAATTTTGTGGAGGAGTGCGTGGTTGCATCATATGAGATGTTTACGTTACTGTAGCTATTCTGCCCAGAGAAAAATGCATCAGATTTGTTTATTTATACAATTATTCAAACGGTTGGACTTTATCTAAAAGTTCTTAGGAAATTAGTTGACGAATTGTCTGTAAGACTGTAACTCCCCCCCCCCCCCCAAACAGTTTTTTTGGCTCCATGTTAACTCCAGGAATTAGTTTTTTTCTGCAAAGTAGACATGTACTGAAATCGTTAGGTGCATGCTAGTATATTCTCATAAGAATAGTGGTGGCTGTTAGTACAATATATGGTAGGATAGAGTCCATTGGGATTACAATCCCTTATACCATCTTGCCTATATCTAATTCCACCCAATTATATTTTCCTTCATGGTATCAGACGCCTAGGTTTAGATCCTAACCCTAGCCGCCGCTCGCTTCCGCACCACGCACCCTCGGGGAGATCTATCTCCGCCGGGGGTAGCGCCACCGTTTAGACGGCGGATCCTATTGATCCGGCCACCATCAACGTCGTCAAGCAGCAGCAGATCGGGCCTACCTCGTCCTCCTCGCGGTCGGGCTGCCGCCGCCCCGTTCCCAGGCTCGTCGCTGGGCCATCGCCGTTCTCCACCACGCCGCCCCCATCCTCGCGCGCGCGCGCTCTCCGCATGCGCCCGGCCTCTGCTCCACCGGTGCCGCGCCTCGATCCGGCCTCGCGCGCCCGGTCTCGACTAGATCCGGCGCTCCTCGCTCGGCCGCTCCTCCGCCGGGTTCTTGCTCGCCGCGCGCGCTGGACCTCCGCCGCCGGATCTCGCACGCGCCCCTCCGCCCGCCGGATCCGCCGTCTTGCCGCCGGGTGGTGCGGACCAGCGCCGCCGACGGAGGCCGCCGCTGCCCGCCGCTGCTCGGCCCAGTGTGCCCGCCATTCCGCATCGCTGCTGAGAAGTCCGCCGGTCCGCCGCTCGCTGAGAGCCCGCCTCCTCGACCGCCTCTGTTGCTCGTCGGCTCGAAGCAGCCCGGGCCGCCTCCCCTCTCTCTCATATGTCTGCTGCCAGATGCAAATCTGAGATATTTTTGAGTAGCTGGTTCCACACACAAAAAAAACAAAGAGAGAGAGAGAGAGACTAGAGGATAGAGGATCAGGCTAGGTGAACCTGGTGAGTTGCACACAAAGGATCCCACTGCTGCTGTTGTATCTTTTTTTTCTCCTGATCACTGATCGGGGTTGAGTCGCCCACCGCCCGTCGACCTTGCACGTATCTACTCCGACATCGACGTCGACTACACCGGCCCCTACCTCTTCGGTATGCGGCGGTGCCGCACGCGATGTCGAGGGCGCCAGCGCGTCGCGTCTCGGTCATCCCGTCCGCACGTCTTCATTGCCGGTTTGTCATCGCCACCACAGATCGGGATGCCTCCACCGACTTCTTCCATCGTTGTCCCGCCTCGCGCGTACTCGATCGATCGGCCGATTGTGCGCGATCCACCGGCTCCGTGGCGTCGTCGTCGAGTACTCGCGCATCTTCTCCGAGCAACAGGGATGCTGCTGTGTCGCCTCCTCGGGCCGCAGCACCGCCGCGCGTGTGTCCCCTCGCCGTTGCATCTACATCGTCGTCCCCTGTGCATCGACGACTGTGCTGCGCAACCTCTTGTGCACCATCTGTTTGCACATGGTCTTCGTCATACTGATCGGACTTCATCGCCGACATCGAGCGCTACCGCCGCCGCCGTACCTTGCGTCAGGACTGCTCGCCAGCGCGAGCGTCTGCCGGTTGCTCACCGCCGGGTAGTAGCGTCGCTCCCGCCTGCTTCTTCTTCTTCTTCAGCACAACCATGCACGGTTGGGGCCTCTCTCATCGGCAACACCGGTCGTGCTGCGTTCGATGCGGCAACATCGACGGTGCGTGCTTTTGTCCCCGATTGCATCGACATCCTCGCGTTGCGGGTCCAACAAACACGGCGCCTCGCGCCACCATGGCGCCTCGCGCCTCTAGCGGCTTCGACGCCGCATCGACCACGGCATCGACCCTCCGTTCCGTCTCGGCTACCTCGCCTCGATTGCATCGCCGTTTTTCGCCTACATCCTCGACGGCCCTGGTTCCTCGATTGGGATTACAATCCCTTGTACCATCTTGCCCCCCAAGTCTTGTACCTCTATATATATCGCCCGAGAGGCTTAATGCAATACATCCAATTCCACCCAATTATATCTTCCTTCAGTGACAGGTACCCATTGCCTGAAGAAGATAACTAGTGATAAGCATCCATTTTTATTAGTGCGCCTTTTAGTTTGCATGGAATAGTGTCAGTTTAGAAGAATTTTGAGGTGTGATCAATGGTACATCTTCTTAATTTGGATATTTAGACCGAATATGCAGCCCCTGGTTCTGTTTGTAGATAGTTGTGATACATGACATCCTCATTGTTGCTCTTACTCTCACCATCTGGTCCAAAACACCTTAACACTATGTATTTGAGAAAAAAAATGTTTACAGCTAGTAATTTAGATGTATCTCATCATTTTACAACTTTGCGCGGGCATTAGCTAGTTTTCATAACAGAAATGAACAAGAGCTCAAGCATTTGTTTCACAAAGTTCTGATATATTGATTTTCTGCAACAGGAGAACGCTGAAAAAGTAGAGACGATGGATGGCCAACTCCATTGAGACGTTCAAGCCGTCTCCGTAACAGGGTGACTTCTCCTTGAACCAGACATGGTGCATATTCGTTGATGTCAGATGCTGATTATTCCTATGGTGTGGGTAGTTCTGGGAGACAGCACCTAGTTGTAACCCAACAAAGCTAGCTTTGGTGCTGTACATTTGGTTTTCTAAAAAAACCTGTGAAATCTGCATTGCAACTCTTGATGTGCTGATATTATTGTACTCATTGGCTCCGGCTAATGGAAAAACCGGAGATTGGTGATTGTATCGGACTTATTGGTTATACCCCCTCACTTTATCCAATGGAGTCATTATGCTGTTATCCTTTTAAATTTAAATCCTGTCATTTGCCTAATGCTCCAAAATCCAAACGGTTTGCTACATGCAATTGTTATGCATAAGAGCATGACAGTTGTTTGGATCTGAATATACAAATCTGGATCTTCTATATATATTGTACTAGTCTAGGATCACGCTAATGTACACAATAACAATATAGATGAATTATCATTCCACACATACGAATGACTAAAAAATAAAGAAATACCTTTATTATCATAGTAGCGATCTTAGGTTCAAAGCTTGCAATTAATAGTCTCAATGGTCAAACAACTCAATTAAATTGCAGCGAAAGGAATAAAATAATATTGTAGCACACTCATATGTCCACAGGTAATCGACTGGAGTAATGCGACCTAGCTCTTCTCGATCCTTGACGTAGAAGTCTTCGTTGAACTGTGAAGTGTTGGCGTCTTCAGCAACCGAACAATATTTTTATATAGCAAGGATGAGCATATGGAATACTCACCAAGTTGTGCACAGAGAATGCAAGAATAGATGCAAGGCTTACAACAAAAGAATTGGCTAACCTAGCTGCTTTTACAGAAGGCTAGTTTGAATTGTAAATACAGTAAATAGATTAAAAGCATAACTTTGAAAACATTAATAAATAGATAACAAGCAACAAGATCTCACATATCTCATTCATCAATTTCACATAACCTTTTCTTCCTAGTTTTGTTTATGAAAATCTAACCCTCGTGTGAATATATGTGTTAAGGTGAGAAATTATGCCAGATAGTTGTATTGAGGTGAAAACCATGCCACAATATACTTGTATTGAGGCAAAAGACCATGCTGTAGTGTACTCATGCTAAGGCAAAAAGATCATGTTGTAGTATACTTGTGCTGAGGCAAAAAAGATCATGCCGTAGTATACTTGTGTTGAGGCAAAAATACCATGCCATAGTATCCTTGTGTTAAGGCAAAAAGACCATGCCGTAGTTACTTGTGTTGAGGGAAAAAGACCATGTTGTAGTATACTTGTGTTGAGGCAAAATACCATGCCGTAATATACTTGTATTGAGGGAAAAGACCATGTTGTAGTATACTTGTGTTGAGGCAAAAATACCATGCCGTAGTATACTTATGTGGAGGCAAAAAGACCATGTCGTAGTATACTTGTGTTGAGGCAAAAAGACTATGCCGTAGTATACTTGTAGTCATCTTCAATTTACAGCGAAAGCTCATACCACGCACTGAATGAGTTTTATCGACCTAGCCATGACCGTGTAGTTGCTACGGTGCCATACTAACTAGGTAAAAGGATTTCACATATTCACACTGGCTACACTGGTGTGCTACATTGCTCCCACATGTGATGAGTCATCATCGTTGAATGGAAGTGAATGACTATCAAAGCCTATTGTTGAATGAAACCTAGGCTGAATATGTTTGTGCTGAAGTGAAAACTTTTGCTGCAGTACACTTGTATTGTGGTGGTGCCAGGATACCATCGGCACTAAAGTAAATTCATGTTGATGATGGGACATCGGAATGCCCTCAACGACGTCTATGGGTGATGAGGTGTCAGAAAGCCCTCTATATCAACATATCAATGCAGAATGTGAAATGTCGGAATACCATTGACGAAGCATTGCATGAGGACGATGCGACCCTCACCACCGTTAACGTAGGAGATGAGCTGTCAGGAAGCCGTTGATAGTTAACACACGTTGGTATAGTGCTAGGATGATATTAGTGATGCATATCAGGAGGAATCGGTGTTGTCCCCATGGTCGACACAATGTGGTCAAAGACCCATGAACTCAGGGGATGATCTTGGCGCATATACTTCATGGTCAGCCAGGGATTTGCAGTCGTACGAGGTGCGACGCAGCAACCGGTTGAACTGGGCCATAGAACTTAAAAATAGCAGAGCCTTTTTTCTCAAACATGTATCTCTATATTTGCTTTGACTTAACATATTTGTATAAAAACTCATCAAACAAGAACAGATGTGGTAGTACCAAAATTTGAACTGTGGTACTACCGCTCACCCTAAAAAATTTAGAAAACTTCTTGCAATGGCTATATTTGGTTGGTGATAAATACCTCCCCACCTACTTAAGAATAAAGCTAGACACTTCATTTAACATCCTTGAGCAATAGAGCACTCTCCTACACCTCATTTACTCACTTTGCATTCATTTGAGGTAGTTGAGCCAAAACTTAAGTGCATCCATTCTAGATTGATCCTTGGCACTTGATCACCTGGACGACACCTAGACAGCTTGGCGGGACATTGCGAGGTGACCTCTTCAAAGAGATTGTGAAGAGGCCCAGTGCCAACTTGTGAGTGGTTCGGTGCTAGCAACCATTAGTGGATTAAGGATCGAGGCTTAATTCGTGGAGCCGGTCCAAATCGCTTAGGCTTTCCTTAACGTGGATTAGTGAAAAACAACAAGTCTTTGATATCACGGGAAAAACAACCCTTATCTTTTGGTCATTTTTTGCCTCTACTTTCCGCACTTATATTTCTAGTATATTGTGATTATCTTATTTAGTTATGCTAGATATATACTTATAGAGACTTGTGCTTGTGGTGCCTTTAGCTATACTAAAATTGTGTAGGTTTAAATTGCCTTGAAATCTTACCTACCTATAAATTGTGATAATTAGTTTTAGAAGGCAAGAATTTTAGAACCTCCTATTCACCCCCATCTAGTTGGTTATCCTTGATCCTACACCCTCATAGGCTGTTTGGGCTTTGTGGGTTATCTTTTTTGCTATTGTTACACTTCAAACAGTAGATATTGGGGCTTTGGGAGGCTGTAAGGGGTACCCGAGCCTAAAACTCAAAGGAGGGGAGATGTGTAAAATGTCACTAGTATTCAATCTCAACTCAAGTCTATTACACCAAAAATGTCCTCTCTCTCACCCTCCATGGTGCCCTAGTGATCATGTTTATAGTCATGGACAAGGAGGTTTACACAAATGTGCCCATTTGGGTCTTTATCAGTGGGGGCAAACACGTTATTTCTTTGGCATGGTCTTTGTAACATCCCAAAAATTGGGATTAGAAAATGAGGGGATTTTGAATTACTTTTGCACTGTATTCCATTTGGATTTGGATTTTTCGATGCTTTTACGAATTTGGTTAAGGTTCGAATTAAAGAATTTATAAAGAGAAAGACAAACAATTGTAAACAAGAATCTGAAAAGATGATCCATAAAAGTAAATAAAGAAATTGGATTTAGGGCATAGAATATTAATTTTGGAAAAACAATGGCATGGAAAAATAAGGAAGTAAGTAAAATAAATACCAACTTTAGTTGGAAATATTTTTATTAAGTCGAGAATGTTACGGGAACCTCGAGAATTTTCCTAGAATTTTTGGAAGCATTTTCATATTTTTCGGACTTATTGGGATTTTCGGTAATTTCTAAAAGCAAAACTTAAAATCCAAAAGAAATCAGAAAATCCACCGCCCTCGTCCGACACTGGGCGGGTGGGATTGAGCCACGTCGCGGCGGATCCGCCTTCCCTTACCCGCTCGCGCGTGGGCGGCGCGATTTTCTCCTTCGCGCGCCTCGGCCCATCCGCCCGTCGCCTCGGCATCTCTCTCGGCCGCCGATCGCCTCGGCCGATCTCCTCCGTTCCCTCACTTAAACCGCACGGCCGCGATCGACCCTCTCGCCACGCGGCTTCATCCGCGCCATCGTGCTTTCCTCTCCCCTCTCCGTGACCGATGGGCCGCGCCTGCCGCGGCTTCGTCGTCCGCTCCTTTTCTCTCCCGCGCGCTGCTGCTGGCACCACCAGAGCTTTTGCTCCCGTGGCGCGCATGCACGACCTCGCCATCGCGTCACCCGTTGCTCGGTGGAAAGCTGCGCCCCTCCGTCGCCCTTGACACGACGCCACGCCCGGACTTTTCCAGCTGCGTCGCCGCGGCCGATCCGCTGCCATTTCACGCGGGCAAAGGAGGAGAGAGCGTGCGCGAGGCAACCACCGGGGCGTGGCGTGCGGTGTCTTCACGGTCAAGACACGCGTGCCGCTGCAGCCCTACCGCCTCGCCACGGCTCGACGCGCGCCGCCTGGCGCGCGCGGTGCCGACTTCCTCGCGTGTATAAAGGCGTGGACCCCGTTGAGTTCCACACATCGCCATCTTCGTTCTCTGGTGTCGAGCCCACATCCACTCAAGCGCCGGCGAGCCCCATCGTCCCCAACTCGGCGCGCGCGCAATCTCGATCCGAGCCATTAAAACCCGATTCCTCTCACTCACACCACCTACGAGCACCGTGAAGTCGTCCCGACCTCGCCGAAGCTTCGACGCCTTGCGTACATCGCCCGTCGCGAGAGCCACTCACGAGTGCGCGCCGCTCGCCGCCGACCCATCTCGGACCTCCTCGGCCGGGCGACGCACCATTGTCTTCACTGCGGCCGAGCGCATTTCACCTCTTCACCGGACCTCCCGACACCCCTCGTCGCGCCACCGTCGCCCGACTCCTCTGCCCGACCCCTCGTCGGCATCCTTCAAAGGATTCCTCATCCTTATAAGGTAGGCAAAGCCTCCCGCTCACTTAGCTATCGCGCTCTCTTCCCCTCCCGGCTCCCGGCGTGCGCTCCGAGCCTCGGCTCCGCAGCGCCGGGTTGAGTTTCTCCGTTTATCTCGGTCGGCAGGTGGGCCCCACCATCGTCCTCCCGCATCCATCGAGTCACGTGTGGCCGCTGGGCCCAGCGGTCGATGATGCATCAAGCACGGGCCGTCTTGACATGTGGACCCCATGAGCGATAAGGACCCCACATGTCGAGAAACAAAGAATGAAAAGAAAATAAAGCTGGAAAAATTAAAATGAATAGAGGTGACAATGGGCCCCACATGTCGAGTTGTAATATTTTTGGATTTGATGGGCAAGAAAACTTTGACCGCTTATAACTTCTTCATTTTAGCTCGAATTGAATGAAACAAATTTCTAAATTCGTTTAAATTCAAGATCTATCCAATGGAACCAGAACCATATTTTTTGAGTTCATTTGAATTTCTGGTGATATTTTATTGATTGGTTGTTTTTCTTTTAATGGGGTATTCGAATGCGATTAAATAGCCTCTGAGGCTCAAGAGGAAGATATCGAGGCAGCAGCACAAGAAGCACCGGATCACCAAGAAACCGACCCACGTGACCAAGCGAGTTAACACCTTGATCATTTTGAACCTATGATTTTGCAAAGTACTTTCTTTTAAAATATCAACATGCATCTTTGTTATTTCATGTGGCAAAATATGTTCATTTCCAGAAATGATAGCTATACACCTACTGTAATGCTTGCTTATAATGATCCGTTGAAATGTTTGGACATGTGAACCTTGTCGCCTTAGCAAAACTTATCTTGTCATAGCTTTTATCGTAAGTCCCAATAAATATTGCGATGCTTAGTAATGCTAGATAAAGCGGGTACATAGCTGCCCCAAAAACAACAATTGCAAAGTATGAAATGTTTTGGGGCGATCATGGATGGAATAGTGTAATAGGTGACACGATATTTTTACCTCTGGAAAATCCTAAAATTGCTTAAACACTGGATGGATGGTTTGAAATTTGGTAGTGGTGCGGTGGGAGCACAAATCATGAAATGTGGTAGAACCATCGGTAACTTTAAGGACCGAATCTTGTCATATCCACCGTGTAAAGCAGTACAACCACAAGTCTATAATGGAGTGCGACCTGGTGAATAACTTGCAAGGGTCTAGTTCGGATATCACAGAGAAAGTGGGTGCCGGGGTGTCTTGGTTTACTCACGGTGAGGCACGAGGTGTCTTGTACTCACAGCGCAAGAGGGGCTTAGGCGTGGTGGTGTAACCCTTCGGGTGAAACCTCGGCGTGGGTGGTGTCTAGCTAGATCGGAGTAAGGTAAAGGCTTTGTGATAAATTATCCGGGTCTCATGCCTAAGGAAGCATGTTGGCAAAAGGATAGTTCATCTCTTGTGGTGAAAGTGTACAAACTCTGCGAGTCAAAACTATTCGAATAGCCGTGCATGGTCAAGAGCGAACATGGGAACTTAGCTGGATATAGTTACATTTTAAAACCTTGGAAACGGGAATGGGCAAATTTAGGGCGAAGGATCGCCAGGTTTGGAATTGTCTGGGAGTTATCGATGGTATGTTAAGCGGCTATATATTTGAAAGATGCTATATGGCGCAGATGCCATGTAATGGTGGATGGAATCAGGTCAATTATATGATCAACTTACTTTATAAACAAAAGTTTTGAGTTTAAAATTGCTAGGTCTCGGGATTTTCCTATAATTGTATTCAAAAGCACTCTCATAAAATAAAATGAGCCCAAGCCATCCTTTGATTAGCCGGGCATGTTAAATATTGCATTCATGTGTTATCTTGCTGAGCACGGGTCGGAGTGCTCATTCTCGCTCTTGCGATACAATTGACGCGGAGTTCAAGAACACTACGCCTATGAGGAGGCCCCGCCAACATCGACGGAAGCAAAGCGATAATTAAGGCGTAGGCCTCGGTGGTTAGGCATAGACAAGTAGACCCTAGGCGTTGTGTACATGTATGTTCTGGGACCACGGTGGCATATATGGTACACATTACCCTCTTGGCCGCTTGCACGTGGATTTGGGTCTGTTTTGCTATAATTTCACTGCGTTGATGTAATGAAGACATTTGGCCTAGTCGGCCCCCTTTTGTAAACTATCACCGGCGTGGTGTAATTCGGTTTATGTAATATAATGGTTGATTATGCGATGTATGAAATGATTCAGCAATGTACCTGTGTGCACTAACTACTGATCCAGGGATTAGTGCAGTGAAACACAGTAAGATTCAGATTTAAAAATCCGGGTCTGACAGTCTTCTAGGCCTGCTTCTAATTACATATATTCTTAGGCTTCTTTCCTATAGGCTAAGTGGGCCAAGGTGGGAGTCACTCCCTCAACACTTCTCTTTTTTCCTTTTTTGTTTTCCCTCATGTCTTCCTCACTAGTCAGCCGCCACACCATTGACCTCCTCCACTCCCTGCTGGCCATGTGCTCGTCCACCGTTGTTCCCTCCCTCTCTACCTCCTTTCCTCCCCCAACGAACCGCATCCACTAGCCCTAAGTTGCCCTGTCCGAAGAGACGCCGTGGATGCTCAAGTTGATGCCCTGACACCTAGACTTTTTGGGCACCGCCCCTTCCAGCTCCGCATCACCAACTAGTCGCCACCTTGGATCACCTAGGAGCCGATGACGACCAGCCTGCCGATTTTCTCAAAATCCCGGCAGTAGAGTGCCGCCTAGGCCTATTTTTAGAACACTGGCTAAGTATGGTACATTTTTGGCCAATATATCAAATGGCTTCACTACACTTTAATGTGGATGTCTTCTACATATCAAAGGCAACATGCAGGACATTTTTTCCCAACATCTAAGCTCACCACACTTCGGTGTAGTATTTTTAACTCCTAAATCTCATTCTCAATGGGTAATTGGATGGTCCTTTCGGGCTAATCTACTTTGCCTACAAAGCTAAATAGAGTAAAACACTAAATCAGACACCTTATTTTCAAACTCGAGCAATAAGTTGGAATTATATTTTTTTTTGCTACTTTCTTTAGTCGGTGGTGATCATTTGGGCTTTTTTTGGTGGCTTATGGTTGAAAAGCATTGTAGCTGGCTGAAAAAACACTGTAGCTGACAGAGGCTTATTTAGCATAATTAAATTTTAAAAAATTTAAAAATATGTTAGCCCATTACGTATAATACAAACAAATACGGGGAAAAAAGAACCGGCAAAAAAGCTCAACAAAAAGCCAAAAGTTCAGAAAAAGACGAAATTTATGAATAGTGAAAAATAAGCCGGAAGTTAAAAGTTAAAGCCAAAACGATCACAGCGTCAAATGGACTATGTCCATGTACTTGATTGGCTAGTCTTCACCTGTTGCTTATTACCACGTATGCTTAGACCACTTTTTCTTGAGCTGTTGTTTCTTCCTGGAGACTCACTTTACTTTCACACCTTACAACACTCGCGATTTGAATCTCCTTTTTCTTAGAATTGAATTTCCTCTTGAGATGTAAGGTATTTGAATTTCCTAAAAAAATGTTTTCGAATCAACTTTCCCTATGTAAAGAAGGTTTTGGGCCTATTACTTATGGGTGTTTCTAAGTAGAGGTGTAATCGGAGCGGATATCAACATATAGCACTAATCTTTTGTTCTATTTTGTATTTTTTTCTTGAAGTCAGAGTCAATCATAAATAATGTTAAATTCTTATTTCTCCATTCCGCATTCATTCCATGAGCAAGTATTATAAGAGGTTGTAAGCTGGCTGTATGCTGAGGTGGAGGAGAGAGAGGAGGAGACAGAAGAGAGGTGGGTTGTAAGCTTACACCCAACTGAAGCACAAGAACCAAGAAACTTTGTGAGAGGAAGGGGTAGATCATCTGACCTTCAATGGTTGTAACTACTATATGAGTAGGTGAAAAGTGAGTCATGAAGTATTCATCTGACCGGTGCTGTGAAGGCATTTTGTTATAAGACTTGCTCTAAGAGCAAGGCTAATATCTGACCTTAGTATTCATACATATAGTAGTTTACACTGAAAGGTTTCTTGTTCTTGTTATAAGACTTGCTCTAACCTACTAACAACCTCTTATTATACTTGCTCTAAGACTTCGGACGGTCGGTCGGACGGAAATTATCCGCTTTTTTACATAGGATATTGGATAGTATGGTGCAATCAAAGCGAACACGAAAAAAGTAATCGCTCGAGATATCGAAAGAATGGCACTCACTATTTTTCACCTTTTTAGATATAGTAATCCGTCTATATATTAGTGAAGATTCAATAAATTTTCTCGTATCACTTAACATATAGATTCTCAGAGTTAGAATCAAAATAGATAATACTAAATATCTATTTACATCTTTTATATTCGTTCTGTAGAGATTCGACTTTTTGGTCGTATAAAAATTATCAGTTGCGTGTGCACCCTAATTCCTGGTCTCCTTCACGCGCGGGAAGTCAGGAGGTTAAGGCCAAAGCTCCCCAAAAATTCCCGCGTTTTACTGGTCGACTCTCAACCTCCGGATCTAGCCAGTGGCGGCGCCGCACTGCGCACTGCTGGTACGCTCTCCTCCCTCCCTGCACGAGAGCAATGGTCTCGACGAGGGATCTCGCCATAGCGTCCGTCTCGGCCGCCGCGGGCGCCGTAGCTGCCGCGGCCGCGCTGGGCCTCCTGTCCTCCTACAGGACCACCCCCGCCAAGCCCCAGAACCCGCCCCCACCGGGCGCCGAGCCACTCGCCGTGAACGGTTCCGCCGCCAAGCGTCAGCCGGCGCAGTCCCCCTTCGACCCCACCAAGAGGGAAGGGTTCGTCCTCGTCGTCCCACCCTCTTTGATTCTCCCCGCCTAGCTGGGTTGCCGCTCGTGTTGGTGAGGATTTGTGGCGTTTGTTGTTGCAGATATATCTCCTGGGACGACTACTTCATGGCGATTGCATTCCTTTCGGCCGAGCGGTCCAAGGATCCTAACCGGCAGGTAAACTACAGCTCTGGTTCCAGTGGGAGTACACCGATTCTGGATATGTGTTTGCGCTGACGCTGTCCGTAGAAATTCCTCAATGAAACTGGTACTGTGCGAGATCATTGAAAGTGTAGGAGCAGCTGCAAGCTTACATTTGGATGGAGTGATCTGATATGACTGATCAAATCTTCTATTGATTCGAGATTTTAGGGATGATGTGTTAATGGCACCCCTTTGTGCCCTTCTTTGTAAAATCCACCTCCCTAATAGGCCTGGATTTTCTTTCAGCTCTTGCAGTTCATGATTACACCAGTGTGTGTGACATTTTACCCAGTAATAGGATCTTTTCGTTATATAATGGAATTTTAGAATTTAGTGGTTCAGATGGTTAATCTATGCTTGTGCATATACACGGCCTCAGTTTATTTGTATGCTTTTTTCTTGAGAACCATCTTATTTGTATTGTTATATATGTAACCAGCACTCCACTAGAAAGGCAACTCTTCCCACAACCCATACTCCAGAAATAGATAATAAGTTAATGTCTTTCGCATCTTCTTCTAGGCAGATATGCAACATAGGCTAATTCTCTACTAGGAAAAACATTTTTCAAATTAAAATCACTCTAGTGCTTAAATATTTTCATATAAAGCACAAAATATCTGGATGCTGTGGCAGTTCCATTGATAGTATTGGAACAAGCGGCTTGCTTCTTTTCAGCTGCGACTTTGTTTATATCCTCTTTGTAGTGCCTTCTGCTTGATGTCTTGTAAATGGAAGAGGAAGGTTGGAGTTTATTTTGGCAGCATATGTTTGTTCAGTACATAATTTTGTTTTAACACAATGTAAAGCTCCTGTAACAATGTTAAATTTGTCACCTATGTTAGTGAAAATTATGATTTAATCCATCTACTATTCATTTTATGCAGGTTGGAGCATGCCTGGTTAGCCAAGAGGGAATAATCCTAGGTGAGGCTGACTCTCAAGAATACCTGATTCATCCATTCAGGACAGTTTTTTTACACTATAATAAGTTAGCTGCTGCTTTAAGAAGCATAAAAGGTTACTGGCATTATCTCCTTTTCTCGGTTCATTGCAATGTGATAGTTGATGTCTCAGTTTGACCATCAGTGTGTCCAATGCATTATCTGTGTGTGAAATAATACTAGTGTGTGGACTGGGCTTCTTTTTTCTGGTTCTACTTCAGTGTTAACATCTTACAATAGTGTATGTATGTATGTGTGTGTGTGTGTGTGTGTGTAGTTACCATTTAGATACACTATCGATTTCTTCATCCAGTTGTGGCATCTCAATCTTTCATTTCAAAGTTGTTTGCAGCAAATTGCAACTAACATTTGATTACTGACTGACATTGGATGTATCTTTTTTGTTTAACATTGATGAAGCCTATGATGATTTATGGTACGCAACTTGGTTTGTCCAAAAACCCATTCTAATTGATGGCTGCAGTATTGCTGTGATATGCAAAGTGCCATGAGTGTTGTAATAGGCCAAGTGCCATGAATATGTACCATCGTTGATACTGTAACTCAAACTAATATTGCAACCAGGAATCGGCTACAATGGATTCCCCAGAGGTTGTTCTGACGATAAGCTTCCTTGGGCAAAGGTACTACCAAAAGTTAGTAAATTAAATTAGTCCCAGTAATGCTAGTGCAAAGTTGAATTTCCTGTGAGTTGTTCATTTTGTAGTTCCTCAGTCAAATACTACTGGCCACATTAGTTAAGTGTTCCTTAGTTTCACATCTCTCTCTCTCTCTACTAGTTTCATATCTATCTTTTTTATTTATTTTTCTATTGCAGAAATCTGCAAGAGGAGATCCATTGGAGACAAAATTTCCGTAAGTGATGAATTTCCTTTTGTCATTCTAGTTTGATTGTCATTCTTTTTTATTGATACAAATCCTGTTTTCTGGAACCAGGATGTACATTTGCAATTTACCTCAGTAATCATAATTAGTTTGCGCTCTTAAATAAAATAGGGTTTTAAACTAGCTGCCTAAAATGTAAGCACAAATTTTGGTTCCAAACATATAACATTACATGTCCCAATATAATTGGGATCTGGAAGCTCAAATCTTACATTGAGAAGGATCTTTCTTCAAAATGAACAATTAACAATGCTTATTGCTTTCTGTTTTAGGCCATAACTAGGAGAGATCCTATGTGGTGATAATTCGGGGGTTTCTGAAGTAGAAATTGCCAGAGTTTACTGTTGGATATGACAACCATTTTTTGCTTTTCTGTCATCTTGTGAAGTCATCTGAACTTTGAGTTCCTTAAGAGTCCGGTAGCCTATAATTGATCTCACAGGCAATATAGATGTACTACCGGTTAGAAATTAATTATCATGCTTGATTGTCAGGCTGACCAAGCTGCCAACCCTGCATATCTTGTCACATCATCAGTTTGTCATCCAAGTTTTGTTGTCTTAATTTTCTGTAAGATTTTATATGGCTAATCTACTATTGCTTATGAAATTATGAGTTTTTTTCTCTATGCTTTATGCGGTGGTATGATATATTATCGTGCACAAAAATGGTGTCCTATAGCAAGGCTAGATGTTTAATTTTAAGTCTCTAACCAGCAAAATCATCATTCTCCTGGCAGCTACGTTGTTCATGCTGAAGTGAATGCTATTTTAAATACAAACCATGCTTCAGCGGCTGGACAGGTTTGGTCTTTCCAATCAGCTGCACCATTATTCAATTTATTGACTTCTCTTTGGCAGTCTTAGAAGAATGTCTTATCGTTTCCCTTTCTTTTTTCTTGCAGAAGTTATATGTTACCATGTTCCCCTGCAATGAATGTGCTAAGATTATCATCCAGGTTAGGCCCTGCATTGGATCATAAGTGCGCCAAAATTACTATGGATTTTTGTCAGTGCAACTAAAATTAGTGCCAACTGTTCAAGAATTGCGTTAAAATGCCACATTTTCTTTGTTACATGTTTCAGTAGATTTCTTACCATGCATGCTGTAAATGTTCACGCAAATTTGTACTAGTATCTTATCATTGCACACTTAATTGAAAATTTCTGATTCACTGCAAGCCTTGCCATTTAAAGTTTTACCTGTCTAGTTTGCTTTTTGTCAACAATTTACCGATCTAACCTTCCAGTTAGCAGTTCTCACTTATTCACCGTTCTCCCTTAAATCTGTAAAAATAATCACCATGCAAATTCTTAAATTGGAAACTACCTGTGTTGTTTTCATGTGGAAATAATTCTTACTCATGCTCACAAAATCCGCTCGATGATTCAGTTATAACCAGCGTGCTGATCTTTTTTTTACAGTCAGGTGTATCTGAAGTCATCTATTTTATAGAGAAAAGGATTGTCAACTCAGATCATGTTTACGTAGCCTCTCACAAGTTATTATCAATGGCTGGTGTGAAGGTACTCAGAATTTGATCAATCTGAACATAAGCACCGGATTTTGGCATGAGTTAAATAAATTTTTATGCATCATCCACAGGTCAGGAAGCATCAGCCGCAGATGGCGCAAATACCAATCAAGTTTCAGGAGCCATGAAGCTGTACTTGTGAGAGAATGTTCTGACCTTAGGTAATGCAAAAGGAAGTACATTTGGCTGATGTTGTCTGGGACTTTCTTTTCTCTTTTCATTTTTAGATAGTTTTATCTGTGATGTAAGCGGTATCTGTTGATAATGGCACCGATGGCCAAATGATTCTGTCAGTCCTTGAACGTTTTCAGTTGTCATGCAGGGTCAGTTCCTCCCCGAGGGAGCTGTAACTTGTAATCCGTGGAACTATTAGGTTCTGAAAAGAACAGGAGTTATTACCAATTACATACTATTATTAGATCTTGTCTGCTAAGCATTAGGAAATGTGATATCCTTTTGTAACCTGTGGTTGTGCCATGTGCTTAATTCTCTCCAACCACGGTGTTATCACACACGACACATCACAAGTCTTAAGCCTCTGTCTTAGCATATTTTAGCACTGATTTTAATCGTGTGATATGTCTGTAACACTCCAGGAGCAAGGTGCTTTTGCTTGGCACTTGGTTTTCTAACCAAACACTACCTGTAACCAAAGTGTAGCCAATAAAATGGTAACCATAAGTTTGGGCAGAATAAGTCAAGAAATTGAGCCTACGACACATGGTTTATTGGTCTAGAAAAATTTGATAAGCAATAATTATGGTATGGAATTAAACAATTACGAAAGAAATAGCTAAGAAGCTATAGCACAGCTAAGGTTGAAGCGTGGTTATTTTTTGTCCTCTCTGATAGAGAAATTCTCCTTCTAACCCCCTTTCAACGAAATTCCCGTTTAGCCCCCTCACATGGCTGTCGACCGCACAAAGCACATGGTGCGGGAGGTGGGCGGTCATCACAGTGGGGGTGGGTGCATTTGCGTGGTTTCGCCTGGCTCGCCTGAATCCGCAGGTACTTGCGCGTAGGGGTGAAAACGGATCGGATAGTTTCCGACCGATCCGATGAAAACGGATACAGATTGTGTCGGATCGGATTTTCTTCGAATAATTCTCGGATCGGATACGAATACGGATTTTTTTATCGGATACGGATACGAATACAGTAGGCCTGATATCCGGCGAATACGGATTATCCATATAATACTAAAACGGATATCCGGGATTTCAGCCCAACATTGTCTAGCCCAAGTCAGCCTCTTTCATCTCCCCTGCCACCAGCCCACTAGCCCAACCAAGCCATAAGCCTCCATTACCATTAGGCATTAGGTTCCTTAGTCATATTAAATTACAAGTACCAATAGCAAATATTTATGTTTATTAAAAAATAAATTTAATATTGTCGGTGGATTAAAATTTGTACCGATTAAATTGATGTACTCCCGTTTAAATCATTTTGATGCCAATTTAAATACTTAATTAATTTATTAGTCACATGTAAATGGTAGAAATCCATTAAGAATTATTTAGGACTTTAGAAAAAAAATAACTTCCACTTGAAGATTTAAATTCTGTACAACGGTATGACTATTGTGGATAAAAATACTTATACTTGTTTAAATTTTATGAATGTTTTGACAAGATAAACTATTTATGTGTTTTCATTGATTTTGGATGTATAGTTTAGGGGTTTTTTCATGTTCTGATAAATATTCGTGACTATATTCGTTTCGATTCGTATTCGCTCCGTATCTGTATTCGATATTATTCGTATTCATATCTGAGGTATCCGTATTCGTATCCGCATCCAAGAAAAAAAATATGAAAACAAATATGGTAGATACATTATCCGTTCGTATTCGATCCGTTTGCATCCCTACTTGTGTGGGGGCGTGGAGCAGCGCAGCGCCTTGAATAACCTGGAATGAAAATCCAGTGGGGGAGAGCCTGTGAAGCCCCTCCCATCCGCCGTTGATCTAATTGAATTACTAGTGGATGGAGAGGATCTCACATGAGACCTCCCCTTGAGAATTCCTTTCCAAATAACCTTATGCCCTAGCTAACGCTACCTTTGAGGTGTTGACATGTCTAACCTTAGTGAAACCTGGTCATTTTTGGCCTCCTGTGGCAGAGAAATTCCCTTTTAGCTCCTCTTCCACGATACTCCTCTTTGGCCCCCTCGTATGGCCACCGACCACACAAAGCACGTGGCGCAGCCCACAAATGCGCCACCCACTCCCTGTTGGTGCAGTCCTCTATCGCGTGAGCACTTGGCGCGGCACCCAGCTACGCAAGGTGCCTCAGTCCAAACTCCGTGGTTGAAGTTCTGTGGTCAAAGCGTCGTGATCAAAGCAATTCGTGTGGCGGGATGCCGCGCTAGGCACTCACGCGGTAGGAGGCCACGCCATGTGCTTCATGCAATCGGCAGCAACGCGAGAGGGCTAAAGGGGAAATGTCACGGAAGAGGGGTCAAAAGGAAATTTCTCTACCCGAGGGATTAAAAATGACCATGTTTTATTAAGGCTAGACATGTCAACACCTTAACAATAGCGTTAGCTAGGGCCCAACCGCCCAAGGTTATGAAAAGAAATTCTCGAGGGAAGGTCTCATGTAAGATTCTCTTCATTCACCATTGATTCACCTAGAATCCTAGATCAACCGTGGATTAGGGGGGCTTCACAAGCTCTCCCCGCTGGATTTTCGTTCCGGGTTATATTCAGGCAACCAAACACACTCTTGGGTTACACAAGACGCGCTGCTCCACGCCTAGGGGTGCAAACGGGTCGGATTCGGACGGATATTGTTGTTACCATATTTTAACCCATATTTTTTTTTCTCCGGATTCGGTATTAATCGGATTCGGTACAAATCGGATTCGGTGCCGGATCGGTCGGGATTAACCCGTTTGTAAGGAATGCATGCAGTACAACAAATGGAGTAGGAGGACGTACTGTCAAGAACTTGATGTTACTACTTAATAAGCTGATGTGGAAGATTTTATTTTACCATTGCAAAAGAAAATGAAACGTCAAATAGTAGCACTAACCTGAAATCAAACTTGAAGACGTATCAGATTCGGACGGATATTGCTGTTACCATATCCTAACCCATATTTTTTCTCTGGATTCAGTACCAATCGGATTCGGTGCGGATCGGTCGGGATTAACCCGACCCGTTTGCACCCCTATCCACGCCCCCACGCAAATACCTGCGGCTTCGGACGAGCCAGGCGAAACCACGCGAATGCACCCATCGCCACCGTGATGACTGCCCGCCTCCCGCCGCCGCTCCGCCCGTCCTCCGCCCCGCCGCCTGCCGCCGTCACGCGCACGCTGCACGCGATCAACACATGCACCTCCGCCGCCGCGCTCGCGCCCATCTGCTGCGCCATCCTCTGCGACCCAGCCCTCCGCTCCACCGCCGTCGTCTCCGTCTTCTTCCTCGCCTGCGGCCGCCTCCGCTCCCTCGCCCCCGCTCTCTCCCTCTTCGCGTCCCACCCTCGTCCCCACGTTTTCGTCTTCAACTCCCTCCTCCGCTCCCTTCAGCCACCACCCGACTGCTCCCCGCTCCCGCTCTTCCGCCGCCTCCTCTGCCTCGCGTCCGACCCAACCGCTACACCTTCCCGCTCCTGCTCACCTCCCTCTCCTCCCTGCGCGACCTGAGGGTCCTGCATTCCCAGGTGGCCAAGTCCGGCTTCGCGCGCGACCTCCACGTCCGCAACGCCCTCCTCGCACGCTACGCCTCCTGCGACCCGGACCTGGCCCACGCCGAGCAGCTGTTCGACGAAATGCCCCGCCCGGACGTTGTCGCGTGGACCGCTGTGATCACCTCACACAAGAATCGCGGTCCCAGCTTTCAGGCTCTGGCCACATTCCGGCGTATGCTGGCTGCTTCTGTTGCCCCCAACCGCGTCACCATGGTCGCTGCGCTTGGTGCATGTAGCAGTCCATGGCGCGGTCGAAACTAGTGTGGATCCACCAGTACGTGCAGAAACAGGGATGGGAAGTGGATGTTGTATTAGGCACGGGCGCACGGCACTCGTCGACATGTATTGGGCTTCGCCAGCATCGCCTCCACGTCGCCAAGCTGTGGTACCACGAGGAAAGAGGCAAGTTCTGGAGTCTCCTCGATCCTCATTTTTCTTTTCTGTACATGTGCTGTTACATATACATTAGAATGGGCCTTGACCCAAGACTCTTCACATACAGCCCAACAGATCCTATAGTTTGTTTAGACCCCCTAGTGTTGTGAGGGGATTCCCCTTCATATTATATTTGAATATTGCCATAAAAGCTAACTATGCATGCTCGGTAGCATAAGTAATGCATGACGCAGCCTGTGGAAAACACCAATGAATAAGACAACCCTCCTTGGTCGGTAGTTGGTACCGCTTTTGAACCAGAAAATATCTTCACCCTCTTAGCCCTGGATGGTCTATATAGGGATATAAGGGACCAGCAGGAAAATTCTTCGATGGTCTGAAGGAGATACTAAAAGGGTCGAAGCTCTGAAGGAGATACTAACAAAAGATGGCTCGTCTGACTCCCAGACTGGTAGTGCCCATAGATGTGAAGAAGAAGCCATGGGAGCAAAAGGTTCCTCTCCATAACCGCTGGCATCCGGATATCCCTCCTGTTGCTGATGTAACTGAAGGGGAATTATTCCGCGTTGAGATGGTCGATTGGACTGGAGGACGGGTTAGTGATGATAACTCTGCAGATGATATCAAATTCCTGGACCTCACAATTGTGAGTATATATTTTTCTTATGCAAGAGATTGGGTTTGATGCTTTCTTTATTATAGTATTTTCATTAAAAACAGCACTTGTGCCAAACTGACTAGATTTTCCACAGACTCATTATCTTAGTGGACCCTTAAGAATAGTTGATTCTGAAGGGGTTCCAGCTTCACCTGGTGATCTTCTTGCGGTAGAGATCTGCAACCTTGGTCCACTTGCTGGTGATGAGTGGGGTTATACTGCGATATTTGAAAGGGAGAATGGAGGCGGATTCTTAACCGACCACTTCCCAAGTGCAAGAAAAGCCATTTGGTATTTTGAAGGAATTTATGCATACTCCCCTCAGATACCAGGTAAAAGCTTCTTGCTATTGCTGTGAATGAAGTTTTTCAACTTTAGATCCTCAATAATTCCATTTTGTGCATACCAGGTGTTCGGTTTCCGGGATTAACTCATCCTGGTATAGTGGGAACTGCACCATCAGTCGAGCTTCTTAATATATGGAACGAAAGAGAAAGAAAATTGGCTGAGACAAGTCACGAGTCTCTGAAACTGTGTGAAGTCCTACACCAGAGGCCCCTTGCTAACTTACCAAACCCTGATAACTGCTTACTTGGAAAGGTATGTCCTGCTGCCTGATTAATGGTTTCACTTTAACGCCAAGGATTAAATGAAACATTGTTTGCAGAAAGGTATGTCCTGCTGCCTGATTAATGGTTTCACTTTAACGCCAAGGATTAAATGAAACATTGTTTGCAATACTTATAATTTATCTTTTTTGTGGCCCAGAATGCCAGTACAACAGTCTTACATGCAGATATTAATCTAGGAGATCTGAAGTATACCATACTATCTATATGGTTAAAGAGGTATGTTGACAATGCATGCAATGTGATGCAGATTCAAGAAGGGACTGCTGAATGGCAAAAAATTGCAAATGAGGCAGCCAGAACTATTCCTGGAAGGGAGAATGGAGGGAATTGTGACATAAAGAATCTAAGTAGAGGTTCCAAAGTTTATCTACCAGTATTTGTTGATGGAGCAAATCTGAGTGCTGGTGATATGCACTTCTCCCAAGGTGATGGGGAAGTCTCATTTTGTGGAGCAATCGAAATGAGTGGATTCCTTGAGCTAAAGTAATTGCCTTTGTTCTTGTCCACGCTTCTCAATACTTGTTATATTACAGCTTTAGATGCGTCTGACATTTCATAGTTGTATACTGGTCCTCTAAGGATGGATCCAAACAGCCACTTACATCAAACCAGATCCATCAATGTAGGAAAGCTTCGGATTATTAGGTTTCATCATCCTTTACAAAAATACTAGAGTGCACACTAGTATAAAGCATCTTGATAGCTGCTTGCTTGGGACTTGTCAGACTCAAATGGGCACAGGCAAAAGGATAGGCACATCAGAATGTTAGTTCATACGATCAAGCAGTACTATCGGCACAAAAGTCTACTGTGATGGTTGATGTATTGTGTCTTCAATCTTCATGGCATTGCTTTGGTTGATTCTTCTATTCTATCATCATAATAAGTTAAAAATGCCTTGATGATTTCTAAGTTGTATACTGTTGTGGTTACAGACCAAACAGAGAGAGAGAGTATGGTAGTGGAGAGTTAGGTGAGCAAGTGCTTAGGGTTTCTCCCGTGGCCTGTGTTGTATATATATATATATATATCCACATGGGGAGTGCTTTTACAATTATACCCTTACACTCAAGCATCATTTTCAGGGGCATTTACGTCATTATACATGTCCCATTTTGGGTCTTACAACCCTCTAGCAGGCTCTTGGGCTTAGGTCGGGGCCACCCCTACAACAGGAGTCTCTCATGGTGACGGGCTTCACGGGCCGAAGCCATGTTGTCGAGCCATTTGGCCCCCCTCCGTCCCTGCGGCCTGTGAACTTCCGAAGGTTTTTTTTGTCTCCCCGCGAAAGTACGTCGCTGGGCGAATAGCCGAGGTCATCCTCACCCTCAGGGTCCCTCGGTAGCGAGGCCGAAGCCGAAGCCGCAGCGAAGGCGTGTGCTTGTCGTGGCGTCGAAGGCGCTGGCGGAGTTGAAGATGTCGGCGGAGCCGCCTGGGCAAGACGGGAGCGGGTCGGAGTCGGGCATCTTCGGCGGGCCCACCGGCGAAGTCCAAGGCGTAGCCTCGAGTTGGTTGCCCGGGCCACCCTTGGCTGTATGTTCCTTGGGTGGCGGAGTCGAAGTTGGAGCGGAGACGATCCTTGCGCCCCGGAGTCCTCTGGGTGTGGGTTGGTGAGGCTCTCGCTGGTTCGACGATGTCGGGCGGCCGCGATCTGTAGTGCGCTTTAATGGCGCGAGAATCGCGCGCCTGATTGTCGAGAACAGTGCGCCGCCGCCGTGACGTATTGCCCCAACGGAGGGTACACGCGGCGAGCCACGATTGGCGCGTCGTGGACTGTCAGCAGTCGCACGGCCGCGGCCGCTCGCCCCTTCCCTAGAGGGGTGGGACGCGTGGCGGGATGCTACCGGTGCGTTGTGCGCTGTTGGCCCGCCGGCGGTTGCGTTCCTTGGTCACGGGGATCCGAACCGCCGGGCGCCCGCAGGTTGCATTCCCGTTGATTGGAATGCCGCCGGTCACGCTTTCCTTCGGTTCGGGGCGCAGCAGGTATATATGCGTCGTCTTCCTGCGCTGTCTTTCATAGTGCTATGGCCGGGTACGACTGAAATGACCTTGGTCTCGAAGATAGGCTTCTCTGTTCATCTGCATTCTTTGAAAGGACTGTTCTATAGCATGGTTAACGCTGATGGACGCGATCATAGAATGTTGGTGAACAGAAGGATGCCTATCTTTGAGTTTCGGAAGAACTTATCTTTGACCCGGCGGCTGCGCTGTGCTGCCACACGCGGTCACCTTCTCACAAGTAGGCCTACTTTTGTTCGTCTGCGTTTGATGATTGCGTGTGTTGACGCTAATATCAGCGAGCGTTGACGAACAAAAGGCGGCCTATTTCTGAGAACACGTTCAAGCTTGTTGCGGGTCGGTAATCGAGCTCCCCGGTTATGGGGGGCGCGGGGTTTGGTGCCCGAGCCTCGAGGCGAGGTGGCCATCGGTGCTGCTACTTGGCTTGGTCAGAGCCTACCCCGGAGTCATCGCACGTATTTGGGGCCAGAGGGCCAGGCGTCGGAACCGAGGTGGTCTGCGTGCCTGCCGCATGGGTCGATGGCGACGTAGCGAAGTGCCCCCTTGCGGGGCGGGGCTGGAGTAGAAGCCGAGGTCTCTACTAAAGCGAGACTCGCCAGAATCGCCGAGTTGATCGGGCCTCGACTGGCCGTTGCCGCATCGCCGACCCGAAACCGTGGCCGACATGTGTCGGGAGGTGCGCCATGTCCCGCAACCTGTATTTATTCCTGATGGTGCGAACACGTGGCGGGGTGCTATTGGCGCGTGTTGCGCTGCTAGGCCGTTGTACGACTGCGGTCGTGCGCGACGCGCGTGGGCGGCTGTGGCGCTTCGGCTTCGGTCGTGGGGAGGTGAGCGGTTCATCTCCCGTCGGTTACGCTCACCGGCGGTGCGGGAGACGAAGGGGCTTTAAATAGCCCCTATGGCACCGCGTCTGCACCTCCTCCGCACGCCTTTTGGTCCCTCTTCTCGACTCCTACTCTTCTTGCCTCCCCTGACGCCGCACTGCCCCTCGCCGTCGTTTAGGTCCTGGATAGCGATGGCGCCCGGCGGAGAGCTCGTCCAAGCGGTCGGTGACAACGCCGTCTCCCAGCGGTCGCTGCCGCTGGAGGTGGAGTACACGCTCGAGAGGCGTAGTTCAACGCGGTGGACAAATGGAGGGTGGCGACGGAGAAGGAGGGCCCGTGTTCTAGCGTCCTGGGCCCCACGCTCGTGACGGAGGAGAATCCGTACACTGCTGCGCAAGGGGAAACTATCAGACCGCTGGGAGGTACGGTTGCCCGTCAATGACAAGACGGAACCGCGACTCAAGGAGTCGGAGGCGCGTTTTAAATCGCTTACTGGCCGGCCGATCCCACCGCCATGATTGTTGGCGATGTGCTACGGACCTTTGGGTGGAGCGGCGCACTGACTCGAATCGCGCTTAGCCTCGCTTGCCGCGGTGGGCCTTGCGCCGACGGAGCATCTTTGGCGATGCCTCGATGTTCGCGTTTCTTCACGATGCGCGATGCCACCGGCGGGACGGAAGACGGGTCGTTCTCCAACTTCGGCGGCGTCAACCGCCCCGCGATCATCGTGCGAAAGATCTTCCCGCCAACTCAACCCGGTGAAGTGGAGTCGAATCGATGAGACGGTGGTTTTACCACCGAGTGGCGAGCGGTAGTGGCCTGGAGTGCTCTGGCCGGCCAATGGCATTCAACACCACGCCCGGCGTACCGATCGATAACGAAGATAGGCGAAGAGCGCGAAGGCTCGTGGGGATCACCGCCCGCTTCAACATGCGCGACCTCGCCGAGGAGTTCGTTATGTACGGCGTGGCGCCGCCGCGCTGGATCGGCGACGCCGCAGGAAACTTCGGGGCGACAATGTCCGCCCGTTCGTGTCTTCGCTACACGGCCCTCTCCGCCGTAGGTCTCGCCATGTCACGCTTGCCATTTACGCGTTGTGCGTGTTTAACCTTGCCTCTTGTCGCGTATATGAATTCGCCTGGAGGATGCGGAACGCGTGGTGAGCGTGTTCCTTGGGCCATATACGGCGTGGAGCATGACTCAGGCATACCAGCAATCCGCGGAGGCGGGTCGGGCGGATAAACCGCGTGTGCGAGGCTCGGGCATTCGCGTCGGGGAGCGCACTCTCCACCCGAGCCACCGACATTGGGATGATGGTGCCAAAGGAAAAAGCGCCGCCTCGCGGAAGGCTCGGACCTGCGGCGCGCGGCGCGTGGCTACCGTTGTTTTGTCGACGCGCAGACGCGAGTCCGAGTCGGCGGTGCACGCCGATCGGACACGAGACGAGCGCGGATGACGGCGGCGAGGGTCTCAGGGTGGCGCTGGGACCAGAGTGCGTCGTGGACGATCGGGAGGAAGCTTCCTCGCGCGGTGGTGGCCGAGTGGGGCTAACATCCGCCGGCGACATCGGCGAGTCCTCACCTCGGTGGCGACAATGCGGAGCCGCCCGTGGGGGTTAGTAGAACGGAGCTTCCGCCACGATGGTTGCCGAGGCGAGCCGCCCGCGGAGGTTACTAGAGTGGGGCCTCGCCGCGGCGTTGGTGTTGTGGAGCCCTCTCTGCGCGCACCGCCGCGCGCTCCTGCCTTCTTCTCCCAAGGCGGCGGCCACGCCTCGATCCCCTCCTCATCGGACTTGAGGTTCGCGTGGCGGCCGGTGTTGGAGCTTGTGGGACTCGGCGCCGGCCCCTGTGTCCAGCGCCCCGGCCCTTCCCGCCGCGGCCGCCGGCGCGCGGAGGCTGCCGGTGTTGGACCCGTCACGAGACTCCCGGCTCCTGTGGCCGACATCATCCGGGGCGCCGCGTCCTGTTATCCCGCCTCGAGGTCGAGGATGTCGGCGAAGTCCACCGCTACCACCGAGGGTAGACTATCTTGGCATAGTTTGGCATAGCTTTGCATTGCCTTCGTGGGACTCTAACCGGTGCGGCTCCTTTCAACGGCACTCATCCCTGAGGATGGGTGATCTTCGGGGCGCGGGGACGTTCCTTTGAGAGGGGCGTTCGATGCTCCCGAAACTGCCGTCGCGGACACCACGCGCCCGAGCTTAGCGGACTTCGCCCCTCAACCGAGGTGCTGGGAGCATGGCGCGGGATCGCGGATGACGCGGCCACAAGTATTGATCAGCAGGCGCTGCTAACCTACGGGG
This sequence comes from Dendrocalamus sinicus, assembly GCA_036346575.1. NCBI lineage: Eukaryota > Viridiplantae > Streptophyta > Magnoliopsida > Poales > Poaceae > Dendrocalamus > Dendrocalamus sinicus. The sequence continues at coordinate 47,717,744 of CM070641.1, read as the reverse complement.
CAGAGCACCTTGGAGATGCACTGGAGGTGTCAGGAGTGAGAGTAAGTATGGCCTTGTGACCATATGCGGCCTTTAGAAGTTTGCTGACCACTTTATCGTACAGACCCTTGTCCTGGCCCAGGCGTTGCAGGCGGCTCACGCCTGTGAGCGGGGTCGCTAGAGGGGCGGTTGCGAGCCGCCGAAGAGGCTCTGCGCGCAGCTAAGGGGACGCACTCCGCCAAGGATGACCGCATCCGCCGCTTAGAAGCAGAGTGCGCGGAGACGATGTCGTACGCCGAAGCGCTCGTGGCAGCGGCGCGTCTATCAGCCACAGAGGCGGCGCGACAAGAGGCTGCGGAGGAGCGGAATGGCCTACTCCAGCAGATCGCTGCCCTTCTCTTGCGGAGCGGGACCGGACTCTGGGCGATGCCTCGGTGGCTGCGTGGGATGCCATGCTGGCCCTGGAAGGCACCCTTGAAGACCTTATCGCGGTGCGCCGCGCCGGGCCGAGGAGCCGCCGCGAACGCCGGCGGACGGATCGACCAACCTTGCACGCGGCGCCGCGACATCGTTCAGCAACCATTGCTCTTATGTGACATCGTGCCTGGTGTGCGCGCTCCTGCGGCTCCGAGGCTACCAACATGTGGATGGGCTAGCCGACCCTCAATTGGAGATGCCGGCCGGGGCCGGAGTGATGTCTGGCGCCGTATGCGCCGTTCGCCGCGCCGTGCGGGTTTTCCACGAGAGGATTTGGGAGTACATCGGGGAGGCCGCAGCGAAGGTCGAGCTACGGCGGACCATGCACAATGAGGGGAACCTCGGCCAGTGGCTGGATGATGTCCCGCGGCGTGACGAAGGTGGTACCGAGGCCGCGGGGGGCGATGCGAACCCACAGGTGTGACGCCGGGGTTCTCGTGTGTTGGCGTGCGTTGTAACACAAATGCCTTTTTCTTATGAATATAGTAGAATTTGCCCCCCATGTTCTGATTTGTGTGCCCCCGTGTCCCGAGCAGCTACCCGACTGAGACCGGCTGCTAGTTTCTGACCTTATGACCCAACGACGTCTTTGACGCTGGTGGAGGGCCGAGGAGTCGCTGGATTTTTGGGCGGGCCGGGCTTCTTCGGGCGAGGTTCCGGCGCAGGCGCGCGTTATGGAGGAGCCTACCGGGTAGCGGCTGCGCGCACCCAAGGATGCTTGTATACTCTCACTGCGCCTCCTTGTAAACATCTTCTGATGAATACACTTCCGTCATTCCTTATGACCGCGTTGTTCCGCGATAGACTCGTGAGACTATACTCCGCGTTCGCCTATACGCTAGGTAGACCTCCCTGTGCTCCATCCCTTTTCAAGGTGGTGTGGGCGGAGTTGGTGCCTAGCCGAGGTCGACGTGTGAGCACCGTTGGCGCCTAGTCGAGGTAGACGCGTGAGCGCTCCGTCCCCTACTCTCGAAGTGGTGTTAGCGGAGCTGGCGCCTAGCCGAGGTAGCTGGAGTAGACGCGCGAGCGCTCCGTCCCCTACCCTTTGAAGTGGTGGCAGCGGGGCTGGCGCCTAGTCCAGGCAGACGCGCGAGCGCTCCGTCCCCTACTCTTCAAAGTGGTGGCAGCGGGGCTGGCGCCTAGTCGAGATGGACGCGCGAGTGCTCCGTCTCCTACCCGCCAGTGGTGGCGGCGGCCGGCGCCTACTGAGGTAGACGCGCGAGCGCTCAGTCCCACCCTTCGGTGGTGGCGGCGGGTTGGCGCCTGGCCGAGGTAGCCGGGCGCCAGCCGAGTAGACGCGTCGGCGCCCATCCCCTACCGCCGGTGGTGGCGGCGAGCCGGGCGCCTGTCGAGGTAGACGCGCGCGCTCCCGCCCCTACCGCCGGTGGTGGCGGGGGCCGGGCGCCAGCCGAGTAGACGCGCGAGCGTCCGCCCCTACCTTCGGTGGTGGCGGCGGGCCGGGCGTCTAGTCGAGGTAGACGACGAGCGCCGTCCCCTACCTTCGAATAATGGTGGCGCCTGGTCGAGGTAGACGCGCGAGCGCTCGCTCTCTACCCTTCGGCGGTGGCGTGGTGGCGCCTGGCCGAGGTAGCCGGGCGCTTAGCTGAGTAGACGCAGCGCGCGCTCGTCCGCTACCCTTCGGTGGTGGCGCGGTGGCGCGCTAGCCGAGGTAGCCGGCGCCTAGCCGAGTAGACGCGCGCGCGTCCGCCCCTCTACCTTCGGTGGTGGCGGCGGGGCGTCTGGTCGAGGTAGACGACGAGCGCTCCGCCCCTACCCTTCGAGCAATGGGCCGGCACCTGGTCGAGGTAGACGCGCGAGCGCTCGTCCCTACCTTCGGTGGTGGCGCCAGGCCGGGCGCCTAGCCGAGGTAGCCGGCGCCTGGACGGAGTAGACGCGCGAGCGCTCCATCCCCTACCTTCGGCCGGTGGTGGCGGGCCGGGCGCCTGGTCGAGGTAGACGCGCGCGCGCCGTCCCCTACCCTTCGGTGGTGGCGGGCCGACGCCTGGTCGAGGTAGACGCGCGAGCGCCCGTCGCCTACCTTCGGCGGTGGCGGTGGGGGCGGCGCTTAGTCGAGGTAGATGCGCGAGCGCCCGTCCCCTACCTTCCAGTGGTGGCGGCGGGCCGGCGCCTGGCCGAGGTAGACACGCAAGCGCTCGTCCCTACTCTTGAGGCGGTGGCGGCGGGGCGCCTGGTCGAGTGTAGACGCGCGAGCGCTCCGTCCCCTACCCTTCGAAGTGGTGGCAATTGCCATGCTCGCTGCCGTGGGGTGCACGTGAGGACCACGGCCGCGCGCTTAGCTTGTATTCTGCGGTGTGGGCAAGTCTCTGTTGCATCTTTCGCATGCTCCGCGGGGTGCTCGCGGAGGGAAGCCTCTGCTGCGCCTTTCGCGCGCTCCGCGGGGTGTGCGCGGTGGCCAGCCTCTGCTGCGTCTTATCAAGACTTTTGCGCGTGGGAACATCAACCACGTCTTAGTTATACCCCGGAGGGTACGCGCGAGGGCAATGCTTGCGCGTGCGCGGGGACATCCGCGTCTTGTTTATACTCAGTAGAGTGCGCAGGGACAACATCCGCGTTTCATTTAGACTCCGCAGAGCGCGCACAGAGGTATGCCCGTAGAGTGCGCACGGAGGTATGCCTCGACGTTGCGTCTTATTTATACTCCGTAGAGTGTGCACGGAGGTATGCCTCGATGCTGCGTCTTATTTATACTCCGTAGAGTACGCACGGAGGTATGCCTCGACGCTGCGTTTTATTTATACTCCGTAGAGTGCGCACGCGAGGTATGCCTTGACGCCGCTGCGTTTATATTTATACTCACGAGGTATGCCTGACGCGCTGTCAGATTTATATCCAGAGCGCGCGAGGCGCCCCCACGCCTTTGTTTATACTCATACCCGTGTTTTTGTTCACGGAGAGTGCGCGCGCGAACGCGTGTCTTTGTTTATACTCATACCCGTGTTTTTGTTTATGGAGAGTGCGCGCGCGAACGCGTGTCTTTGTTTATACTCACGAAGAGTGCGCGTGGAGGCAATCCTTTGTGCGTTTTTGCGGAAACAAGACAAGTTTTGCAAACGGTGAACTTTATTGAATTCTCGTTTGCGCGGGTGAGCGATTACAAAAGATGAGGTACTGACCACTAGTCGCTCGAGGGCGGGAATGGTCGCGACTGTTGTTGCCCAGGCGATGAGGCGGTGCACGGTAGGAGCCTATGTTGCTGGGGCAACCCGCGCGGGGGCCTAGCGAGGTGCTTCTTGAACTCACCGAGGACCCTCGCGCTTGTATGCCCGACCTAGGCGTTCCGTTGGGCGTCGTGGTGCGGACCTCTGGTGCCGAGCTCTATGCACTGAGCCATATCCTGGTCGCTGTGGACGGTGATGATGGCCTGCGGTCCGGGGAGCTTCATACATAAGAAGCCGTGGTGTGGAACTGCCCTGAGAGAGTTTAGGGTTGGCCGCCTCAATATGGCGTTGTAAGGGTACGAGATATCGACGACGTCGAAGGTGACGTCCTCGCTCCTCACGTTGTCATCTCGGCTAAAGGAGGCTCAGAGGCATATCGGCCCGCCGCCGCGGTGACCTCTGAAGCCTGCGGTGGGATCCCGAGGCCCAACCGCCGGGGATCCCGTCAGTCGAAGGCTGCTGCGAACAAGATGTTTGCGAAGCTTCCTCCATCGACCAGACGCGCCACGCCGCATCTCGCGATGGCGACCGACGCGACGGGGATCTTGGTGGGGAACTCATGCCCTCGCCGCGTCGGCGGGCGTGAAGGTGATCTCATGTTGCGCCCATTTTGGCGGTGCCTGCGTCGGGTATGCCGCCACGTGGTGTAGCCTCCTCGCATAGGCCTTCCGCTGCCGCGCCGAGGCGAACTCCAGCGAGGAGCCCTCGGAGATGACGCTTATGACCTGCGGCTGGGCTCCTCTGGCTTGCACCGCAGGAGGCCATCCCGAGGTTGCCGCACGTGAGCCTCGATCCGCAGTGGCCTCCCGGGCTGCATCCTTGCTCTCGACCCGCACGGGTCTTCGGGGTTGCTAGGGCGTGAGCCACGACGGGCGGGCGCGCTGTCCCTGGCGACGCTTTGTCGAAGTGCCGCGATGGTAGTGCACGCGCACGTGTCGTGACTGCCACGACCATGGACCTCGCACCACAGCCCGTGGTGCTGGTCATCGTAATCTCCGCGAACTCTATCCTCGCAACCCTGACCGCGCCCTCGCCCCCGGCCCCGACGTCCTCTGCTGCCGCGGCCAACGGGGGTGTTATCTTCGGAGCCGCCCTCGATGTCGAAGACATAATGGGCTCTCCGAGACTTCTGCTGGCCGTGTTTGGGTTTGTCGCCCGACGAGTCCTTGTGGTGGGAATCCTTGTGCTCGGAGGCGTCCTTCGACGGCTCGACTTACGCTTACCTTTCAGGGAGGCTTCCTTCGGCAAGCCTTCGTTCTTCATCGAGCCCTCCGCCTGATTGGTGTCGGAGTCGCCACCTGCGCCGCCAAGGCCCCTCTTACGCTCTGGCGTACTCTTCCATCTTGTCGAAGAGCTTCGCCACCGTCTTGATTGGCTTCCGCGCGTTGTATTCGGCCAGCGGCCCCTGGCGAAGACCCTTTATTGCTGCGTTGATGATGGTTGTTTCGTTGACATCCTTGACCTGGCAGCGTACCTTCGCGAAGCGCTTGAAGTAGTCCCGGAGCTTCTCCGACGGTTTCTGCTTGACTACGAAGAGCTGATCCGCGTCGACGCGCTCGACGTAGTTCCCCTGGAAATTATTGTAGAGCCGGTCGCGGATCCGCTCCCACGCGTATATTAAATTTGGCTCGATGGTGAAGAACCAAAAGAGCGCCACCCCCTGCAATGCGAGGGGGAGCCCCTTTGCCTTTGTGGTGTCGTCTCCGCCGGCGGCTTCGATGGCGGTCTCGTACACACGCACGAGCTCCCGTGGGTCCGTGTCACCTTTGTACGACTCGATGGCGCTCGGGAACTTGAAGTCCTCGGATATGCCGCTGCCGCAGCTCGCAGAGCGGGGACTCGGTCCACGCGCCGCAGCGGGACACGGCCGACGTGGGCGCGCGCTTATCCGCCTGCTCTGGCCGACGCCGGCGGAGTCTCGCTGCTCAGCATATCCCGCGACGGCCTCCGCACTTTCGCCGAATGTGCCGAGGGCCGCCAGCAGGCATTCTCCATCAGAGTCGCGGCTGAGCGCCGCGCACCGCCGCACGCCGAATCGCGCGATCACGCCGCGCCCCCGATTGCTCGTGGTGGCGCGGTGAACTCGAGTCAATGACGAGGCTCGTTGCCGCGAACCGCGCTGCCTCGCACCGGGCGGAGGCGGCGGCCGTGACACCGGGCACCAAGATTATCGCCTCCGACCACCCGGCCGGTGTTGCCGCGAAACGCTGTGCTCGAGGCGGGTCGCCGCCTCGCGCGGCGATGTCGACCGGCCGTGGCCGCGCGGCGGGTTGGCTCGTTAGTCGCTGGACTTTGCTCTGGTGATAGCAAGATCCTTACTCATGGAGAGGATGACACTAGGAGACGGGGCAAGTTTTCTTGTTTATTGCTCACACATGCCATGCCAACCCGAGGGGTTGGGGATACAAATTTATAGGTCGAGAACCAGCCAAGCATATGCTAAGATGCTATCCTAGATGCTGTCCTAAAGCGGTCAATATGCTGTCCTAAAGCGTATGCTGTCCTAAAAGCAGATGTCGTCCTAAAGGATGTCAGCCCTAAAAGCAGATGTCAGTCCTAAAAGCAGATGCTGTCCTAAAGCAAAAGCAGATGCTGTCCTAAAAGGATGCTGTCCTAAAGCAACAAAAACAAAATCACACAAATTTCACAAAGACCACAAGACAGGACTTATTCATCATTCTTCCCTAAGTCTTGTGCGCTGCCTTGTGGAGGGTTGAGCCATCCTCGATCTTGGAGCAGAGCTCAAGGAACTTGATCCTTCCAAGAGACTTATGTGAGCGATCCGCAAGCGATCCGTGGTGTTGATGTAGCTTGCCTTGATGTTTCCTTCATCCAAGCGTTTCTGATGAAATGATACTTCACCCGATGTGCTTGTTCGCTCATGAAAACGGGTTCTTTGCCGTGGCTAGAGCCGACTTGTCGCCCACCCCGAGCTCCACCGCCTGTCCTTGCCGAGGAGATCACCAAGCGCCGAGCGAGCCAGAGTGCTCGAGTCGGCGCGAAGCCGATATGTACTCGCCTCACACCGACAGGCCACCACCGCCGCTTGATCGCCAACGCTGAACGAGACACTTGCCGAGGAAGAAGAGAATCCCGCTTGTGCTCTTGCCGGTGTCAATGTCGCCGCGCGGTCACCGCCGCTGTATTCGACGGCGTGCCGCCAGACACTCGTAATGGAGGCCGGGTCAAGGGTCCCCGCAACGTAGCGGATGATCCTCTTCATACTGGCCGATGTTCGCCGCTTGGCCGTTGCATGAACCGACTAACGAGCCGACGGAGAATGCCAAGTCCGGCTGTGCGGGCGAGGTAGCGAAGGCTCCCCACAAGACGCCAGATCGCGTAGAAGGCCCACCTCTCCGCCGTCGGCCGCCGCGCTCGGCCTTCATCCTCTCCTCCATCGGAGCGAGAGCGGGTTGCGCCGCGAGCCCAATTAGCTCAACGACGCGCTTGGCGAGGCGGTCCCATCGGGCGTGATCCTGAATCATCCCGGTGCACCGCTTCCTAAGTAGAAGGAGAGGCCCTGTGTCACCTATCCGAAGGTGGCCTTCATCTCTTCCTTGAATGCCGCCACCTCCGCATCCTTAGTGCCGGTGATCACCAAGTCGCCGACGACGCCACCGCCAGGCGCTGCCGCTTTGCCCCGCCAGAGATCGCACTGCAGCGCGCCTCGCTGAACCCCATTTGCTTGAGGTGGAGTCCACTTAGCGCTCCAGCTCGTGGTGCCCGCCGCAAGCCGTAGAGGGCCTCGCGCAGCGAGAACCTGCCCTCCTTGCCGGATGACGAATCCTGGCGGCCGACGGACGACCTCCTCCTTCAAGTCGCCAAGGAGAAGGCGACTTGACGCCCATGTGATGGACGCGCCAATCCTCCCGGGCCGCAAGTGCAGGAGAAGACGAACGACCCCATGCGCCGACGGGCGCGGCGCCATCGGTCGACTCTCCCGCCGCACGAAGCCTCGTGCCACCAAGCGAGCCTTGTGCTTGACGATGGCGCCGGCCATCCCGCTTCACTTGAACACCCACTTAAGGGTGATCGCACGGGACCGGCAGAAGATCCGCCACCCCACGCCCGGCTCGCCGACGGCCCATCTCTCGCTTCATCGCGACACGCCACGCCGCTGCTCCTCCGCCTCGGCGGAGCAGGCTCGCCGCCGCCGCACGCCAAGCGCGCCCGCTGGTCGTGGCCGCGCTACCAGTGGACGGCAAATTCCGAGGATGTTGTCCATGGTACGAGAAGCGCAGAGGCTCGCTGCCGTGGTAGGCGCCGACGCGATCTCGCCGTGGAGATGGCGAGTAGCGAACTCCACCGCGCCGCTGCTGCCGGGACCGGCGCGGGGCCGACCGGTGGTGGCCGCCGCGCAGGGAGAGCGCGAGCCGCCGCGGAGAGCGCGGGGCCGCGGTGAAGAGCGGGCGAGCGCGGCCGGCCGGCGGCGGCGGAGCACTCGCCGAGCCGCGGCGGCGAGCAAGGTGTCGAGCGGACGAGCTCGCAAGACGAGCCGCTAGCTCCCGCCTTCTCGGCGACGAGTCGACAACAAAGTCCCCGAGTCGGGTCGAACTGCCGCCCACCGCGTTGTCCCACGCCCACCGCTTCGCCGAACACAACGCCACGCGATGCGACGCTACTTGCAGTGACAGGTCGAGGATGCGATAGGCCTTCGAGCCCTCCGCGTAGCCGGCGAACACTCCGAGTGCTCCTCGCTGCCGAGCTTGCCGACGTGGCCAAGCCCTTGGCGAACGCGAGGGAGCCAAGACCCGCAGCTGGAGACCGTCGGCCATGCGCCATGCTAAGCCTCGCACGGCCCCTGCCGAGCGCCTTGGTAGGCGAGCGTTGAGGATGTAGACGGCCACCACCACCGCTCCTCGTAAGACACCGCATCCTCTCGCTGAGGAGGGCCTGAGCCATCCCCACAACCGCCTCGTTGCGCTGCTCGACGACGCTGCTCGCTCGCGGCCAGACGCGCGGAGTAGTGGCGCCAATGCCTCATCGCAGCAAAGACGACGCGACCACCGCCGTGAATTCGCCGCCGTTGTTCGTGGCGCAAAGACGCGCAGCCTGCGCCGACTCCGCTCCGCAGCAGCACTGCGGTGGCGCTCGATAGCGCCCGCAGCCTCTCCTTGTCCGCCGAGGACCATCACCCACATGTAGCGGAGAGGTCGCCGACGAGCGCAGGAAGTAGCGCCGTCTCTTGCGCGGCCGGTCACCGCCACACAAGTCCGTGCACGAGCTCGAAGCCTTCCTTGGCTCTAAACTCGCCGCCGGGAGTGGAGTCGCCTCGCTTCGCCAACACGCAGACGCCGCAGAGCCGCTTCCACATGGTCAAGGCACGACAGTGCCCGCACCATTTCGCGGCACCGAGCCGCCTGTGGCCTCGGGCGGAAGGTGCCTAAAGCGCTGTGTTATCGCACGCCGCCGCCCCGGACGAGCCGCGAGACAGAGGGGTTGTGCCACCGCACGTGAAGAGTGTAGAGTCGACGGCGCTCGTTACCTTGGCAAGGAGGCGGCGCCAAGATCCTAAATCCGCAAAGACTCGCGCTCGATCTCGACACGCGAGCCGCTCTCATCCACCGCCCAAGCCGATGATGGAGTTCCGCAGACGGGATGTAGTAGACGCCGTGAGCAATGGCGCTCGCCGGGCCTTGGCGATTTAAGACAACAGGCCGACGCTTTGATCTCCACTTCGAGGCGCCGCCGAACTTGACGGCTCTCGAACGCCCGAGTCGAGCTCGAGAAGAACTCCCGCCGCCCGGCCATGTGGCGGGTGGCGCGGTGTCGAGGCACCACCCGCCGGTCTTGTCATTGCCGAATCGCCGCCGAGGAGTATGCGGTGCTTTTGGCTCGCTGGCGCGGAGGAGAGCCATCGCGCCGGCACGCCGAGGTAGTTCGATGCTCGTGATGAGCAATGAACAGACCGGCCGCTTCTCCTCCGCTTGCGCTGATGGGGCTCGCCGCCGTGGCTGCCGACACTCCTTGGCCCAATGACCAAGCTTGCCGCAGCTTGTGGCAAGAGTCGCCTTGTGCCGCTTTTGCTTGCCAAAGACGCCGCTGGCGCTTTTGCGCGCTTGCCGCGCTTGCCACTCTTGCGCGTCGTCGTGGAAGAAGGCTCTTCTTCTTGTCACCTTGGCCGCATCCCACCGCTTCCCGAGCGAGGAGGAGCTTCCCACCAATGGTGACGGTCCCGAGGCGCCAGGCTCATCGATGTCGACGACCTTGAGGCGACCCAACGCCTCCTCGATGGTCATCGTGGAGAGGTCCAGCAGACCCGACGAGCGAGCCATCCGCTTGTACTTCGGGACGCAGCTGAGCTTCTCCATTCTTCGCCGTAGGTGTCGCCGCCGAATCGCACCAACTTGTGCAACAGAGTGTTGAGACGTTAACGCCTCACTGTTGAAGGCTCGCCCCACTCCGCGCGTAGTGCTCTCAAGACTTGCGCGCGGCCGCCGCCGAGCGAGGCGGCGTTCTTTGCACCCGCTTGTTGGTAAGCGAATCGCATCGGGCGGATCGGGCGATGAGAGCATCCAACGTTCCGATCCTCGTCGTGTCGACGCCGCCGCACGGATCGGCCGCACTCGAGCTTCACCTCATCACCGCAACCACTCGACATAGTTGGTCTTGGCGCAGGGTAGGCCACTCGCCGCCGGGGCCGACGCCCTCGACGATACCGGTACTCGTGGTGACCACGGCATCGAACCGTGAGAGAGCCGCTGCACCAGACGCGGTCGTTTCGTTGAGCGCCACCTGTGCAGGCGCGCTCCTTCAGAGCGCGCCGCCGCGGCCCGCTGCCGTTCGCCGCCGCGCTGTGCGCGGCGCGGCCGCCCATTGCGCTGCTTCGCCTGCGCGCTACCGAGGGTCGCGCCGGCATGCCATCAACAGCGAGCCGCCAGCCGCTGCGCCTTGACCTTAGTTGCCGCCGCACGCAGCCGTGACCGCCGCCGCTCCGCCGCCCGCCGCACGCCTTGACGCTTTTTCCGCCGCCGCAGGCTGCCGCCGCCGCGCCGCTGCTGCCGCTGGCCGTCACTCTCCGCCTCACGACGAGCTCGCCGCTCGCGACGCCGCGATGCTCGAGGCGATCGAAGGCCGAGATCGCCGCGGACATGGCGCGCATCGGGGTCATGCGTGGAGAGAGGGCTACTCGACGAGGCCGCCGCCTGAGGAGTGAGCGGGACAACCGCCGCCGCCATCGGGCCGGGCCGCGAGGCCGAGAAGGAGATGAGCGCTCAGCTACAGGATACTAAGGCCTCGATACCACTTGTTAGTCGCCGGACTGGTGATAGCAAGATCCTTACTCATCATGGAGAGGATGACACTAGGAGATGGGGCAAGTTTTCTTGTTTATTGCTCACACAATGCCATGCCAACCTCGAGGGGTTGGGGATACAAATTTATAGGTCGAGAACCAGCCAAGCATATGCTAAGATGCTATCCTAGATGCTGTCCTAAAGCGGTCAATATGCTGTCCTAAAGCGAGATGCTGTCCTAAAGCAGATGCTGTCCTAAAAGCGATGCTGTCCTAAAACAAAAGCAGATGCTGTCCTAAAAGCGATGCTGTCCTAAAGCGGTCAAAAACAAAACTACCACAGCCCCACAAAGACCACAAGATGTGGACTTATTCATCATGGCGCCGCGCAGCGGTCGAGGGGTTGTTGTGGCGTGCGCGCCGGTGTTCATCGCTGCCGCGCCCGCGCTGCCGTCCATGCCTGTGGCTGCCGACGCCGAGGCCCTGGTGTTGATGCGAGACTCCGTCGCTCCCGCTTTCTTCTTTTTCACCGCCGACGATGAAGCTTTCTTTGGTGCTATCCTTCTTCGGATCTTGAGGCTTGCTCTTCGTCTTCTCCACGGACGGCGCCAACTGTTGTGGTTACAGACCAAACAGAGAGAGTATGGTAGTGGAGAGTTAGGTGAGCAAGTGTTTATGGTTCCCCCCGTGGCCTGTGTTGTATATATATATCCACATGGAGAGTGCTTTCACAATTATACCTTTACACTCAAGCATCCCTTTCAGGGGCATTTACGTCATTACACATGTTCCATTTTGGGCCTTACAACCCTCTAGCAGGCCGGCTGGGTTTAGGTGGGGGCCACCCTTACAACATATACGATTTCTAATTCATATACTATGGCATAGTGCATTATTCATTGGGATCAGACTCACTCCACTAGTGCATAGCATAGTCAGTGATTTCTAAACCACACCGCCAACTCATATCACACATAACAAACTGCATTTTCTGTCGACTAATTTTTCAGGAGATGCTGAATTTACTGGTTGGATAAAAAAAAATCTATCCATATGGATTTGCTTCTTCTTGTGTGCGTGTGAAATTCCACTAATTTTACTGTTGCATTTCGTGTAGGTGTGAGATCATAAGAGGTGGGATGAAGGAATACTTGACTCCAGTTGGTCCGACAGCACTTCATGTGAATCCAATCTTTGAGATAGGTCCAGTGGAGCCACATTTCTCAGAATGGTTAGTCTTTGAGGGCATCAGTGTAGATGAGTCTGGGAAGCAGCATTTCCTTGATGCATCAGTTGCCTACAAGCGTGCTGTCCTCAATGCCATTGAGTACCTTTCCAGATTTGGGTACTCCAAGGAGCAGGTAGGCAGTAGAGGTTATTAATTCTTATCTGTATCAGGCGAGCGGAACATTATCTTAACAGTGAGGATTATATACAGGTATATCTTTTACTATCATGCTGTCCGTGTGAGGGTAGGATATCAGGAATAGTAGACTCACCTAATGCAATGGCAACACTTGCCATCCCTACGGCAATATTCGACCAGGTTTGCTACAACAGCCTAACACCATTTCTTCTAGTCTTTTAAAATGTTGTGCATTGTATCGCATCCTCTGACATTACATTATAATGTCATGGTGCCATTAGCAATATTGATGGTTGGATCAAAAAGGAGCGCACGAGATTCATCCTAGCACTGTCGGCAACACTGTAGCGATAGTACATGCTGTTTCCCTTACTGTATCAATCACTGCAGCAGTTCGACCCTGTCCATTGCTCCTTTGATCCAAGGGATGGGAATAGGCTAATGTCATCGTACTGTTCCTCTCTGCCATTGCAGTTGCAATGGTAGAGGATGCGATTTTTTACTGTTTATCAATTAGTTAGTTAAATAAATAGTATGTTTTAATAAAAACAGCATGACAAGTCAAAGAGTAGCATTTGTTGACATTTAGTAGTGAGATGTGAGTAGGTTCTATGTATCACAGCAGGTCAATATCGATGCTGGTAGGCTTAACTCCCTGACAATGTGGGGCTGGTCAGTAATGCCTAGGCTAATGTAGTGGGAGTATATAGTCTACCCATATTATTTTCTCCATTTTTTAAAGTAAATTTTCTGAGTAAGTTTGGTTGCGCTTGGTGGGTGGTGTGCATTATAAAATCATTTCTTATAAACCAATCAGTATTAGAAGAGACTCAAAACAGTACAACATGCAATTGTTTTTCTTGACAGTTACAGTTAAGATCAAACTGGAAGAAGACCATCTTATAATTTGTAAATATTGCTTCCAGAAGTTTGCATGAAGAAGTCACAAGAACTAGAAAAAAAAGTAATGGACACAGACAAAATGAATTTCCAGTGTGGACAGATCAAATTTGCTTACTTCGAGATTAAACTCAGTCAAATTCTAGTCAGCTTTGTCAGTAATTTGTAAATATTACTTCCAGAAGTTTGCATGAAGAAGTCACAAGAACTAGAAAAAAAGTAATGGACACAGACAAATTGAATTTCCAGTGTGGACAGAACGAATTTGCTTACTTGCAGATTAAACTCGGTCAATTTCTAGTCAGCTTTGTCAGTAATTTTTAGCTTACCCTTTATAATTATTACAGTAGCACACAAGCTGTCTGCCACCATTATTCTGATTCAAAATTAAAGGAGCTATTACTAAAAATGAGATTATATCTTTCCTTCGTAGGCATTTTTAACATTTGGAATACCTTATTTTAAAACTTCAGTGCATGACATTTCAATTGTTAACGTAGGATATAAAGCCAAAACGCCTGACACAAGGACCAAAAGTGAGAAGACTTCCGGATCTTTTGAGATGCACATACGGTGGAGACCTTCCTGTTACACAAGACCAAAGTGGTACTACCAGGGCGCCCTAGTGACAAATATGATCTCGAAATTAATGCATGATCATGTTTACCCTATCTAATAATAAATCTAAATAATCATCTTTATTATTCCAAGAATCATCTATGTAACGTGCAATCCATAATGTGGATCAGTAGTTGCAAACTTGCAATATGCGCTCTCCTGAATCTTGATAGTCGATATATCAGACGTTCAGAGCATATATGAAGGCAGAGACACCTCTGAATGGTGTCGTATTTTCTGTATCGCTGCAAAGTTGTGCTATGTCGGTCATGCACGCATTTCTATTATTCCATATTGACATGGTTTATTTACTATCGTAAATCTGTCATTCTCTCGTGGGATTGTGAGCTAGACATTCTGAGCTCCTCTCGCTCTCCAGAAAATGTGCTATCTTGAGCGGTAATGTTGTCTTTTATATGCAAGCTATAACAGTTTCAGGTAACTTGTAATCCCTACTATTTAAAAGTGAGAGTTGGTAGTGGTAGTTTATATGTCCTTTTTAAATCCTCTTTGTATCTTCCTAAAAAATCTCTAACAAAAACAGAAAAAACAATTGCTAAAAACAAATTTCGCCATCTAAAAATTCTCTAACATAAAAAAAAACAGCAAGCTCTACTCAGTGCGCAACAGAGCGGAGGGCATGGTAGCATGACACGAGTGAGTGCGTGGACTGGGTAGGTTGATCTCAACAATGTCAACTTAATGTGCTAGAATAATATTTTTTTTATCTATAACAAAGCACAAATATTCAGCTGTTATTCATTATTTCATAATTTAGAGCAACTTGTAACAGAACCAATTCAGAATTTAAAGCTTTGTTTTGGAGAGGAGTATGACGTGTTTCCTTGCTCCGATTGAACCAATCCGGACAGTATCACTCTTTTTTTTAAAAAAAAACGAAATCCGGACAGTATCACTCGCTCTAACAAAAGCAGAGAAAAGAGTAAATTGTATCATAGGTCATTAAATTTATTTAGATAACTTATTTAGATTATTCATTTTCTATTTTATATATCTAGATAACTGAGCTGGGTTAAGTATATCATGACGCCATCACCAATGCCACCTCGGAACTATTCGTGATGTGGACAGTCTCCACTGCCAGCGTGTGCGTGCAGCTAGATACATTCAAGCCCGACTAGTTGAAGAGGATGGATGACGCCAACCATGCCGCGGTAGTTGGGCACCCACGTCGATAGAGTGCTTCTACGCTAGGCTCGACTGCTGTGTTGCAACCATACATAGAACCGAGCCAAGTATCTATCTATCTATTATCTCTACTATTTAAAATAATAGGTTAGTGGTGGTTTATCCTCTCTAGTTGGTGGTCATTCATTTGCCACCACCCTCTCCACTTGAAATCACGCGCCGACAGATGGGTCCGAAAGGCCCAAGAAAAATAACTAACGCACGCAAAGACACACGCACCCCAGGCCAACACACCGCAAACTCCTCCTCCTTCCCACCTCGCCGCTATCTCCTGGCACACTTAGTCTATGATTGGCCTCTCATCACAGTCATTTGCTAGCGTCCTCCCTATTTGATTCCTCACAAACTCTTCTCAATCTTATTCGCCACCTCCCCAACTTTTCCTTGACTTTTTTCTCTCCCATGGCTGCGGTTGCGGCAAACAAGCCAAAGGTGATCTGGTGTATAGCTGTCCAAATGAGCTGGGCCCAACTATGCCGGCCCACGGCTCGGTACTGTTGGCCCGGCCCAAGCACGACACGGCCCGTTGAAAGCATCTAGGCCTCTAAAAATGGTTTTAGTAATTAATGAACTTATGTGAATATGAGACTAACATGTTTATTGAGTGTTTGAAAGGCTAAGTCCCTAAAATGATGACAAGACGCATACTAAAGATCAAAATGAAGATCCAAGTGGCTTAAGGCAAATGTATACTTAGAATAGGCCCTCTTTTACTTTTATTGGTCTTATGAGAAATGATGGAAGACCGGATTATAGGCTAAATGTCGTACTATAAAGAGAGATCATGGCAAGTAGTTTGATATCAATATTATTGTGTCATTTGGATTAATTTAGAATCATGTATTTATTAAAAATTTAAATTGATAGCCAAATCTGTGCTCTGTTTGGACAAACGGAAGTACCGCTGTTTCAACGCAGAACTACCGGAGAGCGGTAGTTCCACAGCCATGAACGGTACTTCTGGAGTTCGGAAGCTCCGGCTGTTTTAGCGAAACCTTTTTTTTTCCAGAGAGAACCCCCCGGAGTCGCTCGGTGCTCTGTCTGGACGATCGAAAGTACCAGCATGCAAATCACGGTACTTCTGCTGTCCGAAAGCTCCGGCTATCCAAGCGGAGCGTTTTTTTTTCCAAAGAACACCCTCAGGACGATTCTGAGTCTGTGGAAATCGGAAGTACCGGAACTTCAACGTTGGATCTATCGAGAGTGGTAGTTTCAAAGTCTTAAGCGGTACCTTCGAACCACGGTAGCTCCGAAAAACCGAGTGGAACCTTTTTTCCCAGAGAGCGCCATCTCCTGATCCCTGTTCAAGCGGAAGCACCGAGCTGATTTTACGGAACTACCGATTAATGGAAGTACCGGATTTATAACGGCGGTTTTTTCACGCTGACTCTCAACGGCTAGTTCAGAAGCTCTGACATAGTTGTTACTATCGCGTCAGAGTAGGAGCGGAAGTACCGGCCCTAATTTTTTCTTCTGGAATTTCAGTCTAACGGCTAGTTCTGTTTGGTAAGGGTATAAATACCCATATTCCTGCTCAAGGACAGCAAGGATAGGCACTATTGAACATCTTTGAGCATTGAGCATTCACTCCACACCTCATTTACTCCTTGTGCATTCATTGAGGTGGTTTAGCCAAAAAAGTGTATTGCATCCAATAGATTGATCCTTTGGCATTCAATTGTGGTCAAGTGAAGCTTGAGATCTTTTACTCTTGGTGCTTGCCGACACCTGGATGACTCAATGGAGATTGACCAGTGATCTTCTCAAAGAAGCTTGTTACAAGGCCCGGTGTGTGTGACGGTTGGAGCTCACCTACCTAGAGCGGAAAAGAGCTACCAATAGTGGATTGAGGAGTTGAGGCTTAATTCGTGGAGCCGGTCCAATTCGTTTGGGCTTTCCTCAACGTGGACTAAGGGAAGCTGACAATTTTCCGATTACCTTGGTAAAAACATCGTGTGTTCATTGGTGATTTCTTGTCCCTTATTCATCTCGTGCACATTTATCCCATTGTGATCATTTACTCGTGCTATCTTATTTTAATTTTTTGCTATTATTTATTGATTCAATAGTAAGTTAACTGTTCTTTACTATTTCAATTTGCAGTCAATTTAATGGAGAACTACGATTTTTCAACTCTTTGAATTCGGTCTCTCGGCGGAGGATATGCAACCCTTTCAAGAAGGATATCTATCAGCAGAAGGTCTACATCCACAACAAACTGGAGAGCCAGAAGAAGTGACGACCCCGGTGGTGCAGGGTCCAATCAATCTATCTTCTGCTGGCTCAACAAGTGTATCCACAACCCATAGCACGGGTGCAAAAAGAAGAAGAGCTAGTACATCAAGAAACCGGCGATGATCGAAATTCGGTGAGGTATACTGTTTGTAAAATTTGTGGTAATGAATTGTCTACAAAATCTTCAAGTGGGACGGGTCACCTGCAACGGCACGCTGCAAGCTGCAAAAGGAGGCAAGGGATACAAATGCGCCAAACGCAGCTGCAATATAATCCCGATAGCTTGGTACGTACTTGGGAGTACAACCCAGAGGTAGCCCGGGAATCTCAATGCTTTTCAAAAATATATTAGTACTGCTCATAACTCTCGATTTAGTGTTGTGTCAAGGCAAACCACAAGTAGAGATTTAATTAAATATTATAACAATTGTCATGAAAAATTGAAAGAAATGTTTCATACATGTACATTCTCTATTGCTTTGACATCAGACATATAGAGTGGTAGGGCTAGAGAGGATTATATTAGTGTTGTTGCTCATTATGTTAATGTTGATTGGGTAATAGAAGGATGGCTCTGCCAGATTATGTGTAGATTACAGAGCCCTTAATGAAGTAACCATCAAGAACAAGTATCCCTTGCCTCGAATAGATGACCTGTTTGACCAACTATTTGGGGCTACCGTCTTCTCAAAAATAGATTTAAGGTCAGGGTATCATCAACTCAAGATTAGGGCAGAAGATATCCCTAAGACAGCTTTTACTACCCGGTATGGCTTATTTGAATATACAGTCATGTCATTTGGATTGACCAATGCTCCAGCCTACTTCATGAACCTAATGAACAAAGTCTTTATGGAATACCTGGACAAATTTGTGGTCGTATTCATATAGACGACATCCTGATCTACTCTAAGACCACCAAAGAACATGAGGAACACCTGCGGATAGTTCTCGAAACACTTAAGAGGCACCAATTGTATGCCAAATATAGCAAGTGTGAATTTTGGTTGCATGAGGTCAGTTTCCTTGGGCACATCATATCCGCTGGAGGAGTAGCAGTCGACCCCTCCAAAGTAGCGGCAATTCTAGAATGGAAGCAGCCCACCTCAGTCACCGAAGTGCGTAGTTTTCTGGGTCTAGCTGGACACTACAGACGCTTCATAGAAGGCTTTTCTAAGATATCCAGACCAATGACAAGCCTACTCAAGAAAGAGAAAAAGTATGAGTGGACAGAAGCATGTGAGAAGAGTTTTCAAGAACTAAAGCAAAGATTGACCACAGCCCCTGTGCTAGTCCTGCCAGATATACACAAGGATTTTGAAGTATATTGCGATGCATCCCGCCAAGGCCTAGGCTGTGTGCTCATGCAAGGAGGAAAGGTTGTAGCATATGCCTCCAGACAACTCCGTCCCCATGAGGACAATTACCCAACTCATGACTTGGAGTTAGCCTCGGTAGTGCACGCTTTGAAAATTTGGCGACACTACTTGATTGAAAATCACTGTGACATTTATACGGACCATAAGAGTCTCAAGTACATCTTCACTCAAGCCGACCTCAATCTAAGACAAAGAAGATGGTTGGAGTTAATTAAGGACTACGATTTGGACGTCCACTATCATCCTGGAAAAGCTAATGTAGTAGCCGATGCCCTAAGTCGCAAACCCCATTGCAACAACCTTATGAGGGAATTGCAACCCGAGCTCTGCAGAGAATTTGAAGCCCTTAACCTGGGAATAATAGAGCATGGTACTCTAGCTACCATGGAAGTGCACCCAACTCTTGAAGAGCAAATCAAGGCAGCCCAGAAGGGACACCCTGGAGTTCAGAAGTTCAAACGTCTCATGACCCAGGGGAAAGCCCCTAAAATGATAGAAGATAAACAAGGAATTCTATGGTATGGAAAACGACTTTTTGTCCCCACCGAAGGACCTCAAAGACCTGATACTCAAGGAAGCCCATAACTCTGCTTATACTCTACACCCAGGTGGCACTAAAATGTATCAAGAAATGAAGACATTGTATTGGTGGCCTCGCATGAAGAGGGATATCGCTGAATATGTAGCCTGTTGTGATGTATGTCAAAAGGTCAAAGCTGAACATCAGAGACCTACCGGACTTCTTCAACCCCTACAGATTCCTCAGTGGAAATGGGAAGAAGTGGGAATGGATTTCATAACTGGTTTGCCTCGCACCAAATCAAGATATGATTCTATATGGGTAATAGTTGATAGGTTGACTAAAGTTGCCCACTTTATCCCTGTAAAGACCAACTACAAGGGAGACAAACTGGCTGAATTATACATGGCTCGTGTTGTATGTCTACATGGTGTACCTAAAAGGATAGTCTCAGATCGAGGTTCTCAATTCACCTCGCATTTCTGGGCCAGCCTACACGATGCTTTAGGGACCCATCTTGCGTTTAGTACCTCATACCACCCCCAAACAGATGGACAGACCGAAAGAATAAACCAAATTTTGGAAGATATGCTATGAGCATGTGCTCTAGAATTCACCTCAGATTGGGAGAAATGTTTACCCTATGCGGAATTTGCCAACAACAATAGCTATCAATCAAGCCTCAAGATGCCACCTTTTGAAGCTCTTTACGGACGTAAATGTAGAACCCCTCTACACTGGTCAGAAATAGGAGAAGGGCACATATTTGGACCCGACACTCTGAAGCAGGCTGAGGAAAAAGTTCGTTTAATCAAGGATCGCCAACAAGCTGCTCAGTCAAGACAAAAGAGCTACGCAGATAACCGTCGAAGGGAATTGACATTCCAAGTTGGGGATCATGTATACCTTAAAGTGTCACCCCTCCGAGGAATCCGCAGATTCAAGGTGAAAGGCAAGCTTGCTCCGAGATACATAGGGCCATTCCCTATTATTGCCAAGTGTGGAGCAGTTGCATACTGATTGGAGTTACCAGTGAGTTTGTCCGATGTGCACAATGTATTCCATGTTTCCCAACTCAAAAAGTGTCTCAGAGTTCCCGAAGAGCAGACCCCGGTAGAAACCATTGAACTACAGTCAGACCTATCTTACCCGGAGCATCCGATCAAAATTCTTGACACTATGGAAAAGAAGACCAGACGACAAACTTTTCGCCTCTGCAAAGTCCAGTGGAGCAACCACTCCGAGCGAGAGGCAACCTAGGAGCGAGAGGATCAACTTAGAGCCGACTTCCCCTTTCTTTTCTCGTAGTAGCAGAATCTCGGGGTCGAGATTCATTTTAAGGGGATGGGATCTGTAACACCCCATTTTCAAAACCCGGCTTAATGTAAAATTCAAATGTATGTTAATGAAAATTTGAAAGGCTTTATTCTCAGTTGGTTTTTCCTTTTGGTTTTCAAAAAGAAAATTTAAGCTGTGCCTAAATAATTTAATTTGAAAGTCTTGTTCTATCTCCAAAAGAGTAAAACAAATTAATCTTTTAAAATCCAGAGCTTGAAATGTATCTCAAAAATTAAAGGATTTAGGAAGTTAAGAAATGCTTAAATATTTTGAAGAGAGGAGAAAATATTTTTATGGGAATTTTCCCCAGCCAATCCTGGCCATCCATTTCCTCCTCCATGCAATCCCAGCCATCCATTTCTCCTTCCTGGTGGCAGAGCTCTCCTTCCTCCCTCATGGTTCCAGCGCCTCCTCTTGCAGCGTGTCGTCATTCGCCACCAACTCCGTCGGTGAGTTATTGCGGTGTCAGCCCTCGTCTTCAGCGCCTCTCCTCGCCTTCTGCGCCCGACAGCGGCATCGCCCCTGGCACGCCTCCCCGGCCTCAGTTTTCGTGATGCGTTGCCATGCACGTCGCCCGTCGTTTTTGCTGCGCCGCCGTGGTACGTCCCTGCCGCATTCGCACTGTGGCCGCACGGCGATGATGCCACCACCTGCCTGCAACATGCCGCCGTGTTTTCCCCCTGGGCGTCCCGTCTCCGGCCTCTATAAGGGGTGCCAACTGCCTCACAGCACTGAAGCGCCTCCACTCCACCGCCTCCTCTGCCACTGGTGTGCCGTCGGGAGTCCAAGTCGTCAAGCGCCGCCGGTCTACATCCGGGCCTCTTGAGCCTCTCCCCGCACTCACCTCTGCCCCCTCTCCCATCTCCCCCGTCTAATTGCTTTTTCGTGCCCCGCAGGCCGCCGCGACGACTCCCCTCCCCAACTCCGGCATCGGCCCCCGCCGGAGAACCACTGCACCGCCGGCGGACCCCGTGAACACCCTCACCCCATCGCCGGGATGAGCCCGAACAGAGGACACCCAGTGCTTTAACGCCACTACTAAATCACTGTCTTAACCGACCATTAAATTTAATGATGCTGCCCTAAGCTGACCAATTAAAAGGGCATTATTGCTGCTAATTAAGGCCCACCTGTCGGCAGCTCACACTCCCTCCCCTTTTCTATTTTTCGGATTTTCCAGAATTTGAAACTTTAAAATGCCATAACCTCCTAACCATAACTCCAAATTTAATGAAACCAACTTCTAAATTTTTCTAAAATCAAGACCTGTCTAATGGTTCTGGTTTGATTCAGTTTTGAGTTCATTTGAGCTTTGTTTTATTTTATTTGGTATTTATTTGCTTCCGTTCTCGTTTGTGTTTTTTTTTCCGGTACGATCTCCCGAGCAGAGTTCGAATACGCGAATGAGCCCCCGCTTGAAGCAGCACAAGACCCCAAGCTTTCGATCCAGGCGAGTCAATACTTTGATCATTTTGCACCTACATTTTATGTGAAACTATGTTCGTTTAAACTATGAAAATTGCATGCGTTATTTTATGTGCTAAAAATATGTAAGTCTTAAGGTAGATAACAACCTTATGTCCACCTAATAATATAATACACCACCAGTAACATTTGAACTCCCATGATCATTTGTCGCCCTAGATGTAAACGCTAGTTATGGTAGTTATACGTTTTATTACTGCCATCCTAAATTTGTCAAGTCCAGGGTTCTAGTAACCCTGATAATCACTCTTTAATCATGAATACTAGATTTGAGATAGTCATGGGATGTACATGGCTAAACAATTATGTTGATTTATGTTATGCTTCTCAAAACCCTAAAATCTGCTAAACCTGTTTGGACGGATGGTAAGAGTGGCGGGTGTGGATGTAACACAAGGAATGTGGAATGGACCGTCCAGACGACCTAAGGACTTAATCCTGTATGGACCCTCCGTGTATAACAGTACAACCACAAGCTGGCATATTGTAGGCTGGGCTAAATAATTTACTGAACCCTCTAGTCATTTCACGGAGAACGTGTGTAGGTGGGTAATGAAAGCCCCACTTGGAATGGGACACCGGATGTAGGTAACGTTGCCTAGGATAGCGTATGTGGAGAGTGGAGTCCGACTGCGCTAACCTAAGGTGGACATCCCGCACAACCTATGGACGTAACCCCATAGGAGTGATATGCTAGAGTGTGAAGTATTGTAAAGGCCTCGTGATATTTTTCTTAATCTGCATGTCAAAGGAATCATGTAGAACCATCGGGACGATTATCTCTTGTGGGTAAAGATGTACAGTCTCTGCAGAGTACATACACAAACTATTCGAATAGCCGTGCCCACGGTCAAGGGCAGACATGAAAATCTTCCTCGAGTTAGTTCTATTTTAAAATTTTTGGAGGTTGGGCATAAAAATTTGCTAAGTGGATGTAGCCTAATGTTGGCAATTTGTCCTGGAGGGATATACTCCAGTGCTGGTATTAGGGTGGAAGTAACCTGCTATGCTAAGATGTTAAGCCTTGGTGGATGTAACCATAAAGTATGGTGGATGTAACCATAAAATTGGTATATGGAACCTACCCCATCATAAAATTGCACACTTATAGTATTTAAGTCATAAGTTCTTGAAAACTGCTAGGTCATAGAAATTTTAAATTATGGTAATTTCAAATGTCACTTTATGCAAATAAAAGAACCCGAGCCACCCTTGAATAGCCCTGCATCTATAATTATATGCATTCTGTGTGTTGGCTCGCGGAGCACGGTTATTTGTGCTCAATCTCGCTCTTAACCCCCCTTTCAGAAGATGTGAATCAAGAACACTACGCCTACCATGACGATCAGGACGCCGAAGGTCATGAAGATGGTGGATATTAGATTAGGCATCGGTAGTATTGCCTCTCGCCTCAGCCCAGTTGACCAGGCTAGTTTTGGCGGGTGCCTTCGTTATTAGCCGTGTCCACGGTTAATAGCGTTGGTACTCGGTTATCGATCGCTTGCTGTGGTGAGTTGTGCCCCTACGCTATGTACGCTTCGCTTTCGCTCTTTATGCATTGTAAGACATTTGGCCCGATGCCCTATTGTAATCTGGCGACGTGGTCTATTTGAACTCGTAATGTAATGTATGAATTTATCGTGTATGAAATGATGCAGCATTGTATCTGTGAGCATTATCTACTGATCTAGAGGATAATGCAGTGTTATCACAGAGCATTTCAGGTTAGTAAACTCGGCATCCTCCCTGCGCGACCTGAGGGTCCTGCATTCCCAAGTGGCCAAGTTCGGCTTCGCGCGCGACCTCCACGTCCGCAACGCCCTCCTCGCACGCTACGCCTCCCGCGACCCGGACCTGGCCCACTCCGAGCAGCTGTTCGACGAAATGCCCCGCCCGGACGTTGTCGCGTGGACCGCTGTGATCACCTCACACAAGAATCGCGGTCGCAGCTTTCAGGCTCTGGCCACATTCCGGCGTATGCTGGCTGCTTCTGTTGCCCCCAACCGCGTCACCATGGTCGCTGCGCTTGGTGCATGTAGCAGTCCATGGCGCGGTCGACACTGGTGTGGATCGACCGGTACGTGCAGAAACAGGGATGGGAAGTGGATGGTGTATTAGGCACGGCACTCGTCGACATGTATTGGGCTTCGCCAGCATCGCCTCCACGTCGCCAAGCTGTGGTACCACGAGGAAAGAGGCAAGTTCTGGAGTCTCCTCGATCCTCATTTTTCTTTTCTGTACATGTGCTGTTACATATACATACAGCCCAACAGATCCTATAGTTTGTTTAGAGCCCCTAGTCCTAGTGTTGTGAGGGGATTCCCCTTCATATTATATTTGAATATTGCCATAAAAGCTAACTATGCATGCTCGGTAGCATAAGTAATGCATGACGCAGCCTGTGGAAAACACCAATGAATAAGACAACCCTCCTTGGTTGGTAGTTGGTACCGCTTTTGAACCAGAAAATATCTTCACCCTCTTAGCCCTGGATGGTCTATAGGGATATAAGGGACCAGCAGGACAATTCTTATTTGATGGTGACCCACTTATGAATAATTTAAGCATTCCGAAATATCTTCACCCTCTTTGCTCTGGATGGTCTACAGGGATACTAGCCTCATAGGCACGGCGCCATACCGCGTCAGCCACCGTATGTACCGAAGTAAAAGAGGCGATGATCCGCGAGGAGTTTTTTTAAAAAAACCGAGGGCACATGCGTATTTTCGAAAAAGCTAAAGGGTTTTTTCGTAAAAAATCGAGGACCCGTATGTAACGAAATGAGGACCCGTAAGCAATTTACAAAACTGCGGGGCACTATCCTGCAAATTGGAGGGGCTTTTTCAGAAAAAAAGCGCCGCAAGAAAAACGGGCAGGGACCTTTTCGCGAGGAAAAAGGACCTCTACGTAATTTCGAAATCGCCTTGGCCGTGCGAGAAGATTCTCGCGCCACGCTTGCGGCGAGGCGCGCGGCGACGTGGAGGGGCTCTCTGGCCGGGAATCCCCCCAGCTTTGTATAGCTGACTAGCCTCATAGGCGCGGCGCCACGCCGCGCCAGCCACCGTGTGTACCGAAGTAAAAGAGGCGATAATTCGTGAGGACTTTTTTAAAAAAATTGAGGGCACATGTGTATTTCCGGAAAAGCCAAAGAGTTTTTTCGTAAAAAAGCGAGGACCTGTACGTAACTAAACGAGGACTCGTACGTAATTTAGAAAACGCGGGGCGCTATCCTTCAAAGTACACAAAATTTCGGTGAAGTGGAGGGGTGTTTTCGCAAAAAAATGTTTTAAAAAAACCTGGCAGGGACCTTTTCGCGAGAACCAATGACCTTTACGTAATTTCAGGAAAACAGAGGGGGGTTTTCGCAAAATGGCTCGCCCGATCGTACGAAGATTCGCTCGGCCACGCGGCGGGCGGAGCGCGCGCGCGGCCGACGTGGAGCCCCTCCCCGCGTAGCGTTTCCGCGAGGTGTAATAGGCGCCGCGCCAGCCACCGTGTGTACCAAATAAAAGAGACGATAATTCGTGAGGACTTTTTTAAAAAAATCGAGGGCACATGTGTATTTCCGGAAAAGCCAAAGGGTTTTTTCGTAAAAAAGCGAGGACATGTACGTAACTAAACGAGGACCCGTACGTAATTTAGAAAACGCAGGACGCTATCCTTCAAAGTACACAAAATTTCGGTGAAGTGGAGGGGTGTTTTCGCAAAAAGAACGTTTAAAAAAAACCTGGCAGGGACCTTTTCGCGAGAACCAAGGACCTTTACGTAATTTCGGGAAAATAGAGGGGGTTTTTCGCAAAATGGCTTGCCCGACCGTACGAAGATTCGCTCGGCCACGCGGCAGGCGGAGCGCGCGCGCGGCCGACGTGGAGCCCCTCCCCGCGCAGCGTTTCCGCGAGGCGTAATAGGCGGATGATAAGGGACCAGCAGGAAAATTCTTTCTAGATGATTACCGAATTATGAGTAATTTATGTCTCGCTTGTTTGATCTGTAACTTCTGATTTTTAATTCACTATTTTTTAATTTAGTTTTTTATTTTTGGGATTTTTTTTGTTTTTTCTTTTGTTTCTTGCATTCCTTCGTATATATTTTCTATTTTTAGATTTTTTTTAAATTTAATTATACCTAATAAGCCATCATCACTTACAGTGAAAATAATCTAGCTATAGTAAAAAAAGACATAAGTCATCCGAACATACGATATTGGGTGGATTATTTTGGTCTTATGGTTTAGTTTTCTGCAGGAACTAACTTTTAAATAGAGTGTCTTTTATATTGTTCTTATTTTATTTATATCAGTTAAAATCGCGTATATCTCTCTACATCCTCTCTCGTAAATAGTTAAAATTTAAAATTTTAAGCTAAAAATTATAGTTTAAAAGAACTCACTCATTATTGTTCGGTGAAACGTGTCAAATGTTTTGGAAAAAATTTAGTAAGTCGATCCACCACTCATATTTTTCTGTGTGCTTTCGAAGCGTGCGTATTTGAAATGATGTCTTTTGGGGATTTTTCTGTCTGCTCATTTTACCGACCGGTCTGACTCATCGAAGTGGATATGCTATCACTATAAAAATGCACGGAGCTTCCAAAAGGGACGAAGCTCTGAAGAAGATACTATGACAAAAGATGGCTCCTCTCACTCCTAGACTGGTAGTGCCCATAGATGTGAAGAAGAAGCCATGGGAGCAAAAGGTTCCTCTCCATAACCGCTGGCATCCGGATATCCCTCCTGTTGCTGATGTAACTGAAGGGGAATTATTCCGCGTTGAGATGGTCGATTGGACTGGAGGACGGGTTAGTGATGATAACTCTGCAGATGATATCAAATTCCTGGACCTCACTATTGTGAGTATATATTTTTCTTATGCAAGAGATGTGGTTTGTTTTGATGCTTTCCCTTCTTTGTTATAGTATTTTCATTAAAAACAGCACTTGTGCAAAACTGACTAGATTTTCCACAGGCTCATTATCTTAGTGGACCCTTAAGAATAGTTGATTCTGAAGGGGTTCCAGCTTCACCTGGTGATCTTCTTGCGGTAGAGATCTGCAACCTTGGTCCACTTGCTGGTGATGAGTGGGGTTATACTGCGATATTTGAAAGGGAGAATGGAGGCGGATTCTTAACCGACCACTTCCCAAGTGCAAGAAAAGCCATTTGGTATTTTGAAGGAATTTATGCATACTCCCCTCAGATACCAGGTAAAAGTTTCTTGCTATTGCTGTGAATGAAGTTTTTCAACTTGAGATCCTCAATAATTCCATTTTGTGCATACCAGGTGTTCGGTTTCCGGGATTAACTCATCCTGGTGTAGTGGGAACTGCACCGTCAGTCGAGCTTCTTAATATATGGAACGAAAGAGAAAGAAAATTGGCTGAGACAAGTCACGAGTCTCTGAAACTGTGTGAAGTCCTACACCAGAGGCCCCTTGCTAACTTACCAAACCCTGATAACTGCTTACTTGGAAAGGTATGTCCTGCTGCCTGATTAATGGTTTCACTTTAACGCCAAGGATTAAATGAAACATTGTTTGCAGAAAGGTATGTCCTGCTGCCTGATTAATGGTTTCACTTTAACGCCAAGGATTAAATGAAACATTGTTTGCAATACTTATAATTTATCTTTTTTGTGGCCCAGAATGCCAGTACAACAGTCTTACATGCAGATATTAATCTAGGAGATCTGAAGTATACCATACTATCTATATGGTTAAAGAGGTATGTTGACAATGCATGCAATGTGATGCAGATTCAAGAAGGGACTGCTGAATGGCAAAAAATTGCAAATGAGGCAGCCAGAACTATTCCTGGAAGGGAGAATGGAGGGAATTGTGACATAAAGAATCTAAGTAGAGGTTCCAAAGTTTATCTACCAGTATTTGTTGATGGAGCAAATCTGAGTGCTGGTGATATGCACTTCTCCCAAGGTGATGGGGAAGTCTCATTATGTGGAGCAATCGAAATGAGTGGATTCCTTGAGCTAAAGTAATTGCCTTTGTTCTTGTCCATGCTTCTCAATACTTGTTGTATTACAGCTTTAGATGCGTCTGACATTTCATAGTTGTATACTGGTCCTCTAAGGATGGATCCAAACAGCCACTTACATCAAAGCAGATCCATCAATGTAGGAAAGCTTCGGATTATTAGGTTTCATCATCCTTTACAAAAATACCAGAGTGCACACTAGTATAAAGCATCTTTATAGCTGCTTGCTTTGGAGTTTGGACTTGTCAGACTCAAATGGGCACAGGCAAAACCGCAAAAGGATAGGCACATAAGAATGTCAGTTCATACGATCAAGCCGTACTATCGGCACAAAAGTCTACTGTGATGGTTGATGTATTGTGTCTTCAATCTTCATGGCATTGCTTTGGTTGATTCTTCTATTCTATCATCATAATAAGTTAAAAATGCCTTGATGATTTCTAAGTCGTATACGATTTCTAATTCATATACTATGGCATAGTGCATTATTCATTGGGATCAGACTCACTCCACTAGTGCATAGCATAGTGAGTGATTTCTAAACCACACCGCCAACTCATATCACACATAACAAACTGCATTTTCTGTCGACTAATTTTTCAGGAGATGCTGAATTTGCTGGTTGGATAAAAAAATCTATCCATATGGATTTGCTTCTCCTTGTGTGCGTGTGAAATTCCACTAATTTCACTGTTGCATTTTGTGTAGGTGTGAGATCATAAGAGGTGGGATGAAGGAATACTTGACTCCAGTTGGTCCGACAGCACTTCATGTGAATCCAATCTTTGAGATAGGTCCAGTGGAGCCACGTTTCTCAGAATGGTTGGTCTTTGAGGGCATCAGTGTAGATGAGTCTGGGAAGCAGCATTTCCTTGATGCATCAGTTGCCTACAAGCGTGCTGTCCTCAATGCCATTGAGTACCTTTCCAGATTTGGGTACTCCAAGGAGCAGGTAGGCAGTAGAGGTTATTAATTCTTATCTGTATCATGCAAGCGGAACATTATCTTAACAGTGAGTATTATATACAGGTATATCTTTTACTATCATGCTGTCCATGTGAGGGTAGGATATCAGGAATAGTAGACTCACCTAATGCAATGGTAACACTTGCCATCCCTACGGCAATATTCGACCAGGTTTGCTACAACAGCCCAACACCATTTCCTCTAATCTTTTAAAATGTTGTGCATTGTATCTCATCCTCTGACATTACATTATAATGTCACGGTGCCATTAGCAATATTGATGGTTGGATCAAAAAGGAGCGCACGAGATTCATCCTAGCACTGTCGGGAACACTGTAGCGATAGTTCATACCTACGTTGCACGGATACTTCACAAAACTCACATACCGGTATCGGATACTGTACCGGATACGGATACTGCCCCGATACGCGCCGATACGTATCCTGCACGTATCGGTGATTTACTGATTTTTCAAAAAAAGAAAATAATTCCCGATACTTTTCCGATACTTCTCCGATACTTTCCCGATACTTTTCCGATACTTCTCCGATACTTTTCTGATACTTCTCCGATACTTTCCCGATACTTTTAAACCTAATATTCCCCACCCACCCCAGAGCCCCCCCGGATCCAATCTGCTCCTCACCCCGCCGCCTGCACGCAACAAATCTCGCCGCCGCCCGCCTTGGCTCGCTTCCATGCCGCCTCCGCTCGCCCGCCGCCGGCTAGCCCGTCGCCTCCCTCCGCCCGTCGACTCCTGCCACCTCCGCCTCGCCCGTATTCTCGATTTCTCAATTCCTTATAAGAATTTCTTAATTTCTTATTATATATATATATATATATACACACACACACACACACACACACACACACACCACGTATCGCCGTATCGGTGTTTTTAGGAAAATGGCGAATCGCGGTATCGCTGTATCGCGTATCCTTATCGGGGTATCTGGGTAACATAGGTTCATACTGTTTCCCTTACTGTATGTCCATTGCTCCTTTGATCCAAGGGATGGGAATAGGCTAATGTCATCGTACTGTTCCTCTCTGCCATTGCAATTGCAATGGTAGAGGATGCGGTTTTTTACTGTTTATCAATTAGTTAGTTAAATAAATAGTATGTTTTAATAAAAACAGCATGACAAGTCAAAGAGTAGCCTTTGTTGACATTTAGTAGTGAGATGTGAGTAGGTTCTATGTATCACAGCAGGTCAATATCGATGCTGGTAGGCTTAACTTATATAAGAGCATCGAAGATATGTGCCAAATTACTCCCTGGCAATGTGTGGCTAGTCAGTAATGCCTAGGCTAATGTAATGGGAGTATATAGTCTACCCATATTATTTTCTCCATTTTTAAAGTAAATTTTCTGAGTAAGTCTGGTTGCGCTTGGTGGGTGTGTGCATTATAAAATCATTTGTTGTAAACCAATCAGTATTAGAAGTGACTCAAAACAGTACAACATGCAATTGTTTTTCTTGACAGTTACAGTTAAGATCAAACTGGAAGAAGACCATCTTATAATTTGTAAATATTACTTCCAGAAGTTTGCATGAAGAAGTCACAAGAACAAGAAAAAAAGTAATGGACACAGGCAAAATGAATTTCCAGTGTGGACAGATCGAATTTGCTTACTTCGAGATTAAACTCGGTCAAATTCTAGTCAGCTTTGTTAGTAATTTGTAAATATTACTTCCAGAAGTTTGCATAAAGAAGTCACAAGAACTAGAAAAAAAGTAATGGACACAGACAAATTGAATTTCCAGTGTGGACAGATCGAATTTGCTTACTTCCAGATTAAACTCGGTCAATTTCTAGTCACTTTGTCAGTAATTTTTAGCTAACACTTTATAATTATTACAGTAGCACACAATCTGTTTGCCGCCATTATTCTGATTCAAAATTAAAGGAGCTGTTACTAATAATGAGAGTATTTCTTTCCTTCGTAGGCATTTTTAACATTAGGAATACCTTATTTTAAAACGTCAGTGCATGACATTTCAATTGTTAACGTAGGATATAAAGCCAAAACGCCTGACACAAGGACCAAAAGTGAGAAGACTTCCGGATCTTTTGAGATGCACATACGGTGGAGACCTTCCTGTTACACAAGACCAATGTGGTACTACCAGGGCGCCATAGTGACAAATATGATCTCGAAATTAATGCATGATCATGTTTACCCTATCTAATAATAAATCTAAATAATCATCTTTATTATTCCAAGAATCATCTATGTAACGTGCAATCCATAATGTGGATCAAGAGTTGCAAACTTGCAATATGCGCTCTCAATCGAATCTTGATAGTCGATATATCGACGCGTTTTCGAGCATATATGAAGGCGAGACACCTCGAATGGTGTCGTATTTTCTGTATCGCTGCAAAGTTGTGCTATGTCGGTCATGCACGCATTTCTATTATTCCATATTGACATGGTTTATTTACTATCGTAAATCTGTCATTCTCTCGTGGGATTGTGAGCTAGACATTCGAGCTCCTCTCGCTCTCCGAAAATGTGCTATCTTGAGCGGTAATGTTGTCTTTTATATGCAAGCTATAACAGATTTAAAGCTTTGTTTTGGAGGTAACTTGTAATCCCTACTATTTAAAAGTGAGAGTTGGTAGTGGTAGTTTATATGTCCTTTTTAAATCCTCTTTGTATCTTCCTAAAAAATCTCTAACAAAAACAGAAAAAACAATTGCTAAAAACAAATTTCGCCATCTAAAAATTCTCTAACATAAAAAAACAGCAAGCTCTACTCAGTGCGCAAGCTCTAGAGCGGAGGGCATGGTAGCATGACACGAGTGAGTGCGTG
Organism: Dendrocalamus sinicus; assembly: GCA_036346575.1. Classification (NCBI taxonomy): domain Eukaryota; kingdom Viridiplantae; phylum Streptophyta; class Magnoliopsida; order Poales; family Poaceae; genus Dendrocalamus; species Dendrocalamus sinicus. The sequence continues at coordinate 47,686,051 of CM070641.1, read as the reverse complement.
GACCGGTAGGTTGATCTCAACAATGTCAACTTAATGTGCTAGAATAATATTTTTTTTATCTATAACAAAGCACAAATATTCAGCTGTTATTCATTATTTCATAATTTAGAGCAACTTGTAACAGAACCAATTCAGAATTTAAAGCTTTGTTTTGGAGAGGAGTATGACGTGTTTTCCTTGCTCGATTGAACCAATCCGGACAGTATCACTCTTTTTTTAAAAACGAAATCCGGACAGTATCACTCGCTCTAACAAAAGCAGAGAAAAGAGTAAATTGTATCATAGGTCATTAAATTTATTTGGATAACTTATTTAGATTATTCATCTTCTAATTTATATATCTAGATAACTGAGCCGGGTTAAGTATATCATGAACGCCATCACCCATGCCACCTTGGAACAATTCGTGATGTGGACAGTCTCCATCGCCAGCAAAGCGTGCAGCTGGATACATTCAAGCCCGACTGGTTGAAGAGGATGGATGACGCCAACCATGCCGCGGTAGTTGGGCACCCACATCGATAGAGTGCTTCTATGCTGGGCTCGACTGCTGTGTTGCAAACATACACGGAACCGAGTCAAGTATCTATCTATCTACTATCTCTACTACTTAAAATAATAAGTTAGTGGTGGTTTATCTCTCTAGTTGGTGGTCATTCATTTGCCACCACCCTCTCCACTTGAAATCACGCGCCGACAGATGGGTCCGAAAGGCCCAAGAAAAATAACTAACGCACGCAAATACACACGCACCCCAGGCCAACACACCACAACCTCCTCCTCCCTTCCCACCTCGCCGCCACTGTTGCAGCCTCCGATGGCGAAGATCCGCAATCCTACGCCCCTTTTGCCCCCGACGGAACCCCATCCCCGCTATGGCTGCGCAATCGCCACCCTTGCCCCAACTGGTCTCCTCCCTTCCATCCTCCTCCCGTGCCTTCCCCACCGATGGGCAAGCTATCTCTTGGCACACTTAGTCTATGATTGGCCTCTCATCACAGTCATTTGCTAGCCTCCTCCCTATTTGATTCCTCACAAACTCTTCTCAATCTTATTCGCCACCTCCCCGACTTTTCCCTGACTTTTTTCTCTCCCATGGCCGCGGTTGCGGCAAACAAGCCAAAGGTGATCTGGTGTATAGCTATCCAAATGGGCCGGGCCCAACCGTGCTGGCCCGCGGCTCGGTACTGTTGGCCCGGCCCAAGCACGGCACGGCCCGTTGAAAGCATCTAGGCCTCTAAAAATATTTTAGTAATTAATGAACTTATGTGAATATGAGACTAACATGTTTGTTGAGTGTTTGAAAGGTTAAGTCCCTAAAATGATGACAAGACGCATGCTAAAAGTCAAAATGAAGATCCAAGTGGCTCAAGGCAAAAGTTTACTTAGAATAGGACCCTCTTTTACCTTTATCGGTTTTAGGAGAAAGGATGGAAGACCGGATTATAGGCAAAATATCGTATTATAAAGAGATATCATGGCAAGCAGCTTGATGTCAATATTATTGTGTCATTTGGATCAATTTAGAATCATGCATTTATTAAAAATTTAAATTGATAGCCAAATCGTGCTCGTCGGACAAATGGAAGTACCATTGTTTCAACGCAGAACTACGAGAGCGTAGTTCCGCAGTCATGAACGGTACTTCTGGAGTTCGGAAGCTCCAGCTGTCTGAGCGGAACCTTTTTCCCAGAGAGAAACCCCCCGAGTCGCTCGGTGCTCTGTCCGGACGACCGGAAGTACCGACGTGCAAATCACGGTACTTCCGCTATCCGAAAGCTCCTGTTATCCAAGATGAGGCTTTTTTCTAAAGAACACCCTTAGGACGATTCTGAGTCTGCGGAAATCGGAAGTACCGGAACTTCAACGTCGGAACTACCGGAGAGTGGTAGATCCGCAGTCTCAATCAGTACTTCCGGACCACGATAGCTCCGAAAAACCGAGCGGAACCTTTTTTTCTAGAGAGCGCCATCTCCCGGCCCCTGTTCAAGCGGAAGTACCGAGCTGATTTTACGAAACTACTGGTTAACGGAAGTACCGGATTTATAACGGCGGTTCTTCCACGCCGACTCTTAATGGCTAGTTCAGAAGCTCTGACATAGTCGTTACTGTTGCGTCAGAACAGGAGCAGAAGTATCGGCCCTTAGCATGCAGTACTTCCGCTCGCCCTGAATTTTTCTAGAATTTCAATTTAATGGCTAGTTCTGTTTGGTAAGGGTATAAATACCCATACTCCTGCTCAAGGACAGCAAGGATAAGCACTATTGAACATCTTTAGCATTGAGCATTGAGCATTGAGCATTCACTCCGCACCTCATTTACTCCTTGTGCATTCATTTGAGGTGGTTTAGCCAAAAAGTGCATTGAATCCAATAGATTGATCCTTTGGCATTCAATTGTGACCAAGTGAAGCTTGAGATCTTTTACTCTTGGTGTTTACCGGCACCTAGATGACTCGGTGGAGATTGACCGGTGATCTTCTCAAAGAAGCTTGTGAGAAGGCTCGGTGTGTGTGAAGGTTGGAGCTCACCTACCCGGAGCGGAAAGAGCTACCAATAGTGGTTTGAGGAGTTAAGGCTTAATTCGTGGAGCCGGTCCAATTCGTTTGGGCTTTCCTTAACGTTGACTAGGGGAAACCGGCTAGTTTCCGATCACCACGGTAAAAATATCGTGTGTTCATTGGTGATTTCTTGTCCCTTATTCATCTCCTACACATTTATTCCATTATGATCATTTACTTGTGCTAGATCTTTTATAAAGATATACTCTTGTTGTGACCTAGACTCACTAGAATTCTGTAGAATTTAATTGCTTTAAGTTTTAATCTTGTAGAATTAAATTAGAAGTCAAGAAATTTTAAAACCTCCTATTCACTCCCCTCTAGTCGGTTATCCTTGATCCTACAAGTGGTATCAGAGCCACAATCTCTCATTCATTAGACTTAACCGTCTAGAGAGAAAGGATGGCTAGCGAGGGATTGCTATAGGAAAGGTACCTTTCTTTGATGGCTCAAATTACTCTTATTGGAAAATTAGAATGTCAATATATCTTAAGGCCATGAGTCCAATATTTGGAAAATCGTAAATGAGGGCTATGTCATGCCTCTTGATCCATTGCACTCTACGGAACAAGATGGGTGTAACTCTCATTTAGATGCCCAAGCCATGAATGCACTATTTAGAGCTTTAAACGCAGACGAGTTCAATAGGGTGAGTAATCTAGAAACTGCTCATGCTATTTGGACAACCCTCTCCGAAATTCATGAAGGAACGACCATAGTTAAAGAAGCTAAGTTGTACAGGCTTCGGATCAAATATGAAACATTTATGATGTTGCCTCATGAGGACAGAATTGAGATGTACTCACGACTCAACAACATCGTGAATGAACTCAAGGGCCTTGGTACTAATCTAACCGATGTTGATGTTGTAAGAAAAAAATGCTTAGGGCTTTGCTAGAAAAATATGAAACGTTGGTGACTCTCTTCCTCAACTCACCTAAGTTGACAAGAATGACACCGACACAATTTTTGGGTAACCTCATCACGAACGAGTTGTATAAAAAGAACAAGGAGGAGATCTTGGAGCAATGGTAAGCGAGGAGTCCGAAGATGATGAGGAGGACTTCAAGGAGGAGTTGGCTCTTCTAGTAAGAAGAATGAACAAGTTCATGAAGAGGCGCTCAAATCGAAGCACAAGTTATGAAAAAGTAAAGAAGGAGCACTCCTACACCAACAAACGCTATAGCAACATTTGTTGCTATGAATGTGATGAGAAGGGCATATTGCCTCTCAATGCCCTACCAAAAAGGATGACAAGGAGAAGTCATCCAAAAAGAAGAGCTACAACGGTAAGAAGAAGTTTGTCAAGAGGCTTCAAAAGAATGGCAAGAATGAAGCCCACATTGGAGAGTGGGATTCCGACGAGGAGTACTCCGACTCCGACTCCGACTCAAGTGAAGATGAGTCTCCCAAGAAAAAGGGACTCATCGGCATCGCCATCAAGGAGGCTCCATCGCTCTTCTCATCTCCAACATGCCTTATGGCAAAAGGAGAGAAAGTAAAAATTCTTGATGACGATGAATCCTCATATGATGATATTATGGATATGCTTAAAGAACTAAATGAATTTCTTGAAAAAGAGAAGTCAAAATTTAAGGTTTTGAAGAGAGAGCATATTTCTCTAAAAGAATCTTATGAGAAGCTAAAGGAAGCTCATGACTTACTCATTCAAGAAAATTTAAATAAATCTTGCACTAATGTTGGTATCACTTGTGATATTCTAAATGAAATGACTAGTGTTAAGATTTCTAGAACTAGCATATCTACTTCTTATGATGATTTGCTTGCTATGCCATGTTCTTTAAATGTTGATTCTATAAATGCAATAGCCATGTTGTATGATGATAAACTTGTTAATGAAAATAAAAATCTAAAAGAATAAGTAACAAAATTAAATAAATGTCTGGAAAGATGTTTCAAAGGAAGGCTACCCTTGACAAGTTGTTGAGTGATTAAATGTGCTCATTCAACAAAGGTCTTGGATACATACCCAAGAAGGGTAAGAAACCGGCAAGCAAGCCCACAAGATTTGTGAGGGAAAATGGTAAGTATTGTACAAAATGCCGGGAATTAGGACATGAACAACAAAGTTGTTCTAAGGGTAAGACTTAATCCATTGGTTTATATTATTCATGTTACATGCTCAAAAAATCTAACAATGATAAAGTTATTGCTACATTATTGGCACTCAATTTAGGTGCTAAAAAGAATGTCATTTGGGTGCCCAAAGCTTTGGTCACTAACTTCTAAGGATCCAAACAAATTTAGGTACCTAAAAGAACTTAATTTCTTTTGTAGGTGAACTACAAGACTGTGGACAACATTGGGTACTTGATAGTGGGTGCACTCAACATATGGCCTGAGAACGGAAGATGTTCACCACATTTGAAAGCGGAAGAAATGAAAGAAGTACATTTGGGGACAATAACAAAGGGAAGGTACTTGGATTGGGTAAAATTGGTATCTCTAATAACCTTTTCATCTCAAGTGTATCTCTTATAGAAACATTAAATTTTAATTTGCTATCCGTTGCCCAATTATGTGATTTAGGCCTAATTTGCTCATTCACTAAAGAAAATATAACCATTTCAAAAGAAAACAGAAATGAACTAGTTTTCAAAGGTTTTAAATTTGGAAATATCTATTTAGTTGATTTTTCTTCTAGAGATTACTGTTTAAAACTTATTTAATGTCAAAAACCTCTTTGGGCTGGTTGTGGCATAGAAGGCTAGGTCATGTGGGAATAATTCAACTTAAAAATCTTTTCAAACATGACTTAGTTGTTGGCTTAAAATATGTAAAGTTTGAGAAAAATAGACTTAATAGTGTTTGCCAAGCCGGTAAGCAAGTTGTAAACTCTTATCCTTCCAAAAGTATAATGTCAATTTCTAGGCCATTGGAGCTCTTACATATGGATTTGTTTAGGCCAACAACTTATAAGAGCATCGGGGGTAGATAATTACTCAAGATATACATGGATATTCTTCTTAAACGACAAAGGCGAAGCCTCTGGTATTTTCAAAAGCTTTTCAAAAAGGGCCCAAAATGAATTTAATTTTAAAATAAAGATAATTAGAAGTGACAATGGTTCCGAGTTCAAGAATACTAAAATTAAATATTTTGTAATGAACTTGGAATAAAGTATGAACTTTCCACTACCTACATTCCTGAGCAAAATGGAGTTGTAAAAAGGAAAAATCGAACATTAATTGAATTGGCTAGGACAATGCTTGATAAATATAATATTTTCGATAAATTTTGGGCGGAAGCTATTAACACCACTTGCTATGCCTAAATCGCCTTTATTTACATCGTCTTTTAAAAAGAGTTCCTATGAGTTTCTTATTAGAAGAAAACCGAACATATCCTACTTTGGATTATTTAGTTGCAAATGCTATATATTGAGAAAGGGTGTTCAGCTCTCTAAATTTCAAAGTTGATGTGATAAAGGATTTTTACTAGGTTACTCTTCAAATAGTAAAGCATAGAGTCTTCAACAAAAACTTCGGTTTAGTTGAGAAATCCTGTAATGTCTAATTTGATGAAACTAATGGCTCTCAAGAAAAGCAAGAAAATTTGAATGATGTAGGTGATGAAGGACTAAGGCGAGAGATGAAAAATATGCAAATAGGAGACATCAAACCAAAAGATGATTCAAGTTCACCTCCCTCATCCAAACAAGTTGAAGCTTCCACTTCCTCCACAATTAACAATATACAAGGTGTAGATGATGAAGCGAAGGACCAACAACCTCAAACTTTCAAGATTCACAACGCAATAGCCAAAAATCATCCAATAGACCAAATATTAGGTGATGTGAGTAAGGGCGTTCAAACTAGATCTAGAATAGCTTCCTTTTGCGAACACTACTTGTTTGTGTCTTCTCTTGAACCAAAGTTCGCAGATGAAGCTCTTGATGATCTGGATTGGATAAATGCAATGATTGAAAAATTAAACAACTTTGCCCAAAACAATGTTTGGACTTTGGTGGAAAAGCCCAAGGAGCACAATGTAATTGGTACAAAATGGGTCTTCCGAAATAAGCAAGATGAGAATGGAGTTATGGTAAGAAATAAGGCAACGTTAGTTGCTCAAGGTTATACTGAAGTTGAGGGATTAGATTATGATGAAAGCTTTGCACCGGTAGCTAGACTTGAGTCAATTAGATTTTTCTTGCCTTTGCATCTAGTTTTGATATTAAATTATTTCAAACGGATGTTAAAAGTGTTTTTCTAAATGGAACAATATCCAAACTAGTTTATGTTGAACAATAAATCGTGGTTCGAGATTCAAAATATCCTAATCATGTTTATAAACTCTCAAAAGTGCTAGATGACTTAAAGCAAGCTCCTAGAGCATGGTATGAGCGCCTTGAGATTTTCTTCTATCTAAAGGATTTAAAATTGAAAAAGTAGATACAACTCTATTCACAAAAATCATTTGTGATGATTTCTTTGTATGTCAAATTTATGTCGATGATATTATATTTTGTTCTACTAACCAAGATTTTGCAAAGAATTTGGTGAAATAATGTCTAGTGAATTTGAGATGTCAACGATAGGAGAATTAAGCTATTTCCTTGGACTTCAAATCAAGCAACATAAAGACGGGACTTTTATAATCCAAACGAAGTACGTGAAAGATCTATTCAAGAAGTTTGGCATGGAAGGTACTAAACCCATCAAGACTCCTATGGCAACAAACGGGCATCTTGACCTGAATGAAGGAGGTAAGTCGGTAGATACAAAGCTTTATAGGTCTATGATTGGTACTTTACTTTATCTTACCGCATCTAAGCCCGATATCATGTTTAGTGTTTGTATGTGCGCTCGCTTCCAAGGTTTTCCAAAAGAGTGTCATTTGATGGCTGTAAAAAGAATTCTAAGATATTTAAAACATTTCTCTAACATAGGACTTTGGTATCCTAAAGGTGCAAATTTTGAATTAATTGGATATTCGGATTCCAACTATGCAGGTTGTAAAGTGGATAGAAAAAGCACCTCTGGAAGTTGTCAACTGCTAGGGAAGTCTTTAGTATCTTGGTCATCTAAGAAGCAAAATTCTGTAGCACTTTCAACCACCGAAGCCGAATATGTTTCCATCGGAAGTTATTGTGCCAATTATTTTGGATGAGACAACCTTTGATGAATTATGGAATTAAATTTGATAAAATACCTCTTTTGTGTGATAGTGATAGTGATGTTAAAATCTCAAATGATCCAGTCCAACACTCAAGAACCAAACATATAGATATTCGCCACCATTTCTTGAGAGATCATGTGAGCAAAGGAGATATCGAAATTAGCCACATCTGAACTGAAGACCAATTGGCGGATATCTTCACCAAGCCTCTAGATGAAAGCCGTTTTTGCAAGTTGAGAAATGAATTAAATGTCATAGATTACTCCAATGTTGCTTAAATTCACAGATCACTCATTCTATGCTCATTTGAAGATGCTTAAGGATTACAAGACAATAATTTTTCCTTATTTTGGTGCCAAATTATCCATATTCGTACTACTATTTTCAAAAGGGGCAAATTTAATGCATAATGATCCTAAATGATTTTAAATTGAGTGCAAAAATTAGGGATCCTTTGCATCAATTCTTAATCCAAATCCTGCTCTCTGAAGTTCCAGAATTATCGGAACTACCGTTGTTGTTTCGCGTACTTCCGCCACCGAAACTACCGATGGTCTTTGAGGTACTTTCGCTTTTGAAACTACTGGCAAAGATTGCGGACTTTCCGCATTTGCGTTTAGAGGGCAGTAACCGTCGAAAATCTGGGGTACATCTTGCGGAACCCCTCCTTCCTCCGGACCATCCGCCCACTTGTCTGCCTCCAACCGTACAACCTCTCCTCTCTCCTCTCTTCTCAACTCCAAAACCGCCTCAAATCTCCGGATCTAGTGGGATTTCTTTGATTTTTCTTGTTCTCTCATCTACTAAGGGTTCAACTCCTCCGATCCTCAAGGTAATCTAGATCAATCCTCTTCTTTGTCTTTGTTTTGAACCCTAGGTCAAAAATTGATTTGATTGAAAATGTGGATGTTTTTAGGTTGTTAGTTTCGGGCAAATTGTTAGATTTGGTGTCTAATGGTGTTTACACACCCATTCCATGGATTCAATCCAAGAAAAACACCAAAATTACATACATTTGCTTGCCCTATAAACGTTCAGGGAGACCGAACTACCGCTCGATGGGAGTGGTAGTACCGCCGCGAGCGGTACTACCGCACCTTGAACGGCGGTATTTCGATCCCCGATAAAACAGCAACTTCATTCCATTTCTTTTCATTCCAACTTGATCAATTCCTTCACACTCTAAATGTCCTTTCTCCTTGTTTTTCAAGATGCCTAGAACACTAACGCCAACTATAGAACGTACTCCTCTTCAAGAATTTCTGGTCGATCTTTAGAAGATCCTGGCTAGTACTCTTCCCCAGATCTCCTTCCTCCTCCTCGAGACCGAGAGAAAAGCACGTGAGGACAAGGGCAAGCAGTCATCATCGACTGGGACAGAATCAGACAAGGAGAGCTCACCTATGGAGGAATCTGAGGAAGACTTGCATGATCGCGAGGACCCTCAGATTGACTTGAGGAAGATCTCGGCTGATGAGTATGTCAGAATGCGCCACAGGAACCAATTCTTGCTGCCCTGCAACTCAATCAATCCAAGGTTCCACACTAAGTTCTAGGAGCAAGTATACGAGCAGCTTTATGGAAAGTCACAACTATTTGCTGACCACAAGTATATCGATTGGGATCACTTGGAATCAATTGATAAATATGATGGCACCTACAGACTTTTCCAGAGGGCTGGGATACAACATCTAGTGGCATTAAAGGCTGACTATAATGAGGACATCATCAGGCAGTTCTATGCCACAGCCTACATCTCGCCATACTTTCAGCATATTTTTTGGATGATGGGATGCCAGCCATTTGACGCCAACAAGCATGAATTTGAGTTGGCTTTGGGGACTGAGTCCAGCGCTTATGAGAAAGTATATGATAGGCCAACGCTTGAGCTTTTTGCCCTCTCTCAATATTATGATCAAGCCGCTAGATTCATTCCAGGAAAACTTATTGGACTGCTCCCCATCCCCAGCATGGTTAACAGAATCATCAACCACACCATTTTTCCCAAGAGTTGCAACTATGATGCGATCCGAGGCTATGCATGGAACCTCATTAATTATGTTATGGAAGGTCGCAAATTTGACGTGGTTGATCTCATAATCAGGGAGATTGCCTCCTCAAAGAATGACAGGATCAAGCGCATTAACTATGCTCCTTATATTATGGCTTTGATCCAGATGATGATTTAGTTCAGAGGCGCTTGGGTGGTGTTCACAAGGCTTATAAGCCTAGAGCAGATCCTCTATTTCCTCCCGCCGCCTGTACTCAAGCTCCTCCGCAGGCGGGACCTTCAGCAGCAGCAGCACAACAATAGAAGAAGAACAATTCACTCTCTCCAAGATCTACTCGCCATCCTTCACTCTGCGACTCCCAAGCCGAGTGGTTCGCTTCTCTTCTTCGTGATGGATTCCCTTGATGGGAGAGTTGTAGCTATTGAGTAGTGAGAAACCATGTGGAGGTCATCCCGTGTGAATGATGAGTAATTGACATCGGTTTAGGAAAGTCGAGTTTGGTTTGGGTTGTTCGGACCATGTCGTTGCATGATGAAATGGACTCGGTCGGACTTGGTCAAACTTAGTCGTATGGGTTTAGGATGCATATTCCTTTAATTCGACAGGTTTGGACTTCATCATGGGTAAGCATGATGTGTTTATGATATTTACGCTTTCATGTATCGAGCGGTGCTATTTGACGTGTTTCTTGTCTGTGTGACTGCAGGACGTCGAGGCGGAGTCGTGGCGAGACACGTGGACCGGACTAGGCGCAGGTGGCGCTGAGGTCAGAACGGTCGAGATGTGTCGAAGACGACGTGGACTCGAGGTGGTTACGAGGCTTGGACGACAAGGAGCGCGGAAGCTTCCGGAAGGTGCGGAGAGGCGAACGGGAATTTCGCAGGGCACACAGCGGAGCGGGCTCCGTTGGACTTAGCAGGTGTAACGGGGCGGAGACCCGTTAGCCAAGGCTATATAAAGGATTGGAGGGGCTGCATGCCTCCTCATGGATTTTGGATTGAGTTAGGGTTTGCTAGTCAAAAGAGTCTTTGGGAGGTTGTTTCTCCTTTGCTCTTTAGTTGGTGAGAGGGTGTGAAGGGCAAAGTATGTCCCCTTCGATGTCTCTCTCGAGTCTGTGTGTTCATCCCTCCTCCAAGCATGTATGGATGAGTGTTCTTGAGATGGAGAGGAGAGGTAGAGGAGAATCCATGTAATCTTCCATCTTGTTCTAATGTCCATGCGTATGGGGACTCATATGTATTCCTTGCTTTGATGGAATGAAAATCAAGTTTTCTCCTGTTCGTGCTCTCTGTTCTTCGTTTCTCCCATTTGCATGATTTCTTGACTTTCTTTATTTCTTGTTATTTCTTGTTGGGAAGGCCCAAAATGGGTTGCTCAATGATGGGATGATGCCTCAGATCATTTGATCAAGTTTCCCAAGAGACAACTTCATTTAATCTCATATTTGGTTTTGGACTTCCCCTGCTCATGTTTTGCATTCTAGGGTTTTGGTGCTGTTCTTGATTCCTTTCACGAGATGGCTTGAAATTTGGCATGGAGAGTCCAGAGGCTATTAATTAGCTATCCTCAAAGTTTCATAGCCAAAGGATCAAAGGTTGGGAAGCAATTTGATTTTTGGCTCGGGTCGTGCAAGAGTTCAGATTTTTACCCATAATCTGAAATTCTTGTTTCTTGGTTTGATTCTCTTGTTTCCCAAGGTCTCCTTACTGTTTAGCATGTTGTAGTAAGGTCTTGGTTCAAAAAGATTGAGAGCAAACCTTCAATTTAGCCAAAAACCCGAAATCTCAAAGTTTCAGCCTGAATTTTCTGCTGGTTGTCCCTGTCGTGCGGTACTACCGTTCACCACCCCGGTACTACCGCCCCAGCGGTACTACCGTGGATAGCACTCCGGTACTACCGCTTGAGGCCAGAATTTTTCCGATTTGATTTTTCTCGCTTGTTGGACTCTGTATTTGTGTTTTTCCTGCTACTGGGGTGTCTTGTGAGCACTGGTCTTCTACCTTCATAGCTCCCATAGCGATTGGAGAAGAAGATACTTGTTGGGGGCGATTTTTAAAGATCGACATTCACCCCCCCTCTGTCGCCATTTCGGTCCTACAAGTAGACCTTGGCTCATCCTCCCTCTCTCGTTCACTACGGTGGCAGTCGTCGACGTGACCCTTCTCTTTAGGGACCCCAGGAGTAGCCTTTTTGGTTTTTGATACTGAAGGGGAAGAAGAACTAAAGATGGAAGCTTAAGAAAATTTAGCTCAATTTTATCTATATTTATGTAATGAACTTTTTTATGTAATGACTTTATGTGGTGTGATGAACCTTCATGTCGTTGATGTAATGAACCTTTGTGCACTTCATCTTTATATATGTTTGTGCTATGCCTTGATAAATTTGAAGCTACATGCATCCTATGTCAAAATTATCATATCATGTGTTTGAAATAAATTCTCACTTATATGCACATATTCAGGGGGAGCTTTTCCTATTTTGACTTTAGAAAATTTGGAAATAATTCTCTCAGGCTCATGAAAAATCATTGCAAGAATTATTCTCTTTCAAAGTCACAAAAGAATATACAACTAGTTATTTAAACAAGTGGTATATTCAAAAACATCCTCTCATATAAAATTTATGTTGTCATCAATTACCAAAAAATGGGAGATTGAAAGCATCTAGACACCTAAAAATGGTTTTGGTAATTAATGAACTTATGTGAATATAGGGCTAATATGTTTGTTGAGTGATTGAAAGGCTAAGTCCCTAAAATGATGACAAGACGCATGCTAAAGATCAAAATGAAGATCAAAGTGGCTCAAGGCAAATGTATACTTAGAATAGAACCCTCTTTACTTTTACCAGTCTTAGAAGGAAGGATAGAAGACCGGATTATAGGCTAAATGACGTACCATAAAAGTGATCATGGCAAGTAGCTTGATAGCATTATTATTGTGTCATTTGGATCAATTTAGGATCATGCATTTATTAAAAATTTAAATTGATAGCCAAATCCATGCTCTATTTAGAAAATGGAAGTACCATTGTTGCGATGGCGGAACTACTGAGAGCGTAGTTTCGCCGCCATGAACGAGACATCCGAGCTCGAAGCTCCACCGTCCGAGCGGAACCTTTTTCTAGAGAGCACCCGAGTCGCTTCGGTGCTCGTCCGACGACCGAAGTACGGCGTGCAAATCGCGTACTTCCGTTGTCCTAAGCACCGACTATCCGAGCGAGCCTTTTTTCCGAGAGCACCCGGGGCGATTTTGAGTTTGCGGAAATCGAAGTACCGGAGCTTCAACATCGGAACTACTGCTCTCCAGTAGTTCATTGGTGATTTTACGGAACTACCAGTTAACAAAGTTCCGGATTTATAACGGCGGTACTTCCGCGTCGACTCTCAACGCTTAGTTCGAAGCTCGACATAGCCGCATTATCGCGTCGAGCAGGAGCGAAGTACCAACCCTTGGCCCGCGGTACTTCCGCCGCCTCAATTTTTCTCGATTTTGACTCTAACGGCTAGTTCTGTTTGGTAAGGGTATAAATACCCATACTCCGCTCAAGGACATCAAGGATAAGCACTATTGAACATCTTTGAGCATTGAGCATTCACTCCACACCTCATATACTCCTTGTGCATTCATTTGAGGTGGTTGAGCCAAAAAAGTGCATTGCATCCAATAATTGATCCTTTGGCATTCAATTGTGGTCAAGTGAAGCTTGAGATCTTTTACTCTTGATGTTTGCCGGCACTTGGACGACTCAGTGGAGATTGACCAGTGATCTTCTCAAAGAAGTTTGTTAGAAGGCCTGGTGTGTGTGAAGGTTGGAGCTCACCTACCCGGAGCGGAAAAGAACTACCAATAGTGGATTGAGGAGTTGAGGCTTAATTCGTGGAGCCGGTCCAATTCGTTTGGGCTTCCTCAACATGGACTAGGAAAAACCGACAATTTTCCTTTGCCACGGTAAAAACATCGTGTGTTCATTGGTGATTTCTTGTCCCTTATTCATCTCCTGCACATTTATTCCATTGTGATCATTTACTTGTGCTATCTTATTTTAATTTTTTGCTATTATTTATTGATTCAATAGTAAGTTAATTATTCTTTACTATTTCAATTTGCAGTTAATTCAATGGAGAACTATGATTTTTCAACTCTCTGAATTCGGTCTTTCGGCGGAGGATATGCAACCCTTTCAAGAAGGATATCTATCTGCAGAAGGTCCACATCCACGACAAACTGGAGAGCCAGAAGAAGCGACGGCCCCGGTGGCGCAGGGTCCAATCGATCTATCTTCTCCTGGCTCAACAAGTACATCCACAACCCACAGCATGGGTGCAAAAAGAAAAAGAGCTAGTACATCAAGAGTCTGGAATGATTTTGACAAGAAGTTCAAGACCGACGATGATAGGAATTCGGTGAGGTATGCTGTTTGTAAAATTTGTGGTAATGAATTGTCTGCAAAATCTTCAAGTGGGATGGGTCACCTGCAACGGCACGCTGCAAGCTGCAAAAGAAGGTAAGGAATACAAATACGCCAAACGCAGTTGTAATATAACCCTGACGGCTCAGTACGTACTTGGGAGTACAACCCAGACTTAGCCCGGAATCTCTTTGTAGATTAATTGCTTCTCAAGATTTACTTTCAAATTTTGGTGAGTCGATGTTTTTCAAAATATATTAGGACTGCTCATAACCCTCGATTTAGTGTTGTATCTAGGCAAACCATAAGTAGAGATTTAATTAAATATTATAACAATTGTCATGAAAAATTGAAAGAAATATTTCATACATGTACATTCTCTATTGCTTTGACATTATACATATAGAATGGTAGGGCTAGAGAGGATTATATTAGTGTTGTTGCTCATTAGGTTAGTATTGATTGGGTAATGGAAAAAATAATTATAGGATTTAAATTAATTAATGTTGTAGAAAATTTTGGCCTCACAGATAAGATTTTTTCCATAACTTTAGATAATGTAGCTGCAAACACTAAGGCTATGAAAATTCTTACTGCTTTGTTTAATACTTATGCACAATCTTTCTTACTGTATCAACGTTGTTCTTGTCATATTACTAATCTTATTGTTAAATCTGGTTTAAAAAGATTAAATACTTGTATTGATTCTTTTGAAATGCAATTTCATATATTAATTGTTCTAACCAACGAGTAGCTGCATATAAGAGCTTTTGCGTAGCAATGAACGTCCGTCCTAGAAAATTTGGTTTAGACATGCCTGTTAGATGGAACTCTACTTACCTTATGCTTAAACATATATTGCTATATAAGAGTACCTTATCTATTTTTCTTCACACTCAAGGTCATCAATCTCATAGCTTCTCTAGTAGAACCCAAGTTAGAGACCCTGAACTTACTGAGGACGATTGGGTTGTTGGTGAAATTGCCACTCACCTAAAGATTTTTGAAAATGTTCCTATACTACGGGATGCTGTAGTTGCCATACAAACTAAGTTTTTAAAATATTAGAGGGAAATTCCTATTTTATATGCATTCGCCTTTATTTTGGATCCTAGGGCCAAACTCCAAGGATTTATAAATGTATTACAACTTTTAAGTGATGCTACCGGTTTAGACTATTATACATACTATAGAGTAGTTAAGGATAAATTATATGAGAAATATGAAAATAAGTTTGAGTCCGTGCGTTTGGAAAGACCCCCGCACCTGACTATGCAATGGGGCAAAATTTTTGATTCTTCCTTTAGAAATTCTCGTGCAGGTACACATCAGTCAGGAGGAGCAAGGCGACAAAGCACTGGAGACATATCAAGCTATTTCAATAGTGATAGCGTCAGCTTTGAGCAAGAGTTGAACATCCTCTCATGGTGGCAAACCTAGAAAGTAATATATCCAGTGCTATGCATATTAGCGTGGGATGTGTTGACTGTTCCTGTCTCTATAATCTGCTCGGAGACAGCCTACAGTCTATCTGGAAGAATAATCGAGGAGCGACAAATAAGTCTCTCGAACGAGATGGTCGAAATCTTTCTCGACCACAAAGACTGGGAACAAGTGAATCAAGACTCTAACATACTGCAGATAATAGAGATTTAGAAGAATCTTTTGAGAATTTATATCTAGATAGCAATGAATATGATTTTCAATATTTTTCTTCACATGTAGTCACTAATGAGCTTTATAAGCTGTACACTTTTTTTACCAAGGTTTTCTCAAGTTGAGTTTTTACTTGGTAAAGTTTTTAATGAGGCAGCCATCCCATGTAATTTAACAAGTTAATAAAGCTCATTATGTCTTTGAAAAT
The DNA here is from genome assembly GCA_036346575.1 of Dendrocalamus sinicus. Taxonomy (NCBI): domain Eukaryota; kingdom Viridiplantae; phylum Streptophyta; class Magnoliopsida; order Poales; family Poaceae; genus Dendrocalamus; species Dendrocalamus sinicus. Next base: position 47,670,060 of record CM070641.1, on the reverse strand, counting down.
AATTATTTTTATAATTAACAATGTCTACAATTTTCTATACTTTTTTTGAATTTTTTTCTTAATTTTCTACATTTTTTACAATTTTTTTTTCTTAACTTTCTATATTTAATTTGAATTTTCTCTTTTTTCCCATCTTAACGGGCCGACCAAGCCAAGATGCGGAATCTGTGGGCCATGATCGACTCGGACCACGAAAGCCGATTTACACGCCCGCTTATTTAGCGGACCGTAACGGGCCGTTCTAAACGGGCCATGCCATCGCTGGGCCGTGCCGGGGGACACCACTAATATGGTGTACTAGCAGCATGAGCGTGGCGTCACGCCGCGCTAGCTACCGTGTATACCGAAGTGAAAGAGAGGACAATTCGCAGAAAAGTTTTTTCAAAAAAAAATTGAGGACATATGCGTAATTTCAAGAAAATCAAAGGGTTTTTCGTAAAAAACCGAGGACCTATAAGGGCCTATATATAACAAAAAAGGACCCATACGTAACTTTTAAAAACCGCAGGGTGCTATCCTGCAAAGGATACAAAATTTCGGTGAAGTGGAGGGTGTTTTAAAAAAACTCGCAGGACCTTTTCGCGAACCGAGGACCTTACGCGATTTCCAACAACTCGGGGGCTTTTCGCAAAAATGATGACGTGGCGCGGGGAGCAGCCGGGAATCCCCCCGGGCGTAATATATACTAGCCTCATAGGCGCGGCGCCACGCCGCGCCAGCCACCGTGTACCAAAGTAAAAGAGACGATAATTCGTGAGGAGTTTTCTAAAAAAAATCGAGGGCACATGCGTATTTTCGAAAAAGTTTAAGGGTTTTCCGTAAAAAAATCGAGGACCTGTACGTAAACAAACGAGGACCCGTGCGCAATTTTGAAAACCGCGGGGGCTATCCTGCATAGTGGAGGGCTAAAACCGGCAGGACCTTTTCGCGAGAATTAAGGACCTTTACGTAATTTCGAAACCTCAGGGCTTCTTCGCAAAAATGCTCACCCGACGTGCATCAAATTTCCCCGCCATGTGCCGGCCGCGAGCAGCAGGCGACGACGGAGGGCTCGGCACGGAAACCCCTGCCACCACGCGCACAACACCGTGTGTACCAAAGTAAAAGAGACGATAATTCGTGAGGAGTTTTCTAAAAAAAATCGAGGGTACATGCATATTTTCGAAAAAGTTTAAGGGTTTTTTTCTAAAAAATCGAGGACCTGTACGTAAACAAACGAGGACCCGTGCGCAATTTCGAAAACCGCGAGGCTATCCCGCAGCTGGAGGGCTAAAAACGGCAGGAACTTTTCGCGAGAATTAAGGACCTTTACATAATTTCGGAAAACCCCAAGAGCTTCTTCGCAAAAATGCTCACCCGACCGTACCGAAATTTCCCCCGCCACGTGTCGGCGCGAGCGCGCGCAGGGGCGACGTGGAGCCCCAGCTTTGTATAGCGGAGGATAGTATAGTATACAAAGCACGTGGCACTGCTCGACGCCCCCCACGCAAGTACCTGCAGCTTCGCGCGAGCCAGGCGAAACCACGCGAGCGAACCCACCGCACCGTGATGACTGCCCGCCGCCGCTCCGCCCGTCCTCCGCCCCGCCGCCTGCCACCGTCACGCGCACGCTGTACGCGATCAACACTTGCACCTCCGCCGCCGCGCTCACGCCTATCCGCTGCGCCATCCTCAGCGACCCCGCCCTCCTCCGCTCCACCACCGTCGTCTCTGCCTTCTTCCTCGCCTGCGGCCGCCTCCGCCACCTCGCCCCCGCGCTCTCCCTCTTCGCCTCCCACCCTCGTCCCCACGTTTTCGTCTTCAACTCGCTCCTCCGCTCCCTTCAGCCACCACCCGACTGCTCCCCGCTCCCGCTCCCGCTCCCGCTCTTCCGCCGCTGCCTCTGCCTCGCGTCCGACCTAACCGCTACACCTTCCTGCTCCTGCTCACCTCCTCTCCTCCCTGCGCGACCTGAGGATCCTGCATTCCCAGGTGGCCAAGTCCGGCTTCGCGCGCGACCTCCACGTCCGCCACGCCCTCCTCGCACGCTACGCCTCCCGCGACCCGGACCTGGCCCACGCCGAGCAGCTGTTCGACGAAATGCCCCGCCCGGACGTTGTCGCGTGGACCGCTGTGATCACCTCACACAAGAATCGCGGTCGCAGCTTTCAGGCTCTGGCCACATTCCGGCGTACGCTGGCTGCTTCTGTTGCCCCCAACCGCGTCACCATGGTCGCTGCGCTTGGTGCATGTAGCAGTCCATGGCGCGGTCGACACTGGTGTCTGGATCCACCAGTACGTGCAGAAACAGGTATGGGAAGTGGATGTTGTATTAGGCACGGCATTCGTCGACATGTATTGGGCTTCGCCAGCATCGCCTCCACGTCGCCAAGCTGTGGTACCACGAGGAAAGAGGCAAGTTCTGGAGTCTCCTCGATTCTCATTTTTCTTTTCTGTGCATGTGCTGTTACATATACATTAGAATGGGCCTTGATCCAAGACTCTTCACATACAGCCCAACAGATCCTATAGTTTGTTTAGACCCCTAGTGTTGTGAGGGGATTCCCCTTCATATTATATTTGAATATTGCCATAAAAGCTAACTATGCATGCTCGGTAGCATAAGTAATGCATGACGCAGCCTGTGGAAAACACCAATGAATAAGACAACCCTCCTTGGTTGGTCCATAAAAGCTAACTATGCATGCTCGGTAGCATAAGTAATGCATGACTCAGCCTGTGGAACACACCAATGAATAAGACAACCCTCCTATACCAGCAGGAAAATTCTTGTTTGATGGTGACCCACTTATGAGTAATTTAAGCATTCCGAAATATCTTCACCCTCTTAATTCTGGATTGTCTATAGGGATACTAGCAGCGTAAGCGCGGCGCCACACCATGCTAGCTACCATGTGGACCGAAGTAAAAGAGACGGCAATTCGTGGGGAAGTTTTTTTAAAAAAATCGAGGACATGTGTGTAATTTCAGGAAAACTGAAGGCCTTTTCCGCAAAAAACTGAGGACCTGTAAGGACATATACGTAACTAAACAAGGATTGTACGTAATTTTGACAAATTGCAGGGTGCTATCCTGTAAAAGGATACGCAATTTCGGTGAAATGAAGGGGTTTTTTTGGAAAAAAACATGACAGGGACCTTTTTGCAATAATCGAGGACCTTTACGCTATTTCAGAAAATCCAGTGGGCTTTTTGCAAAAACACTGACATGGCATGGGTGGGAGACTGGGAACTCCCCCGACTTTAATATAGCGATGATAAGGGACCAGCAAGAAAATTCTTGCTTGATGGTGACCCAATTATGAGTAATTTAGGTCTCTCTTGTTTCAGCGATAATTTTTGGCTTTTAATTCATTATTCTTTAATTACATCTTTTTCAGGTTTTTGGTTTTTTCGAATTTTTTTTCTTTTTTTAGTATTCCTTTGTATTATTTGTGATGGGCTAATATATTTTTCTATTTTTAGATTTTTTAAATTTAATTACGCCAAATAAGTCATCATCAGTTACAGTGAAAAATAATCTAGGTGCAGTGAAAAAAGACATAAGTCATCTGAACATACGATATTGAGTAGGTTCTTTTGGTTTTATGGTTTAGTTTTCTACAATAACTAGCTTTTAAAAAGAGTATCTTTTATACTGTTTTGACTACATTTATATATCACACGTGAGTATCTCTCTATACCATATCTCGTAAACAGCTAAAATCTAAATATTTAAGCTAAAAACTATGGTCTAAAAGAACTCACTCATTATTGTTTGGTCAAACGTGTCAAATTTCTTGGAAAAATTTAGTAAGTCGATCCACCACTCATATTTTTCTGTGTGCTTTCGAAGTGTGCGTTTTTGAAATGATGTCTTTCGTGGATTTTTTTTTGTCTTTGCTCATTTTACCTTCCGGTCTGACTCATCGAAGTGGATATTCTATCATTATAAAAATGCACGGAGCTTCCAAAAGGGACGAAGCTCTGAAGGAGATACTAACGAAAGATGGCTCCTCTCACTCCCAGACTGGTAGTGCCCATAGATGTGAAGAAGAAGCCATGGGAGCAAAAGGTTCCTCTCCATAACCGCTGGCATCCGGATATCCCTCCTGTTGCTGATGTAACTGAAGGGGAATTATTCCGCGTTGAGATGGTTGATTGTACTGGAGGACGGGTTAGTGATGATAACTCTGCAGATGATATCAAATTCCTGGACCTCACAATTGTGAGTATTTATTTTTCCTATGCAAGAGATGTGGTTTGATGCTTTCTTTATTATAGTATTTTCATTAAAAACAGTACTTGTGCCAAACTGACTAGATTTTCCACAGGCTCATTATCTTAGTGGACCCTTAAGAATAGTTGATTCTGAAGGGGTTCCAGCTTCACCTGGTGATCTTCTTGCGGTAGAGATCTGCAACCTTGGTCCACTTGCTGGTGATGAGTGGGGTTATACTGCGATATTTGAAAGGGAGAATGGAGGCGGATTCTTAACCGACCACTTCCCAAGTGCAAGAAAAGCCATTTGGTATTTTGAAGGAATTTATGCATACTCCTCAGATACCAGGTAAAAGCTTCTTGCTATTGCTGTGAATGAAGTTTTCAACTTTAGATCCTCAATAATTCCATTTTGTGCATACCAGGTGTTCGGTTTCGGGATTAACTCATCCTGGTATAGTGGGAACTGCACCATCAGTCGAGCTTCTTAATATATGGAACGAAAGAGAAAGAAAATTGGCTGAGACAAGTCACGAGTCTCTGAAACTGTGTGAAGTCCTACACCAGAGGCCCCTTGCTAACTTACCAAACCCTGATAACTGCTTACTTGGAAAGGTATGTCCTGCTGCCTGATTAATGGTTTCACTTTAACGCCAAGGATTAAATGAAGCATTGTTTGCAATACTTATAATTTATCTTTTTTGTGGCCCAGAAAGCCAGTACAACAGTCTTACATGCAGATATTAATCTAGGAGATCTGAAATATACCATACTATCTATATGGTTAAAGAGGTATGTTGACAATGCATGCAATGTGATGCAGATTCAAGAAGGGACTGCTGAATGGCAAAAAATTGCAAATGAGGCAGCCAGAACTATTCCTGGAAGGGAGAATGGAGGGAATTGTGACATAAAGAATCTAAGTAGAGGTTCCAAAGTTTATCTACCAGTATTTGTTGATGGAGCAAATCTGAGTGCTGGTGATATGCACTTCTCCCAAGGTGATGGGGAAGTCTCATTTTGTGGAGCAATCGAAATGAGTGGATTCCTTGAGCTAAAGTAATTGCCTTTGTTCTTGTCCACGCTTCTCAATACTTGTTATATTACAGCTTTAGATGCGTCTGACATTTCATAGTTGTATGCTGGTCCTCTAAGGATGGATCCAAACAGCCACTTACATCAAACCAGATCCATCAATGTAGGAAAGCTTCAGATTATTAGGTTTCATCATCCTTTACAAAAAATACTAGAATGCACACTAGTATAAAGCATCTTGATAGCTGCTTGCTTGGGACTTGTCAAACGCAAATGGGCACAGGCAAAAGGATAGGCACATCAGAATGTCAGTTCATACGATCAAGCAGTACTATCGGCACAAATGTCTACTGTGATGGTTGATGTATTTTGTCTTCAATCTTCATGGCATTGCTTTGGTTGATTCTTCTATTCTATCATCATAATAAGTTAAAAATGCCTTGATGATTTCTAAGTCGTATACGATTTCTAATTCATATACTATGGCATAGTGCATTATTCATTGGGATCAGACTCACTCCACTAGTGCATAGCATAGTCAGTGATTTCTAAACCACACCGCCAACTCATATCACACATAACACACTGCATGTTCTGTCGACTAATTTTTCAGGAGATGCTGAATTTGCTGGTTGGATAAAAATCTATCCATATGGATTTGCTTCTCCTTGTGTGCGTGTGAAATTCCACTAATTTCACTGTTGCATTTCATGTAGGTGTGAGATCATAAGAGGTGGGATCAAGGAATACTTGACTCCAGTTGGTCCGACAGCACTTCATGTGAATCCAATCTTTGAGATAGGTCCAGTGGAGCCACGTTTCTCAGAATGGTTAGTCTTTGAGGGCATCAGTGTAGATGAGTCTGGGAAGCAACATTTCCTTGATGCATCAGTTGCCTACAAGCGTGCTGTCCTCAATGCCATTGAGTACCTTTCCAGATTTGGGTACTCCAAGGAGCAGGTAGGCAGTAGAGGTTATTAATTCTTATCTGTATCATGCGAGCGGAACATTATCTTAACAGTGAGGATTATATACTGGTATATCTTTTACTATCATGCTGTCCGTGTGAGGGTAGGATATCAGGAATAGTAGACTCACCTAATGCAATGGCAACACTTGCCATCCCTACGGCAATATTCGACCAGGTTTGCTACAACAGCCTAACACCATTTCCTCTAGTCTTTTAAAATGTTGTGCATTGTATCGCATCCTCTGACATTACATTATAATGTCGTGGTGCCATTAGCAATATTGATGGTTGGATCAAAAGGAGCGCACGAGATTCATGACATTTCAATTGTTAACGTAGGATATAAAGCCAAAACGCCTGACACAAGGACCAAAAGTGAGAAGACTTCCGGATCTTTTGAGATGCACATACGGTGGAGACCTTCCTGTTACACAAGACCAATGTGGTACTACCAGGGCGCCCTAGTGACAAATATGATCTCGAAATTAATGCATGATCATATTTACCCTATCTAATAATAAATCTAAATAATCATCTTTATTATTCCAAGAATCATCTATGTAACGTGCAATCCATAATGTGGATCAGTAGTTGCAAACTTGCAATATGCGCTCTCGAATCTTGATAGTCGATATATCCGACGCTCGAGCATATATGAAGGCGAGACACCTATGAATGGTGTCGATTTTCTCATATCGCTGCAAAGTTGTGCTATGTCGGTCATGCACGCATTTCTATTATTCCATATTGACATGGTTTATTTACTATCGTAAATCTGTCATTCTCTCGTGGGATTGTGAGCTAGACATTCGAGCTCCTCTCGCCTCCAGAAAATGTGCTATCTTGAGCGGTAATGTTGTCTTTTATATGCAAGCTATAACAGTTTCAGTAACTTGTAATCCCTACTATTTAAAAGTGAGAGTTGGTAGTGGTAGTTTATATGTCCTTTTAAATCCTCTTTGTATCTTCCTAAAAATCTCTAACAAAAACAGAAAAAACAATTGCTAAAAACAAATTTCGCCATCTAAAAATTCTCTAACATAAAAAAAACAGCAAGCTCTACTCAGTGCGCAATGAGCGGAGGGTATGGTAGCATGACACGAGTGAGTGCGTGGACCGGGTAGGTTGATCTCGACAATGTCGACTTAATGTGTTAGGATAATATTTTTTTTATCTATAGCAAAGCATAAATATTCAGCTGTTATTCATTATTTCATAATTTAGAGCAACTTGTAACAGAACCAATTCAGAATTTAAAGCTTTGTTTTGGAGAGGAGTATGACGTGTTTTCCTTGCTCCGATTGAACCAATCCGGACAGTATCACTCTTTTTTTTAAAAAACGAAATCCGGACAGTATCACTCGCTCTAACAAAAGCAGAGAAAAGAGTAAATTGTATCATAGGTCATTAAATTTATTTGGATAACTTATTTAGATTATTCATCTTCTAATTTATATATCTAGATAACTGAGCCGGGTTAAGTATATCATGAACGCCATCACCCATGCCACCTTGGAACAATTCGTGATGTGGACAGTCTCCACTGCCAGCGTGTGCGTGCAGCTGGATACATTCAAGCCCGACTGGTTGAAGAGGATGGATGACGCCAACCATGCCGCGGTAGTTGGGCACCCACATCGATAGAGTGCTTCTATGCTGGGCTCGACTGCTGTGTTGCAAACATACACGGAATCGAGTCAAGTATCTATCTATCTACTATCTCTACTACTTAAAATAATAAGTTAGTGGTGGTTTATCTCTCTAGTTGGTGGTCATTCATTTGCCACCACCCTCTCCACTTGAAATCACGCGCCGACAGATGGGTCCGAAAGGCCCAAGAAAAATAACTAACGCACGCAAATACACACGCACCCCAGGCCAACACACCACAACCTCCTCCTCCCTTCCCACCTCGCCGCCACTGTTGCAGCCTCCGATGGCGAAGATCCGCAATCCTACGCCCCTTTTGCCCCCGACGGAACCCCATCCCCGCTATGGCTGCGCAATCGCCACCCTTGCCCCAACTGGTCTCCTCCCTTCCATCCTCCTCCCGTGCCTTCCCCACCGATGGGCAAGCTATCTCTTGGCACACTTAGTCTATGATTGGCCTCTCATCACAGTCATTTGCTAGCCTCCTCCCTATTTGATTCCTCACAAACTCTTCTCAATCTTATTCGCCACCTCCCCGACTTTTCCCTGACTTTTTTCTCTCCCATGGCCGCGGTTGCGGCAAACAAGCCAAAGGTGATCTGGTGTATAGCTATCCAAATGGGCCGGGCCCAACCGTGCTGGCCCGCGCTCTCATCGCTGGTCTCTACCCAAGCACGGCACGGCCCGTTGAAAGCATCTAGGCCTCTAAAAATATTTTAGTAATTAATGAACTTATGTGAATATGAGACTAACATGTTTGTTGAGTGTTTGAAAGGTTAAGTCCCTAAAATGATGACAAGACGCATGCTAAAAGTCAAAATGAAGATCCAAGTGGCTCAAGGCAAAAGTTTACTTAGAATAGGACCCTCTTTTACCTTTATCGGTTTTAGGAGAAAGGATGGAAGACCGGATTATAGGCAAAATATCGTATTATAAAGAGATATCATGGCAAGCAGCTTGATGTCAATATTATTGTGTCATTTGGATCAATTTAGAATCATGCATTTATTAAAAATTTAAATTGATAGCCAAATCTGTGCTCTGTCTGGACAAATGGAAGTACCGCTGTTTCAACGGCAGAACTACCAGAGAGCGGTAGTTCCGCAGTCATGAACGGTACTTCTGGAGTTCGGAAGCTCCGGCTGTCTGAGCGGAACCTTTTTTCCAGAGAGAAACCCCCCGAGTCGCTCGGTGCTCTGTCCGGACGACCGGAAGTACCGACGTGCAAATCACGGTACTTCCGCTATCCGAAAGCTCCTGTTATCCAAGATGAGGCTTTTTTCTAAAGAACACCCTTAGGACGATTCTGAGTCTGCGGAAATCGGAAGTACCGGAACTTCAACGTCGGAACTACCGGAGAGTGGTAGATCCGCAGTCTCAATCAGTACTTCCGGACCACGATAGCTCCGAAAAACCGAGCGGAACCTTTTTTTCTAGAGAGCGCCATCTCCCGGCCCCTGTTCAAGCGGAAGTACCGAGCTGATTTTACGAAACTACTGGTTAACGGAAGTACCGGATTTATAACGGCGGTTCTTCCACGCCGACTCTTAATGGCTAGTTCAGAAGCTCTGACATAGTCGTTCTCGTTGCGTCGAGCAGAGCGTATATCGCCCTTAGCATGCAGATTCCGCCGCCCGAATTTTTCTAGAATTTCAATTTAATGGCTAGTTCTGTTTGGTAAGGGTATAAATACCCATACTCCTGCTCAAGGACAGCAAGGATAAGCACTATTGAACATCTTTAGCATTGAGCATTGAGCATTGAGCATTCACTCCGCACCTCATTTACTCCTTGTGCATTCATTTGAGGTGGTTTAGCCAAAAAGTGCATTGAATCCAATAGATTGATCCTTTGGCATTCAATTGTGACCAAGTGAAGCTTGAGATCTTTTACTCTTGGTGTTTACCGGCACCTAGATGACTCGGTGGAGATTGACCGGTGATCTTCTCAAAGAAGCTTGTGAGAAGGCTCGGTGTGTGTGAAGGTTGGAGCTCACCTACCCGGAGCGGAAAGAGCTACCAATAGTGGTTTGAGGAGTTAAGGCTTAATTCGTGGAGCCGGTCCAATTCGTTTGGGCTTTCCTTAACGTTGACTAGGGGAAACCGGCTAGTTTCCGATCACCACGGTAAAAATATCGTGTGTTCATTGGTGATTTCTTGTCCCTTATTCATCTCCTACACATTTATTCCATTATGATCATTTACTTGTGCTAGATCTTTTATAAAGATATACTCTTGTTGTGACCTAGACTCACTAGAATTCAGAGAATTTAATTGCTTTAAGTTTTAATCTTGTAGAATTAAATTAGAAGTCAAGAAATTTTAAAACCTCCTATTCACTCCCCTCTAGTCGGTTATCCTTGATCCTACAAGTGGTATCAGAGCCACAATCTCTCATTCATTAGACTTAACCGTCTAGAGAGAAAGGATGGCTAGCGAGGGATTGCTATAGGAAAGGTACCTTTCTTTGATGGCTCAAATTACTCTTATTGGAAAATTAGAATGTCAATATATCTTAAGGCCATGAGTCCAATATTTGGAAAATCGTAAATGAGGGCTATGTCATGCCTCTTGATCCATTGCACTCTACGGAACAAGATGGGTGTAACTCTCATTTAGATGCCCAAGCCATGAATGCACTATTTAGAGCTTTAAACGCAGACGAGTTCAATAGGGTGAGTAATCTAGAAACTGCTCATGCTATTTGGACAACCCTCTCCGAAATTCATGAAGGAACGACCATAGTTAAAGAAGCTAAGTTGTACAGGCTTCGGATCAAATATGAAACATTTATGATGTTGCCTCATGAGGACAGAATTGAGATGTACTCACGACTCAACAACATCGTGAATGAACTCAAGGGCCTTGGTACTAATCTAACCGATGTTGATGTTGTAAGAAAAAATGCTTAGGGCTTTGCCGGAAAAATATGAAACGTTGGTGACTCTCTTCCTCAACTCACCTAAGTTGACAAGAATGACACCGACACAATTTTTGGGTAACCTCATCACGAACGAGTTGTATAAAAAGAACAAGGAGGAGATCTTGGAGCAATGGTAGCGAGGAGTCCAAGATGATGAGGAGGACTTCAAGGAGGAGTTGGCTCTTCTAGTAAGAAGAATGAACAAGTTCATGAAGAGGCGCTCAAATCGAAGCACAAGTTATGAAAAAGTAAAGAAGGAGCACTCCTACACCAACAAACGCTATAGCAACATTTGTTGCTATGAATGTGATGAGAAGGGCATATTGCCTCTCAATGCCCTACCAAAAGGATGACAAGGAGAAGTCATCCAAAAGAAGAGCTACAACGGTAAGAAGAAGTTTGTCAAGAGGCTTCAAAAGAATGGCAAGAATGAAGCCCACATTGAGAGTGGGATTCGACGAGGAGTACTCGACTCAGACTCGACTCAAGTGAAGATGAGTCTCCCAAGAAAAAGGGACTCATCGGCATCGCCATCAAGGAGGCTCCATCGCTCTTCTCATCTCCAACATGCCTTATGGCAAAAGGAGAGAAAGTAAAATTCTTGATGACGATGAATCCTCATATGATGATATTATGGATATGCTTAAAGAACTAAATGAATTTCTTGAAAAAGAGAAGTCAAAATTTAAGGTTTTGAAGAGAGAGCATATTTCTCTAAAAGAATCTTATGAGAAGCTAAAGGAAGCTCATGACTTACTCATTCAAGAAAATTTAAATAAATCTTGCACTAATGTTGGTATCACTTGTGATATTCTAAATGAAATGACTAGTGTTAAGATTTCTAGAACTAGCATATCTACTTCTTATGATGATTTGCTTGCTATGCCATGTTCTTTAAATGTTGATTCTATAAATGCAATAGCCATGTTGTATGATGATAAACTTGTTAATGAAAATAAAAATCTAAAAGAATAAGTAACAAAATTAAATAAATGTCTGGAAAGATGTTTCAAAGGAAGGCTACCCTTGACAAGTTGTTGAGTGATTAAATGTGCTCATTCAACAAAGAAGGTCTTGGATACATACCCAAGAAGGGTAAGAAACCGGCAAGCAAGCCCACAAGATTTGTGAGGGAAAATGGTAAGTATTGTACAAAATGCCGGGAATTAGGACATGAACAACAAAGTTGTTCTAAGGGTAAGACTTAATCCATTGGTTTATATTATTCATGTTACATGCTCAAAAAATCTAACAATGATAAAGTTATTGCTACATTATTGGCACTCAATTTAGGTGCTAAAAAGAATGTCATTTGGGTGCCCAAAGCTTTGGTCACTAACTTCTAAGGATCCAAACAAATTTAGGTACCTAAAAGAACTTAATTTCTTTTGTAGGTGAACTACAAGACTGGTGGACAACATTGGGTACTTGATAGTGGGTGCACTCAACATATGGCCGGAGAACGGAAGATGTTCACCACATTTGAAAGCGGAAGAAATGAAAGAAGTACATTTGGGGACAATAACAAAGGGAAGGTACTTGGATTGGGTAAAATTGGTATCTCTAATAACCTTTTCATCTCAAGTGTATCTCTTATAGAAACATTAAATTTTAATTTGCTATCCGTTGCCCAATTATGTGATTTAGGCCTAATTTGCTCATTCACTAAAGAAAATATAACCATTTCAAAAGAAAACAGAAATGAACTAGTTTTCAAAGGTTTTAAATTTGGAAATATCTATTTAGTTGATTTTTCTTCTAGAGATTACTGTTTAAAAACTTATTTAATGTCAAAAACCTCTTTGGGCTGGTTGTGGTATAGAAGGCTAGGTCATGTGGGAATAATTCAACTTAAAAATCTTTTCAAACATGACTTAGTTGTTGGCTTAAAATATGTAAAGTTTGAGAAAAATAGACTTAATAGTGTTTGCCAAGCCGGTAAGCAAGTTGTAAACTCTTATCCTTCCAAAAGTATAATGTCAATTTCTAGGCCATTGGAGCTCTTACATATGGATTTGTTTAGGCCAACAACTTATAAGAGCATCGGGGGTAGATAATTACTCAAGATATACATGGATATTCTTCTTAAACGACAAAGGCGAAGCCTCCGGTATTTTCAAAAGCTTTTCAAAACGGGCCCAAAATGAATTTAATTTTAAAATAAAGATAATTAGAAGTGACAATGGTTCCGAGTTCAAGGATACTAAAATTAAATATTTTGTATGAACTTGGAATAAAGTATGAACTTTCCACTACCTACATTCCTGAGCAAAATGGAGTTGTAAAAAGGAAAAATCGAACATTAATTGAATTAGCTAGGACAATGCTTGATAAATATAATATTTTCGATAAATTTTGGGCGGAAACTATTAACACCGCTTGCCATGCCTAAATCTCCTTTATTTACATCGTCTTTTAAAAAGAGTTCCTATGAGTTTCTTATTAAAAGAAAACCGAACATATCCTACTTTGGATTATTTAGTTGCAAATGCTATATATTGAGAAAGAGTGTTCGGCTCTCTAAATTTCAAATTTGATGTGATAAAGGATTTTTACTAGGTTACTCTTCAAATAGTAAAGCATAGAGTCTTCAACAAAAACTTCGGTTTAGTTGAGAAATCTTGTAATGTCTAATTTGATGAAACTAATGGCTCTTAAGAAAAGCAAGAAAATTTGAATGATGTAGGTGCTGAAGGACTAAGGCGAGAGATGAAAAATATGCAAATAGGAGACATCAAACCAAAAGATGATTCAAGTTCACCTCCCTCATCCAAACAAGTTGAAGCTTCCACTTCCTCCACAATAAACAATATACAAGGTGTAGATGATGAAGCGAAGGACCAACAACCTCAAACTTTCAAGATTCACAACGCAATAGCCAAAGATCATCCAATAGACCAAATATCAGGTGATGTGAGTAAGGGCGTTCAAACTAGATCTAGAATAGCTTCCTTTTGCGAACACTACTTGTTTGTGTCTTCTCTTGAACCAAAGTTCGCAGATGAAGCTCTTGATGATCTGGATTGGATAAATGCAATGATTGAAAAATTAAACAACTTTGCCCAAAAACCCAAGGAGCACAATGTAATTGGTACAAAATGGGTCTTCCGAAATAAGCAAGATGAGAATGGAGTTATGGTAAGAAATAAGGCAACGTTAGTTGCTCAAGGTTATACTGAAGTTGAGGGATTAGATTATGATGAAAGCTTTGCACCGGTAGCTAGACTTGAGTCAATTAGATTTTTCTTGCCTTTGCATCTAGTTTTGATATTAAATTATTTCAAACGGATGTTAAAAGTGTTTTTTCTAAATGGAACAATATCCAAACTAGTTTATGTTGAACAGCCGTCAGGGTTCGAGATTCAAAATATCCTAATCATGTTTATAAACTCTCAAAAGTGCTAGATGACTTAAAGCAAGCTCCTAGAGCATGGTATGAGCGCCTTCGAGATTTTCTTCTATCTAAAGGATTTAAAATTGAAAAAGTAGATACAACTCTATTCACAAAAATCATTTGTGATGATTTCTTTGTATGTCAAATTTATGTCGATGATATTATATTTTGTTCTACTAACCAAGATTTTGCAAAGAATTTGGTGAAATAATGTCTAGTGAATTTGAGATGTCAACGATAGGAGAATTAAGCTATTTCCTTGGACTTCAAATCAAGCAACATAAAGACGGGACTTTTATAATCCAAACGAAGTACGTGAAAGATCTATTCAAGAAGTTTGGCATGGAAGGTACTAAACCCATCAAGACTCCTATGGCAACAAACGGGCATCTTGACCTGAATGAAGGAGGTAAGTCGGTAGATACAAAGCTTTATAGGTCTATGATTGGTACTTTACTTTATCTTATCGCATCTAAGCCCGATATCATGATTAGTGTTTGTATGTGCGCTCGCTTCCAAGCTTTTCCAAAAGAGTGTCATTTGATGGTGTAAAAGAATTCTAAGATATTTAAAACATTTCTCTAACATAGGACTTTGGTATCCTAAAGGTGCAAATTTTGAATTAATTGGATATTCTGATTCCAACTATGCAGGTTGTAAAGTGGATAGAAAAAGCACCTCTGAAGTTGTCAACTGCTAGGAAGTCTTTAGTATCTTGGTCATCTAAGAAGCAAAATTCAGTAGCACTTTCAACCACCGGCCGAATATGTTTCCATCAGAAGTTATTGTACCAATTATTTTGGATGAGACAACCTTTGATGAATTATGGAATTAAATTTGATAAAATGCCTCTTTTGTGTGATAGTGATAGTGATAGTGATGTTAAAATCTCAAATAATCCAGTGCAACACTCAAGAACCAAACATATAGATATTCGCCACCATTTCTTGAGAGATTATGTGGGCAAAGGAGATATCGAAATTAGCCACATCTGAACTGAAGACCAATTGGTGGATATCTTCACCAAGCCTCTAGATGAAAGCCGTTTTTGCAAGTTGAGAAATGAATTAAATGTCATAGATTACTCCAATGTTGCTTAAATTCACAGCTCACTCATTCTATGCTCATTTGAAGATGCTTAAGGATTACAAGACAATAATTTTTCCTTATTTTGGTGCCAAATTATCCATATTCGTACTACTATTTTCAAAAGGGGCAAATTTAATGCATAATGATCCTAAATGATTTTAAATTGAGTGCAAAAATTAGGGATCCTTTGCATCAATTCTTAATCCAAATCCTGCTCTCTGAAGTTCCAGAATTATCGGAACTACCGTTGTTGTTTCTGCGGTACTTCCGCTCACCGAAACTACCGATGGTCTTTGAGGTACTTTCGCTTTTTCGAAACTACCGGCAAAGATTGCGGACTTTCCGCATTTGCGTTTAGAGGGCAGTAACCGTCGAAAATCTGGGGTACATCTTGCGGGACCCCTCCTTCCTCCGGACCATCCGCCCACTTGTCTGCCTCCAACCGTACAACCTCTCCTCTCTCCTCTCTTCTCAACTCCAAAAACTGCCCCTCAAATCTCCAGATCTAGTGGGGATTTCTTTGATTTTTCTTGTTCTCTCATCTACTAAGGGTTCAACTCCTCCGATCCTCAAGGTAATCTAGATCAATCCTCTTCTTTGTCTTTGTTTTGAACCCTAGGTCAAAAATTGATTTGATTGAAAATGTGGATGTTTTTAGGTTGTTAGTTTCGGGCAAATTGTTAGATTTGGTGTCTAATGGTGTTTACACACCCATTCCATGGATTCAATCCAAGAAAAACACCAAAAATTACATACATTTGCTTGCCCTATAAACGTTCAGGGAGACCGGAACTACCGCTCGATGGGAGTGGTAGTACCGCCAAGCGGTACTACCGCACCTTGAACGGCGGTACTTCTGATCCCCCTGATAAAACAGCAACTTCATTCCATTTCTTTTCATTCCAACTTGATCAATTCCTTCACACTCTAAATGTCCTTTCTCCTTGTTTTTCAAGATGCCTAGAACACGGAACGCCAACTATAGAACGTACTCCTCTTCAGCAGCTTCGGGTCGATCTTTAGAAGATCCTGAAGCTAGTACTCTTCCCCCGGCATCTCCTTCCTCCTCTGAGACTGAGAGAAAAGCACGTGAGGACAAGGGCAAAGTAGTCACATCTGACTCTGGGACAGAATCAGACAAGGAGAGCTCACCTATGGAGGAATCTGAGGAAGACTTGCATGATCGCGAGGACCCTCAGATTGACTTGAGGAAGATCTCGGCTGATGAGTATGTCAGAATGCGCCACAGGAACCAATTCTTGCTGCCCTGCAACTCAATCAATCCAAGGTTCCACACTAAGTTCTAGGAGCAAGTATACGAGCAGCTTTATGGAAAGTCACAACTATTTGCTGACCACAAGTATATCGATTGGGATCACTTGGAATCAATTGATAAATATGATGGCACCTACAGACTTTTCCAGAGGGCTGGGATACAACATCTAGTGGCATTAAAGGCTGACTATAATGAGGACATCATCAGGCAGTTCTATGCCACAGCCTACATCTCGCCATACTTTCAGCATATTTTTTGGATGATGGGATGCCAGCCATTTGACGCCAACAAGCATGAATTTGAGTTGGCTTTGGGGACTGAGTCCAGCGCTTATGAGAAAGTATATGATAGGCCAACGCTGAGCTTTTTGCCCTCTCTCAATATTATGATCAAGCCGCTAGATTCATTCCAGGAAAACTTATTGGACTGCTCCCCATCCCCAGCATGGTTAACAGAATCATCAACCACACCATTTTTCCCAAGAGTTGCAACTATGATGCGATCCGAGGCTATGCATGGAACCTCATTAATTATGTTATGGAAGGTCGCAAATTTGACGTGGTTGATCTCATAATCAGGGAGATTGCCTCCTCAAAGAATGACAGGATCAAGCGCATTAACTATGCTCCTTATATTATGGCTTTGATCCAGATGATGATTTAGTTCAGAGGCGCTTGGGTGGTGTTCACAAGGCTTATAAGCCTAGAGCAGATCCTCTATTTCCTCCTGCTGCCCGTACTCAAGCTCCTCCGCAGGTAGGACCTTCAGCAGCAGCAGCACACAGCCAGCAGAAGAAGAACAATTCACTCTCTCCAAGATCTACTCTGCCATCCTTCAGCTCTGCGACTCCCAAGCCGAGTGGTTCGCTTCTCTTCTTCCAGGATGGATTCCCTTGATGGGAGAGTTGTAGCTATTGAGTAGTGAGAAACCATGTGGAGGTCATCCCGTGTGAATGATGAGTAATTGACATCGGTTTAGGAAAGTCGAGTTTGGTTTGGGTTGTTCGGACCATGTCGTTGCATGATGAAATGGACTCGGTCGGACTTGGTCAAACTTAGTCGTATGGGTTTAGGATGCATATTCCTTTAATTCGACAGGTTTGGACTTCATCATGGGTAAGCATGATGTGTTTATGATATTTACGCTTTCATGTATCGAGCGGTGCTATTTGACGTGTTTCTTGTCTGTGTGACTGCAGGACGTCGAGGCGGAGTCGTGGCGAGACACGTGGACGGACTAGGCGCGGTGGCGCCGAGGTCGAACGGTCGAGATGTGTCGAAGACGACGTGGACTCGAGGTGGTTACGAGGCTTGGACGACAAGGAGCGCGAAGCTTCCGGAAGGTGCGGGAGGCGAACGGGAATTTCGCAAGGTCGCACAAAGCGGAGCGGGCTCCGTTGGACTTAGCAGGTGTAACGGGGCGGAGACCCGTTAGCCAAGGCTATATAAAGGATTGGAGGGGCTGCATGCCTCCTCATGGATTTTGGATTGAGTTAGGGTTTGCTAGTCAAAAGAGTCTTTGGGAGGTTGTTTCTCCTTTGCTCTTTAGTTGGTGAGAGTGGGTGTGAAGGGCAAAGTATGTCCCCTTCGATGTCTCTCTGAGTCTGTGTTCATCCCCTCCTCCAAGCATGTATGGATGAGTGTTCTTGAGATGGAGAGGAGAGGTAGAGGAGAATCCATGTAATCTTCCATCTTGTTCTAATGTCCATGCGTATGGGGACTCATATGTATTCCTTGCTTTGATGGAATGAAAATCTGAAGTTTTCTCCTGTTCGTGCTCTCTGTTCTTCGTTTCTCCCATTTGCATGATTTCTTGACTTTCTTTATTTCTTGTTATTTCTTGTTGGGAAGGCCCAAAATGGGTTGCTCAATGATGGGATGATGCCTCAGGATCATTTGATCAAGTTTCCCAAGAGACAACTTCATTTAATCTCATATTTGGTTTTTGGACTTCCCCTGTTCATGTTTTGCATTCTAGGGTTTTGGTGCTGTTCTTGATTCCTTTCACGAGATGGCTTGAAATTTGGCATGGAGAGTCCAGAGGCTATTAATTAGCTATCCTCAAAGTTTCATAGCCAAAGGATCAAAGGTTGGGAAGCAATTTGATTTTTGGCTCGGGTCGTGCAAGAGTTCAGATTTTTACCCATAATCTGAAATTCTTGTTTCTTGGTTTGATTCTCTTGTTTCCCAAGGTCTCCTTACTGTTTAGCATGTTGTAGTAAGGTCTTGGTTCAAAAAGATTGAGAGCAAACCTTCAATTTAGCCAAAAACCCGAAATCTCAAAGTTTCAGCCTGAATTTTCTGCTGGCTGTCCCTGTCGTGCGGTACTACCGTTCACCACCCCGGTACTACCACCCTAGCGGTACTATCGTGGATAGCACTCCGGTACTACCGCTTGAGGCTAGAATTTTCCCGATTTGATTTTTCTCGCTTGTTGGACTCTGTATTTGTGTTTTTCCTGCTGCTGGGGTGTCTTGTGAGCACTGGTCTTCTACCTTCATAGCTCCCATAGCGATTGGAGAAGAAGATACTTGTTGGGCGCAATTTTTAAAGATCGACATTCACCCCCCCTCTGTCGCCATTTCGGTTCTACAAGTAGACCTTGGCTCATCCTCCCTCTCTCGTTCACTACGGTGGCAGTCGTCGACGTGACCCTTCTCTTTAGGGACCCCAGGAGTAGCCTTTTTTGTTTTTGATACCAAAGGGGAAGAAGAACTAAAGATGGAAGCTTAAGAAAATTTAGCTCAATTTTATCTTTATTTATGTAATGAACTTTTTTATGTAATGACTTTATGTGGTGTGATGAACCTTCATGTCGTTGATGTAATGAACCTTTGTGCACTTCATCTTTATATATGTTTGTGCTATGCCTTGATAAATTTGAAGCTACATGCATCCTATGTCAAAATTATCATATCACGTGTTTGAAATAAATTCTTACTTATATGCACATATTCAGGGGGAGCTTTTCCTATTTTGATTTTAGAAAATTTGGAAATAATTCTCTCGAGCTCATGAAAATCATTGCAAGAATTATTCTCTTTCAAAGTCACAAAAGAATATACAACTAGTTATTTAAACAAGTGGTATATTCAAAAACATCCTCTCATATAAAATTTATGTTGTCATCAATTACCAAAAAATGGGAGATTGAAAGCATCTAGACACCTAAAAATGGTTTTGGTAATTAATGAACTTATGTGAATATAGGGCTAATATGTTTGTTGAGTGATTGAAAGGCTAAGTCCCTAAAATGATGACAAGACGCATGCTAAAGATCAAAATGAAGATCAAAGTGGCTCAAGGCAAATGTATACTTAGAATAGAACCCTCTTTTACTTTTACCAGTCTTAGAAGGAAGGATAGAAGACCGGATTATAGGCTAAATGACGTACCATAAAAAGTGATCATGGCAAGTAGCTTGATAGCATTATTATTGTGTCATTTGGATCAATTTAGGATCATGCATTTATTAAAAATTTAAATTGATAGCCAAATCCATGCTCTATTTAGAAAAATGGAAGTACCGCTGTTGCGATGGCGGAACTACCGGAGAGCGGTAGTTTCACCGCCATGAACGGTACATCCGGAGCTCGGAAGCTCCGGCTGTCCGAGCGGAACCTTTTTTCTAGAGAGCACCCCCGGAGTCGCTCGGTGCTCTGTCCGGACGACCAGAAGTACCGGCGTGCAAATCGCGGTACTTCCGTTGTCCGGAAGCACCGACTATCCGAGCGGAGCCTTTTTTTCCAGAGAGCACCCTCGGGACGATTTTGAGTTTGCGGAAATCGGAAGTACCGGAGCTTCAACATCGGAACTACTGCTCTCCAGTAGTTCATTGGTGATTTTACGGAACTACCAGTTAACAAAAGTTCCGGATTTATAACGGCGGTACTTCCGCGTCGACTCTCAACAGTTAGTTCAGAAGCTCTGACATAGCCGTTACTATCGCGTCAGAACAGGAGCGGAAGTACCAACCCTTGGCCTGCGGTACTTCCGCTCGCCCTGAATTTTTCTGGATTTTGACTCTAACGGCTAGTTCTGTTTGGTAAGGGTATAAATACCCATACTCCTGCTCAAGGACATCAAGGATAAGCACTATTGAACATCTTTGAGCATTGAGCATTCACTCCACACCTCATATACTCCTTGTGCATTCATTTGAGGTGGTTGAGCCAAAAAAGTGCATTGCATCCAATAGATTGATCCTTTGGCATTCAATTGTGGTCAAGTGAAGCTTGAGATCTTTTACTCTTGATGCTTGCCGGCACTTGGACGACTCAGTGGAGATTGACCAGTGATATTCTCAAAGAAGTTTGTTAGAAGGCCTGGTGTGTGTGAAGGTTGGAGCTCACCTACCCGGAGCGGAAAAGAACTACCAATAGTGGATTGAGGAGTTGAGGCTTAATTCGTGGAGTCGGTCCAATTCGTTTGGGCTTTCCTCAACATGGACTAGGAAAAACCGACAATTTTCCGATTTCTTGTCCCTTATTCATCTCCTGCACATTTATTCCATTGTGATCATTTACTTGTGCTATCTTATTTTAATTTTTTGCTATTATTTATTGATTCAATAGTAAGTTAATTATTCTTTACTATTCCAATTTGCAGTTAATTCAATGGAGAACTATGATTTTCAACTCTCTGAATTCGGTCTTTCGACGGAGGATATGCAACCCTTTCAAGAAGGATATCTATCTGTAGAAGGTCCACATCCACGACAAACTGGAGAGCCAGAAGAAGCGACGGCCCCGGTGGCGCAGGGTCCAATCGATCTATCTTCTCCTGGCTCAACAAGTACATCCACAACCCACAGCATGGGTGCAAAAAGAAAAAGAGCTAGTACATCAAGAGTCTGGAATGATTTTGACAAGAAGTTCAAGACCGACGATGATAGGAATTCGGTGAGGTATGCTGTTTGTAAAATTTGTGGTAATGAATTGTCTGCAAAATCTTCAAGTGGGATGGGTCACCTGCAACGGCACGCTGCAAGCTGCAAAAGAAGGTAAGGAATACAAATACGCCAAACGCAGTTGTAATATAGCCCTGACGGCTCAGTACGTACTTGGGAGTACAACCCAGACTTAGCCCGGAATCTCTTTGTAGATTAATTACTTCTCAAGATTTACTTTCAAATTTTGGTGAGTCTAATGTTTTTCAAAAATATATTAGGACTGCTCATAACCCTCGATTTAGTGTTGTATCTAGGCAAACCATAAGTAGAGATTTAATTAAATATTATAACAATTGTCATGAAAAATTGAAAGAAATATTTCATACATGTACATTCTCTATTGTTTTGACATCAGACATATAGAGTGGTAGGGCTAGAGAGGATTATATTAGTGTTGTTGCTCATTATGTTAGTATTGATTGGGTAATGGAAAAAATAATTATAGGATTTAAATTAATTAATGTTGTAGAAAATTTTGGCCTCACAGATAAGATTTTTTCTATAACTTTAGATAATGCAGTTGCAAACACTAAGGCTATGATAATTCTTACTCCTTTGTTTAATACTTATGCACAATCTTTCTTACTGCATCAACGTTGTTCTTGTCATATTACTAATCTTATTGTTAAATCTGGTTTAAAAAGATTAAATACTTGTATTGATTCTTTTAGGGATGCAATTTCATATATTAATTGTTCTAACCAACGAGTAGCCGCATATAAGAGCTTTTGCGTAGCAATGAACGTCCGTCCTAGAAAATTTGGTTTAGACATGCCTGTTAGATGGAACTCTACTTACCTTATGCTTAAACATATATTGCCACATAAGAGTACCTTATCTATTTTTCTTCACACTCAAGGTCATCAATCTCATAGCTTCTCTAGTAGAACCCAAGTTAGAGACCCTGAACTTACTGAGGACAATTGTGTTGTTGGTGAAATTGCCACTCACCTAAAGATTTTTGAAAATGTTCCTATACTACGGGATGCTGTAGTTGCCATACAAACTAAGTTTTTAAAATATTAGAGGGAAATTCTATTTTATATGCATTCGCTTTTATTTCGGATCCTAGGGCCAAACTCAAGGATTTATAAATGTATTACAACTTTTAAGTGATGCTACCGGTTTAGACTATTATACATACTATAGACTAGTTAAGGATAAATTATATGAGAAATATGAAAATAAGTTTGAGTCCGTGCGTTTGGAAAGACCCCCGCACCTGACTATGCAATGGGGCAAAATTTTTGATTCTTCCTTTAGAAATTCTCGTGCAGGTACACATCAGTCAGGAGGAGCAAGGCGACAAAGCACTGGAGACATATCAAGCTATTTCAATAGTGATAGCGTCAGCTTTGAGCAAGAGTTGAACATCCTCTCATGGTGGCAAACCTAGAAAGTAATATATCCAGTGCTATGCATATTAGCACGGGATGTGTTGACTGTTCCTGTCTCTATAATCTCCTCGGAGACAGCCTACAGTCTATCTGGAAGAATAATCGAGGAGCGACAAACAAGTCTCTCGAACGAGATGGTCGAAATCTTTCTGACCGTCAAAGACTGGGAACAAGCTGAATCAAGACTCTAACATACTGCAGATAATAGAGATTTAGAAGAATCTTTTGAGAATTTGTATCTAGATAGCAATGAATATGATTTTCAATATTTTTCTTCACATGTGGTCACTAATGAGCTTATAAGTTGTACACTTTTTTTACCAAGGTTTTCTCAAGTTGAGTTTTTACTTGGTAAAGTTTTTAATGAGGCAGCCATCCCATGTAATTTAACAAGTTAATAAAGCTCATTATGTCTTTGAAAATAATTATTTTGATAATTAACAATGTCTATAATTTTCTATACTTTTTCTGAATTTTTTCTTAATTTTCTACATTTGTACAATTTTTTCTTAACTTTCTATATTTAATTTGAATTTTCTCTTTTTCCCATCTTAACGGGCCGACCAAGCCAGTACGGAACGGTCGTGGGCCATGACTGGACTCGGACCACAGGCCAGTACGACACGGCCCGTTTATTTAGCGGACCGTAACGGGCCGTTCTAAACAGGCCATGCCATCGCTGGGCCGTGCCGGGGGACACCACTAATAAGGTGTACTAGCAGCATGAGTGCGGCGTCACACCGCGCTAGCTACTGTGTATACCGAAGTGAAAGAGAGGACAATTCGCAGAAAAGTTTTTTCAAAAAAATTGAGGACATATGCGTAATTTCAAGAAAATCAAAGGTCTTTTTCGTAAAAAACCGAGGACCTATAAGGGTCTATATATAACAAAAAAAGGACCCGTACGTAATTTTTAAAAACCGCAGGGTGCTATCCTGCAAAGGATACAAAATTTCGGTGAAGTGGAGGGGTGTTTTCAGAAAAAAAAACCTGGCAGGGACCTTTTCGCGAGAACTGAGGACCTTTACGCGATTTCCAACAACTCAGGGGGCTTTTCGCAAAAATGATGACGTGGCGCGGGGAGGAGCCGGGAATCCCCCCGGGCGTAATATATACTAGCCTCATAGGCGCGGCGCCACGCCGCGCCAGCCACCGTGTGTACCAAAGTAAAAGAGACGATAATTCGTGAGGAGTTTTCTAAAAAAAATCGAGGGCACATGCGTATTTTCCGAGGGTTTCGTAAAAACCAAGAAAAAGTTTAAGGGTTTTCCGTAAAAATCGAGGACTCAGACGTAAACAAACGAGGACCCGTAATTTTCAAAAACCGGGGATTTTGAAAACGCGGGGCTATCTCGCATAGTGGAGGGGGACTAAAAAAATTGAGGACCTTTTCAAAGCGAGAATTAAGGACCTTTACGTAATTTCGAAACCCATAGGGCTTCTTCGCAAAAATGCTCACCCGACCGTGCGAAATTTCCCCGCCATGTGATTTCCAACAACTCAAGGGCTTTTCGCAGGGCGACGTGGAGAATCCCGGCGTAATATATACTAGCCTCGGCGGGCGAAACCCCAATTTGCGCCGCGCGCGACCACCGTGTGTACCAAAGTAAAAGAGACGATAATTCGTGAGGAGTTTTCTAAAAATCGAGGGTACATGCATATTTTCAAAAAAGTTTAAGGGTTTTTTCTAAAAATCGAGGACTCATTGACGTAAACAAACGAGGACCCGTATCGCGCATTTCCGCCCAAAACCGCGAGGCTATCCCGCAGTGGAGGGCTAAAAAAGCGGCGGGAACTTTTCGCGAGAATTAAGGACCTTTACATAATTTCGGAAAACCCCAAGAGCTTCTTCGCAAAAATGCTCACCCGACCGTACCGAAATTTCCCCCGCCACGTGTCGGCGCGAGCGCGCAGCAGGGCGACGTGGAGCCCCAGCTTTGTATAGCGGAGGATAGTATAGTATACAAAGCACGTGGCACTGCTCGACGCCCCCCACGCAAGTACCTGCAGCTTCGCGCGAGCCAGGCGAAACCACGCGAGCGAACCCACCGCACCGTGATGACTGCCCGCCGCCGCTCCGCCCGTCCTCCGCCCCGCCGCCTGCCACCGTCACGCGCACGCTGTACGCGATCAACACTTGCACCTCCGCCGCCGCGCTCACGCCTATCCGCTGCGCCATCCTCAGCGACCCCGCCCTCCTCCGCTCCACCACCGTCGTCTCTGCCTTCTTCCTCGCCTGCGGCCGCCTCCGCCACCTCGCCCCCGCGCTCTCCCTCTTCGCCTCCCACCCTCGTCCCCACGTTTTCGTCTTCAACTCGCTCCTCCGCTCCCTTCAGCCACCACCCGACTGCTCCCCGCTCCCGCTCCCGCTCCCGCTCTTCCGCCGCTGCCTCTGCCTCGCGTCCGACCTAACCGCTACACCTTCCTGCTCCTGCTCACCTCCCTCTCCTCCCTGCGCGACCTGAGGATCCTGCATTCCCAGGTGGCCAAGTCCGGCTTCGCGCGCGACCTCCACGTCCGCCACGCCCTCCTCGCACGCTACGCCTCCCGCGACCCGGACCTGGCCCACGCCGAGCAGCTGTTCGACGAAATGCCCCGCCCGGACGTTGTCGCGTGGACCGCTGTGATCACCTCACACAAGAATCGCGGTCGCAGCTTTCAGGCTCTGGCCACATTCCGGCGTACGCTGGCTGCTTCTGTTGCCCCCAACCGCGTCACCATGGTCGCTGCGCTTGGTGCATGTAGCAGTCCATGGCGCGGTCGACACTGGTGTCTGGATCCACCAGTACGTGCAGAAACAGGTATGGGAAGTGGATGTTGTATTAGGCACGGCATTCGTCGACATGTATTGGGCTTCGCCAGCATCGCCTCCACGTCGCCAAGCTGTGGTACCACGAGGAAAGAGGCAAGTTCTGGAGTCTCCTCGATTCTCATTTTTCTTTTCTGTGCATGTGCTGTTACATATACATTAGAATGGGCCTTGATCCAAGACTCTTCACATACAGCCCAACAGATCCTATAGTTTGTTTAGACCCCTAGTGTTGTGAGGATTCCCTTCATATTATATTTGAATATTGCAATAAAAGCTAACTATGCATGCTCGGTAGCATAAGTAATGCATGACGCAGCCTGTGGAAAACACCAATGAATAAGACAACCCTCCTTGGTTGGTCCATAAAAGCTAACTATGCATGCTCGGTAGCATAAGTAATGCATGACTCAGCCTGTGGAACACACCAATGAATAAGACAACCCTCCTATACCAGCAGGAAAATTCTTGTTTGATGGTGACCCACTTATGAGTAATTTAAGCATTCCGAAATATCTTCACCCTCTTAGCTCTGGATTGTCTATAGGGATACTAGCAGCGTAAGCGCGACGCCACGCCATGCTAGCTACCATGTGGACCGAAGTAAAAGAGACGACAATTCGTGGGGAAGTTTTTTTTTAAAAAATCGCGGACATGTGTGTAATTTCAGGAAAACTGAAGGCCTTTTCCGCAAAAAACTGAGGACCTGTAAGGACATATACGTAACTAAACAAGGACTGTACGTAATTTTGACAAACTGCAGGGTGCTATCCTGTAAAAGGATACGCAATTTCGGTGAAATGAAGGGATTTTTTGGAAGAAAAAAAACATGACGGGGACCTTTTTGCAAGAATCGAGGACCTTTACGCTATTTCAGAAAATCCAAGGGGCTTTTTGCAAAAACACTGACATGGCATGGGTGGGAGACCGGGAACTCCCCCGACTTTAATATAGCGATGATAAGGGACCAGCAAGAAAATTCTTGCTTGATGGTGACCCAATTATGAGTAATTTAGGTCTCTCTTGTTTCAGCGGTAATTTTTGGCTTTTAATTCATTATTCTTTAATTACATATTTTTCAGGTTTTTGGTTTTTTCGAATTTTTTTCTTTTTTTAGTATTCCTTTGTATTATTTGTGATGGGCTAATATATTTTTCTATTTTTAGATTTTTTAAATTTAATTACACCAAATAAGTCATCATCAGATACAGTGAAAAATAATCTAGCTACAGTGAAAAAAGACATAAGTCATCTGAACATACGGTATTGAGTAGGTTCTTTTGGTTTTATGGTTTAGCTTTCTATAATAACTAGCTTTTAAATAGAGTATCTTTTATATTGTTCTGACTTCATTTATATATCACACGTGAGTTTCTCTCTATACCATATCTCGTAAACAGCTAAAATCTAAATATTTAAGCTAAAAACTATAGTCTAAAAGAACTCACTCATTATTGTTTGGTCAAACGTGTCAAATTTCTTGGAAAATTTTTGTATGTCGATCCACCACTCATATTTTTCTGTGTGCTTTCAAAGTGTGCGTATTTGAAATGATGTCTTTCGGGGATTTTTTTTTGTCTTTGCTCATTTTACCTTCCGGTCTGACTCATCGAAGTGGATATGCTATCATTATAAAAATGCACGGGGCTTCCAAAAGGGACGAAGCTCTGAAGGAGATACTAACGAAAGATGGCTCCTCTCACTCCCAGACTGGTAGTGCCCATAGATGTGAAGAAGAAGCCATGGGAGCAAAAGGTTCCTCTCCATATCCGCTGGCATCCGGATATCCCTCCTGTTGCTGATGTAACTGAAGGGGAATTATTCCGCGTTGAGATGGTTGATTGTACTGGAGGACGGGTTAGTGATGATAACTCTGCAGATGATATCAAATTCCTGGACCTCACAATTGTGAGTATTTATTTTTCTTATGCAAGAGATGTGGTTTGATGCTTTCTTTATTATAGTATTTTCATTAAAAACAGTACTTGTGCCAAACTGACTAGATTTTCCACAGGCTCATTATCTTAGTGGACCCTTAAGAATAGTTGATTCTGAAGGGGTTCCAGCTTCACCTGGTGATCTTCTTGCGGTAGAGATCTGCAACCTTGGTCCACTTGCTGGTGATGAGTGGGGTTATACTGCGATATTTGAAAGGGAGAATGGAGGCGGATTCTTAACCGACCACTTCCCAAGTGCAAGAAAAGCCATTTGGTATTTTGAAGGAATTTATGCATACTCCCCTCAGATACCAGGTAAAAGCTTCTTGCTATTGCTGTGAATGAAGTTTTTCAACTTTAGATCCTCAATAATTCCATTTTGTGCATACCAGGTGTTCGGTTTCCGGGATTAACTCATCCTGGTATAGTGGGAACTGCACCATCAGTCGAGCTTCTTAATATATGGAACAAAAGAGAAAGAAAATTGGCTGAGACAAGTCACGAGTCTCTGAAACTGTGTGAAGTCCTACACCAGAGGCCCCTTGCTAACTTACCAAACCCTGATAACTGCTTACTTGGAAAGGTATGTCCTGCTGCCTGATTAATGGTTTCACTTTAACGCCAAGGATTAAATGAAACATTGTTTGCAATACTTATAATTTATCTTTTTTGTGGCCCAGAAAGCCAGTACAACAGTCTTACATGCAGATATTAATCTAGGAGATCTGAAATATACCATACTATCTATATGGTTAAAGAGGTATGTTGACAATGCATGCAATGTGATGCAGATTCAAGAAGGGACTGCTGAATGGCAAAAAATTGCAAATGAGGCAGCCAGAACTATTCCTGGAAGGGAGAATGGAGGGAATTGTGACATAAAGAATCTAAGTAGAGGTTCCAAAGTTTATCTACCAGTATTTGTTGATGGAGCAAATCTGAGTGCTGGTGATATGCACTTCTCCCAAGGTGATGGGGAAGTCTCATTTTGTGGAGCAATCGAAATGAGTGGATTCCTTGAGCTAAAGTAATTGCCTTTGTTCTTGTCCACGCTTCTCAATACTTGTTATATTACAGCTTTAGATCGTCTGACATTTCATAGTTGTATGCTGGTCCTCTAAGGATGGATCCAAACAGCCACTTACATCAAACCAGATCCATCAATGTAGGAAAGCTTCAGATTATTAGGTTTCATCATCCTTTACAAAAATACTAGAATGCACACTAGTATAAAGCATCTTGATAGCTGCTTGCTTGGGACTTGTCAAACTCAAATGGGCACAGGCAAAAGATAGGCACATCAGAATGTCAGTTCATACGATCAAGCAGTACTATCGGCACAAATGTCTACTGTGATGGTTGATGTATTTTGTCTTCAATCTTCATGGCATTGCTTTGGTTGATTCTTCTATTCTATCATCATAATAAGTTAAAAATGCCTTGATGATTTCTAAGTCGTATACGATTTCTAATTCATATACTATGGCATAGTGCATTATTCATTGGGATCAGACTCACTCCACTAGTGCATAGCATAGTCAGTGATTTCTAAACCACACCGCCAACTCATATCACACATAACACACTGCATGTTCTGTCGACTAATTTTTCAGGAGATGCTGAATTTGCTGGTTGGATAAAAAAATCTATCCATATGGATTTGCTTCTCCTTGTGTGCGTGTGAAATTCCACTAATTTCACTGTTGCATTTCATGTAGGTGTGAGATCATAAGAGGTGGGATCAAGGAATACTTGACTCCAGTTGGTCCGACAGCACTTCATGTGAATCCAATCTTTGAGATAGGTCCAGTGGAGCCACGTTTCTCAGAATGGTTAGTCTTTGAGGGCATCAGTGTAGATGAGTCTGGGAAGCAACATTTCCTTGATGCATCAGTTGCCTACAAGCGTGCTGTCCTCAATGCCATTGAGTACCTTTCCAGATTTGGGTACTCCAAGGAGCAGGTAGGCAGTAGAGGTTATTAATTCTTATCTGTATCATGCGAGCGGAACATTATCTTAACAGTGAGGATTATATACAGGTATATCTTTTACTATCATGCTGTCCGTGTGAGGGTAGGATATCAGGAATAGTAGACTCACCTAATGCAATGGCAACACTTGCCATCCCTACGGCAATATTCGACCAGGTTTGCTACAACAGCCTAACACCATTTCCTCTAGTCTTTTAAAATGTTGTGCATTGTATCGCATCCTCTGACATTACATTATAATGTCGTGGTGCCATTAGCAATATTGATGGTTGGATCAAAAAGGAGCGCACGAGATTCATGACATTTCAATTGTTAACGTAGGATATAAAGCCAAAACGCCTGACACAAGGACCAAAAGTGAGAAGACTTCCGGATCTTTTGAGATGCACATACGGTGGAGACCTTCCTGTTACACAAGACCAATGTGGTACTACCAGGGCGCCCTAGTGACAAATATGATCTCGAAATTAATGCATGATCATGTTTACCCTATCTAATAATAAATCTAAATAATCATCTTTATTATTCCAAGAATCATCTATGTAACGTGCAATCCATAATGTGGATCAGTAGTTGCAAACTTGCAATATGCGCTCTCCTGAATCTTGATAGTCGATATATCCGACGTTCAGAGCATATATGAAGGCAGAGACACCTATGAATGGTGTCGTATTTTCTGTATCGCTGCAAAGTTGTGCTATGTCGGTCATGCACGCATTTCTATTATTCCATATTGACATGGTTTATTTACTATCGTAAGTCTGTCATTCTCTCGTGGGATTGTGAGCTAGACATTCTGAGCTCCTCTCGCTCTCCAGAAAATGTGTTATCTTGAGCGGTAATGTTGTCTTTTATATGCAAGCTATAACAGTTTCAGGTAACTTGTAATCCTTACTTTTTAAAAGTGAGAGTTGGTAGTGGTAGTTTATATGTCCCTTTTAAATTCTCTTTGTATCTTCTTAAAAAATCTCTAACAAAAACAGAAAAAACAATTGCTAAAAACAAATTTCACCATCTAAAAAAATTTTAACATGAAAAAAAAAACAGCAAGCTCTACTTGGTGCGCAACAGAGCGGAGGGCATGGTAGCATGACACGAGTGAGTGCGTGGACCGGGTAGGTTGATCTTGACAATGTCGACTTAATGTGCTAGGGTAATGTGACTTTATTTTATCTGTTGCAAAGCACAAATATCCAGCGGGTATTCATTATTTCATAATTTAGAGCAACTTGTAACAAAACCAATTCAGAATTTAAAGCTTTGTTTTGGAGAGGAGTATGATGTGTTTTCCTTGCTCCGATTGAACCAATCCGGACAGTATCACTCTTTTTTTTTTTGAAAAAAACGAAATCCGGACAGTATCGCTCGCTCTAACAAAAGCAGAGAAAAGAGTAAATTGTATCATGGGTCATTAAATTTATTTGGATAATTTATTTAGATTATTCATCTTCTAATTTATATATCTAGATAACTGAGCTGGGTTAAGTATATCATGAACACCATCACCCATGCCACCTCGGAACTATTTGTGATGTCGATAGTCTCTAGTGCCAGCGTGTGCGTGCAGCTGGATACATTCAGGCCCGATTGGTTGAAGAGGATGGATGACGCCAACCATGCCGCGGTAGTTGGACGCCCACGTCGATAGAGTGCTTCCACGCTAGTCCCGATTGCTGTGTTGCAACTATACACGGAACCGAGCGAAGTATCTATCTACCTATTATCTCTACTACTTAAAATAATAAGTTGGTGATGATTTATCCTCTCTAGTTGGTGGTCATTCATTTGCCACCACTCTCTCCACTTAAAATCACGCGACAGGTGGGACCGAAAGGCCCAAGAAAAATACCTAACGCATGCAAAGCCACACGCACCCAGGCCAACACACCACAACCTCCTCCTTCCTTCCCACCTCGCCGCCACTGTTGCAGTCTCCGATGGCGAAGATCCACAAGCCTACGCCCCTTCTGCCACCGCCACACCCGCGGGAACCCCTTCCCCGCTATGGCTGCGCAATCGCCGCCTCCTCCCCAACTGGTCTCCTTCCTTCCATCCTCCTCTCGTGCCTTCGCCACCGATGGGCAAGCTATCTCCTAGCACACTTAGTCTATGATTGGTCTCTCATCACAGTCATTTGCTAGCCTCCTCCCAATTTGATTCCTCACAAACTCTTCTCAATCTTATCCGCCACCTCCCTGACTTTTCCCTGGCTTTTTTCTTTCTCCCATGACCGCGGTTACGACAAACAATCTAGAGGTGATCTGGGATAAAGCGGTGATGCACGCACGGTCGCGTCACCACTGCACAGAGGGCAAGGTCGTCGCCCTTGTCCGCACCATGGGCTTCCTCCACGAGGGTCACCTTTCCCTTGTCTCCGCTGCAGCTACGACCTCCGTCGATCCCATTGCTGTCATCGTGTCCATCTACGTCAACCCCAGCCAGTTCGCGCCCATAGAGGACCTTGTCGGTGACCTCCGCAAGCTCGCATCCATGGGTGTCATTGCCGCTACCTTCTACCCCCCGGACCTCTATGTCCGCGACAATATTGCCACCTGCTGTCGCGCCGGTGCCTCTGGGGGCATGATCTCCTGCCTAAGGCGGCAGCTGGGGATGGCCATGAGACATGAATTCAGGTGGAGCGGCTGTGTGGGAGCAGCAGGCCCATGTTCTTCTGTGGCGTGGCCACTGTGGTCGCGAAGCTGTTTAATATCGTCAAGCCGGACGTCGCCGTGTTCGGGAAGAAAAATCATCAGCAGTGGTGCGTCATCTGCAGCATGGTAACCTGTTTCACATTTTTGTACAATTGTAGTTTGTTTTGATGTATTGCCACTATCAAGCAGCTGTTGGCCTTGCAAAAATTTCAAGGCTGGTTTATATGAGTTGTTTATCCGTGATGATATGTTGATAACAGATAACATGGAATTTTATGTTAATCGACAAGAAGCCTTGAAATAAAATAGATGTTCTATCATGTTGTCAAAAAAGGAAAAAATTTCTCTTATTCACCACAAAATGAAGTCCAATGTGCAATATGAATACTTCAATGCAAAATATTGGGATGTTGTCAACTTGTCATTGCACCTCTTCTTCTGGTTAAGTGGTTCTCACTAAAGGCCAGCTTGATGTGCTTATCTGGCACATTGTTTTGGGAGGCTTTTTTTTCAATAGGTAACTATTTGGAGAGTAGTTTTTTTTGTTTCAGTTTATTGCCTTATTGGACAACTTGACAACATGATGCATAATGTTTATTTAGGGAGTAGTTTTTGCTCTACTTGAGAAAATCATTTTGAATTGATGCTCTAATGGATGACTTGTTTGTTTTATGTTTTGATGCTTCAGTTACATTTCTCAAATAAGATTATATTAACTCAGAGTAATTTCAGTTGCTTCTGTTACTGAGGTATGCCCATGTTGTTTTCAGGTTTGTGGCCTTGATTTCTCTATAGAGATTATTGGATCAGAAATAGTGCGAGAAGCTGATGGTCTTGCTATGAGCTCTTGCAACGTGCACCTATCACATGAGGAAAGGGAGAAGGTTTGCTTATGACTAAAACTTGGAAAATGTTTCCATAAACCAATCTTTTGACTATTTAAGGTTGCAATTACAAGAGACAAAGAAGTTTGTTATTGTCTTAGCATTTATTATTTCCTTACTATGCATTGTTACATTTCTTTTGCATCGATTTGTTATAATTGGCAGCCCATCTATTGAAGAAACTTGTGATGTTATTTCTTTGCTATTTTGCCTAATCATTGAAATTCTTATAGCAACTATTATGCATTAGGCCTTGTGCAAAATCAACATTCTTCTGAATTGCTCAATTGAATCTAGCTATTAAGTTATATAGAAGTAAATTTCCAGGAGGAACTTGCAGAAGTTCAGAATGAACCTTTTTCACTTTCTTGGCTCATACTACTCGTGTAAACATTCTTTGTTCCTTGTCACCATAAATCTACCTTTGATTGTGGTTATTTCAATTGTAGGAATTATATGTTAGTAGATCGTAGGCAAATGCTAGAGCTGCTACCTTGAATGGTAACTATGATTGCAAACAACTAAAAAATCAAATAGTACAGACATTGACTGAAGCTAGCTATCAGGTTGACTATTTTGAGGAAATGTTGGTGGTTTTATCCTTTGCTGTTCACGTGCTCTCGGTGTTGTTCTTAAGCAATCTTATGCTTCAACCTTTTATCTATTGATTAAATTATATATTATCTCATTTTTTTTTATGTCTTCTTCTTTTTGTTGTGATACTCATGTCTCCTGGAGAACATTTGAAATCTACATGGCATATTTATGTACTTTCAAATTTGTCTCTGCCCATTCTTGTGTTTGCATTACCCTTTCACAATAGTTTTTTGGTTTCTGCCCTGAACTCGTTAGACATATATTGTAAACCTATATTCCTAGTTTTCCATCTGAAAACCAATGCTTTAGCAATATACTTGTATTCACTGGC
This sequence comes from Dendrocalamus sinicus, assembly GCA_036346575.1. Taxonomy (NCBI): domain Eukaryota; kingdom Viridiplantae; phylum Streptophyta; class Magnoliopsida; order Poales; family Poaceae; genus Dendrocalamus; species Dendrocalamus sinicus. The sequence goes on along the minus strand of CM070641.1, from coordinate 47,635,978 downwards.
TAATGTTTCCTTATATGGTTTACAAAGTTATTCATGCATGAACATTTCCTACTATATGGAGGAATCATGAGCCATGAACTACTATGTAGTGCTCGTACAAAATCACTTGTTGGCTTGTGTCTTTTCCCTGTAGGAGGAAGATTGTGCATCTGATCTAATTCTAGAGAAGAAGGAAGATTTGGAGGAAAAGTTGATGCTAGAATTGAAATCCCTAGTCCTCAGCACAAGCAAAGAATGAACATTAAGCATCAAAGATTGTGTGCATGCTAGGCTATGTCTGTGTACATACATACATACTGTGTTAGAGTTTCTTTCATACTTTTGGGAGTAAAATAGAGAAGGAAAATACAATGTACATTCTAGGGGGTTCGTGTGACAATAGAATTACCATCTCATGCACTACATATTTTAGCAGTTGTTCAAATTTAATGGCAAAATACATCACTGAATTTACAACAAAACACAGGTACGTTAGGTTCTTCGCTCTAAAAAAGAGTGATATCTTGAAAAGAGGGGCTCTGTTTTCTACACTGGACTTGAGAGTGATATCTGCACCGAATATGTGACAATAGAGGGTCGGTGAGAGAAAAGCGCCCCTCTCTCTCTCTCTCTCTCTTTCGTTCCAGCGAACTAGTCTGAGTGGGTGGGCCCAAACAACCCAATAAAGCACAACTGGTGGGCTTCTACACAAAAACACCTCCGGCCAGCTAGGCCTAATGGGCCAATCCAACGGTTGGCGTTCGCCCAAAATGATAATACAAAGTAGTTTAAAGGGTTCTCATGCAAGATGATCGCCAGTATACTTCCGTCTGCCTCAATCTCCACCGTGTGATCTCTATCCTTTCCATTCATTTTTGTGGTAGCCTTCGGTACCTCTTGTTGGTCATGGTGGGATCAATAACCATTTGTTCTTTGCAGCTATGTTAACCTTGGAACATGGAAACATTGAACAGTTTTAAGTTCAGTAAATTCTTTCACCCATAAATAAGGTGTGAGTTCTTTATGTTAGTTTTAAAAATGCATGTGTTCTAATAGCTAACTTTGATTATTGCTGTTAGCATATGCGTCGTTGAATGCACTTAGTTAATTTGCTAAATTGGTAACAACAATGGTTTCAGGTGTGATGGAGCAGCCTTTACAGCAGTTTTTATGACAATGGTCAATTATGTAAATAGCTTGATGTAGCAGTTTGAAAAACTAAAGATTTGTGTTTTGAAGAGGGACCCAATTACCATGTACACAGATTCATTTTTTTGGTCATTTTTTCATTAAAGAATGTGTTACCTTCATTGACTGAATTTGCTGAAGTTAGTTATTCCTTTAATGCTCAATTGTTCATACCGATTTTGCATTTTTGCTTTACGATGCCAGATAAATTTAAACTACTAATTGTATGTGTTTTTCCAATAGCAAGATGAATAATATTTGATGTCAATTGATTGAGAATATACACTAGATGTTTTGTAGCAACGCATAAGCATGTCACTAGTAATATTAAAGCACAAGTGAAAAAAACCACTACATTCGTTCTCAAGGAGTAGAAATTACCATGTTAATCAAAGAAAAAATAGAAAGATATATACCATCAATTATGGTGTGTCCAGATTATAATGGCCTAGATTAAAAACAAGAGTCTATGTCAAGTAGAACAAAAAATAGCTTAAATTAAGAATAAAAATAAAAACAATAAGTAATTTTATTTCCATACGAATTCCCAAGTAAAATTCCTAAAAATATATAATTCATAATATAAAATAGCAATTCGATTTATATACGAATTTCAACAAAAAATAATAGAAATTTGGAATAAAAAATAAAATAAAATTAGCAATTTGATTTTAATACGAATTCCAAAGTAATATCCTAAATAACTGTAATTCAGAATAAAAACAAGCAATTAGATTTGCATATGAATTTGAACTGTAATTTCAGAATAAAAATTAATGAAACATAGCAATTAGATTTTCATACAAATTTCATCCAAACTAATTGAAATTTAGAATAAAAACAAAAAATAATTTCAACCTAATTTTCCATATGAATACCAAAAAAATCCCAAAATAACTAAAATTTAAAATAAATTAGCAATTTGATTTGTATACAAACTCCAATAAAAAATATCTAAAATTTTGAATAAAGTAAAATAAAATTAACAATTTTATTTTGATACGAATTCCAAAATAAATATCTAAATAACTGTAATTTGGAATAAAAATTAAAAAAAAATAACGATTGGATTTGTACATGAATTCTACAAATAAAAAGAAATTTGAAATAAAAAATAAAATCAAATTTGCAATTTAATTTCCATATAAATTCCAAATAAAATCCCTAAATAATTAAAATTCATAATAAAGTAAGTAAAATTAGCAATTTGATTTGTATACAAACTATAATAATTAATAGATAAAATTTTGAATAAATATAAAAGTTATAACGAGGATAGCAAGAATAGTGTGAGAAGTGACCACAAAATAGTGCAATATGTCGATTTGTCCTATAAGAAAATATTGACCCATGAGAAAGTGAAGAGCTGAGGTGGCAGTGGTGGAGATAAGGACAATGTCGTGCTGGTCACCTTTGTCGTTTGACAAGGATAATGTTGTACTACTCGTTGGAGCTATTGAAGAGAAAGTTCAAGTCAAAAGGCTGCGACGACGAGTAGTGAGCGTCAGCATTGTTGAAGAAGTCGGTGACCAAAGAAACTTGATGATGGGAAAGCCCTAGTAGAAAGGAGATGAAACTTTGCATTCAAGACGAGTTATAGACGATATAGGACCGCTTGGTAGCTAGGAGCATGCCATCACTGGTGAGTGCTACGACGTCATCGTTGAAGGTGAGAAAATTTTTCATATCGTTAGATAATGACTAAAGTAGACATGGCAGCATTAGTGAAGATGAGAGGTCACTACAGTTAGTGAGGAAGTCATAAACATCATGCATGTGTATATGCATGCATGCGTCTATACGAATGGAAGCATAGTCATGCAGAAGCAGATGACAAAGAGCAAAGAGTAGAGATGACACAGGTGTAGGAAATAGGCTTGGGGCCAGTAGAGATAGTGTGACGGGTGTCCCTGATAGGGATCGGTGATAGGTGCACATGTATGGTGTTTGATGTTGCAATGATCAGTAATTAGCAATAATTAGATAAAAGTAAAAGATAACTATTTGGTAGAGTATTTGTATTGAAAGGGCTAGCAGTTGAGAGGGATCGATTAAGAATTGGGCTTGCTATTGGAGGTTGAAGTAGAAAAAAGCTGTGGGGCAAGAAGAGATAGAAGACACATGGTTCGGTGGGGCAGTCGACGTGTGATGGAAGATAAAGTTCAAGATAGGTCATCTATGGTGCATTAATATATGCATAAGCAAGGTACTCTAATATCATTTAAACTAATAAGATAATTTACTGCACACATAATCAATGTATTGCTTGAGATTAAATAGATGTGCATGTGCATGCATACATTTTAGAAAAGAGGAATTAATGGAGAAAGAATAGGAGTATGCATGATATAGAGTTGTTATGTTTTTAATAACCCTAATAACTTATTATGTTCAATAATTTTCTTCCATCAAAGCTCATATTTTAATTACATTCCTCAAGTTGTATTTTCCTTCAATGTTCTATTGTCATTTCAATTTTTAAGATGTCTTAAAAATCTAACTAGCCTACAAGATATGTAAAATATATTCTTAATCATCTAAATTATATCATTTGATACTACAAATTTTGAAACAAGTTTAGCCATGCAAATACACGGCCACCCGCTAGTTTATCAAACACCAAGGGCAAAAATCAAGCTGTACACATAGGCAACGAGAAATCAAGAGGCTCATGTCTTCGCACGTGTAGGTGCCCTTGAGGCTGTGGATGGCAGGATCGTCGCAAGGGTGTGTAGTGGTGGGGGTGCTTGGGAACGTGGCGAGGTGGTGCCATAAAGGACGAGATCGACACAAGGGAGTGCGGTGATGGCGGTGCTAGGGAGTATGGTTGTCACCCTGTTGCTGGTTGGCTCGGCTGGCACCATTTCATCAAGGCGAGATGGGATTAGGTATGGAGGAGGTGTTGGGATGTGTGACAATCCAAAAAATTCTTGAAAAATTTTGTTTTCGCAAACCCCCCTTTTTCTCTTTTATTTGCTTCTACTCTTGAGTTTTTCTCATGTTTTCCTTTGGTTTGTTTTTTCCCTCCCTGAGCCTCCCTTGAAGATCCCCAAGAGTCAGAGTCCTTGAACCCCTCTTCTCAACCCAAGCGCCACCCTCCAACCTTTCAGCCCAAATGCCCAACCAGCAGCTCGAGCACTCAACTAGCAGTCGCTCAGCCTGAGTGAACAACCACCCATCGCATGTTCGAAGCCCCAACCGCGCCTCGGCCACTCCACCAAACCGAGTGCTACCCGCTTATTGTGCGCCAGCATCGAGCTCGCCACCTCCTTATTGTCTTCCTACATGAGCGCCACATCACCTAAGCACGTAAGTGTGGGAGAGACCAGGCTCAATAACTTGCACATCTGCGTCTCTTCTCTCCCTCCTCTCACTGTAGCCAAAGCCCAAAGATCCTCGCCGTCGCCTCCCTAACTCCTAGGTGACCCCATTTGTGTTCTCGCCGTTGAGAGGTCGCCAAAGGTGTCACCACCTCTCGTCGTGGCATCGCTTCCACACCATAGGTATCCTGTAGATCCCTATGCACCTTCACACCCTCCTGTTCATCTTCTCTAACCTAGTCCCAGCCACCAAAATCTTTTGGCTACTAGTTCTCCCAGGAGCCCTTTTGTCTGTTTTCCTCTTTCTTTCTTTGCTATGTTTTATTTGTGAGTATTGTAGTCATTGCAATAGGCCTATTTCCTGTCTTTCATGTGTGCGTGTGCTAGATTACGACCAGACTACTAGAGCCACCGAAGCCGGGAGAGGGTCTAGGAGATTTCATCGCAATGAACAACGATGACTATGAGTTGCAAGGCAAGTCACGATTCCTTGATCATGTTGAGTCCCAGTAGTTGGGTATAATATGTATGAGATTACTTTCAATATTCTTATTTGTCAGGTGTTGTTTGCTATCAATTACTTTTCAATAATCATGCTTTAGTTATACTCCCTCTTACTATGTGATCATGTGGCCATCATTGATTTTGCTCTGACATGGTTTGAATTTTTTGTACAAATAATCTATTTTTTATTCGAACTTACAAAAATATACCCGCGGCAATATTTTTTTGCACAAATAGGCTCTAGTCACCCAACGGGGCGACTGGAGCCAATCACCCAACGGCCAGGCGACAAGAGGGCGATCCGCCGGCCATTGGGCGAAATATTACAGTCGGCCACCCATTGGGCAACTGGAGCTCCAATCGCCAAACGGTTGGGCGACTGGAGGTCCAGTCGCCCAATGGGGGCGACAAGGGGGACTTAAAAGTGCCCGAGCGCTCGGCCGCCACCGCATTGCCTCATTTGGATCGGTTGGCCAAGAGAAGGAGAAAGAGAGAGAGAGAAGAGAGGAAGGAGAGGGAGAAGAAGAGAGAGAGAGGAGAGGGAAAGGAGGAGAAGGAGGAAAGGAGAGGGAGGAGGGGGAGGAAGGAGGAGCGGGGGGAGAGAAGAGGAAAAACAAGATCCATATTTTTTTCATTTGCTATATTGTATTTGTAATATATTCTTTATGTAATGTTAGTGTTAGTTAAAAATCTAGATGTAGATATAAGTAGTTCAATATTTAGTATAGAAAATTTAGTTAACGTAGAAACGGAAAGGAAATTAACAGGCGTAGAAACGGAGAGGAGAGGAAGATGCAACAGTAGGTATAAATGTAGATAGAAATATTGTATATGATTGCTATTGTTAGTAGAAAATTGTACATGTAGATAAAAATAGTTAAATTTTTGGTATGCAAAATTTAGTTAAAATGTAGTTTTATAAAATTAGCAGCTGTAGAAACGTATAGTTGTGTATAAATTAGGGACATAGTTTTAGAAAATTAGCCTCATTACGAAATTAGCATACGTACAAAATTGTAGTTGTAGAAAAATAAGTCACCGTAACGTACAAATTAATCGTCCGCTGATATTTGTATGTATTAAAAATGTAGTAAATATTTATGTATTAAAAATGTAGTAAATATTTATGTTAGAATTTAAATAATTCATATGTAGAAACGTTGAAAAAATGTTGGAAAAACTGATAGGAAGTTCATAGTATGAGGTTATTGCAGTGGGTTACAACATGCGAACCATAGCCGAAATATAAATTGCAGTATGTCGGTGCTTTGGTCTTATGCGATGCGATTTGACATGTTGCAAAATTAAAACATATATGCAGGTCGACATCAGCAATGCCAATAGCCACTACATTTAGAGTGCATTATGGTGCTGGAACCGTTCATGACGGTCCGAATGGTGTAGATTTGAGCGGTTTTCCGTAAGCCACTCTAGTACATCTGGATGGCGAGAATGCTCAAATCTCATATGTGATCCGTTGGTTGACCCGGAGTTTTTCGTTGGACCCCGAGGTGTATAGCTTCATCGTGCAAGAGCTTTAGAGCCGGTCTCCCATGGACATTAGATGGGAGTTCAGGACATTGCAGCATACTGCTGCATGGAAGAGGTTTGTGCAAGGGTGCCGGCGCCGTGGATACGAGTATGTGTTGCTTGTGCAACCGTGCTCATTAGAAGCTATGCAAGGTCATACCTATCCATCATCACGAGTTGATGTGTCAGAGCAGCATTAAGTTGGTTCGTCATGTTGATGGTGGTTCTTGAGTTTCTGTTGGGTCACTCACTGAGAGTGGTGTTAAGTCGTTGGCTAGGGAGTGGTGTAGTTGCCACGACAACCATGTGTCTGTGGTGATTCATGCCATGTTTGTCGATGCTCACTACTTGACCAATGATAGGTGAGAAGTAAACTTTGTGCCATGAGTCAGGACATGTCTGTCACCCATCCACAGGGCCGATCACTCAGATTCAATTCACCTACCGTAGTAGTTTCAATGGTGTAACACGGGTAGGTTTGGTGTTGGCATTTTCCACAGAACAACCTTTGCTACAGTATGACCCCTAGGAATGAGTGGATGAGTTACCTGTATCTAGGCCTAGTCGAGACCACTATTGAGATGAGACCTGCTCTATACTTGGTATCACCAATATTGTGAATCAGTAGTGAATTATGTACTCCTGGCTTTGACCACGTGTGATATCATGTGAGTAAAGCTAGACACTCTCTGCAGAGTATAAACCATTCGAATGTAATGTGCTCCTGGTCGGTAGGGCTATGTCAAGGGGTGATTCCCAACTTAAGTCATAAGAGGAGCCGTTGGTTGTTTCATGAAAGTGGACCGGTGGCATGAGGTGTGGTGGCTTGGTAGAATTATTGAGAATATCTTAACTCCCTTTTTATAAGCTTGTTTTTGGTTGCTAAATGTTTACTAATAAAACCTTATGGGATACAAGTTGGAATAGGTCTAGTGTAAATATTCTTTGGTAGATATTCCTTGAATCATTTGCAATGCATTATGCAACTTTACTATCATGACTTGTTGAGTGTGATTATACTCATTCTTGCATATTTTGATCAGACCAAGAACATTATGAGGATGGAACTACCATAGGTGAAGAGTACCTCGATGGTGAGAACTACTCATTCTAGGTCATGCCTACACTCAAGTATAGCATGTGGTGTTGTCGTCAAGTTCTCTGAGTGGTGTCGTGCTCGGAGTCTCTCAATGGTGTTGTAGTCTATGTTTTGCGAATTCCTGTTTGTAAGTTAAGTTAAATTTGGCCTGACGTTCCATGTAAACTATGCTTCGGACTGCTATGTTATATTTTCCGTAAGAACTTTATTATGTATTGTACCCGTGAGTAAGGTTGTGCATTTAATATGTGGGCGCCCCACTGGATGAGAACAAAGATAAACCTAGGGCCTCGGTGCAAAAATCCACTCTCACGCCCTTGTGGAAAGCCACGCTGGTGCTACGATCGGTCCACGTCACAATTATTTCTGAGGTGGCATCAGAGTTGACGACGTTGATAACCCATTTAACTCGTTTCAGTGATCTAAATGTATAAATTAGGAGATCGATGACCTAAAAGAACCACCCAAATAAGTTTAATGACCAACGGTGTAATTTACTCCAGAGAAAACATATATACGTCAACAAAAGCTTATTCTCAACGAGGCCTATATTATGTTATTAGGCCAAGAATGACGTTACCAACTTACCATTACAAACACGCGTCACTTCCACTCGAGAAATGACATCACACATGTATGTAACTAGCAGTCCAGTAGCATGACCTAAGATCAAAGAACCAGGCAGCTGGTCATAGCAAAGGAATGGTGACCGAGCCACTCCTCTGCCTTGCACACGAGAAACATACGACACACACCGTATAAGCACTGGGACGTAGTACTAGTGGTAGACTATAGCGTACGTCTAGCTCAATTGGACCGTTGGATCGGTGCGAATCCAATCCCGATCGCTCACTTCTTGTGCGGGCTGTACTTGGGGCACGCCGGGCTGAAATGCTTGGACAGCACCCGCGAGTTGAGCAGCTCGATGATGGGGCCGAAGGAGACGCACCTCGGCGCCTTGTACTGGTTGATGGACGCGCCGCGCAAGATGGCGTAGTCCATCACCTCCTCGAACGTGCCGGCGCGCACCACCCGGATCTCGAGCGGCCCGATCGCCTCGCCGTTCCGGCCCTGCCGGTACACCGCGTTGAGCGCCTCCTCCATCTCCAGGCAGCACCGCTCGAACACCGCCGCCTCCGGCCACAGCCCGCGCTCCTTCACCATCAGCTCCCAGTACACCACGTAGTGCCCCGGGATGGTCGTCGCGTCCGCCTGGCTCGTGTACTCCACGATGCTCGCGTCGTAGGGAGCCAGCAGCTTGGACGCGCGCGCCACCGCCTCCTGCAGCTCCGCCTCGTCCGTCTTGTCTGAGTCGATGCTCAGGAGCACGTTCCTGCGGCGCACGAAGCGGAACTGCGGCGCCGAGTTGTGGAACCCGGTCACCTGCAGGATGTCGCCGACGCGGTAGCGGCAGAGCCCCGCGTAGGTGGTGATCACGAGCTCGTACTCCTTCCCGACCTCGGCGTTGGCCAGGTCGACGAGCCGCGGCGGGGGGTCGTCCTTGGACAGCGGCGGCGCGTCGGGGCCGTGCGGCATGAGCTCGAAGTAGCCCATGTTGGGCATGATGGTGTACGACACCTCGGAGGGGTCGCACATGGGCCGGAGGTTGAGCCCGAAGTAGCACTCGGACGACGCGTACATGGTGCACGCCATGGGCAGCCCGCCGCTGTAGAACTTGAGCGTCGGGATGTACTGCGCCATCGCGCCTGTCACAATCACGTCCAGGTACTTGGTGTTGGGCCACATCCTGGTGATGATGCCCTCCCAGTTGTCCTCGGCGCACTCGGCCGCGACGAACTCGGCGAGCTCGGCGTTGGGCTTCAGGACCTCGGCCACGGCGTCCCGGATGGACGGCTCGACGACCTTGGCGCTCAGGGTGCCGGTCTTGATGTCGTGCGCGAGCTCCTTCCAGTGGAGCTGCAGGAAGCGGATGGCGCGGAGCAGACCGGACGCGAAGACGGCGCCGACGCGGAGGACTTCGGTACGGGCGAGGAGGCCGCACAGCATCTGCGCGTACATGGACTGGAACGAGTCGGTGCAGAGGATGGCGGCGGTGGGGCTGGTGTACACGTTGTAGGGGTCGAATGGGCGGTGCTTGAAGTGGTCGCTCTTGTAGTAGCTGGTCAGCACCGGCCTCGCCGGGAGGCCGCCCGGCGTCTTGGTCTCCGACTTGATGAAGAGGAAGTAGAGGCCCTTGCCCTTGTCCAGCCCAGGGACGTACCTGTGTTGATCCAATATTGCTCCATTAGAACAACAATACCACAATTCAGATGATTTAGTTAATTAGTTGATGCCCAGTAATCATTAATCTGGCAAGGATATATCACGCTAGTGGTTACTGATGCTGAGTTCTGATGAATTAAAGATGACCCCCATATGAGATATCAGATTGAGCATTGCCATGCATGACTAATTAATAGATGGAGTGTCTATAAACATTCGGCTATTTTTAAGGACAAAAACAGTCAGATTTTGAGCCGTTAAATGGAGATCCAACGCCCTAAATCATTTTTTTTGAGGGGGTCATTTTTTTGGAGGGGGGCTTGTATGGATGGATCCGTTGGATGGAGATCTAACGACTCAGATCAATCTGACTGTTTTTTGTCTTAAAAAACAGTTGAATGTTGTATAAACATACACTTAGATATAGTAGTTGCACCATTCCTTTCGGCCTGGATATATAATGTGGGAAGTACACGGAAGAAGATGTATAATATGTGTGTGTTTTTATGCAACTTGATTAGTTCTCAAAACTCTTCCAAACTTAATTTGCGTCTTTTTTTTATACAGTTGAAAGCTTTTAACCGTAGCGTAAGTGTTTATACAAGATAATAGAATATTGATAAACTGTTTTAAAAAATTATCCTAATAAATTATTTTAAAATGATGATAGAGAACTGTTCAATTTATTTGTTTGAAAAAAAAGATCAAAGCTAAAAGGTATTGCAATTGCCGCTGGGTATTGATAAATATCATCCGGATGTTTTCTTTCTAACTATCATCCAGATTTGTGACCGTTGGATTAGAGATTCAAGGGCCACAAATTCTCCCCACCCCCTCCAAAAAAATTCACCCCCCTCCAAAAAAATACTCCCCCCTTCAAAAAAAAGAGACCGTTCTGAAATTTAGATGATTGGTGGAAGAAAACATCCGATGGTTTCTAAGGTAACGCTCCAACCTCCCACTTCCTGGATACGTATGCAGGAGACTTTGAGCTGCCAGTCTGACAGAATCTTATGTTAGGAAGCTAGAGTTAGATGTTATAGTACAACTAAGAAAAGGAATCTCGGTGCCTAAAAAGTAGAGCGCCCAAGGCATCTCTAGCGTCTAAGACACAAAAACATATTACGCTCAGCTTGAATGATTAGCCACACCTCCATGCAAGTTGCCGGGTTTCTTAGCCAAACCCTTGAGGTCAGTAGGCTTGAAACGCATGACTCCCCAAATATTTCTCACATTATTATTTTTTTTGCGGTTGTAGCATACCATTTTATGGTCAATGGTGAAGCCTTTAGAAATGCGTAGAAACCGAGCCCCAGCCAGGCTTATAATTCATTTAGAGATTAGATTAGGCCTAAAAATGCACCAGCTCAGCTTGATCAATTGCAGCCGAAGAAGTTTTTTTTTGGAAAAAGTCTGCAGCCGAAAAAGGTTAGTTCTCTCGCTTGATCTATCGCCTCACGGCCGGGTCAAAACGACCAAATTATAGGCAAGGAGAGAAGAAAAGCAAACGAGGACTGGAAGAGGAGATAATCACGGACAAGTTCATGACGGGCATGAGAAGGCTGTAGAGCATCTGCCGCCTGTCCAGCTCATCTTCTATCGTTGGCATTAGCTTCCTCTCCCCCGCCGACGTCCCCGAGCTGCATGCACACATTGATTAAGAAAACGTCAAATAACCTATTAACTAATCAATCAATCATTCGATCATTCGTGCACGATTACACTTGGACCAGTGAGCTGAGCCAATGGCCAAGCCATAGAGGATAGCTAGTCAAGGGTATATACAAATTTAAAAGACTAACAAACGCAGAGAAAGAGAGCTAGCTAGGCAAGGCACCTACCTGGTCAAGAATTCGGAGATGGGGTGGGAGGAGATGATGTTGGCAAGGTCGCCGTTGGCGATGCGCTCGATCTCCGGGCGGATGTCCTCGTAGGTGACCACCGGCACTCGCGCCTTGAACATCTCACGGTCGGTCCGCCCCTCCATGCCGTGCCGGCTGAGGTACTCGGCGCCGTTGTTGCGCTCCAGGATCGCCGCGAGCACCTTCTCCTGCACGGCGTCGAACCCCTTGGTCATCTCCTCGATGAGCTCCAGCTTCTCCGCGTCCCGCTCGCACGCGGCCACGCCCATCGCCGTCGCCGGAGCCATAGCACACCACACGACCAAGGAACCCAACGAAACGGTTGCGAGGGCTAGCTAGCTAAACGGCCTTTGTTGCTGGGAACGTTGTGTGCTGGTGTTTCTTGCTGGCTTTGCTCTTCTCGCTCGCTCTCGTTTGCAGCGGGTGATGGGAGGAGGCGGTCGCTGGGGGCGATATATATAGCGCGGGGGAGGGGGCGGGAGCCATGCACGTCGGGGGAGGCAGCGGTGAGGCAGGGCGTGGCCCACGCGGGCGTCACTGTCCGAGCCCGCCGGGGCACGTGGGCCCTCCCTGTCGGCCCTGTCAGAGGGCGGCGGGCCCCGCGACGCGACTCGCTGCCGGCGCGTCCGGCCGGGGCCATAGGCGCTGACGACGAGCGCGCGCACGGAAGGGTTTTGGATGGTTCGGTGTGTCGCGCTCGCGCTGCTTGATTTACGGGATCCGATGATCTGGTAAGGGCATATGTAGTGTATATAATCCAAGAGGTTTTAAAATGAGTTCTATCTAAATCTTAAGGCTGACTCCATAATATATATAATCCAAGAGACTTTAAGACGATCCCACTTGGCAGATAAAGAAAAATTGTATTTTAATGCTTGTGGTCAGGTTTTTAGCTTGAGGACCAGCCTTAAGCCTTTTTTACTTATAGCCTGCTTAAGGTCATCCCTGTAATGTATAAGGTTGACCTTAAAGTGGCTTAAGATCCTATATTTTTATACACTATAGATACCCTAAGAGTAGTTGCGCGACATCGGATAGAAAATCTAGTGATCTAGGAGGGTGTTGCTTCGGTATGTGTCGACACCACTGTGCACCATGCATCAGAGTGCATGTGCTAGTTAGTAGGCTCTAGCTATTCTTTTTCGCTTTTTTTGGCTTTTGAATTTGTTTTTTCGGAAGCTAAAACAAAGAGAATGAAGATTGGTTTCTTCAAATGGTTTTTTGAATTTAAAAACATATACACCGTCTATGTTAATATTTTTATCATCTTGAAAAATATAGATAAAATCAATTTAAGTCTAAAAAAATAGAGCCAGTATAAAGTTGTAGGCAAATGAAGGTGGACAGGAGACTGGAAAGACAAATAGGTTTTCTCTTCCTTCGAGACATTTGGAGTGGAGATGCATGGAACGAGGAGGCATTGACTTGAGGAATTTCCACGGGAATATTGTCGTTTTGCATCATCTTTTTCTCTGTACAAAGTGCACCGAAAGATTGCATATAATTATTAATAGGAAATCAAATGACCTTTTCAAATTTGCGCCCGTGCACACGTGGTGTCCTTTCACTCTCTTTTTATCCCCTTGTTGTTTGCAAGAAGAAATTGTTCTTGGGAACCAATTTTACAATAGTAATAGAAGTTGGAAATTAATGCTGTGTTTGGTTTGGAGACGTGGTGGGACAGGATGAGGGACGTCCCCGTCCCACCGATTCCAGGGGATGGCGCGGTCCCCTTTTTTCAGTGTTTTTAACCATCCCATCCCAGTAACTCGGATCCAAACACCATGCTTTTAGGGATGAACCTGTCCCGTCCCCCATGATCCCAGGAACCAAACACACGATAAGTGTGAGTGTTCGTCCAAAAAAGAAAGTTACAGTGTGAGTGTGTCTATGCACGTGTGACTGTGTAGATTTCTACAAGTAGTGGAGCAGCCACTTTGGCTTGGCATGCGCCGAGTCACCGCCCTAACCCCCGTCGACCACCGCCCTAGCTTGGCCCGAGCCGAGCCACCGATCATCGCCTTGGCATGGCCCGCAGCCCGCGCTGCTCTGGCTTGGCCTACGCCAAGCCGCCACATTGGCTCCACCGGTCACTGCCCTGGCCTCCGCCCGCCGCCGTCGCCCTGGCCTGGCCCGCATCGACCCACCAACCACTGCCCTGGCCTAGTGGCCCCCGTCGGCTCGACTGCTTGATTATGACTCTGTGCGCCATCGGCCGCCACAAAGGAGAGTAGGGTCGAGACTTCACTCGAGTGTCCTCAGTTGCAGCCTATGGGTGTGTACCACATGCTCTAATTTTTCTTGCATACAGATTGATGGGATGGATCTGTGAGGATTTGTTGCTAGTTGCTACTTGGGCCTTGTGCTTGGTCGTTGTGGGCCGACTGGACGAAAAGCTTATCATCTTCCTCTTCTTCTTCTATTTTCCTCTTCTCCTTTAGGAGTTAGAACCTCCGACCTCCATTTCCATGGACCATGTCTAGCCAGTGGTGGTGAGGTTAGGGGGTGACTTCGATGAAGGATAGGCTTCAACCTGATGAAGCTTATCCGGTGGCCACACTTGGACAACGTCCATCGATCAATGATCTCTTTATGTGTGATTGGAAAGAACCAAACGTGTTTTTCGTGTCCATCCAGGCTTACATGGCCTCTACGGAAGTGACACTGTTTCGCTCGCTGACTGTAGTGCATACGTTAACATCGTTAACGCCTCATGAATAGCATCCAAGTCGTTGTTCCTTTCAATTAAGTTCCACCTAGACGCTCGAGTCAAATTTGATGGCTATGGTTTGGCGTCGAGCACCTGTGTGCCCAATCTATGCCCCTTTTTTTTTTTGCGAAGAATCCAGGTCATATTTTGGTAATTGTTTTGATTCATTCCGATTTTACCTTCAGTAACTAGTCTACCATTAAGTCAAAAACAGACAAAAAAAAAAGCCTAGTCTAACACAATTAATTGAACAGTCCAAAGAGTGAGGTCCGGTTTTAAAAAAATTAACGGTTTCATAAAGAGTGAGGCCGTCCGTAGCCTCAGCGATTTTGGTGAAATTTGTGTTGCCAGGCTTGACCCCGATCGTTGACTTGAACACTTTAACTCGTAGTACATCTTATTATTTCCAGGAAAAAAATTACTGCCTGGCTGGCTGCAGTCTTGGCATGGAACCATGCATGCCCCACTGGTGCAGCACCAGGATCAGGAACCACCCGCCTCGAAACAGCCGGCGCAGAGTGGAATTCGTAGCTCGTCGTCATGGGCGCACCGCGCACGTACCGTATACCCCGCTCGGCCAGGGGATTTAACTCGATTTAGGGCCTGTTTGGATCGCCTAGAACTAATTATTAGTTCACTAGTTGGTGGACTAAAAATTAGGTGACTAAACTTTAGGTGACTAAAAATTAGTCAAGTGCTGTTTGGATACATGGACTAAAAGGTGGCGACTTTCATGGGCAAAAACATTTATACCCCTATATTTGTTAGTGTGTTCCATGTGGAGTAGTGGAGAAAGGGTAGCGGGGGTATTTTTGTCTTTTGCTGTTTGGTACCACCTTTTAGTCCACAATTAGTCCACATTTGCCAACTAATGAACTAATAGCTAGTTGGGGATGAACTAAAAATTAGTCCAGGTATTAGTTCACCTGTTTGGATGGACTAGACCTAAACTTTAGGTGACTAAAAATTAGTCAAGGGATCCAAACAGGGCCTTAGTCGTAAACGCACAGGCCAGGGCGCGCCGCGCGCGTACGTACCCACGCACACGCGGAAGCAACGCGCGGCGCGAGCGGCCGGCAACGTTATGCTCTACTCCAGATCGAGCCGCCGTGGTGTACGAGAACTTTTTTCCAAAAAAAATAATCTATATTTTATTAGAAATAACAGAAATATATTCATGCAAATATTTTTTTTTACAGAAATAGCCTCCAGTCGCTCAACCTTTGAATACTAGACCCTATCACCCAACGACCGTTTGATGCACAAGCAATCAGTGTGCCATTGAGCGATATAATTGTAGTTGCCGAACCGTCAGGCAACTGCTTCCAATCGCCCAATGGTTAGGCGACTGCAAATCCAGTCACCCAAACCTTCAGCGACTGGAGGCACATATAAATCAGTCGCGCAGCCGAGCCCCATCATTTCTTCTACCCACGCCGTGCGGTGAAGAGAAGGTGGAAGGGAAAGAAAGAAGAGAATAGGAGAGGGGAGAAAAAGAGGAGAGGGGAGAGGGAGAGGGAGAGGAAAAGGGAGAGATTCCGCAACTTCCATTAGATAAAGTTTTTTGTATGTTGTAGCCAATATTTTTGTATAAGGTAATAGTTTATTTAGTGTATAATTAGTATCCATAGAAAATTGTAGCTGTACAAAAGAATAGTGTAACTTTGGTATAGAAAATTTAGTCAATGTAATTATAGAAAATTAGCAGCCATAGAAACCTATAGTTGTATATAATTTAATGAACATAGTTGTAGAAAATTAGTATTCGTAGAAAATTAGCATCCGTACAAAATTGTAGTTGCAGAAAATTAGTCAATGTTATGTACGAATTAAGCATTTGTAGAAATTTATAATTATTCAAAATTCAGTCAATACTTTTGTACAAATTAATTAGTTTGCTTTGTACAAAACAATAATACGTAACATTTATGATTAATTATAAATGAATGTAATATCATTAGTACATTAAAAAATCATGTATACCGTTATAACTGGTATATTGGTATTTATATCAATATGTCACGTTCGAAATCTGGTATACTGGTATATTGGTATATTGGCATGTATGCGTTTTCCGTGTGCCATGCCTATGGATGAGAATTGTGCGATGTTCTTAGGCGAGGAAGGCTGTGAATAGATTTGAGCTACTGTTATAGAAATTATGCAAGTGTTATTTCATTACATGTCAAATGCTATTTACAATTCCATTTGCAAATTATTATTTATCGATATTGCAAATAAAATTTACTTCATACTGAAAATAACTTAGCATATAGCCTCATCCTTTGATAGCCTTGCATATATGTATAATTTTGCGATACACTATAAGTTTTGCCGAGTACGCAATGTACTCAACGTTACTTAAATTATTGTTGATCAGAGAATGAAGAATAATACATGCCAGACGACGCGTACTTTGCCCCCGTCATTGGGGAGTTTGACTATGGATTTCTCTAGGGCCTAATCCCCCAGTCGGTTGACTGTGGCTATGGTGGCATACCACCAGATGCTTATGCTTATTCATTTGTCTTTCACTACAATTTACTTTTGACTTTGGTATTTACTTGACCGGTCAGTCATGCTGTAAAACTCTACTATGCATCATTTATGTATTCACTCCTTTGTTATAAAATGAAAATATATGATATGTATAGATGTAATTTCAATGTTATAAATATATATACTAATTACTGATCATGAAATTAGTATAAAAATACGTATGAGGGCTACAGAAGTCTCCAATGCCTGAGGATTGCCTTACGTCCGGAAGCTAGCATTTTTCATAAGAATATTACGAACTTTGAGTTCATATGTACCAATTGTTACCATCCATGGATTATAGAGATATGTGCCAAAAATCTATTTTTCGTGTAGTCAGCCAATAGACAGAGAGAGAAAATATCATGTACAGCAGATGTGCAGTACATGTGGGACCACGTCTCACCAGCCTTAGAGCAAGTCTTATAATCTGACCTTGGTGGTGTATGAATACTTCTGACTCACTTTTCACCCTACTTATATAGTAGTTCTGACGGTGAAGGTGTATGACCTACCCCTTCCTCTCACAAAGTTTCTTGGTTCTTGTGCTTCATCTGGCTGTAAGCTTACAGCCCACCTCTCTTCTCTCTCCTCCACCTCAGCATACAGCCAGCTTACAGCCTCTTAGGCCAGTCTCAATGGAGTTTCATGGAGGGTTTCATGCACATTAAATATGGTGCCACATCAGCCAAAAGAAGCTTTTTGCATGAAACTAGGAGGAGAGAGAAGGAAAACGTTTCATCCCCATGAAACCTTTGAGCGTTGTTTCCAAAACGTTGGTAAACGTGTGAAATTCCCACTGAGAGCCTTGTTGGGTTTCATCCCGTGCGAGCGTGCTTCTGATTGGAGAAGAGAAGGAAGAGGGGACCACAGAAAGGATAAAATAACCTATGAAACCGCGCAATGAAACTATACACTGAGAGAAAAGACTTGTTTCATGTTTTATCTTATATCTTGGAAACTGAAAGGTGAAATCTTACATTAAGACTGGCCTTATAATACTTGCTCAATCTCTCACTCACCCTCTATCGCTCTCTCCCCGTCTCACACACTCTCTCTCTCTCCTGATCCGACAGGCCAATCGACGCAGCGGGCGGTGAAAAGACGAGGAGGTGGGGACCACCGCTCCGGTGAGTGGCGGTGACCTCGAATAATTGGCAAATGTTTGCAAAATAATTTTTTCTCTGATGAAAAATTGTGTATTTGTACACGGTATGATGTGTGAGTTGTATATGTTATGGTATAGTGTATGTATCTATGTGTATAGTACTTGTATATGTATGATTTCCAAAGACAAAAGACAAACGGGTACGTAGAGGGAATGGTGAGATTAATGCGGAGGGAGAGATGGTGGGTTCCCGTGTACTTTATTCTCTTGGTAATCATTGGTCATTTCCTCTCCACTTATTTCCTAAATCAAGAAAGCCCAGAAAATAAAATTACGTACACTAATCTTGATGCACGCTGTGTGGCTAAGATTATAGTAGCAGCTACACGTGACTGTAGATCGGCATTTTCAGCTGCATGCTGTAACAAATTGGTCATCCGTGGGCATCTCCTAATGCATGAATACTTGTTTTCGCAAGGAACATAAAGGTATGGACGTAGCCAAGATAGCGTACTTTTTTTGCAGATAGGCTGTCAGCTCTCGACTCTAAAATTTAGAAGCCAAGTACAATAGAATATTTACTTAATCGTGCCAGCATTAGGAACCAAATACAGGATGGCCGTTGATGCGAAAAGAAGCAACATATATAGAGGATTGTGAAACGAGTAATAGGCCATTGCCCGTTGGTTTGAGTGCTTCTAAAAGTTTCCTTTTTCTTTAGAATACATGTACGCTCCAAACAATCTTTTTTTTAAAAAAAATCAATGGAGCACCAATTAATTTACTCCCTGTTGAGTAGAATCAACTCAAAAAAAAAAAACAAAAGAAGATACACCTTACATACTCAATAGAGAATGCCCGGTTGGTTGGTAAATCTCTATTGAAATGATAAGGCCTGTAGTCTATGTCTCTATATTTCTTAAAGTTCATATGGCTGCTTTCTTATGACTTGTTTTAATTAGAAACCGAGTCAAGAAAGATAACTTATTCTGTCTTTTTCTCAAAACTGTGGTAGCTAGTAGTACAAGAGCTCCCCTGTCATTCATTTCTTCTACAAATCAAACAACTTAATTACACCCCTGAATAAAAATATACCTAATTGGTGAATGGTGATAGCTTATTTAATTTCTCCCTGCTCATTTGGGCTTTTTTCTATAGATTATAGCTTATTTTCACTGTTGGCACTGTAGTTGGCTTATTTACACTATTGTTGCTAGTAGTTTTTTTGACGTAATTAAATTTAAAAAATAAAAAATAAGTTAGCCCATCATGGATAATGCAAAGAAATACGAGAAAAAAAGAAAAAGACAAAAAACCAAAAAAATGAAAATAATAAATTAAAAGTTAGAAGTCGAAAGCTGAAACTCAAATGAGCGGACAAGACCCAAACATAGTTTGTTTAGAAAAGACAAGAAGACTATGTCTAGTAACAACATCATGATCAAGTTCACCCCTACCGTTCCAACTGAACCAATTACGATTCCCACTCCACCTGATGTCTGTTGGATGGATCGTCGTCCATACATACCAAGTCAATATCTAAAACATGTACACGTAGCTGCTGGAAGTATATGCCAGCACCTGGACATACGCTGCAAATCAGTACATGGATCCGTCCATTAATTCCTGCACGACTCACGAGCAAGCGGACGAAAAACTAAAGCAATCATTCATGCGTGACACATGCGTTATGCCAAAATTTTCGAGAGGTCGCTATAGGGAGATCTGAGGCAAAGATGTTCTGTTGGCCAAAGACAATGCGTGTGATAGCCAAACGACGAGCCGGTCCGCTGCAACTTGCGAATATGCAATAGCCGCTTGGCCTCGTTAGCTACGGGGAATCCCTCAACCTCCTGGATCAATTAACTACGCCCCATAATAAGCTAGTTTAAGCTAATAACCATCGTTGGCCGGGAGAGGAGCGAGTGATTAGAGGGATTCCCTAATTAGCTACGAAAGCTTAATATTTTGCTCAATTTGCATGCATGCCGTGCTTTCAAACCAAGGATATTAAACGGCAGCTTCATCAAGGTATGTATACTTCATTTTCTTCAACGATGCAGAATGACCAAACTAGAGGCACGTACAACTAGCAGCAGTGAAGTGCGAAGAAACTAGTTATATTCTGTCCTATTCGAAGCTGGTTCCATTACCAGGCGCATTGGAAAATTCTTCCTCCAGACCAGGAATAGGCGCAAAATCTGTAGCTCTTTTAGCATCTCAACATTGGCATGTGAACTCTCGAAAAGAAGAGACCAATTTTCAGAAGGACTGGCACGTGGGACCGAGATCGCCATGCTCAATTTGAGCAGCTTGATTTCTTTCACGACATGCTCTGGTCCCGGGTTTCTTCCTCCGGGATTTGTCGGCTAGTTGATTCTCGAAATAAGGTCAATTCCAGGAATCCATACAAATACGAAAGGGTATTTTATCCCCTACACCAAAGAAGTATGTTGAAAACCGGTCTGGCATAAAACGGCATGGAATACATCGCATCAACCTGGAAGCATTAGCCGATCTGGTACGAGATTGAGCTTAAAGCTGAATATGCATGGAAGCCCAAATCCTCTCTCGTTCCAGGGTTGGATGCAACATTTCTATGTTATAGATAGGTGAGTTGAGCAAGTGGAATGGCTTTCTCGAAATTCTAAGAGCGATCGACTCTTTTGAGAAGGAAGATCCGAGAGGAGTATGAACCAAGACCGGAAGATCAAACAGATAGGTTCGAATCTTCTCGGAGATCTCTTACTCTTTCACCTCGAAAACCTTCTCTCCCGCTCAAAGGTGGCATGGGCTTGGAAGCAGCCATCCTTTGAAGAAAGCGAAATTAATAATTGTGGTTAAGCGAGGCGTTGGCGTTGGACTGGCTAGCTAAAGCGCCTTTGTTATGTCCTAATTGGCGCCGTGTGTTGCATACTGAAAGCAACCGCGGATCCGATCGAGGCAAAACAAACTCTCTAAAGTGTCAACTCCAACAGAAGAAAAAAATTAATGGACGAGTCCAACGGCGCGTCAACGAGTGCTGGTTTGTTGCCATCACGATCGAGTTCTCGGTCGGCAAGCAAGGAACAAATAGGGGAGGAAAGGGATGGGGTTAAATGTTTGCAATTTCGTGATCTCGATCTCTATGCCTTTCTGGTTGCCATCAATCAAATGATGTTGAGTTCTTGGGGCAAAAAACAATCAATCAGCTGATGTTGAGTTCTTGGGGGAAAAACAATCAATCAGCTGATGTTGAGTTCTTGTGGGGGGAAAAACAATTAGCTGATGTGTCAACATGGATAGCTACGTGATCGATTGCCTTTTAATTATGATCAGTGAGTTCGATATATCGATTAGAGATCGATCGAATCAAGTTAGTGTTTAGTTTACAAGGTGTAGGTGGATAGTGGTATACTTGATTAGCCCCGAGTCCTTCACGTACGTCGCTTGACTTCGTGGCAGGATTGTCTTAGCTTTCCTTAGCATTTTTGGGGGTCCTTGAAGTGGCAGGATGATAGAGTACTCACTATCCTAATCGGCTGCCCCTAATCAAGCCTTTGAGTGACATCAGTGGGTTGATTTCACGGTGCAACTGGCGGTGGTTGAGCAAGATGGGCGCTGCTAGTCCATGCGTGACTGCCTTTAGATGAACGCAAGGCGAAAATTTGGCTGTCTTATTTGGATACAACGACTTTTCCACTTTATCTAATGAAGAACCAGGCCTTTTACCACCGTCAATTGCAGATTACATTTAATTTAACTAGGATAATATGCAATGCAAGGCCCATTTTTACTATGATAAACGCTCAATTATTGCGATTCGACTTGGACCGACTCTTCAAGGAGAGGCAATGTCTTGGAGCTATTATGTAGTGCTTCTGTAAACCAGGCAAGGTCAAAAACACATTTTCGGCTCTTTTGCAATTTATGTTACTGTATTTGGGGCTGTGTAGGTATGGAACGAAAACGAATACGTGGTACCGTTGGGTCATTGGTTCAATTAACCTGAGCAAGAGTAGTACTATTTGATTGTAGTTGTACAACAGAGTCATTTCTAGTCCTATCTCAGTTGCAACGGCGACCTACGCCCTACTTTCGAGGCCGCATTAACAACTAGAAAGGTTTGATCGTGTCGGGCGACACTCCTGTTCCTCTGCCCTTAAAAAAACACTCTTGATTCCTCTCTATTACAATTCTCCAACCCTAAGACAGCCATTACAACCTAAATTCTCAATGCATGCATAGCCTCGACTAGATAGTGTTCGGTCCGTAGCCGCTGTGTAGTCTCACGTTGGGGCTGCATCCGAACCGAGTCAAAATACGCCCAGGAAAAGCCCGACCGCATCAAACATCCTGTCCAGTCCAGCCCGGCGAGGCGGCGAGTCCAATTCGGCGCCCAAACTCCAACGCGCGCACCGGCCTCCGCCAAAAGACAATAGCCACGCTGCCTGCTACGACGACGCCGTCGGTCTACCGCCTACGCGGCTGCCTACGCTACGCCGCGCTAGGGATCGAATGGATGGATCACCGCTGTTCACGTGGGTGCCGGCTCCCAGCGGCTGCCCATGTGAAGACCCGGCGCGCGCACGATATTCGCTGCGTGCGCCGTCCCGCCGCGCGTGCCGCCCACCCACCCGCGGGTCGCCGTCGTCACCCGGCACATCGGACTATTGGAGAGCGACGTACGCTTTGCACCGCGGGCAACGTGCCCCGATCGCGCACGCGGCGGCGACCTTCCCGCGACTAACGCGCTTACATTAACCACGGCCTCAGGCACGCTGTACGACACCGTGACGTGAACCGGTAGGTGCATAAACTCAACACACGTCGGTACTCGACGTTTTCTAATTAATACTTGTTGCGAACAATATTTGTCCGAATAAGTACTGGTTAGAATCCTCTTGAGTACCCCCCCCCCCAACTCGGGCAGTCTATCATGGGCCCATATTCTGACAGGTCTACCAATCCACCGTACATCCACACATGCGGAAGATAGAGAACAACCGACATATCCAAGTCACTGAAAAAAATTACACGGATCTACCAAATAGTCACGCCTCAATGACTACCTCCACGTGTACCAATTATTAGAACCAACAAGATGTTTTTCTATCGACTATAACTATCACCACTTCGGCGCTATATAAGATTTATTCGAACAGCAGTACTGAACAGATCATATTGTAATACATTCACGCTCATTGTTCTTCAATGAGCACCCCGTGTAACACATTTTAAGCCAAAGAGATATTCCATCCGTGCAGTCTCTATCATCGCCTTCCCTCGTTTATTTCGTAAAATCGACTACTAAATCATCAACAGTACTCCAAACAGCACATTTACATACGTGGAGTGTCATGGCGGTGAGAGTTAGAGAGCAGTAACCGAAACCTTGACTAGTCAGTGCATGAAACTCGACGCATGCAAAAACAAAGTCCAAGTGGAACACGGTGGTTCGGTGTAACAGCGGTGAATGGGATCCTGTGGTCCTGCGCTGCACCGTCGAGTCCTGACTTTCGAGTGAGCTACACCGGCACACTAGCTACGAACTGAAACCGATCGAGTGGGAGGGGACAGCACGGCTCTATAGCCATGCGACCAAGGGACACCTACGGGATGACAAGCGAACAAGGATCTCCTCCTTGTCCTAGCTGATAGCCGTGGTGTGTGGCCTGAGTGCCTGATGGGAAGACAGGTCGAACCAACCCTATGACCAAAACCCACGAGACGTTGCTGTCCTCGCAACATACGGGCCCCACGAGCTGTGTTAATCCAAGTGATCTGAGTATCTGACTGCCCAGTCCTAATCAGGGTATCGTTACCTTAGAGACCCGGATGAAAATAAACTAAATCTTCTATATATTCTAAGTTAGTTACTTAACTATTAGCTAGCACACACCATATAATAATATCAAATATTATATCCATACATGTGTATAAGTAAAATAATACTTAATACTACATATACAGTCATAAATAGATCTTACGATCAAGTTTTACAGAACGAGCCAACAGGCCAAGTGTGTTTGTTCACATAAAGCAGCAAAAAATAAATAAATCAAAAAATAGTCTTTATGATTTGCTACAAACAATCGACTGAGGCTAAACCTACTCCTAACCATCGTCTCCATACATCGGGTCAGCGTTTTCATCATCTAAATTCACATATTAAGCAACCACGAGTACAAAAGTACTCAACAAGTCCCTATACCAAATGCAAGTATATAGATGCAGTGTTGACAAGGGAATGTTTTAGGGTTCTTTTAGCGGAAGGCAAAATTTTAATGTAAATACCATAATTAATTCGCAAACTTATGACTTAGTCATTTTAAACCAAAACCAAGGTGTCCAGTTTAGTTAAGTTAAGAAAACGAATTCTTCTCATAGTTGTCCACCATATCTGTCGTAGGGATGGCCCCCACCTAAATCCAGCAGGCCTGGTAGGAGATTATAAGGCCCAGAATAGGCCATGTGTAATGACATAACTGCCCCCAGAGGGGATAACCAGATGTAAGGGTATAACTGTAAAAGCACTCCTCATGTGTATATATATATGAGTACAAGCCATGGGGAGGACCCCAGGCCATTACATTCATCTTCATCACTCTCCACTACCATCTCTCTCTGTTTGGTGCAGCAGCCACAACATTGGCGCCGTCAGTGGGAGGACGAGAGCAAGCTGAAGACCAAGAAGAAGGATGGCACCAAAAAAGCTTCTTGGGCGGAGGAAAGAAGGCGGCGGGCGGGCGTCGTATGAGTACGGGGCCGGCATCGGCGGCGGCGCGAGTGGAGACGCAGCGCGATGGCGAAGACGCGTCGGCGTTCGCGCGGTGGCGACCAACCTCGTCACCGGCACGCGGCGACCAACCCGTCACCGGCACGCGGCGACCCGCCCGTCACCGGCTGCGCGGGGCGAGACCCGCGATCGAAGACGCGTCGGCGCGTGCGGCGACAACCGACCGTCGGCGCAGCGGCAATGACCTCGCCGCCCCATCGCAACCCTCGCCGGCGCGCGGACCGGCGGTTCGAGATAGCCACGACGGAGCGACCGGCAGCTCGGGACCTCGCGACGCGGTCGTCCCCGCGCCGATCCGCCCGTTGGGAGCACCGGCGACCCCGCCCGCACAGGCGGGGGAAAGCGCCCTACTGGCGGCCCTCAACGCGTTCCAGCGGGAGCTAGGGGACCTTCGCGGAGCCATCCGAGATATGCAAGAGGCTCGGAGCCAGGAGGCCACGCCGGCAATCGCGACCGAGCCCACGCCGGAGAGGGCGGACAGTCGCGAAGCCCCCACGTCTAGCCGCGTGCCGCCGCGGCGCGTAGATCCGGAGTCCCCACTTTCGGCGGGGCTGCAGCAGGCGGCATGGCCCGAAGACTTCAAGTTCCCTAGCGCCGTCGACTCGTACAAAGGCGACATGGACCCCCGGGAGTTCGTGCGCGTGTACGAAACCGCGATCGAAGCCGCGGGCGGAGACGACACCACGAAGGCGAAGGGACTCCCCCTCGCGCTACAAGGAGTGGCGCTCTCTTGGTTCTTTACCATAGAGCCGGGCTCCATCTACGCGTGGGAGCGACTTTCGTCGCCTTCACAACAACTTCCAAGGAAACTACGTCGACCGAGTCAACGCGACCAACTCTTTCTTTGTGAAGCAAAAACCCTCGGACAAGCTCCGGGACTACTTCAAACGCCGCCAAGATTCGATGCCAAGTGAAAGATGTTAACGAAACCACCATCGTTAATGCAGCCATACAGGGCCTTCGCCGGGCCGATGGCGAGTACAACGCGCAAAGCCAATCAAGGCGGTGGCGAAACTCTTCGACAAAATGGAAGAGTATGCCCGGCGGAGGAAGGCGCGCGCGAAGACAAGGTGGCGACTCGACACCAACCAGGCGGAGCCTCGGCAAAGCCAAGATCCGCCGAAGGCGGTTCTTGAAGGAAAACGTGGCGAGTCGTCGAGGGCGCGCCGACCGCGAGGGCGCCTCGCATAAGGAGTCGTCCGATCAGCCCAGCGCGGCGGCGAGTCGAGTGAAACCGACGTCCTCGACATCGGCGGGTCGGCGAAGGTGCTCCCGCGGCCGAGGCGGTCGGGGCGCCGTGGCGGGGCGCGACCGTGGCGAGGCGCGATGATAAGGGTCGTGGAGATTACGACGACCAGGCATCGAGGCGTAGTGCGTAGTCCACGGCGCGGCAATCATGATACCGCGCTGCACCTCCATCGCGGCGCTCGCGGCAGCGTCGCTAGGGGCGAGAACCGGAGGCGCGCCGCTGCGGTGGCCCACGTCGAATTCCATACGAGGCCCCGTGCGGTGCACAGCGCAAGGGATGCAACCCAGAAGGCACCTTACGGATCAAGCTCACGTCTGGCAGCCTCGGGAGGGCCTCTTGTCGCTGCGAGCCCGGGCGCAACCTACCGCGAGTCGTGCGTCATATCCGAGGCTCTGCGCTGGAATTCACCTCGGCACGGCAGCAGAAGGCCTATGCGCGAAGACTACATCACGTGGCGGCATACCCAGCGCAAGCACCGCCGAATTGGGCGCAGCACGAAGTTACATTCACACCCGACGACACCCAGGGTGTGGATTTCCCTCATCAGGACCCCCTGGTCATCCGGGTCACTATCGCGGGATGCGACATGGGGCGCGCCTTGGTGGACGGCGGTAGCTCCGTGAACGTATTGTTTGCGGCGGCTTTCGACCAGATGGGGATCCCTCGAAGCCGCCTAGGGCCCTCGGGAATCCCACTGCAGGGCTTCGGCGGACAGCCCCTGCGGTATTGGGCCAAATAGGTCTTCAAGTCTCCTTCGGCCAAGATGACAATGTGCGGGCCGAAGATGCCACCTTCGACGTGGTCGACCTTCCGTACCCCTACAATGCCATATTAGGGCGCCCAATCCTCAACTCCTTCGACGCGGTACCACATCACGGCTATCTATGCATGAAGATCCCGGGACCCTGGACCATCATCACCGTCCGAGGCGACCAGGATATGGCTCGGCGCATCGAGCCAGGTACCAGGTGCCCGCGTCGCGAAGCCCAACGGCGCTCCTAGAGCTGGCGTCACCGCACGGAGCTCCGCGGGGCCCCTCACAGGCGCCTGGGCGGGCCCTGGAGATGTCCAGCGACTAGAGGCTTCGGCCGCACCAAAAGCAAACGGTTAGTATATCCATCTTTTGTAGGTGCTCACCCGCGCAAACGGGGATGTAATGAAGATCGCCGCTTGTCGCTAATCTTTCTTTATCACGCGCAACTACGCGGTGAAGGCGCGCGCTTAGCCAAGCGTTAGCCAAATCGCGCGCGTTCGCGTGTGCACTCGCCGTAAATCGGGGTCGCGAAATTGAAGTCGCGCGTTCGCGTGCACTCGCCGTAGCCAAAAGGTGACGGGCACGAGTATAAACAAAGACGCGCGTTCGCGTGTGCACTCGTCGTAGCGTGGTGCGGGCACGAGTATAAACAAAGACGCGCGTTCGGCGTGTGCACTCGCCATAGCGAGTGTACGGATCGAGTATAAATCGAAGTCGCGCGTTCGCGTGTGCACTCGCCGTAGCCAAAAGGTGGCGGGCCCGAGTATAAACAAAGACGCTGCGTTCGCGTGTGCACTCGCCGTAGCGGGTATGGGGTGAGTATAAATCGAAGTCGCGCGTTCGCGTGTGCACTCGCCGTAGCCAAAAGGTGACGGGCACGAGTATAAACAAAGACGCGCGTTCGCGTGTGCACTCGCCGTAGCTAGAAGTGCGGGTGAGTATAATCGAAGTCGCGCGTTCGCGTGTGCACTCGCCGTAGCCAAAAGGTGGCGGGCACGAGTATAAACAAAGACGCGCGTTCGGCGTGTGCACTCGCCGTAGCGGGGTATGGGGTGAGTATAAATCGAAGTCGCGCGTTCGCGTGTGCACTCGCCGTAGCCAAAAGGTGACGGGCCCGAGTATAAACAAAGATGCGTTCGCGTGTGCACTCGCCGTGGCAGTGCGGGGCGAGTATAAATCGAAGTCGCGCGTTCGCGTGTGCACTCGCCGTAGCCAAAAGGTGACGGGCACGAGTATAAACAAAGACGTGCGTTCGCGTGTGCACTCGCCGTAGCCAAGTGCGGGGCGAGTATAAATCGAAGTCGCGCGTTCGCGTGTGCACTCGCCGTAGCCAAAAGGTGGCGGGCACAGTATAAACAAAAGCGCGCAGAGGGGCGCCCTCGCGCGCACGGTCTACGGACTTTAAATAAGGCGTAGCGTCGAGTCCGCCTCGCACGCACGATCCACGGACTTTAAATAAGGCGTAGCGTCGAGTCGCCTCGCACGCACGATCCACGGACTTTAAATAAGGCGTAGCGTCGAGTCGCCTCGCACGCGCGATCCACGGACTTTAAATAAGGCGTGGCGTCGAGTCGCCTCGCACGCACCGATCCACGGACTTTAAATAAGGCGTGGCGTCGAGGTCCGCCTCCGCACGCACGATCTACGGACTTTAAATAAGGCGTGGCGTCGAGTCCGCCTCGCGCGCATCGATCTACGGACTTTAAATAAGGCGTGGCGTCGAGGTTACGCCTCGCGCGCGCAAGTCTCGGACTATAAAGGAAGTCGTAGCGTCGAGGTCCGCCTCCGCACGCACTAGTCCACGGACTCTAAATAAGACGTAGCGTCGAGGTCCGCCTCCGCACGCCCGAGTCTCCGGACTATAAAGCAAGGCAAAGCGCGGAGGTCCGCCTCCGCATACGTCAGTCTACGGGCTGTCCGTTCTAAGGAACCCTGGCGCAACTACTTCGCCAACGGTGGCATCAACACACAGCGCATATCCTAAAATGCCAGGAAGTTTGCATACCGGCAAAATCACAAGTACAAAGGTCCAACAACATCCCTGCCGCTCTAAGCCGCTACCCCGCGGGTTCGTCCTTAACACGCGCTAAAGCGGGGGCCTCGCTCGAAGAAGGCCGGCTCGCCCAAAAGTCCAGCGAGTCTTCGGCCCTTCGGCAGCGTCGAAGGCGTCGCCGGGTTGAAAGGTCAGCCGCACGAAGCCGGCCCCAGCAAGGAAGCTGCCCGGGATATAGGCGAAGGTCAGAATGCATGCAGCAAGTGTGTACTTTATTCACAAAGACAAGGAACAGTACAACGCACACCTACACCTAGGCACCACGGCGTCAGACCTGCGGGTTCCCGGCGCCTTCGGAGGGCCCAGCGCCGCCATCGTCGCGTCGAGGACCCGTCCAAAATGGCGAGGCTCCCCATCCCGTGGCGACTTTGGGCTCGATCCGTCGCGACATCCGGCCCAACGTAAGCCCGTTCGGTCGAAGAAGGGCCCGAGGGCAAGCGGCGGAGCGGGCGGCGCCGAACATTACTCCGACCCGCGGGCATCTCGGTGAGGTCATCGGTAGCGGCGACGTCGCGTACAACGCGGTCTTTGTGCAGCGCGCGCGCACACAAGCATGCCGGCGTGTACGCGCGCGGTGGTGCCGAAGG
Source organism: Dendrocalamus sinicus (assembly GCA_036346575.1). Classification (NCBI taxonomy): domain Eukaryota; kingdom Viridiplantae; phylum Streptophyta; class Magnoliopsida; order Poales; family Poaceae; genus Dendrocalamus; species Dendrocalamus sinicus. The sequence goes on along the minus strand of CM070641.1, from coordinate 47,606,496 downwards.
GCGTCGCCGCGTCGCGCCGCGGCGTTGGCGGCATCCACGACCAGTGGAGCGTCGAGACAACTCCTCCGGGCCGGCGCGCGCCGCACCTCGGCTACCAGCCCTTGAAGATGGCTCTCCAGCGCTTGCATGGCGTCCCACGCAACCACCGAGCGTCGCCAGCGTGCAGTTACGCTCGCTAGAGTCGAGGCAAGCTCGCCTTTTCCTTCTCTAGCGAGCGACTGCTCCGAGCCCGTCCGCTCCGCGCAAACCTCTGTTCAGCAGCTGCCGCGGCCGACTCCCGCACCGACGCAACAAGTCCCTCGGCGTGCGCCCTAGCTTCGGCACATTTCGCTTCCAGTTGGCGGATGCGGGCGTCTCCTGAGCAGAACGGGCGCCAGAGGCTTCGCCCAGCTCCTCCTCGACGGCCCGTAGCCTATCCTCGAGTGTCTTTCGGCTACGAGCGTAGGCCGTTTGCAGGGCCTGCCCCAGCACAAGTGTCTGTAGAAGGGAAAAGACTTAGCAAGCTCAGTTAAGCCAGGCGTGGTCGCATGAGTACTTACCCTCACTCCAGACACCTCGAAGGCGTCCTCAAGGCGCCCCGCCCCGTAGGTCTGTAACACTTGCGGGTCAACGCTGGTGGCCGCGTCATTCACAATCCCGCGCCACACCCTCAGCGTCTCCGGGGGCGGCACGAAGTCCGCGGGGCTTGGGCACCCGAAGGTCCCGTGTTCTGCCAAACGCTCCCCCGGGCGAGCAGCGCGCAAACAAGGATGCGGTGGCGCGCAAGGCGTAAAGTCATACACCAGATTAAGCCGGCCACCCTACCTTCGGTAGCACAAGGAATGGTACCGCCGCGGGCAGAAGCCTCCGCGTTCGGGGAAGACGACGGCTGTCCCTGCGCGGCGGGCGGTGTGGCCAGAGGGGCAGAAGGCGCATAGGCCGCAGGGTCCCGGTGCTTGCGCTGAGTCCCATAAGCCGATGCCCGAGGCCACGCGAATCCCGCGGTGTCGGTGGAGCTCGGCCGCACACACGGCCGTTTGGCGGGCGACCAGCAGCGACACCGCCAGCGCGGCCGTGGTTGGGAAGACCCGCGTTGCCGCGCGAAGCGAAGGTTCCACGGTGGCGATTGTCGCGAGGGCACCTCGGTTTCTGCTGCTGTAACAGAGCAAGACGGCCGCGGCTCCGTCGCGCCCCAGGGCGCCTCGGCACCACGGCGATCGCGGTCGAAAGCTCCACCTCGGCATCGCCCGATCCGCACGAGTCGCCTCGGTGACCGGCGGCGGTGAGTCTTCCCCCTCCGGCCGCCGCGGCAAACCCGCCGTCGGGATGCTCGCCAAGATACCTCGCCTCGGCGCTGCGCCACCAAGCCCGACCGGCATACCTCGCCGAGTCCGACTCCGCGTCCGCCGAGCCCTCGGAAACACTAGCAGCAGGTGCGGCAGGCGCCCCGCTGCGGCCCCTCTTCTGAGACAGGGCCTCCTTCTTCTTCTTCTTCGCTCCACCATCGTCTGGAGCGACACGGTCCGGCACGGCAAGGCCCAGGACCTCGCACACGCGTTTATTCGCCTGACCCGCCTTGGCGATAGCGACGCAGCACGCTCGTGCTCCCTAGCGGTGTACGGCCCCAGGAATACGCGCGCGGCTTGCTCCGCCTCCTCCAAGGAAATCCCTGAAGCAAAGGAGAGTAGCATCAGCATACAATGCATTCCGCGTGAACAAAGGAGGGACGCGATCGAGGCTTACGAGGACCGGGCGGCGCCGGCAGCGAGCAAACCTATGGCGAAACATTGTCATCTCGACGCCTCTCGGCGGCAAGACGCCAGTCGTACGCAAGCGGTGCCACACCGTACATCACATATTCTTGGCGAGTCACGCATGTTGAGGCGGGCGGCCACGCCTCGAGCCGCTGACCTCCGCTTGTCCTCATTATCGGCGTTCGCCGGGAGAGGGCTTGAACGCGATTGGTCGGCTGTGCACTCAAGGCGCTCCGCTCTCCACACGGTAGTAGAACCACCGCTTCATCGATAAGACTCCCACTTCCCGCGAGTTGAGTTCGCGGGAAGAGCTTCTTACGACGGGCGAAGAATAAAAGTGGCGCTACCGGCTCGGCGGCCCCCGTCCTTCCGCCCTTGGGCGGCATCGTGCCTCGTGAAGATAGGCGACAGCGACGCGCTTAGCCAACACGCCCCGGCGCAAGGCCCGGTGTACACCGCGAGCCGGGCCATGGCGTTGGTCGATTGCGCCGACTCGGCCGAAGGTCCGCGACCGTCGCCCACTATAGCTGCCGCCGGGATCCGGAGCCCCGCGTCGAAAAAGGCGACGAATACGACCGCCTCCGACCTCTCGGGATGTGGTTCCGTCTCGTCGGCGGCAGGCAATCGTACCTCCTGGCGCCCGGACAACTTCCCCGTGCGCAGGAGCCCTTGGATCGTCTTCTCGGTCACGAGCGAGGGGCCTAGCTCGCTGGGGAACGTGCCCTCCTCCTCTGCCACCAGCCGCTCCTGGTCCGCTGCCGCCGGATCACGCTCTTGGAGCGCGTATTTCACCCCCAACAGCGAGGACCGCCGGCGAATGTCAGGGCCACCAACCGCCTGGCCGCGCTCGCTACTGGAGGCCATCACTTCCCACGGAGAGACTGAAGCGGCGAAGATAGTGCGAAGGTGTAGAAGGCGGAGCAGACAGGAAAGGGGGCGTAAAGGTGCGGGGACGCTGTTAAGGGGGGGCTATTTCAAGCCACCTCGCCCATACCGCCGCTACCGAAGCGTCGCAGCGATCCGCGTGCCGGATGCAACCGCAGCGGTGTAAAGGCCCGCCCCGCACGATTCCCCGTAACTGAAAGCGAAGGGTCGCGAAAGTCCGTGTACGAGGCGCGACCGCAGTCGTACAAACGCCCGTCCAGCGCAACGTCCCCCACCCAACGCTGGAAGGTCACGACCACAGGCGCCAAGGACCGTCACAGCACGGCGTTACCTAGCCGCTGGTATAGGCGCACCAATGGGCCAGGGGATCACAACAGCTCCGGCGCCGCGCCATTCACCGCCCGCCCCGTGTCCCCCCTGCCTAGGGAAGAGGCGAGCAGCTGCAAGCACGCAACCGTTCACATCCCGCCGCCCACCAGTCATAGGCCGTCGCGTGCCCCGAGCGCGTCGGGTCGCACAGTACGAGAACCTAACCCTGGCAGACCAGGGGCCGGCGTGATTTCAGGAACCTTTACAGCGCAAGACCGCATCGCAAGATCCCAAGTCACTGCCCACGTGGCGGTGTTCGCGGGCGACGGGCGCGGCGTCTCACCGACTGGCGCCAGGCCAGCGCCACCCGTTCGATGGGAAGGGGACGGAGCGCGCGCGTCTACGTCGACTAAGCGCCGGCCACGCCACCGTTCGGCGGGTAGGGGCGGAGCGCGCGCGTCTCGTCGACTAGGCGTCGGCCGCGCCACCCGTTCGATGGGTAGGGGCGGAGCGCGCGTGTCTCGCCGACGAGCGCCCGGCCGCGCCACCCGTTCGAAGGGTAGGGGCGGAGCGCGCGCGTCTACTTCGACTGGCGCCCGGCCGCGGCCACCCGTTCGGCGGTAGGGGCGGGCGCGCGCGTCTACTTCAACTTGGCGCCGGCCGCGCCACCCATTCGATGGGAAGGGGCGGCGCGCGCATCGTCGACTAAGCGCCGCCGCGCCACCCGTTCGATGGGAAGGGGCGGGCGCACGCGCGTCACGTCGACTAAGCGCCCGGCTGCGCGCCACCCGTTCGGCGGGTAGGGGCGGAGCGCGCGCGTCACGTCGACTAGGCGCCGCCGCCGCGCCACCCGTTCGATGGGTAGGGGCGGGCGCGCGCGTGTCTTTTGACCAGCGCCCGGCCAGCGCCACCCGTTCGAAGGGTAGGGGCGGAGCGCGCGCTTGCTTCAACAGTGCGGCCGCCGCCACCCGTTCGAAGGTAGGGGCGGGCGCGCGCTTGCCCGACCAGCGCCCGGCCGCGCCACCCGTTCAAAGGGTAGGGGCGGGCGCGCTTGCCGGCTAGGCGCCGGTGTAGGGGCGGGCGCGCGCGTCCACTTCGGAAGCGCGGCAAAGGCGGGGTCTTGTCTGCAAAATCTACCCGTTTTCCTTAACGCACCACCTACGCCGCATCAACATAAAAGGTATCTTGGCGGGCTCCATCGGGAACACCGATCGTAGGTAGGCTGTTAAGAAAAAGCAGGCGAACCTCGCCGCCGCCTCGGAGCGCGATACGTGGGCGAGCGCGGTGGTCGCCGATAATCGGCGCGATCAAGCTCCGGGAAAAATGGACCTCATACGTGCATCAACATTCCCCAAGCCGCTCGGCGTCACGGAATGTTGATGCACGGCAGCCCATTTAGGGAACAACTTCTATCACAATATGCGCAAAGCAACGCCGCACAGCGCCATATATACCCCAATCAAGACGGAGCCAGCCGGCGGAAGGCCAACCGGAGAGTCTAACCGCGGAAGTCCGCGCCATATTAATGGTCACGACGCCTCAACGCGCACCGCGCCAAGCACGCTGCACCACGTGGGCGGCGGAAGTCCGAGCATCGCAGCAAATAGCGCGCGTGCTGCCGACTCTGGCGTAGCCTCGGAAGTTTGGCAAAGTTCACAGGCGCGGGGAAGGAGGGCCAAAGGACTCGGCAACATGGCCGGCCTTGTGAAGCCCTTTACCATGAGAGACTCTGTCGTAGGGATGGCCCCCACCTAAACCCAGCAGGCCTGGTAGGAGATTATAAGGCCCAGAATAGGCCATGTGTAATGACATAACCGCTTGAGGGGATAACTTGAGATGTAAGGGTATAACTGTAAAAGCACTCCTTATGTGTGTGTGTGTGTGTATATATATATATATATATATATATATATATATATATATATATATATATATATATATATATATATATATATATATATATATATATATATGAGTACAAACCATGGGGAGGACCCCAGGCCATTACATTCATCTTCATCACTCTCCACTACCATCTCTCTCTCTCTGTTTGGTCTGTAGCCACAACAATATCCATTCCATAAATATCAAACCAATTCCACTTTTATTTCAAGATATCATAACCAGTTCCTCATACTTTCATCCATAACCATCATTAACCAATAACTATTATTTTATGAAAACTACGTAAGTATGACATTTCTACTCTTTGCCCATGACCGAGGCACGGCTATTCGAATAGATTTTTAACACTATGCAAAAGTTGTACAATGTTACTCATAAGATATGATTAACTCGTAATGTCGGTAACTACACGCTTCCATAGGTGTATGATTGAGAAAATCATAACATACTTTTACAATACTTAATCCTGATGCTTCCTCCTACTCCAGAGGTCAGACGCCTCAACACATAATCATTCACTGCGAAGGCCAGGTCTCGTCGACGATTCTCCGCGTAACTCTTCTGTCGAGACTGAGCTATCTTTAGTCTTTCTTTGATCTTTCTGACCTTCTCTTCGGCGTCTTGCAGGAGTGTGGGCCTGGGGTCTTGAGGATCCTCTGGTTGATCCCAAAACAGCGATGTTTTGCACTTTCTTCCATACAAGGCTTCAAAAGGGGTCATCTGCAGACTAGATTGGTAGCTGTTGTTGTAGGAGAACTCTGCATAGTGTAGGGTTCGATCCCAACTGTCACCAAGGTCTAAGGCACAAGCTCTCAACATGTCCTCCAACACTTGATTGATCCGCTCCGTTTGACCATCAGTTTGGGGATGATAAGCCGTGCTGAAATTTAACTTACTCTCTAACTCTTCATGCAACTTCTGCCAGAACCGGGAAGTGAACTGGCTCCCTCGATCTGACACAATCTTCTTGGGAACTCCATGGAGACATACAATCTTGGACATGTACAATTCTGCCAATTTACTTCCAGTATAGGTAGTCTTGACCAGTATGAAATGTGCAACCTTGGTCAATCGGTCTATTACTACCCATATAGAGTCGTATCCAGACTGAGTCCTGGGTAGTCCGGTGATGAAGTCCATGCCGATCTCTTCCCACTTCCAATCGGGTATGGGTAAGGGTTGCAAAAGTCCAGCAGGTTTCTGATATTCCGCCTTGACTCTCTGACAGGTGTCACATGCGTCAATGTACTCAGCAATTTCTCTCTTCATACTAACCCACCAATACTTTTCCCTGAGGTCCTGATACATCTTGGTACAACCGGGGTGTATGGAGTATGGGGTGTCATGAGCTTCTTTCAGAATCATATCCTTGATCTCCTTGTTGTTTGGTGCGCAGATTCGACTCCCGTACCAGACGGCTCCATGTTCATCCTCGCTGAACCCGGGGGCCTTGCCTCTTCTCATGTTCTTCTGTATCTCCTTAATATCCTCATCTATCTTCTAAGCTTCTCGGATTAGCTCGGGCAGGGTAGGTTGGATTTCCAAGGTCATGAGGTTACCCTGGTTCTTGGGCTCCAAACTTAGGCGGGCAATTCCCTCTTGAAGTCGGGTTTGAACCTCCGCTGACAAAGTGCAGTTGGCATAAACCTTTCTACTCAATGCATCGGCCACAACATTGGCCTTGCCTGGATGGTAGTGAATTCCAAGGTTGTAATCCTTGATCAACTCTAACCATCGTCGCTGCCTCAGATTGAGCTCTGCCTGGGTGAAGATATACTTTAAACTCTTATGGTCCATGTATACCTCACAACGGTTACCGATGAGGTAGTGCCGCCAGATCTTCAATGCATGAACTACTGCGGCTAACTCCAGGTCATGAGTGGGGTAATTCCCTTCATGAGGCCTTAACTGGCGAGATGCATATGCTACCACTCTTCCCTCTTGCATCAACACACAACCAAGTCCTTGCTGGGAGGCATCACAGTACACCTCAAAGTCCTTATGAATATCTGGTAGGGTGAGTACCAGAGCTGACACTAATTTGCTCTTGAGTACCTGGAAACTCTGCTCACAAGTCTTTGTCCATTCAAACTTCTTCTCTTTCTTTAGGAGCTGGGTCATTGGTCGGGCTAGCTTGGAGAACTTCGGTATGAAGCGACGATAATATCCGGCAAGTCCAAGAAAACTTCTGATTTCTGTTACTGTCGTAGGCTGCTTCCAATCCATTACGGCTTCAACCTTAGAGGGATCCACGGTGATTCCTTCAGCCGTCACAATATGACCAAGGAATGCTACCTCCTTTAGCCAAAATTCGCATTTACTGAACTTGGCATAAAGTTGGTGGGCTCTTAGCTCCCCTAGGATTATCCTGAGATGTTCTTCATGGTCCTCCTCACTTTTGGAGTAGATGAGAATGTCATCAATGAAGATTACTACAAACTTATCCAAATACTTCAGAAACACCTTGTTCATCATGGTCATGAAATATGCCGGGCCATTTGTCAACCCAAACGACATGACCGTAAACTCATATTGACCATAACGAGTCGTGAAGGCGGTCTTGGGGATGTCTTCTTCTCTGATCTTCAGTTGATGGTACCCAGATCTCAGATCTATTTTAGAGAAAACTCTTGCTCCTTTCAACTGATCAAAGAGATCGTTGATCCTAGGTAATGGGTACTTATTCTTGATGGTGGCTTCATTAAGTGCCCTATAGTCCACACACATCCTCATGCTACCATCCTTCTTTTTGACGAAAAGGACGGGTGCACCCCATAGTGATGAGCTAGGCCGAACATAGCCCTTATCTTCCAACTCCTGAATCTGCTTCTTAAGTTCGGCTAACTCATTAGCGGGCATTCGGTACGGCCTCTTGGAGATAGGGGCGGTACCAGGGACTAAGTCAATTACAAATTCAACTTCCCTGTCCGGGGGCATCCCAGGTAGATCCTCCGGGAACACATCCGGGTATTCTCGCACTATTGGCACTTCTTCTAAGACTTGAAGGTGAGTAAGGGTACACTGATTCATGATGGGTATCTTGGGTACAAAGTTCACCTTTACTCCATGATCATTGGTGATGGTGATGGATCGGGAAGCACAATCTATCTTGCCTTTGTTCTTGGACAACCAATCCATACCAAGGATGACGTCCAACCCGCGAGAGTCTAGGACGATCAATTCGGCTAGGAATGGTACTCCTTCCACAAGTAACTCCACTCTTGGGCATAGGGTACTGGCTCTCATCTCTATTCCAGGGGACTGGACTATCATGGGAATACTAAGGGGAACAGGTTTCATCCCATTCACAAAGACAAACAAAAAGGCAAATTTCCAAAGAAAATAACAAAACACTTCCTTTATTAATTTATTTCATCCTGATAATTTTGTGGCTGATGACAAGGAAATACAGCTCACAAATGCGTTCTAATTTAGCCTATGGCCTAACTCTAAAGAACCTCCTACTGGGCTGGCTTGAACTGAGCTAAGTAATGCTTCTCGATGCCGGTGCGACGTCTCTTAGGTGCAGACTTGACGCTAACCCCGCTGACTGAGGAAGCGCAATCTTCTGCCCCTTGGAACATGGCTAGCTCCTCCTCTGCCCTCCGAAGCTTGTAGGCGAGGTAGCTCAACTCATCCATGGCCATCTCATAAGCTCCATCCAAAGCCTGAGTGAGCTCTACCTGCTGCTTGAGCCGGGGGTCGTCTTCGGTCTCGGTGGATGCATAGATGCTGCGTGAACTCACCGGGTATCTGCGGGGATAGTACCGGAATGCGGAGTCCTTGAGCTCGGGTGAATACATCTCTCTCAATCGTCGAATGGCCTCCCGTGCTGCATCCTGGATACCGGCAAGGAAGGTGTCTCGCCTCTGTGGGGCATCAAAGATGTGAAAAGCGGTATCTCCCACGTTGGCGAAAATCCGAACCTCAACACGCCAATACTCTTGCTCTCAATGGTGCGATGGTACCCACGATAAATTGGGCGGCCTTTGAAGCCTATCTCTAGCGAAGACTCAAGGCGGGAGGCTATGTGGCGGCTTGGGCGCCAAAAGTGACTTGGGTAGGGGTTTGGACATCTACAATTTGAAGAAGGAAAGGGGTTAAGCGAGTGGAAGGATGTTGAGTAAAGGAAGAGAGCAGACAAGATTTTACAAGATCTTTCAAATATTATTTTAAATAAATTATGTCCTTAGTGGTTCCCATTCTATTCTACCTACGGTCGCGTCTTGGAGTCATCGCGGCTCGATACCACCTTTGTCGGATCCGAGTAACGACTCAAAACTCTCTGTGTAAATTGCACTAGTCCGAGAACAGCTAGTGCACACAAAAAACAAAGATACATATCGAAGCAAATGACCAAATATATTAAGCAAATGAGTACGACCTTATGGCCAAGTCTTACATTGATAAATCCAATAAAGAGGAAAATAACGTGGAAAATAAAATAATAAGATAATCGGCGAAGCCCAACCGCCTTCCACAGGCGACGCATCGCAAGACACGTCCTACTCATCCTGGTCCTCACCGTAGTCGTAGACATCCTCCTCTGTTAAGATGCAGCAAGGTGAGTACAAAATTGTACTCCGCAAGTCACCCGGGAAAATGCAACATAATGATAAAGGCTTGAAGGAAGGCTTATAGGGTTAGTTTGCAAAAACAACATTATGAAATACAATAAATAGATTGAAATTGCTGAATTTAATACAGTAAGTAAAAACAATACTCAAATGAATTTCATAACGTTAGTGCAGGCTCCGACCATACACCAACCTAACCACGGGAATCCCTCCCGGACCAATTTTCCCAAAAACAATCCATTTGAATTCCATCCATCCATACATTAATCAAACACTCATGGACTCCAACTATCCATAAGGTTTTTTTTTTGAAAACGTTTTTGTAAAACCAAGTCTAATCTATGAAAAACTTTTGCTTAGCTTGCCCGTGACCGTGGGCACGGCTATCCAGGATAGATTATACACTCTGCAGAGGTTGTACAGCTTTACCCACAAGATATGATGTCCTCATAATGTCGGCCAATACACGCTTCCTTAGGTGTGCGACTGAGTAATCATAACAAGGCCTTTACAATGCGAAGCCGTAAACTCGGCCGAGCCAACTCTAAGGTTTCACCCCAGTAAGGAATCCACCAGACCGGGACCCCCTCTTGAGCCTAGGTGAGACTTCTCATGGCTACAACCACGCTCACCCAAGTGGGTCTTCGCATGGCATCAACCACGCCCACTTTCAACCTACGACTTGACTCGAGTTTGGACTCATAAATTATTTGGCGGTGTCCCATACCAGCCATGTGGTAGTACGTTAAGGCTTTAGCAACAGTAGCTCAAAGACCGGTCCTTAATTGACTTAGGCTCAACCACGTACCCCCGTGCACGACAGTCAACCTCTGCGGCTCCGACCAACAGGGTATGCCTGCACCCACCACTCTAACCATTAACCTAAGTCTAAACCAGATTTTATATTTTATTTTGAAGTTGTTTTGCAAACCTCCTTGACTCTCCAAAGTCAAGAATACTATCCAAAAGCTTGCCATTTTATGTGAAATGGTGTCCCCAACCTAAGTTTCATTTATGCATGGCTAAGCATAAACTATAAAGTTTTCTCTAGCCATTCTATGGAATTAACCAGAGTTTTAATCTAAGGTTACAAGGTATTGAGGAATTCAAATTCAAAGAGGAATTAACAAGTGGGCAATAACTAAATTTAAACTGAATTGAAATACGTGAATAGAAATACACATGCAATATAATTTAAGTCAACATAATTTTATTTGCAATTCTGGGATCAACATGATCAAGGAGGGTGACTTGCCTTGCTCTTCAAATTGGTGAGATCCGTCGTCGAGGAAATCTTCAGAATCGTCATAATCTACACGTGAAAATAACCCTCCAAACTCAAAATAAATTCAAATCAAATTCAAACAAACTCAAAAATTCAAATTGAGGCTAGGAATGGGTAGAGGGGAATTTTTGATGAATTTAGAAATTTGAATGGGTTAAATCGGAGTCAGAACGAAGAAGAACGGGCTCCGGGAAGTTTAAATTCAGGAAAAAAAGATAAAAGGAATTTTTGGAATTATTTTTGAATAGGAAATTGAGGATTATGACGTCAGCACCAAAATCAATTTCGGCCGAATTAATTTTCTACGAGAAAACCTGAGTTTTTGCGTCAGCATGACGTCATTTAGGGATTGGGCCGGCTGACATGTGGGCCTCGGTCTATGGACCGGGTCCACGGACGGGGCGGTGGCTGACGTGGCAGGGAGGTGCGGGTGGCGGCCGACGGCGGCTCGTGCGCGGTGGCGCTGACGGGGCGCCACGCCCGGCCGAGCCGGCCGAGGTGGCGCGATCGCGCGGCGCGCACGGTCCCGAGGGTCACCGGCGGTAGCGGCCACGGCGGAGGACGGCGAGTGGGGAACGGGAGAGGCGCCGCGGGGAGCGCGCAGCACCTCCGCGGCTTCGGCGGTGGGCGGAGGTGGCCAGCGGCGAGGTGGAGGCGGCGGTGATCGGGTTCCGGCGGCGGGGCTCTCGACGGTGCTCGGGCACGAGAACGGCGGAGGAGGCTCGGCGTGGCGGCGGGCTCGGGCGGCCTCGGCGGCTCGGGCGGCTCTCGCCGCCGCGATTCCTCGCCGGAGGAGCAGCGGCGCGCGCGAGCGGCGCTCGGTGGGGGAGCTCTCGGGCGCCGGAGAGTGCAAACGGGAGGTGGAGTGAGGTGGAGTGGGGAAGGGTGGTGCTCGGGGGTGGCTTTTATAGGGTCGAGGGGGTGGAGGCGCCGCGGAATCTCTCGCCGGAGAAAGCGGGGAGGTGGGCGGCGGTTGCAACGGAAGTGGCCTCGGCCGCGTGGGAGACGTGGGCGTCGTGTGCGGAAAACGGGGAGGACGGGGCGCGGGCTTGCGGCGCACGAAGATAGGGGCGGCGGGCGGAAGAGATAAGGGGAGGAGGCGGCCGATTAGGGCGGAGGTGGTTGCGGGCGGCGGCGGCGCGAGGAGGGAGACGACGCGGGGTAGGGGACGGGCCCGACAGGTGGGTACGTCCTGTCAGTGGGGCGAGAGGGGAGCGAGGCGTGGCGTCGGATGAAGATCGGACGGCCGGGGCGGGTGAGGGGGTTTAAGTGAGCGGAGACGGCCGAGATCGCATGGGCGGAAATGATCGGGCGGCCAGGATGGAGGCGGGGGTTGAGTGAGCGGGGATGGCAAAGATGGGCCGGGGTGGCGTGCCCGCTATCTGGGCCGCACGCGTGGCGCGCGGGGAGGGAGGGGAGGCGGGATGGAGGAGGCAACGTGGGCGGCATCTGGCCGTCCACGTGGCGGCCGGAGAGAGGGGTTGAATTTCATTTTCTCTTTTTGATTTTCTGAAAACCCGAATAAAGACTTTTGGGCTTAGAAAATAGCAGAAAAATCCAAATAAATCCCAGAAAAATCCTATAAGTCTAGAAAAATGCAAGGAACCCAAATAAAAGAAAATAAACTTATTTTGATCGCAAATTTCTCCCAAACTTACTAACTTTTAAAACAAGGCAATAAATGAAAGAAGGACTTTAAATTCCAGAAAAAGAAATTAAAATAAAAGAAAATTTGGGATGTCACAAGATCTCATGCAATCCCTGCACCAGTCCCATACCAACCACTCGCCCAAGTCTCTACCATTTTATAAAATATTTTTTTTGTTTTTAGTGGTAACCCAGATTACCACTCTAATTATTATACAATGTCTCAAGTGGCTATTGGCAATGTTTGAGTTGTATTCCATTTTACCACTAATGCAATTCTAAGCACAACCATTATTTATTAAAGTTTAACCAAAGGTGGATTATTATAGTAATTATCCTAGGGAAACATGGTAAAGACAATATCAACAATCAAGGAAGGGATAACTATGTGGTATAACTAAGCATCAATATTTAACATAACATTTAATTGAATAATAATAATAAGCATGCAATTTGTAATTTCAAAGCAAAGTAATTGCATTTCAAAGCTAGGTTTAACATGATCAATAATAAGGATTTACCTTAGTCAACTATGGATAATGCATGATCTTGTTCGACGGTGACGGGAGCGTCCAAAGTGTCAAATTCTATAAACGCGTAATTACTCGCATTCAACATGAATTCAAAATAAAATTGAAATGAACTATGAAAATCATGATTTTGGTTCTGTTGGAAAGATTTTGAATTTAGACGAATTTAGAAATAAAAACCAAGTTATTTGGATTTAAAATGAAGGAGAACAATCTCTTCAAAGTTTGACCTAAGAGGAAATTCTAGAAAATCATAAAGTCTTGACAGGTGGGGTCGGATGGGATTTTCTTTTCTTTTTAATTATTTTGTTTAAGAAAAATACTCAGCGGTTTATAGGTAGGGTCTAGTTGGGTTTTAATTCCTTTCCTATTTATTTTCTTTGAGGAAAAACAACAAAGAATGACAGGTGGGACCACAGTCCATATGGACTAGGTCCATGCATCGATCTATGGAAGATGGGACCCACGTGTTAGTGGCTTGGGTTCACAGACCAAGTTTATGTGGTTGATTTTAAGGGGTATGGCAATTGGGACAATTAGGCGACCTGTAGCTCATCGTCCTGGTCGGATGGGTACCATATTAATTTCTTGTCTCCTGTCTAGGCTTTGAATATTTTGTATAATTAATTTGTAGAGGACAACTATTATTGTATTATTATGGAGTTGATTTGTGCGCCCAAGACTTCTAGCCCTGCGTGGCTTTGTACTATTTTAGTGAGAAAAAAGTATAGCCTCTGATTTTCAGAGCATTTTGAAGCTTTTAAAATAAAAATAACCATTTGGATTTTTCTTGAATTAATTAAAGTATAGTATGAATTTTCAAAAATTTAAAATAATTAATGTGAATAATATAAACTTCAATTAACTAAAAACCTATTTTATTTGGGTTTCCTGTGCTTCAAGGAATTTTCTTGGATTTGTTTGGAGTTTATTTGCTATTTTTAGAGCTCAATGGATTTTCTCTTAATTTTTGAAAATAGAAAATCCCTTAGAAAACCCTAAAACCCTTGTGGGTCAAAGCCCATTCTTCCCCGACCTAATCCTCTGGCCCAAATCGCTTGGCCTACTGCCCCCTACCATGGGTCGCCAATCTAGGCACCTGCGCCAGCCATCCAACGGTCGCCCATTGTTGCCCCTCGGCCATCCACTGTGCCATGTGTTGCACATCCATGTGTGTGTGTGCACTCTATGTCATCTGAAGCTGGGATTTGGCCATCGTGCCCGATGCGGCCTTGATGTCTGTGCCGCATGCGCCGCCGTCATCCCTACCACGAACTCGGTGTTCGTGTCACGCTCGAGATGGACACCATGATGTCTAAGTATAAAAGGGCCCACCACCCTCGTTTCCTATGTCCCGAGCTGCCGCCTTCATTCCGTGTGCCATCGCCATTGCCTTCGCCTCCGACCACACCATCTTTGCTGTCGAGTTCGAGCTGTCAAAGCCATAACCGCCGCTCCACCGTGCCATTCGTCTCTGGTCACCGTCATCCCTGCTGGTGAGCACCACTGCTAAGCCCTGTCCTCTCTCCTACTCCACTCTGCCATCCCAGTCGCTCTGCTCGCTAGTTCTCCACCGCCCCTCAGTCACCCCACTCACCGCCTCATTCCGCATGTACACCGCACCCGCTCGTCAGTCTGAAGAGTTGTCGATGCTTCATCACCATCCGCCAAGCACCATGCGACACGTGTCGTCACCCCGGTCGTCTAATTGCTGTAGTGACTGTCTAATCAGATATGTGCTGACAACCCAATCTGACGGTCGAGCTTCGGCCACGTGGCCCTTTCCCAACCGTCGGATCCTAAAGACATCACCACACTGAGCTGGTTGACCCTTCAATTTCTCTGTGAACTCTGTCCATCATGAACCGTAGACCATGCCACGTCAGTAGCCATGCCAACGTCCACATCAACTCTAAGTGTACGTGTCCACCACGTGTCTGTCCACGTATTCGTTCCTCATGCCACGTCGGATGCCATGTTAGCATTCCATGTGTCATGCCATGTCACCCTGCCACCTCAGCCCTAGTGCCATGTGTCATGCCATGTTTCGTGCCACGTCGGCCTAGATGCCTACTCAGCCGCCACAGCAGATGACATCATAATTAGGATTTTTCTTTAGAAAAATAATTCCAGTAAATCTTTTTTTCTTTTTCTTTAGATTTAAAACTTCCGAGAGAATGTTCTTCTCCATCCTAGCTCTGATTGACCTGATTCTTTTTTCTAAATCCATCCTTTCAATGTTTCAATATCGATCTTACGTATGATTTATTTGGATTCAGGAAAACTCTAGAAGACTCGGACTTTGAACATGCAGAGTAGAGACATAGGAATTTTTATACAGATTTGGGACTTCTCCTGGGAGAATAATAACCTTATGTCATGTGTGGCTATTGCTCAGAGAAATTGATTACAACAATGAGTAATGATGAATGCCCAACACTATCTCCTGATCTCATCTGGATCGGATCAGATCCCTTCTCTTATCTGACATCAACCTTTATATAATTGACGAGGTGGCGACTGTTGTCCTATGCTAAAATACATCTCAACAATTCGGGTGATAACTGTCTGACAGAAGTTATTGTCAGAGAGACGTGGTGGCCCATTCGTCATGCAATGGTTGTTGTTAGAGAGAGATCTTGTGCGGTTATTAGAAATAAGCACATGTTCTAATCGCTTTGTCAGATGGACCCATAATGTAGGTCATCGTGGACAAGCCAGTCAGAAATAAATTGGTTGTAGAAAGATCCACAACCACGAGGTGGTCGTAGGACAATTTACGACTATGTGGTCATAGAAGAACTTACAACTATGTAGTCGTAAAAAGACTTACGACTAAGGAGTGGTCGTAGAAGGATTTACAACCACGTGATCATAGAAGAACTTATAACTATATGATCATAGAAAAACTTACGTCTAAGGAGTGGTCGTAGAAGGACTTACGACCATATAGTTGTAAAAGGACTTATGACTACTCTGTGAAACTTCTCCCTTATCGATAAGGGGTACACTCAGAGAATATAATGACATAATAAGTTGAGGATTATTATATCATTGTCACATCTAAAATTAAGCTATATCTTTTGGTTCTAGTTTTAAAGTTTTTTTAGTTCATTCAGATTTTATTTGTGCTTTATTCGTTCTATCTCTTGTTAGATAACGTCTTTGAAGGAGTTGAATCAAGAACTAAAGATCAAAAGTTGGTAACCGAGCAAGACCTAGGCAAGTCATGTCATTTGATTATGTCGAATCTAGTTTTTAAATTTATTATTTATTATTTTGTTTTAAATTATAATTCATTGTTATTTTATTACAAACCTTTGTATTGGTAGGTGATGACTTATTTGATTAATTCCACGTTGGTAATTTGAATGCCATGATTCTATTGTCACCATAGGATGGGTAATTATCTAGCGACATAATACTAGTATCCACTTAGGTTGTACATCTAGTATGCTTAGCCATGCTTATTGTAGTACGGTGGGCTTATCATCACATGTGATCAATTAATCAATTTTGACTTAATGAGATATGCAATCATGATGGTTAACCACAGTTATAAAATTTGTGCACCATGACATAGGTAGTGTCATTGATGTTGGTTATACGAAATGGTTTTCACTTGGGCGGATGATCGTGCAGTAAAGGGGGTGCAATAGTACATCGGAATGCGAATGTCTCACCTGGGTAATGTCTAAGGATTTAACTTTGTGTGCCATCGATCTGAGTCTTATCGTACAACCCCATGTCCAGTGTGGGATGGACCTAGCTAATTAATTTGTGAAGTTTCAATTTTGGTTTTGTCATTGGGATGAATGTGGTTTGGTCATTACCATGGATCCATATTAAGGGAGCGGGCGAAACTGGATTGATATTGAGCATTGTAAAAGCCTTATGATAATCACTTAGTCGCACACCCAAGGAAGTGTATATTGGCCGACATGATAAGTGCATTATCTCTTGTTGGTAAAGTTGTGCAATTTCTACAGAGTGTAAAACTATTTGAATAGTTGTGTCCATAGTTATGGATAATGCTCAGTGATTTCACATGAGGGGTAGAGATTTCATAAAACTTAGTTGGGATAAGTGTGGGAAGGGAATGGTTAGTTCGCTGGTGGTTCATTATATGAATGATTAGTTCACGGGTGGTTCATTTGGTGAATTGTTAGTTCACTTGTGGTTACTCTTAATTCCTTTGATTATTTATTTATTAAACATTTTTAAAGTGTGTTTTCAATCTATTTATTGTATTTATTCCAAATTATTGTTTTCTGCAAAATAACCACTCAACCATCTTTTGGTAAGCCTCGCATACTATATTACATTTTGTTACAAACAACTTGTTGGGTACTCTATGTACTCACGACTAAATCCATATTTGTTCGGTTGAAGAAGAAAAACCATACCAGCCAGAGGTAGGTGAAGGAGGATACTTCAATGACTCTACGTATTAGGACTTCGCTCCCCAGTTGATTGTTTATGGGCATGTCGAGTGTCCACTGTGTTTATCTTTTTGTTTTCTGATGCTAGTTTTGCTAAGCATTTCACGCTATTATGTATAAGCTTTGCCATAAGGTCATAACTCTAATAAATAATAATATTGGGTCTTTTCTTAGTAAATCGTGATGTAGTTGATATTTCATCTATGTTTACACTGTGTGCACTAGCGTGATCCTAGACTAGTGCAGAATACACATGAGAGTCCGGATTTGCATATTCGAGTCTCTATATTTAGCCGCAATACTCTGATAGAACTGTTATTCGATGGGACGGTGTCCTTATTGAGCAATAATCTGTTGACTTGTGGTGTTCTGAGTATAATGACACGGGACACCACATTGGGGTCTACATGCTATACACTCATACTTTAAAACCATGGCTTAATTAGAGTTCTTAACTCCCTTGGGCCCACATGTCACACTGACATTAGCTAACTAATTAACCGCTAGCTAATTACCGATTAAACCAACATAATCCATACGTGGGGGCCACTGGTTAGCAAACTAACCATCTTCTTCCTCAGTCAAAACAAAGGAACAGGGAGGGCGACCATAGCAACTCAAGTTTAGTCTCGATGTTGGTGAGGACGGGCACGACGACCACCCAGGATGAGCAAAATGGAACATGGTGGTCCCGATGAACCTAACAGTGGTGACAGTGTAGAGAGAGAAGCTTCAAGGTGGCGACAATGCTATTGCACACGAGGGGAAACTACAAAACACCAGGGAAAGCTTTGAATCAAGGTCAGCTTAAGCATCTACGCATCATCACGAAGCTAAGGGTGTGCTTGGCGCTAAGGATGTGGTAATGGGCAAGGCTATCCATGGCATCCTATGGCAACGTGGGGAGGGGTGATGGTGCGGTGGTTGTAGGATCAAGGATAACTAATTAGAAAGGGTGAATATGAGGTTTTTAAAATCTTTGGGCTAAAATCCATTTTTTGAGCAAGTATGAACTAAACTTTGTTTTTGCACAATTTAAAACCTAAATAATCTAAGTCTCACTAAGTGCATCAACAACCTTGGCCTAAGCAAGTTACAATTCTAAGAAGACAAGTAAGCAAATAATCGCTAGATATATAAATGCACAAAGTAAGGAGCAAGGAAGTAAACCACAAGATGAACATAAGAGAGTTTTTTCATGTGATCTCGAAGACTTGTCAGTCTCCCTTAATTCACATTGAGGGAGCTTAAACGAATCAAGCCGGCTTCGTGCGCAAATAAGCCTTTCCTCAACCACTAGAGGTAGCTCTTTCCTGCTCCAAATAGGTGAGCTCCAACCTTCACACCAACACCAAGCCTCTTTAGAATTTTCTTGAATAGATCAATGGTTCTCACACCTCAAAGTTGTTTAGGAGTCGGTAACCTTTGTTGATGACGCTTGTTTGAAGGTGCTCAAGTGCCACAAAGCTCAATCAATGGATGCAATACACTTGGAAGCTCTCAACAACCTCAAATGATGAACTAAATGCTTTGGATTTGAAGAGATGAAGGCAAGAGCTCAAGTGTATTCAATAGAGGTCCGAGAGAGTGCCTTGCTGTAGGAGAGAACGTATTTATAATCTCCACCAACCAGGTTGACCATTGGGGACAAAATGACCAAAAAATAGGTCGAGCAGTAGTACCAACATGTAGTGAGTAGTAATATCAGACCCTCTGTTCAATGACTATTTACTGATCATTAAATGCATTGAAACTAGTCGTTAACAAGAACTTCAGTCATACTACATTCACACACACTAGTCGATTGCTACCAACGATAGTATTGTATTTACACTACGATAGTACCATTTTTTTAGAGGAGAGAAAAACTCCCAAAAGTGCATATCTGAAAAATAGCTACCGTCAATATAAATGCAATTATACCACAGCTGCAGTAGTACCGATCTTACAACGATGGTAGTACCACACAATGAATTCAAGCGGGTACCAAAAAGGATGATTTCTATAAGAAGCTACCACCAAATAGGGAGTGGTATTACCGGTCAAGCGATAGTACCGTTACCTACATTGTGGTAGTACCGTGCCTGAAAAAACACATCTCTCTAGAAAATAGATACATACATGTAAATCCCGGTACTACCAATGCAGTGGTACTACCGCGGTTACACCAGCGGTCATATCGGTTTCAAAATAAATTTTGCAGACAGGACTTAGATGCAATTTCAAATGCGAGCACTGTCAAGCTACTAACCAAGAATCTCTCTTAACAGTATGGCATCTAGCATAACAATTTGGACTTGATTCAACAAATGACAAGATTGGTAAAATCTAGAAAGAGATCCTTAGCCTAGTTTATAACTTTGTCTTGAGTCATGTCAACATATAACCATCTTTGCATGCTTCTCCATGTTCTTCTCCATGATATGTTCCGATTCTAGGATTAAACTTTTTAATCATCTCGATAACACATGTTAGCCCCTTAAACATGGCATCATTAATTACCAAAATAATTTTTAAGGGCATAGATGCTTCAGTGGTGCTATGGGCATTTGGGCGCTATGATGACTAGGCTACCATGTTTGCGGCGTAAGGCATTGCAAGGGAATGGAAGTACTCATCGCGAGATAGAGAGGAGAGGGAGATCATTGGTGGTGACAAAGTTGGAGTGTGTTCTGGCTGGTGAGGAAGACGAAGACGTGTTCCGGTGGTTTTGGCACATGGCAAGGAAAAAGAAACGGTGCATTAGCAATAAGCTCACCGAAACAAAGAGGAAGGTGTGGCGAAGTCGATGGTGGCGATGATCGCACTTTGGAGACAGCAGCAGTGACGGCGTTTTGGCCTTCCAGGGGGAAAACAGGCACGACAAGGTGAGCATGAGAAAGAAGGGAGCTAGATGAACACAAAGCACATGATGGCGGTGGCAGAAACTCACTGGAGCGGCAAGAATCAAATGGCGAAGTCGGCGACGGGACTTGAGGAAGAAGGTCGGATTCTTCTCCATCAAAGGCAGAGAGGAAGCGGGAGTTTAAGGAAAATTAGGGATACAGGGAGGAACCCATGGAGGTTGGGACAGAAAGAAAGCTGGTTTTGCTTCTGCTTCCTTCGAGCTACCAAACTCTTTCGTCAGGTGTGGGGTCAATTGCTTTTCACGCAAAGTAAAGTCTTCGGTCGCTGCTCGGGCAATTGCTCCAAAAAGGGAAGGTGAGGGGCTTACTTAGAGACGGGTAGATAGACTAGACCAAGAAGAAGAAAAGAAAGCGCAGCTATACTAGGCACTCTTCTTCACCTCCCGGGTGGTATAGGAATTCCTGAAAGTTTTATTTAATCCGAATTTGGGAATAGTTAGAGTCTCCCCCAAGAATGGGGGAGTTAGAGGGGGTTGATCACTCCCCCGTAGTGATCAAGTAGTACTCGTAACGGAACAGAACGAAATAGCATCCGGAAGCGATGCTAGCCACCGGAAGGCAAGGGCATCACCGATGCAATACGGGGATGCCTGCAGTCTAGACATCTAGCGATAGCATAATGGCTAGATAGATCGTAGAGTTGGTAATGCAATATACCAACACGAAGGCGTCCTGAAGGGGACCTTCCGTAGCAAGCCAGGAGGATGCTATTTCGTGTCGTGTAGTGAAGAGTACGAAGTGATCACGGAGGCCCCCAACCTTCCGCCCGAGGTTAAAGAACCTGTTCCTCTCTCAGCTTTGCTACTAAATAGAGTCGGCTTAGCAAGTAAGAGAAAGAGAAGTAGATTCAAGATTTACTTGAATCCGTTCCTTATCCCCGGGAAAGGGGGGGTATGGAGGGGAGGCCATGAAATAGGCCGATCCTCCTAGGGGGAAAACCCTCCCCCCTCCTTCCAACTGAGTTAATTCCTTATTTTTCGGTTTAAAAATAAAACTTTAGGCAAAATCCTATACCATTTGTGTGTTACCACCCGGTATGGAGCCAGCGTCATTTCGCTTTCGCAGGATAGGATCCCCATGGGATCCGTCCAGTGGTACTTCCATCCAGCTTTGGAAGAACAGCCACATCTGTGCCTTCTTGTCCGACTCAACTCAAGTTTTTTTATACCTTCTCTAGCCAGGGAATGTATTTATCCTCGATCTCTCGAGGGCAGATAATGCCGTTATCCCCGGGGGACAATTTCGGATAGGTTCTTATGGCACTTCCTAAGTTGGGCAATCGGCCGAGTAAGGGAACAACTACTGTTGCTGATCGGGTTCACAGATCTGTTACGTCATTAAAAACAGGGCCATCCGGCCCACTGAACACAGCTGTAAGCTGTAATATCGAATCTATATCGACAGAAGTAGACTTTTCTTGCCCACAGAAGTCTAAAGGTTTTTTATGTGCGGTATGGCGCGGGAAACAAGCCATACGTTTAGCTCTATATCAACCATTTAGGATAGGCCTAGTATTTTATACCTCTAGGTTATAAACCCTTGCATTCCCCTTGTTTACAAGCAATAACTTAAGGTTGGGAAATAGGGATTGCCATAATCTAACTTGAAAAGAGAATAATCCCTTATTAACTTTTCAAGTACAGGAATAATCTACTAATTCCCATAGTATAAAACTCAAATAAACTATCTATTGGGAAATAGGTTAGGGCGACCACTTTGACATATTCGATCTGGGCTTAAATAGAGGGGAGGTTGGCTTCAGGTGCAAGAGAACCGAGAGGAAGAGAGCGCATGAGAGCGAGAGAGGGGGATGGTGTGGAAAAGAAGCACAATGCTTCTCTCCGCATTGACAGGTGGGGTCGGGCCTACTCATCAGTGAAACGGGGAGAGAAAGGGAGTTTGGGCTGGCGGTGCGTGCGGGCAATTGGGCTAGCGAGCGACATGCGGGCCAGTTGGGCCGTGGGAAGGAAAAAGAGAGGAAAGGGAAAGCGGGTCGGTGGGGAGAGAAAAAGGAAAATGGGCTGGGCCGGTGGCTAGGTTTTGGCCCAAAGGGAAGAGAGGGAAAAGAAAAGATTTAAATTTTTGTTTGAGATTTGGATTTTGATTTGAACTTTAGAGTGGTTTTTGTGCACAAATTTTTTTTTGGAAAAATGGATTAGCACACAGAAACTTTTAGAAATTTTGAAACTTGATTTTTGAGCCAAGGGAAATTTATTTTAAAATTTTAAATTCAAGTAAGGCTTTTGGGAAAAAATAAATTTGCTTCAAAAAATTGAAACCCATAGAAATTATGCAAGTTTTATTTGGAAGCCAATTTTAGACTGTTACACTATCGCACGAGGTACATGCTTCGGTGGAGAAACCGAAGTTTGCACGTTCGATCCAGACAGGTATTTAATTGGTTAGCCTTAGCCACTGCTACTGCCCATCATATGTTCACATATGACACATATGACATATTGACATATGATGATCGATCTGATCTTCGTAAGGGCCTTATAAGCTGCCACAAGCAGGATGCAACTGCAGGTGCTTTTGTGGGCACTAAAAAAAATTAGACCATCCTCAGAACCTACACAGTACACGGTATGTAATTGTCTGATTGAGAGACGACATTGCGCTAAATTCGCGCTTTCAATTCGTATTTGTTGCTATACTGAATTATCCGTCTTTTTTATCGGCTTAGGTCTTTAGATAAACTAGCTAGTGCATAACTTAATATAGTATCAGAGCTAAGAGACCTTAGGTTTAAGACTCAGCTGATATAATTAAAAATAATAATTGTAACCCTCTTCTATTCCACATTTTAAGCTTGAGAAGGGCTACACGTAAAAGGGAGTGTTGAAGTATAAGTGAATTAACACATAAAGGAAAGTGGTGAAGCATAAGTAAATTGTTAGTTTTCCTTATCAGTTTAGTCTTTTAGGTGAAGTATATTGCCCGTTTTTTCTCATTAGTTTAATTTTTTAGATAAACTGACTAGTGCATACAACTCCATAGTATCCTTGCTGAATTCTCCTGTTATCTTACAAGCATACAGAAAATCGTCTTAATTTTCTGAAATTGACCAAAGTTCTATCTCCATTAATTTTCTGAAATTGACCAAAGTTCTCTCTCCATTTAGGGCGGCCCTAACTCCCAACAGCAAAACTCAATACTATCCTTGCTGAATTCTCCTGTTATCTTGCAAGCAGACAGAAAACCGTCTTAATTTTCTGAATTGACCAAAGTTCTATCTTCATTTAGGGCGGCCCTAACTCCCAACAACAATAGATCAACCTAACTTGTGAACAGATCAAGAGATTAACCGTGTTCGTCTTGGTCAAAGTCCACAATCCCGCAAACAAAATCAACACGAACAAATTGTCCAAGGTTTGATTGAACGTATGGCGGCTTATCTGGTCAAGAGATTGCCAAAAACACAAACAATCAATCAGGCAAATAAACAAATGGAGACGGCCAAGCTCGTGCATCCGGTCCAAAACCGCCGGCTCGATCGCCACCTGCACCTGCAGTTCGTCCAGACCTCAGGCTTGCTATTGGAATCAACTGTCGTAAACTAGCCGTCTTCTTTATCTTCAAGCTATCTCCAACGTGGTGGTATATCTTCTTCAGCTTAGCCCTTCGCTGATTAGACAGACGATTCCATTAAAAAACAGTACGATCAATGGCTGATTTCATGTGTCCCTGACCTGCCTTCCCTTGGCCGCCGAATCTCTCCTATTCAAAGCTGTTACTAGCTGTCAAGTGTCAACTGTAGGTCTGATCTTTTCGGCTGCGGCTTATAGTTTTTTGCTGAAATTTTTAAATTTTGACTGTTTACGGTACAAATTATGGAGAGACAGATACTCACTTGTGATTTTGGCTAGTACAGATGTTAGGCTTTTAACGTGTAGATCGTTTAACTTATAGACCCCGTCTTGAGAAAATACTCCGTTTGAAAGTTAGATACTGTAGCAGAAGTCAAAAGCCGATTTCAAAAGCCCAAAAGAACATGCCCTGTGTTGACTTTGCATGGAGCAACTGGCAGAGGCGGTGAAGCCAAGCCAAGCACTGTTTTTCATGTGTCATCTAATGTCTCGATTAAGGGCGGCTCCAACCGACAGTTTGCTGCGGCTTTCAACTATTTGGTTAAAATTACACTGAAAAACAATTATTATTATTTTTAAATTATTCATTTAAAGAAAAATAAGATAAATTAAAAATATTGTTATATCTCTATAGACAATGCAAAGAAAAAAAAGCAAAAACAAAACAACCAAAACAATCAAAATTAAGAAGCTAGCGCGTCTTAAATAAAGCAGGGCGTACGTGTTGTGCTCGCCACTGTTTCTGTTCTTCTGTGCACAGCGGAATAACTTTTGAGTTGTAGTGTGGATTTTTAGCGTACCTGCAACATAAGTGAGAGTTGGTAGCTCGACAAGTGGCTGTGCCGGTTTGATTGCTCCTCTGTCGTGTCCTGCTTGCTGTGCTTAATATCTGACCTCTCTCTCTCTCTCTCTCTCTCTCTCTCTCTCTCTCTGTTTATCTAGAATAGTGAGTTGGATAATTGAAGTTACCTATCTTCGCAAAATTCCTCGTGAGCCTAACTTGCTTGGTAGAATCGAATTTATGATCTTTTGTGTACGTACAGGCAACGGCTGTCTTAGCCGCTGAGGGAATCTATCACATGACTCGTTACGCCATACCTCCTGGAAAATAACATCGCAGTTTGGAACAAACATTATTGTACTGCATTGTTTATCTGTTGCGGTCCGTGCCTACAACCCTACACAGAGCAATATCCAAACCTACACAGTCCAGGCCTACAAAGGCCCCGTTTGGCACAACTCTACCACCGGCTCCTGGAGCTGTTTGGAGCTGTTTTGTATCAAACGGGGTACAACAAAATAGCTCCACCCAAGGAGTCCCTTAAAACCTGCTGAGACAAAAGTACCTCCTTGGGTGGAGCTGAAAAAAATAGTTTCACCCAGCTCCACTTGTGAAGTAAAAAAACAGCTCCACTTGTGAAGTGGAGCCGTGCCAAACGGGGCCAAAGTCGTGCAGTCGTGTTTGTGTACGCTATTTCACCTCTTTCCCCAAGAATAGTAAGGCCTCACTAGTTTCGGTTTAGATTTCTGGTTTATTTTGCACTATTCATAAATTTTGTCTTTTTCTATACTTTTAATTTTTTTAGTTTTTTTGCCGGTTCTTTTTTCTCGTATATGTTTGCATTATACAGATGGGCTAACATGTTTTTTCTATTTTTAATTTTTTAAAATTTAATTATGCTAAATAATCCTTAAATCATTCTGATTTTTCACCACTCTGATGACTTTTCAGCCAAAAGCCATTTAAAATAAGCTCTTGTGTACCTCTTCACAGAAGTCCTCGCAAACCTAACTTGCTTGGCAGAATTGAATTTTTCAGTCTTTTGCAACCAGACAGCAACGATCTTAGCCACTGGATTATCACACAATTCCTTACCACTAGCAGTAATGGAAACAAACATAACAATGGGATAGGGTATTACCGGACACGAATATATACCTGTACTGTAATGGCACTCCATAACGGAAGAATAAGAGCGTCTCAGGAATGCGCCCTTAGAGCATGTACAATATAATATACTTATATATAAGTGTTTAAAGAGAGAAAATATAGTCACATCATCAAGCATCTATGCAAAAGTTATTTCCTCCAATGCAATCATCTCTTTCATATGTGCTTAGATGCTATATTATCTATTAATAGATATAGTTATACACATAAGCACCTACTAAGCATCGGTGCTTATTTAAGTATCGATGCTTCAAAATAAGCACCTTATCTATCCTATGTGGCAAGAAAAACCAATTTTTTATTACTAAGTATCTCTCTAAGTGTCTGTATTGTACATGATCTTAGTGCAAGCATCCCATTGAAGTGTTGGCATCATGATGAATAAGGACAAGTTTTTTTTTGGCTATGACTTTTTATAGTTGTGTCTGGTGGTTTTTGATTCTAGTATAAATATTTATACGAACAAACTAAATAACAATAAACCGTTTTAAAAAGACAGCGAAAAAATCATTATATTTATTTGTTCAAAAAGAATATAAATCATAAACTATAAATTAAAAAGATCTAGACTAAATCTAGACAGAGTCAATGCAGACATGGAAATTAGCTCGCCCTTTTGGAGAAATGGGCTCTGAGTGCATCGCCATCCCCCGGAATTCGATTCGGCACGACAGCTTAACTGATTCTTCTGGACTTGGCATGCAAAACGAAAGCTGAACAAAGGGCTGCGAAGCATGCATGCGTTCATGGAAACTAGAGAATAGTCAAGCATTTTCGTGGCAACGGGGCCAATACAGGTCTTACTCTTTTCAGCTTATAAAAACCATTTTTTACATTAAAATACTTTTTTACGGTAACTAACATTCAAACAAAGTGTTTTTTAAAATAGGTCTACAAGTCGATTATAACACACATTATATCGGCTTTATTTATGTTAGCCAGAATCGCACGCAAGTCTCTGTCTCTCCGTACCATCTGTCGCGGACAGTCAAAAACTATAAGTCACAACCTAAAAGAACAGACCCATAGTTATATTGCATTACTGTCTTACTGAGGTGGGCTCATGCAGAATATTTTATAAGCAGATAAAGGATGAAAGAAGGGGAGAAAGAATTTTCTCAGTACTTTAGCATCATCTACGACAAATTTGCCTTCAGCAGTCAGGTATGAAAGATGCTATTGCCAGGCGATGAATTGTCAGTGGAATACCTCAGCTCTGCGTCTACAAAACTTACCAGAAGCCCTACCAACAAACAAACTTGGGAGTTTCATCCACGCCTCGATGAATTGCATATGGATTTCCTACCAAACTACAAACTAGGTAGGAAATGGAACTGGTTTCACAACCATGCTTCAAAGAAAGACTGCAAGCCCAAGAACATTTGAGCAGTGAAAGCTCATCAAACCATGTAAATAACAAAGATGGCAAAAACATGCGTCTCATGCTCTACAAAAAACAGACCTACGCACCTACCAGAAGCTGACCCCATGGCCCATGCTGCCATGCTCTTTGGTTTAGTATGCATGGAGCTCAGGTGTCACCTTATTCTTCAGAATTATCTGCAGATCTCAGCTCTCTGTTCATGTTATCTAGATAACCCTGTCCACAAAGGATCATTCTCAATGTCATTAAAGCAGCTCTTCAGCTGAATGAACTACAGATCTTCCATAATGATCATGTCAACTGAAAATATGAAACCGGTGATTGGAATTTGATGTCATCATGTTACTTGGTGTATGTAGCTGGACTATGCAAACTGCAGCAAACTTATCATTGTTTTCGTTTCAACTGGATCATGTAGTTTCAGAGGATCTGAAAGGGCTTGTACACACGGGAGAAACAGTAAGACCAATCAGAACACTTCACAAACAAAACCCTTGCAAAGAGAGATGAAAAGAGCGAAAGATATGTCACAAATGAAGCAGCCTAGTAGCAGTGTTATATCACTATAATGTACCCAATGGCCAGAAGCAAAATGCATGCCACACCAAATCTAGTTTCTCATGTTTGAGCAAGAATGCACACAAAAGAAAAGGGGCTATCACCTTTGAGGTAAAATTTTCATCCCAATATGTGTAGCTCAGATTGTCGAGTTTCCCAGTGTTACAAAGTTCTCCGACAAGAAGCCTTACCTGTACTGCCTGCTTTATAGAAAAGAAAACATTAGAAAACATAAATCGAAACAGGGTGTTAACTATCCTAGCACAAGAGCACTTCACATCTGGACTAGCTTGACCCAGCAAGTTGAATGGATAGGCCACAACGAACCCTGCAAGGGAGTACTTCACAACCTATTCAGAAAAGCAAAAATGGCATTGGTGATAAAATCGTCAATGTGCATTATAGACAATTAAACAGAGGACAGAAACTCCAGAAAAAAATTAGAACATATGGAGTGTTATGAATAGCGCTTGTAATCATCATAAGTTCAATAGGCTAGTATATATACATGTACAGGTATGACATATATTCAAAAAACCCCTTACACAATAGAGTAAATACACAGCTATAATACATATCTAACATCCCCTCAGACTTACGGTGATCAACAATATGAAGTTTGGAGAAATAGAAGCTGTGCTGGGCTCTTGTCTGTGCCTTTATGAAGAAGTCCGCCAACTGAAACTCTGAAGGCACATACTGAAGAGCAACAACTTGGTCTTACACCTGTGTCTGCATATCAAAAGCATCAATACCAATATACTTTGTAAACTCATACTTTACCGGATCTTTAGCAATGCTAATAGCACCTGTACTGAGCAAACAAAAGAGGCAGTCAGTGCAGAAACAGAAACACCAAAATCCTCAAGTAATCACCGTAGCCAAGTAACCTCCACAGTCAATAAAGCTATAGCTCGCAACTCGGCCTCAGCACTCGAACGAGAAACTATTGTCTGCTTCTTAGTCTTCCAAGTAATAAGAGAATTACCAAGAAAAACACAATAGGTAAAGAGAAACCGATGATCAGAGTGATCACTAATCTAGGTAGCATCAAAATATGGCTGGAGCTATAAAGAGCTGAAGCGAGGGAAAAAGAGACGACGAGAGATAGCTCCACAAAGGCAAGCACTAAATGATAAATTATCAAGTTCATAAATTCATTGAACGCTATTGCCAAGTCAACTAATGGCCAGTTTGCGGTTGATGTGTTGTGCCACACTGTGATGTAGTTAATTACAGGAGTTTTTATCAAATCTAGAAAGATATTTTTGCTATGGCTCTAAAATAGATGATGTTAATTAATATAAGTGCTTTTAAAAAGCCACCAGAATGTCAAACAAATCCTAACATATTGAAATGCTGCAATATTGCAAAATAACTGATGTTGTTCTATTGCTGAAATATTTTTATTTATTTATTTGTGGACAATGTCACCCTTGAATATTTTGGAAAGGCAAATGAGATGAGTAAATTGAGTAAAGAAGCCAATATGAGACAAGACCTGAAAGCCTGACTTTCTTAATGCCACTGAGAATGCATTTCCCTCTTTCCTATTGAATAGAAGCAAAATGTGCATTTTTTGAGTAAAGAAGCCAATATGAGACAAGACCTGAAAGCCTGACTTTCTTAATGCCACTGAGAATGCATTTCCCTCTTTCCTATTGAATAGAAGCAAAATGTGCATTTTCAAAATGCAAAATCAACCTTAATAAAAGATAATAAAATGACAGTTTGGCGGTGCACAAGCATTAATTATAGCATGATGTGATATATAGCATATTGGGTACCGGAAATTTTGTCAAGTAACTTTAAAATTTTAATATCTCCAGAATTGAAATGTTGTCAAAATGTGGGCAGGTTTATTCAATGTACCAATGTTTTGAAATTGTCTGCCATCAAGTTGATGTTTGTCTTTGTCCTACCCAAGACACTGCACAAGACATTCAATGCGCTTGTTAATCCCCAATACATGAGTCCATTTTATTAAGAAAATACATGCAGATCATCTATCTTGCCACCAAATTATAGAAAAGAGCAGTTACTAAACTATCATAGTATTTTCCTCAAGATAAAAGTATTGACGACAATTGAACCAAGTAGATTGTTGCAAATTCAAGAGACAGTCCATATCCAAGAAATTAGGTATTATCTTGTCAGGCTTTCAATTAATACCTTAACAGATTGGTAAAACCGCAAAACGACTTTATGCCAACAATAGAGGCAATGATTGCAAAACTCTTGATAAACATACACTTCAGCAAATTTGAACACACCCTGCCCATGTGCTCTTGGTCTGGGTGGAACGAACCAAACAAAGTTTAC
Organism: Dendrocalamus sinicus; assembly: GCA_036346575.1. NCBI lineage: Eukaryota > Viridiplantae > Streptophyta > Magnoliopsida > Poales > Poaceae > Dendrocalamus > Dendrocalamus sinicus. The sequence goes on along the minus strand of CM070641.1, from coordinate 47,576,472 downwards.
CACCACTGTGTTATACAAGGGAACCAACCAATTGATGTGGTGATACACAGTTATAAACGGTTCGATAATCACACACATCTTGCATTACCAGATCAAATTGAATGTCTGCGCAGAGAGGAGGATGCCTGTAATTCATGTATGGTAGTTCAAACGAGCTTACAAGCATGAAAGTATTGAAGGAAAAGAAAGTGTGTGATGAAAACAGATACAGTGGGGTTGGATCTTGTGTTGCAACATTTTGTAAATCGCAAGGGTATTTTTCCCAAAATTTTGAAGGTCTATACAGTCATTTCCTAACAAATTGAAGTTATGTATAGTACGGTGAATTAAACAGAGTGACCTAACACGACAGCCACAGCTCAACATTTCATGCCAACTGTGTCAACTTCAACATGCAGGCATTGCTGTAATTCTAGAACACTATCTTGCAAATAGTAAGTTCACATCCAAATTGAAAGAATTTCTGGTAGCGCTTTCTTTGCGATTGGAAGGTTCCAACTCCAACAGGACAATGGTTCAGATGTTGCAAAGCAAAAATTTTCTATACATGGAAGGAATGGACTGTAAATTCACTACTCCACTAAGCCATCAAGAGGAAAGGAACATAAATATTCTTGTACATAACGTATGACCACTTACATTTACATCATTACACAGCAAAGCGACTTCTAAATCGGATGGGCACACTGAAGTCACTAAACCAGTGCTCTATGCAACACCAATTGTTAGAAGCGCATACCTCAGAGGCAAGGCAATCCTGTTTTGGTCATCAGAAACCACCAGCCCGACATACTTACTGCCAACATCGAGCCCGAGCAGCCGAGCCTGCTTCTTCGACCGGCCCTTGAGGACTTTCCGGAACAACTCCTCCGCTCTCAACAGTCTCATTGTATACCTCCTCCGCTCTCAACTGCGAACACAGAAGGCGGCAAGACGACTGAGTGCGGCCGCGGTGGAGGGATTAGGGCAGGGCCGGCTCAACGTTTTCAAGGGCCCTAGAGCGAATTCGGCTCTATGGCCCCTTTACTATAAATTTTTTTCTACTTATAAAATATGCAGTTTAAACTTTATATTGTCTAAAGTGACACAAATCAATAGTTCTAACATGATAAACTAATTAGGTACTAACTAGTTCATAAACCAAATGTAACTAGTAAGAATTAATTTACCTCAAATAGGAGCGACAAATATCCAATGTCTTTCATAAAAAGGAACTTCTTCTAGCACTTCTTGATGCAAAATCATTAATAATAACTTCTTCTAGCACTTCTATTTAAAGCGACCAACAGGACCCGCTTTCTAATAGAAACATAAGGTTTGTAGTTAATCCTATAATCGAGGGCAAGAGATAAGTAGCACTGGAGTAGCGAAAGTAATATAAGATGTCCATAGACTTCTAATAGAAAAGGGGTTATCATAATCAATAGAAAATAGCGTTAGCCCTTTGGAGAAATCCCAAACAGACAAGCTTTGAGTCAAGGTTATCGGTAATTCTTGGCAAATGAAATTGAACTATTTGTGAGGATAAAGAACAACAGATTTAGAATAAAAGAATCCAAGAAAAATAGATAGTATTTGCTCCTAATCAGTTGATAAAAGAAAGAGAGAAACAAGAGTAAGCCAAACAAATTGCAAGAACCTGTCCAAGGTCTCTAAGGAATGAGTTGTACACTCTGCAAATCTGTTGAAAGATCACTAAGGAACAGTAGATAGTTATATAGGTTGCAGCAAAAATGAAAAAGAGTAATATAAGGATCACAATATGGTAAAACATAAATTAAACATTGTTATCTCAAGAAAGTTACAAAAGCATCCAGTTGCATAGTGTAAAATGCGGTCTCTAAAGAACTTTTAAGTCTCAGTCTCATCTCGAGAGGTGTTTCTCGCTTGCTTATTCATCTTAACATGCTGCTTATTGAAGTCTCTGGTTGGTTTTCAAGAGGAAACATGAAACATACTATTATTTAGTCTGCAAGCCAAAGGGGATATAATTCTGTAGCACAGTGAAAAATACAGCTAACATACTATGCGGACATCATTAAACATCTATAAAGACTAAGCACTACGATGGGTGAAGAATACTAATCACACAAACAAATTGTAATGGCACGATTAAACTCACAGAATAAGGAGTGTTGTATTGTTGACCAAGAGCATCTCCTCCAGCAACCATCCTAACTCCAAAGAACCGCTCGCAAAGACAACTCGCGGCGCCTCTTCTCGAACTTTGCTCCATTGCTTCCCGAGGTTCAGATTATGGTGAACGATCAGGCAAAAATAGAACTCAGCAAAACAGTAATACTGAGGGGGGGGTGGGCCCTCCCTGGCCCGGGGCCCTAGGCCGGCGCCCCTCCGGCCTACCCCCAGAGCCGGCCCTGGATTAGGGGAAAGGGTGATCCAGATAAATCCTTCTACGCAGTGTCGGGACCACAAATTGAACACGATCAGGGCTAACTGTAGGATCGTCGATGGCAATCAGAGGGAGGTGAATGATTGCAGTGTGCTCGGGAGAATTTTCTTAGAATTTGCCGACTTCTGTTTTTTTTTTTTGCCAACACACACAAAAAAAAACAAAAGCAAAAGAAAACAGCAAAAGACAAGAAAAATAAAAATAGCAAACGAGATGCTTTTCTAGCTACTGATGCTTGATGACTATGTAAAAAGAAAGCATTACAAAAATAAATTTACTTGCTACTGATGCTTCAATCTTCACGTGGAGTAATATGCTTCAATCTTCATGTGGAGGAGTAATAGTAATACCTTGTTTTGACTCTCCACGTGATGCCATAAATCGAGAATCCACACGTCTTTTATTTCTAGTCTTGCATGGATCAAGCATTGGAGAAAGCAATCGAAAAATACGACGTACCGTCCCTGTACGTTGTACGCTGGCTGCACTCTGGACCAAGGAAGAACGGAACGAGCTCGTCGAGACAATACGTTGCCGTGGAAACAGAGGACCGAAAGACGACGCTGCGAACGTGATGGTTGACCCAGAACGCGCAACCAAATCTGCCGTTCACAATTACATACATGCATCCGATCAGCCGCCGCTCTGTATTTTTTTCCTCGCTCAAAAACCGCGGCCGCCCTCCAAAAGCAGCGCACGACCAAACTTTTTTTCTCTAACTCAATCGATACAACCTGTCGCACCAGCGAATTTTCTTTTTATACAGTTAATTCTCTCCTATTCAATTTCTACTCAAAAACCTAATCCAACTCCAACTAGATCTGGACCTTTTTATCTCAACTAGACTTTTGGCCCACTAATTTTCAAGGGACTCGAAACCCTTCCTAACACAGGTTTTTCACACTTCCGACTTTTCAACACATCGCGTGTCGAAGCCTCCAGGACCGCACCTCCTGTATCTTCTCCACGCATCATCCACCTTTGATCTCCATGTACTCCAGCGTGAGCCCGACCACCTCGTGACATCCTCGACCGCCCGGACCTCAGATTTCCCCCTTCTAGTCCCGGTCTTCCTCGTCACCGACCATGACCGTCTCCACGCCCAACCTGCACATGCAAAAACCAAAGAACATTTTTCCGGCACAAGTTCTCACCAACTTGACCAATATTAGTCCACGCACACACGCACACGCCTCGAATAAAAATACTAAGCCATGTTGTCAATTATTCATCATCATAAAAATCCTAAACCTAGCCACACGGTCTTACACTAACATATCACAGTAAGATTAGTATCAAATATTCAAATTGAACTCGAATTAAGCCTCAACAAAAAAAATGGTTAATCGCGTAACACTGTAGCACACTAGAACGCAAATGTGGACTTGCAAGTTACTAGAAATAACGCAAATGTGCGCAAATTTCAAACATGCAAATTGGAGCACGTATCTCATTTGCTTACTAAATACCACTGACCTACACAGAACGGCCGAGGCGGCGGCGATCTGGGATCCCGGACAGCGTGGCGGGCAGACGGCGACCTGGGAGGAACAGGCCAACCAGGAGGCTCCGGCGAGCCGGCGACCTAGGAGCCCGGGGATGGCGTTTAGCCGGTGACCTGCGAGAGGGATACGGCGGTGACGCCCGAAGGGAGAAGGCAGCGCCGCGTGGACCGCCGGGAGGCAACCGAGTAGGGAAGCGGGAGGCCGCGCGGCAAGGGCACCGAGCGAAGAGGAGGCGGCGCGTCGCGGCACGGGAGGGAATTGGGCGGTGGATTCGTGCCTTCGGCCTTCCTTTCTCGTCGTGAGAAATTGGGCCAATGGGATGGGCTGGGCTGGTTATATTTACTCATGTGGGCCCGAACGGCAGGCGAAGCGCCTGCGATCTGGCAACCATTGGCCATCGGAGACTGCGTGAGGAGAGAAGCTCCCATGGCGGAGGCGGCGCAGAAGCAGCCAAGCCCCACGGCCTACCGCCCCGTCCGCTGCATCGTTAAACTCGGTGCACTCTCCCGCGCTCCGCGGCTCAATGTTTCCTTCCCTTTCCTTGCGTGCTTCTTCTGTAGTTGTGTAAGCCTCCCCAGCCGGTGTTGATTCGGCGAGCTCTGATGACGCAGGTGGGGCGGCCATCACGAACAAGGGCGAGCTGGAGAGCATCGACGAGGAGAGCCTGCGGTCGGCGTGCGCGCAGCTGCGGCAGGCCATGTCCGACGCTGGCTCTCTGGAGAAGGTTGTGGGGATGGACTGGAGCAGGAGGCGCGGCGAACTGGCTGACCCGGCCGTGGACGCGAAGGGGTTAGCGGAGATGGCGGGCTTGGGTTTGGATACCAACTTTGTTGTCGTCCACGGTGCCGGTATAGCTCGGAATCTGAATTGCCTCTGGCCATCTGTCTTACTGATGAGCTGAACTGGGTCATTTGGTGGGGGTTTGATTGTTCATATTTTTGTGTTGGGATGCTATGTAATGTGGGAATTGGTGCTAATTGCCGAGTGCCAATGCTTCTCAGTGAGCGAGCAACTGTGCACATCTTGAGGATTGTCCGGCCTGGTCTAGATTACGAATGTTAGTAACCTGCTTAGAAGATAAATGGGTAAGTTTGGTATGAGTGGTCATTCAGTTCTAGATTCAACAGTGGCTTTCTAGGCTCTAGGGCCTTCCTGAAAGATAGTTCTATACTTCTATTCAACCAGGTGAGATTGTTCGGTTCCATAGTGCATGTAATATTTGCTAACTATAATTAGACTGCTAGAGTTCATACTTTATAAAGTTAGTTTTCGGGTTATTGAGATTATAGTGGTCTGCTATCTGTATTGCTACTTAGGGTCTTTTGGTCACTTCCAAGCAAGTAGATCTGGAGTCCATAAAGGAGGGTTGCATTCGACACTGGTGAAGGCTGGCTTTGTGGCTACAAGAATTTCGGTAAGGAAAAAATTTAAAATTTCCCTATCATGTGGATATTGTAACCTTCAGATATATAGAATTGTTTTTCAGTGTCTTGTCGATGTATGTAGTGCTACTTTGATGCACATGTTTGGACAGTGTTCTAATGAAATATACATTATAATTTAGGTGACTTCTCTCAACCAGGAAATTGTGAGAGCCTTGGCAAGAGGTGCGCTACATATAAATGAAGAATATCACACTTTATTTTTTATAATTAAGCTACATGCTTATTATGGTAACCTGTTATTGTGTCATCTATCATGTTACTAATGCCTGTGTTGCATAGGTAAAATTCACGTTATGTTTCTTGTTTTTTTTATAGGATTTGCATGTTTTCCTTGTGTGTTGCTTTGTCATGAACTTTTGCTCCGTCATGATCTATATATGGTGTCTTTGGCTTTCCATACTGTGAACTTTATCTTGAAGTCTTCACTTAATCATGATCTATATATGGTGTCAAGAACACTTCTACCTATATCTATAACCTTGAAAATTTTCAAATTTCAATGAATCAACCAGCATATTTATGTATCCATTTTGTAGTTGATCTTGAATCTATCACTATTAGTTTGTCAGTGAGAATCAGTGGCAAGTAAATGACTTATGGAATTGCATATGCTTCTGCAGAAGGAATACCATCTGTTGGAATGTCACCATTTGCTTGTGGATGGTCTACTCAACAAAGAAATGTGAGTAAACTGGAGGATTGCTGAATTTCTTGTGTATGTTCGGACAGGCACCTGGGATTACACTGTTCTTGTAGATCTATGTGCAATCCTGTTAACAAAGATGTTTTCTGGTTATTATTTGACATATTTGCAATTGCAGCTTGCGTCAGCCGATGCTTCTCAAATCATTCAGTCGCTCCATGCTGGCTTTGTCCCTGTAAGCTGTTGTACCTAAGGATTTTGAATAATTATGTGGATCTACAAATTCACATTGATCTAAGCTGTTCGTTTCAGTAATATAATTATGTGGATTGTATGGAACCATCCCAGAATGTGAGAAAAATATGTTGTTTCTGGGGTATTTATGTAGCATATTATTTACTCACATGTTATGATTAAAGAGCACTTTACATCTAGGTTTCACTGGTGCTTTTGCTAAGCTGCATCCCGTTTTGCAATACATATGTGATGCCTCTGATATGTATTGTTAAGTAATGAATTAGTTTTGATATTTGAATTTAACTTGGTAGTTTATTCAGGAATATTCTAATTAGGGAAAGTATTGCATCACTTACACTTGTTTTTCCTTCATCTTCATGGGAAAAGAAGATAAAACATTTTCTACAACTGAAGTTTTATGTATGGCATAATGACCCATATTTCTCGCAGGTTTTGCATGGAGATGCTGTTCTTGATGAATTGCTGGTGAGTTTTCAAATTGAATCATGCACACATTCTTGTTTAGATTCGTATATAGGTTGGTCTGTGCTATGACACTCTTTTTGTTTACTCATAGTAAGGCTGACGTTAAGATTAAATGACCAGGACTGCACCATATTGAGTGGGGATGTCATTATACGCCATCTTGCACAGCTTCTGACTCCAAAATATGTTGTATTTCTGGTACTGTTACCGTCTCTCCTTTGCAATGACTTGACCATTTATGCTATCTATGAGAGATGGTTCAGTACACCAACTTCTTGGCTTGGATGTACTTTCTTCTAATGGTTGAAGCCTGTTTTGTTGTTATCAGATGGGCTTCGTTTTAATGCATTTTTATGCATCATGTTCTGTCCGTTTCTTTTTATTGCTAGACTTTTACGTAGCACTCTGAAAATTGAGATGTAGACAGATGTTCATGGAGTATATGATCGCCCTCCAACTGACCCAAATGCAGTACTCCTCAGAGAGATAGGTTAGTATTCACCTGCTTTAAATCAATTTGATTGTCCATACAATCTAGCATTTTCTGTTTGGTATACATTAGTAATTATAGGGATTAGGGGAAACGGAAAAGGGGAAAAAAATATGAAGTTGCCATTTTTTTTCTGAAGTCTTAAGGGGAAAAGGGAAATATATGGATGGGAAAAACTCTGAACTGACCTGTTCTGGCTAACAGAGGTTGATGATAATGGAAGCTGGTCGATTGTAGAACCTGCATTACAAGGCAACAAGAAAGGAGGTATCATGCTGTCTTCCTTCTTATGTGTACAGTGATGGTCGAATGGTTCATGGCAATTGTGTGTAGTTAATATACTGGAATTGTTGCGGCTACATAGTTTGAACTTTCAACATAGCAACTTAAAGTTTGATAACAATATCAAATTGGCAAAACTATACCTAATTCAAATACTTAGTGATGACTTTCCAACTGACAACTTATAATCACCAAATGCATTATCTGTTCTTATGTGTCATTTGAAAAAAAAATTGACCGTCTCTTCAATATTTTGAATCAAATGCTCCAAGGGAGAGAGCAACAGTTTGGAATACGAGTTGTTGAGATCAAAATTATATTCTATTAGGCTAATAGCTAACGAAATTCATGATCCAGATATACTGCTCCTAAACTGCTTATTGTAGCTTGTGTAAGCCTAAGAAAGATAGTCTCATATGGACTGCAGTGGAGACCTCAGTAGCTGCACACGACACAACTGGCGGAATGGAAACCAAAATATTGGAAGCTGCCACGATAGCTAGGCTTGGAGTTGATGTGTACATTACAAAGGTGTGAATGTTTCCTCCCCTCGTGCATTAAATACAAAAAATTCTATGAACTTGCATTTTTTATGTGATTTGTGATATTCTTTTTTTTTGTTGAAATTGATTTGTGATACAGGTTGGTACAGAGCACTCCCTGAGAGCCTTGAAGGGGGATGTGAACACGACCTCGGACAATTGGCTTGGAACTGTTATACGCTCTTCCAAATAGATTTCTTGGCCAAAAGCGTTCTATGGGTTCAATTAGCAAACATTTTTTATGTTGTAGGATCGCTGATGAGCGTTGAGTTTGTCAGATAATAATTCAAGGGGATATTCCTACTGCGATCATGTCTGGTTTGATGAGCGTCACACAAATGTTACGGCGTAGATTTTAATAACTCTGTTTTTCTTAAACAAAAAAAAAGGTACTGTTTCATGATTTAGCCATTTCATTTTCTCGCGAGAGATTTGCAGTTTTCTTGTCAGCTCGAGTGCGAGGTGGGGATTCGTGACACTAGATGATAAAATATGAGGTTTTCGGCGACTATTAAATAAAACCTATATAGACCGGCCTTATGTAATTTTACTCTTTTTATCACTGAGGTGAAAGTAACGGTAGGTTAAAGGATTAAGCAAAATCATTGTAGACCGGGGGCCATGTTTCACTTCTACCTGTGTCTCTGGACCATCTGGCCTGTCCTATGCCTTAGGGCGAATTCCAATCGTCGGATTCAAGGGGAACAACGCAGATCTAACACTAGAGTGCCGCTACATTCGGAACAGTGCCTTTCCTCTCTCAGCTTCTTCACTATGTTGTTCTTAACCTCTGTCTTTGCTAGGGGTATAAACAAAATGGATAATTTTCGTTTGATTAATCAACTGAAGACTTACAGAGTGAATATTGAAGGCTAAATAGGTATTTAGTACTATCTGATTTATCTAATTCCGAGGAAAAATATAGAATAAGATATGAAATAAGTGATGTTCATCAACATATATCTGTATGTCAGGTAATACGAGGAAGTCAGTTGTGACTTCACTTAGAAATAAGATAACATATAAACGGATTGTCACATTTAAACAGTCGAAAAATACTAAGTGCTCTTCTTTTGACATCTTCTCGATTAGTCTCTTTGTGTTCCCTCTGATTACACTCTACTGTCCAATCGCCCTGTTCTTTTCAGCTTTTAAAAGCTGCTTTTTGGCTTTTCTACAGTAACTAGCTTTTAAACGGAATTTTTTTAAGATAAGGTCTACTGATTAATTATAGTACATACTTTGCTGACTTCATTTATATCGGCAAAAACCGCACGTGAGTTTCTATTACTCTGTAATCTCATACAAACAGCCCAAAAGCCAAAAGCCAAAAAGAATAGGCCCATTATCATGTATAGGGATGCAAAAGAAATAGATAATTTTTGTTTGACCGACCGTCTGAAGGTTTATGGAACGAATATGGAATGGAGAAATAGGTATCCAGTATTATTCATGTCCGACTTCAAGAAAAAATGCAGAATAGGATAAGAATAAGTTATATCCAATGTTCAAGAAGGCGCTAGGCGCTAGGCGGGCAGCGAGGTGGGGCCTAGCTCCTAGAGCGCCTAGGCGGGGCCTAGGCGGTGAAATTAAAACTAAGATTTATTAATTTTTATTTTATTTTCTATCTAACCTATTTAATCTTTAAAACTATTTAGGTATATAACCACCCACCAGCCCATTTACCTCCCCTTTTACCCCCTCCTCTCTCTCTCTCTACCCGTTCACTTCTCACCGCCTCATTTCACTCGCACGCCCCGGCCCCCGTTCACACAGCTTCTCTCCCTCTCTCGCACGCCTCCCCTCCCTGCACCTTTGCTCTCTCCCCCGCTCCCCTTCTCCAATGTCGCCGCCGCCGTCTCCCCTTCTTCCCAAGCGCCACCTCCCCTTCTACCCCAACGCCGCCGCTGCTCCAGTGGATCCGGCGCATCGACAGCGGATCCAGTGCGGCGGCGGTGAGGCGGCGATCCGGCGGCTGCGACGGCGGATCCGGCGGCGGCGATGGCGAGGCAAGCGAGATCCGGCTGCGGCGACGCGATCGATTGCGGCGGCGACGGCGATCCGGCGGCGGCGACGACGACGGCCGACAACGCGTGGTCGCGAGATCTCCGGACTCCAGGTGCCTCTATCTCTCTCCGTCTGCCCTAGACCATCTTCCTAGACCCCGCCTTTGACCCCGCCGATGGCGGCCTTTGACCGCCGACGGCCGCTTAGGCGGGCTCGCCGCCTAGGTCACCGATTTTGGCCAAAGCGCGGCGGCTCGCCAGCGCTGAGCCGCCTAGGCGCCGCTAAAACCGCCTTTTAGAACACTGGTTATATCCGTGTGTATCCTCTCCGATTGCATCCCCAGTCTTTGCTCAGATCCTGTACGTATTGGTTTTTATTTCAGACTTTTGCTTAGAAAAGTCAAAAGACAATACGAATACATGATTTCTCGAAATGGCTTCTTCACTTTTCTCACCAACGTCTTGTTAGAAGTTAAGGTAAAAGTCACATGTATGATTCCCGTCATGTACACATATTTCTTCTTTATTTCATACCGCTCAAGTCCTTCTTTTTAAAGTCACATCTTTCAATTATTTCTTATTTATTTTTAGCAAAAAAAAATAAACATGTGACACGAGTACACGACCTAAAGCTAAATAGGCAAACCGAAGAACCAACGATTGGTACAGGTGAGGTGAGTCGGGTTGGGTGGTCCATTCTTTCCCGTCCGTAGCGCGTCTGTTTATCCACAGCCACCATACCATAGCAGCAGCAAACCAGCAACAGCAACACAACTCCTCCTGTTCCCGGACGCTGCGAACCTGCGCCCTCGGATGCGCTCAAGCCGTCTCGTTGGCCACCGCGCTTCCTCTCTCGCAAGGTCGTCGCCTCCGGTAACCGAGCTCTCACACCCGGCGTGATTTTCTATTCCCCGCACTAGTTCTCGTATCTGATCTTAGTATCCACCTTTCTTGATTCTTGGACAACATTTCAGATTCCAACCTGTTGGTTTCGCTTCCTTTTGCGCGTCCTAGTGGTCGATCGATTCTTCCACTGCAGCCTGAAGCGTGGGTCGGCGTCTTAAGTACGGGCGGAATTGGTGATTGAACTTTGTCAAGTTTCAGAACTATACAATGCAAGGCATCTCTGTGTGCGGTTCAGTCGCCTCACCATATGGAGCAAATTGCAGACCAGCTTGTGTTGCTAGGAATTATCTGAGGTTGTTTCACAAAATAAATTCAGTAAGCCGTGGAGCACACCCATGGCGTTGGTGTGTGAAAAATCTACGCATGAGGACTAATAGCAGAAAAAAGAATACTACACTAAGGACTAATGCTAGATGGCTGTTTGGAGGAGATGGCCGTAGCAGTAATGCAAGGCTGGAGCGCAGTGAGGCTGCTAACGAAGACATCTTGGTCTTCTACTTCCAGCTGGATTTACAGACACGGATACAAGTGAGTGTTTGCTTCTTTGTCATCACCTTTTAAAGTAAATATAAGTTACCGCCCCCAACTACTAATATTTGTCTTATTTCTGTTTTTTGCCAATTAATTGTCTAGAATGCAATTTGCTAGTCGAATATACCATCATTGCACTATTGTGACCACTGATACATGAAAATGTTTAATATTTACTTATGCAAGTCCAACCTCACTATAAAATTTCTTGGTTCTTACCAGTATGCATTGAACATAGAGCAATTTGATGTGGCAAAGCAATTGAGGGAAAAGCTCACTGAGGTATCGTGATGACTTTCACTTCAAGATAAGTGAATTCATAGGATGAAAGCTCTCTAAAGAAAGTCCTGTTTTGTAGATCGAAACAGAGATAATTAGGCAACGTGAAGCTAAACGAGGCTCGTCAAAGACAGAAGCTCAGGACAAAGCTATAAACCTTTTGCGTGTGCGGTATGTTAATGTTTCCATTTTCTCCATAATAAGAATATTTAAAGCACTTTCACATGTACATTTTCCCCATATAATGAATATGCTACAGCACTCCATTTTGTTAACCTATAGGCTATATCTTAACCAAAATCTGATAAGGGAAAAACGGTTGTAGTACACCCCATAGTTGGTTCATTTGGAAGATAGCTTAGCTTTATCCTTTTGTTGCAGTGCAGACTTGCAAAAAGCTGTTGACAGTGAAAACTATGCTTTGGCAGCTGAGCTGCGTGATGAAATCGCTAAACTTGAGGTATACCAAAACTGATGTGCACCAGTCATGTGATGATTATGTGCAATAATTTGAACTTTGAATGTTATGTAGGCTGAGTCTCTGGCAGTCTCTGCTAAAGCCCTTGCATACCAAAATGTGAAATATGCATTTCGACTAGGGCAGAAAGTACGTCACAAGGTACATGGTGAGTACTTTTGTGTTCACATTACGCTGTGAAGCTATGCAAAAGCTCAATGGCTAAGTATAACAATTTTTTTCCAAAACTCTGGCATGCGAAAAGGATAGCCAATAATTCCATGAATTGTTTTTTTTTATGTGTTCAAAACTTTCAGTATCTTTGAAGGCACATTTGTAAGTTCATATCATGGGCACAAATATTTTTTGCTTGCGGCTTTATTCCCTTATTTGCCATTGAGCTTTTTTTTTTTGTAGTTCAGTACTTGATATTTAATTTTCACTTCAGTGACCACACTGTATAGAGCTTAATTTTGGTATTATCTTGTCCTTAATTTTGCATCTTCCTGCTGAAGGATATAGAGCTGTGATATGTGGCATGGATCCTGTATGCTGTGAATCCAAGTCATGGATGGAGACAGCAAATGTGGAAAAGTTGTCCAAGGGGCCAAATCAACCTTTTTATCAAGTAATTGCTGCTTCCAATTTAAGTTGATTCAGTATCCACAGGTCACAGAAAATCTCAGTACCCTTGTAGCATCTGCAAGCTATATTTTAATGCTAATTTTGTCAAGTTTACATTGAGCTACAGGGGCACGATTGGCACAATGATAACAATTCATATATTATTCTGGCAAAGGCCAACTTAGTTGTTTGTTGACTTGATCATTGTTGGCATGTTTTATCGGACCTATTTATCCTTCTGGGGCTAATTGGGTCAAGGTCCTGATCTGAAATCCATAATTGTACACCCTTGCACACAAATCCTGAAATTGCTGAGGATCCTTTGCATGACTGTGATCCGGATTTTTCCTTTATTGTGACTTAGTTATCATTGAAGATAATTCAATATAGCAATATTAACCTATCCTTGTTCTTAATTTCCTCCTAGTAGTCTAGCCTGTCACTTATGGATTTGAGGTCATGGACAATTGCTTTGTTCTAATAATGACCTTCATGAGAAATTTTTGTTAAGTGTGAAATTTACTGTTCTCTCTGGATTCGCATCTGCCTTTTAGGACCATTCTGCTTAGGTACAGCATTGCTCTGCATTGCTGATATGTCTGCAGTTCAATTTACAGTGTTCCTAGTCTTTTGAGACGGTGATTACAATGCTTTGTGATTTACTGCCTAATCTTCCAGGTCCTGGTTGATGTATACGCTGATCCAGATCTCCTTGTTGCATATGGTATTATTCTCTCTTTTTGCTCATTTGACATCGGTAGTTTGTGAGTCCTTTGAATTTGATCTTTCTTTTCAGATAAAACAGTGCATGCCCTTTGTGTGGTCTTCAGATACCATGTACCGATTCAGCTTTGCTGTAACTTAAGTTCTTGCTATGCTGTTATTCATAAAACTTCCGCAGATATGTAGGTGTCGCGCTATTGTTCCATGAAATCATTTGAGAAGCTCGCATTATTTCCCCTTGCTCCTACCTGTGAAAATAGAATTCAGCAGCTTCTGCACTCTGTTTACTATAAATTACCTTTGCTCAGTGAAGGTGGACCAACTGTGTTTGTGATTCCACTGTTCTGGTAGACCATTGGTGGAAACGATGTCTAAAATGTGAAACTTTAATAGGCATACTTTTTGTGTGTTAAATGGCGCAAGAAAACAAGAAAGTGGGATATTCCATAATCAAATCCATTGTCACTTTATTTTATTTTTATCATATGCCATTTTGAGATATGGTTATTGTTTTATAATTTCAGTTGCAGAAGAAAATCTTTCAGCAGCTGAAGAATCGGAGAAAGTGAGTTTGAGTTCCTCATTTGCTTGGTTATTTCCCTTTTTTTGTCAAATCAAATTACGATGTTTCCGTTTGTATAATACAGGGAAGATTTGATCACCCGTACATTGAATTTCTATTTTATGGTGAGGACACTGCTGGGGACTTCATTCCTATCAAGCAGCTGCGTGAGAAGTACGACCAGCCACGTTATGAAGCTTCTGGAGATGAAAATGACGAGGATGGCAATACAAATAGCTGAAAGGTGAGGTTTCACTTGTAATGTGGCGTTCATGTAACGTCAAGTAGACTGCAAATTCAATCTAATCTGTCTCTTTGTGATGCATTCAGGTAGCAAGAGTCGTTTTGATGTCATTTCTGATGCACCACCACCAACTGAGATCTGAAATGATGAAGCAGCTAGGTACTATCTGATGTAACTACAGTGGGCAAATGTTAGTGAAGACTGAGCCATCACGGAATTGAAAGAATCCACGTTAATCTGCAATGAGGCAAGCTACATGTACTATCTGACCTTGCAGATTGGGGTTTACACTCATACAGTGTCCAATCCATGAAGCTTTGCTTGATAAAATTTGCAACTTCCTCGCACTTGTAAGTTCACGGTTAGTGAATGTAAAGAAGATCTTTGTGGATTTGCAATGTATAGCTGTACCAGTTCTTCTGTAACCCTGTTCCCTCTGACGGGCATTTGTACACAGTTACATACATCATACTTGTAATTTTACTGGAATACACAAATAAGCTAAGGCTTCACACACAGCTGGTGGAATACACAAATTTGCAATGTATGGAGACCTCAGATTTGAGTCCTTGTAAAAACCTTTTTTCGGTGAAAGATTCCCGGAGACGTGCTGTTGCCGATGGTTAAAATGCTGCTGTGAAAAACTCGAGAAACTTTGCCGTGCCTGCGAAGATATACTCCCAATATTATACCTAGGGGGATTTGTGTAACATCCCAAAAGGGGGACTGGTATAATTGCGAAAATTATAAAATCTTTTCATCGCTTTTTCAGTGTATGTCAAAGTTTCCGGTGTTTATGCGAGGTTCTTGATTTGGATCTTTGCTAAAATACAACTCAAGGACTTAGTCTGTGAAAATCAAATCGAGGACATTTCAAATTTAGTCTGTGAAAATCAAATCGAGGATATTTCAAATTTCCTTTGCAAGTCCTAAATCCGAATTAAAAATTGAAAAGTGGAAATTCAAGATCAAGAATGCGAAATTTAAATCAAAGCTAATAGTAACCCCCTCCCCCCTCCAATTGTCATAACCAAAAATGCCAAAACTCAAGCTTAATCTTAAATTGGCATTTCAATTTCAAAATTTTGAATTTCCCAAAAAATGCTTGAAATTCTTTTGGGCCCTGGCCCATTTTCCCCTGACCTTCCAAGCCCTCTCTCTCTTTTGGCCCAGTCGGGCACCTCCTCCCTCCCCTGTTCACCCTGAGCACCGCCCGCACCTAGCGCGAGCACCCGATGGCACCCTCTACGCCATGTCGCCCAACCCACGTCGCCACTAGCCGCTTGTGTTCACGCGCCCGTATGGCCATGCCTTGTATGTCGCCCTTGTGACACCCTCTAGTGCGCACCGCGTTGTGTTGAGACAAAGCCGCCCTCGGTTTCGCCCATCGCCCTGGTTTCTCTCCTCCCTCTGGCGCCCAACTTCAATGTTGCGCCAGCTGCTCCGCCCTACGGCTGCCCGCCCTTCCCCTAAGCTCTTCCCCTCTTGCTAGCCCTGCCGCACGTTCAATGTTCCGCCAGCAAGCGTTAACGCCACGACGTGTCACCTATCTCGCGCCACATCCTCTACGCTCGTCTTCAGTCCAAGCCAGCTGTGGCTACCACTGGTCTACCTCTGCGTCCCTTCGCCTACGCCCTCGCATCGGCCTACGGCCTCTCGAGCCGCACGGCACGCCAACGCCACCGCTCAGCCATGTGGCAACTGTTAGATTGATCTCGTCCATATGGCCCAACGGCCATATGGCACCCCTTGCTCGCGCCGATCGGGCGCCCGGTATTATGGTGGTGGGCCTGTCGCCGCCGCTATAAATAAAGAGGTGGGGCGGGCGGCACGTCGACGAGTTTCACCGTCGCCACCTTCCCCACCAACAAACCCTAACCGATCTAAGAGGCGCGCGGCGACGGAAGTACCACCGCCGTTCAACGCCGCCGCCGGAGGTCGCCGCCGCCGCGCCGCGCCGCCCGAGGAGCCCGCACCTCTTCCCGACCGTCGCTGCCGTGCGCGACTCCACCGACGAACCCGACATGGCCACCTCCTCCTCCACGCCGTCGGACGGTTAGTACCTCTCCCTCTCTGCTCTCTCTCTCTCCGTGTATCACACGAACCCGTATAGATCCCTCTAGATCTAAACCCTAGGATCCCCAAATGTACATCAATGGTATCAGAGCAGTGTCTAGTGGTAGATCTAGATGGGAAAAGAACGGCGACCGCCGTCGGTTAACCGGCGTGCGGAAAAAGAAATGCACAGAGAAAGCCCCGCCCCCCTAACCCTAGAAAACGGCAAAAGAAGAGAAAGAAAGGGACTCACGGTTGCGCCGCCGCTTCATGTGGGAGTCGCTGGCGCCGCCGCTTGAGCCGCAGTGCGCGCGCGCAGCCGGGGCCCTCCGTTTGGGTCGCCGCCACGCGGCGCCGCCACGCACCACCGCCGGGCGCGCGCGCGCGCGCGCTGCGTTCCTCTCGCGCGCCGCGCGCCGCCGCCGCGCTCTGCAGCCTTGCGCGCCATCGTCCGTCCGTTGTTTTCGGAGGAGGCGCGCGGAATGGGGCTAGGTTAGGGTTTTTGGTGTTTGATCCGCGAGGCGCGCGATCGGCCGTCCGTCGGATCGGATCCGATCGGACGGTGATAAAGCAACGCTTTTTCGCCCAGGCGAGATGAAATTCCGCCCAGGCCCGTGTTGTGGCTCGGCGCGCGGCGCGGCGCGCAGCGTGCTCGTCTGGCCGTGGCGCGCGCGGCGCGCGCGGTGGCGCGCAGACCTTGCAGCGGCCGGCGCGCTTGGAGGCGCGCGCGCGCTTCGGGCTGGCCGGGCCGCCGTGGGCAAATCACAGAGCGGCCGAATGGCGGTTTGAACGATAAATTCCAAAAAAATGAATTTTATTGTTTTTCAGAAGCATTTATGAGCCAATTTGATTGAAATTTGATTTAAAATCTCTGTAATTTTTGCACCAACGTGTTAATTTTCAGAGATTAAAAGAGTACAGTTATGATGCTTCTGAATATTGAATTATTTTTAGAATAATTACAGTTTCCGCTGCAAAAGATATTATTGATTGATTTTTTCATTATTAAATTCGAACCAACGGGAGAATTTGATTTTGAAAAAAAATAGAGATAAATTCCAGATAATTATGATATTGTTATTTTCTGACCAACGTTGATAATAACAGTATTATAATTTTTTAATTGATGATTTATGCATTTTTTCTATTTTCTGCCCAACGGTGATGTAGATTTAATGCATAGAAATAATTGTTCTTTAAATTGTATGTCGTATTTTTGACCAACGTTGAAAATAAGGCATATGATTTTGTATTACGTTCTCACTGTATTTGAAATATTTTTTCAGGAGGATACAACTTAATGAGTTGTATTAGAGAAATACCCACTCTCAAAGGTGATAATTATGGAGAGTGGAAGAAAAAGTTAGATTTAGCTTTTATCTTGGCTGAGGTGGACTGAGTCCTCACTACAGCACGTCCCACCGAGCCTTTGGCGCGGTGAGGAACAGAATGAGGATGACACTGCATGGCAGAAAAGACAAAGGGATCATGCTCCTTACGGATGTCTTATGACCTTGATCATAAGAAATGGACCACACCAACAAGAAATGTATGGTGTGATAAAGAACACAATTGAGCACGCTATTCGGGCTCAATTGCGAGTGTGTTCTTGTCCTTGAATACCTTGATAAAATAAAGAGTCGGTTCATGGCTCTTCAAAGACTTATGCTACACGGTGATTAAGCATTTGTGCAACAGAGAGGTATTCTCGGTGGCAATGGCATAAGAGAGCACATTCTTAGAATGAGCAACTTGGCATCTAAACTTAAACCGATGGATTTGGCTCTCAAGGATGAGTTCCTTATTCATTTGGTTTTGCTTCTTTGCCAAAAGAGTTTGACACCTTTGTTGTCAACTATAATATGCAGCAGAAATGGGACATGGAAAAGTGCATAGCTATGTGCGTGCAAGAGGAGGAAAGAATCAAATCCTCACATGGTGGTGCTATCAACTTTGTGAGGAAAACAAGAAAAAGAATTACAACAAGAACCCCTTCTCAAAGAACAAGGGCAAAACCTCTCACATCACCTCAACGAGAATAAATTTCTTTGTAGACAAAGACCGGTGCCTTCATCAGCAAGAAGACGGGACACTACAAGAAGGATTGTCCTGATTTTCTAAAGATGATAATGGCAAAGAAAGGTGAGAACATTATTACCTTTGTTAATGAATACTGTATGTGAAATATTCGAAATCCACTTGGTGGATTGACTCGAGACAACTGTTCATGTTGCTAATTCATTCTGAGGATTCCGTTCGACGAGGAGTACGCAAAGAAACGAAAGATGCATTAAAGTTGCAAATGGAGTCGAAGTGAAGTTGAAGCCGTTGGCGATCTTTCATTAGAATTAGCTAATGGCTCCACTCTTTTACTTAGAGATGTCCTTTTTGTACCCTCTTTACTGAGAGGAATTTGATTAGTGTGTCAAATTTGGACAAAGATGGCTATGATTGCAATTTTGGAAATGGCAAGTGCGAAATAATGTTTAATAAAGAATGTGTTGGTCTTGCCATATTACGAGAATGAGCTTTATTTGTTATCATTGTGTGATGATGTGAATGTCGTATGCGATAATGAGAACGTTGCGTGCGAAAGTGATTGAATCTCGTCTACGAATGTAAACAAAACGAAAGAGAACTCTAGATGAGTCGTCGAAATTATGGCAATCGTCGTTTAGGCCATATTTGAGGGGAGAATAGAAAGACTAGTCAAAAATGATATTCTTCCTCCATTAGAGTTCTCGGACTTAGAACAATGCAGAGAATGCATTAAAGGAAAATATGTAAAGAAAATTAAAAAGACGCTAAAAGAAGCACAGAGTTCTACAAATTATTCACACAGATATTTGTGGTCCTTTTCTGTGAAAAGTGTGGATGGATATGACTCGTTCATAACATTCACAGATGATTACTCCGTTATGGATATATTTATCCAATCAAAGAAAGAAATGAAGCCTTGGATAAATTCAAGATATTTAAGGCTGAAATTGATAACCAACACGATTTAAAGATTAAGATAGTCCGATCGATCGTGGGGAGTACTACGATCGACATACCCCATATGGACAAGTTCTTGGACCTTTACGAGGTTTTTACAGGAAAATGGAATAGTGGCCCAGTATTCTATGCCGGGCGAACCTCAGCAAAATGGAGTAGCTGAAAGACGCAACCGTACCCTGATGGATATGGTGCGAAGTATGATGAGCTACTCCACACTCCCATTGAGCTTATGGATGGAGGCGTTGAAAACCGCCATTCATATTCTCAACAGAGTGCCTAGTAAGTCGGTGCCCAAAACACCGTACGAGTTGTGGACAGGAAGAGTTCCGTCACTAAACCACTTACGTGTGTGGGGGAGTCCTGCTGAGGCTAAAGTATTTAACCCAAACCTTGGGAAACTTGATCCCAAAGCGATGAAGTTGCCATTTCATTGGCTACCCCGAAAAGTCAAAAGGTTATCGTTTCTCTTGTCGACATGATACACAAAGTTTGTATAAACGAGACATCTTTGTCTTCTTAGAGGATGAAATGATGAGGGGAGCATGGTAGCTCGAGAGATTGACCTTGAAGAGAAGCGGTGTTTGCGCCCACTCAGATGATTCAAGAGCCATTCTTCACACTACTGCCGCCATGCACCAAGCGGTGCAAGACAACGTGGTGCCAAGACTGTTATTGTTCCTCCGTGGCAACAATGAATGAGAATGAAGAACCTGTTCTTCAGATCATATAGAACCTATTGCCACAGATGAGGGGAGCAACGGCTGACCTCAAACATAGATGTACCAAATGAGGAGGCCCTTAGAAGGTCTCAAAGAGTAAGAAGATCAGCTATTTCGATGATTATCAGATTTATCATACAGAGGAATTTCAAATGGAGGATGATCCCACCTCATTTGAAGAAGCCATGAGAGCGAAAATTCCTCAAAATGGCTTGAGGCCATGGAAGAGGAACGAGGTCCATGAAGACTAATAAAGTGCAGGACTTGGAAATTATTCCTAAAGGAGCCAAAGCAGTAGAGGTCAGTAAATGGGTCTACAAGACTAAACATGACTCCCAAGGGAATGTAGAAAGACATAAAGCGCGACTTGTGGCAAAAGGCTTTACGCAAAGAGAAGGGATTGATTACAATGAGACATTTTCTCCAGTCTCATGTAAAGATTCCTTCAGAATCATAATGGCATTAGTGGCACATTATGATTTAGAGTTACATCAGATGGATGTAAAGACGGCATTTCTTAATGGGGATTTGGAGGAAAATGTTTACATGGCACAACCGAAAGGTTTTGTCGTGGAAGGAAATGAAATAATGGGATGCCGCCTAAAGAAATCGATTTATGGGTTAAAGCAAGCTTCAAGACAGTGGTACTTGAAGTTTGATAGTACAATAAGAAAATTTGGGTTTAAAGAGAATGTTGAGGACAACTGTGTTTATGCAAAGTTTAAAGATGGGAAGTTTATCTTCCTAATCCTGTATGTGGATGATATCCTACTAGCTAGTAGTGATGTTAATCACATCTCTGAAACAAAGAAGTTTTGTCCTCAAACTTGATATGAAAGATCTTGGTGAAGCTTCATTCGTTCTAGGGATCGAAATTCACCGAGATAGAAACAAAGGGGTATTGGGACTGTCACAAAAGACATACATAGAGAAAGTCTTAAAGAAATTTGGTATGCATAAATGTAGTCCATCACCGCACCTATAGTCAAGGGCGACAGATATGGGGATTTTCAATGCCCTAGGAACCATATGAGATCGATCAAATGAAAGCGGTTCCATATGCTTCACTGTCGGAAGCTTACAAGATGCTCAAGTGTGCACTGCATACGACTTAGCATTTGTTACTGGTTACTTGGCGATTCGAGCAATCTGGAATAGAACATTGAAATTGATAAAGAAAGTCTTGCGTTATTTGCAAGGAACAAAAGGCCTCATGATGACATCTGAAGATCGATTCACTCCATATAGTGGGGTATCTGATTCGATTTTGCGGGAGATGATAGAAAGTCTACATCCGGATATGTCTTCACTCTCGCTAAAGGAGCTATATCGTGGAAAAGCTCAAAACAAACCGTCACTACATCGTCCACAATGTATGCCGAGTTTGTAGCATGTTATGAGGCTACGGGCGGTGAACCGGCTAAAGAAGTTCATACCGGTTTAAAAGTGGTTGACGACATCAATAGACCACTTAAGTTGTATCGCGATAATGAACCCGATAACGTATGCCCACAACAATAAGTCAAGTGGTGCTGCCAAACATATTGACATAAAGTACTATGTTGTGAAAGATAAAGTTCGGGATCAAATTATAAGTCTTGAGCACATAAGTACCGCAAAGATGTTAGCGGATCCGCTTACAAAGGCTTACCACCCAACGTGTTCGAGAGAACATGTAGCCGGCATGGGTTTAAGGGAAAGCCTATGATTCTGGACTAAAAGATGGCCCAAAGATTAAAGTAATCGTTTGAGCAGAGAGTGTCTTATCAGAATCGTTGAATCTATCGGCGATTGACCGTGACGATGAGACATGTTCTATGCACTAATCTGTGATGGAATGAGTAAAGTCAAAAGTAATTAAAGATAAAGTATAGATTGAGATCAAGGGGGAGAATGTTAGATTGATCTCGTCCATATGGCCCAACGGCCATATGGCACCCCTTGCTCGCGCCACGATCGGGCGCCCGGTATTATGGTGGTGGGCCCTGTCGCCAGCGCTATAAATAAAGAGGTGGGGGCCGGGCGGCACGTACGACGAGTTTCACCGTGCCGCCACCTTCCCCACCAACAAACCCTAACCGATCTAAGAGGGGGGCGCTGAAGCGACGGGAAGTACCACCGCCGTTCAACGCCGCCGCCAGGGAGGTCGCCGCCGCCCGCGCCGCGCCGCCACCGAGGAGCCCCGCACCTCTTCCCCGACCGTCGCTGCCCGTGCGCAGACTCCACCGACGAACCCGACATGGCCACCTCCTCCTCCACGCCGTCGGACGGTTAGTACCTCTCCCTCTCTGCTCTCTCTCTCCGTGTATCACACGAACCCGTATAGATCCCTCTAGATCTAAACCCTAGGATCCCCAAATGTACATCAGCAACTACCTATTTCTCCCAGCTATAAAGGCCCAACCTGCCCTTGCTCCTCCCCACTGCTCCCCTTCCTTCCCCAAGCAGAGCACGGCCGAGCCACCTCCATGCCCATGCTGGCCACCAACCCTTCCCGGCCGCTCCGGCGAAGCTCCCTATGAGTCGCCCGCGTCACGGCATGCCCCCAGACACCTTCTACCTCCCCCCTCAGTTAATTGAAGTTTTGTTGCCGGAATCTGCCACAGTGGCCGTTCTCCTCAAGATTGGCCGACACTGCCATTTTCACCACCGTCGCTTCCCTAACACTCTTCCCCTCGATTCCTCCTCCTGGAGCTTCACCAAGCCACCTCGGAACCACTCAAACCATCAACTGGAGTCCTCCACTGCTTGAGCCCCGCCTCCACGGGAGCCACCCACCGCCGCCCCTAGCTCCGAATGCTAGCCCACCCCAGCCTCCTTCCGGCTTCTCCAACCCATGTGGTGAGCTCCCCTTGGCCCCCTTATGCTCATGCTCACCTTAGTCCGCTCTTCCTCCTCTCCGGATACCAGCACCTCCTCGGCCTCCCTTGCGCCCAGCTGCTCCTCAC
Organism: Dendrocalamus sinicus; assembly: GCA_036346575.1. Taxonomy (NCBI): domain Eukaryota; kingdom Viridiplantae; phylum Streptophyta; class Magnoliopsida; order Poales; family Poaceae; genus Dendrocalamus; species Dendrocalamus sinicus. The sequence continues at coordinate 47,553,378 of CM070641.1, read as the reverse complement.
CACCACTGGCCCGCCATGGCGCCTCCCAACCGTGCCCGCCACCTCCCTTGGCTTTCTCCTACCGCAAGGTCCCATTTTGGCCAATCACCACCTCCCTCGGACCGCCCTTCACCGGTGCTTCCACTGTCTTTTTGCCGCCCCTTGCCTCCCCTGTTTCCGGCCGACACCCTTCCCCTACTCTGTTCTCAACCGCCGAGCCCTCCTCTCTGTCTCTCTCTCTCTTATGACCAGCGGGCCCGACTAGATAAATGTCCAATGCTTGGTTGCATGTCTCAATCTCCTTTCATCATATGATTAAATGGTGAATTCATGTTTAAGATTTATTCAAAAGAGCAATGTGATAAAATATAGTTTGTAAATAATGTTGGGAACAAAAATAAAATTATAATGAAAGTTCATGCAAATTAAATGGGAAACTTAACTTTGGTTATCGTGATAGAGAGTAATGAATTAATCCTCATGTAAAAATTAACTAAAGCAAGATTTTGCGTGAACTATTTTCCAAATAACAAGTAATAGTTATCACATCTCTATCCCCCTAATCTTAATGTTCAATGTAAACTAGTATAGCAAATTTCTGCCACACAAAATGATAATCCCGATCTGCTCATCTCCAGAAGTCATGAGGCTTCTCTTTTTAATAATGCTTAAGATAATTATGATAAACCATTTAAATTCAATTATCCAATATCTAAGTTTGTAGTTAAAGATTCCCTTATTTAGGATTTAGAAATTCTCGAACCTGATCAGGGAGTCACTAATCTTGATCTCAAATCCAATCTCCAATTAGATGTCTCCCTCTCAAAAACAATTGTATACCACTAATATTTATCTCGAATCCCAATTGCCGGTGTTTTAATACCGATCTGGTAATGCAGAAAGAAGACACGAGAATTTTTATACATGTTCGGGTCTTCTCCTGGGAGAATAATAACCATATGTCTTATATTTCTATTGCACAAAGAAGAAGATTACAAAGTTTGTGATGCGAAATGCTTTGAACTATCTCTTGCTTGGACCAGAATCCGTCTTCCCTCTCTTCCTCGAGTTAGTTCTATTTTAAAAACCTTTATGTGTGGGATGAAAGCTCGTCTGGCTGAGGTAACCTCAACTCTGATTTTTTCTGGAGAGAACTATACTCCAGTGATGAAAACTAGCATTTGGTGGAGGTAACCATGCACTAAAAAAAGGTGGATATAACTTGCGCTACAATTAATATTGCATTCTCATATCAACTTTAGAAAATCTATTTCAGTTAAAACTGTTAAGTCTCAGAAGTTTTTCCTATTTATTGTACTTTCAAAACAATGCTTTCAGCAACTAAAAGAACCTCAAACCTCACTGGACAGCTTTGCATATATTATTATTGCATTCTGTGTGGTGGTTTGATGAGTACCGTTGTACACACTCTTGCTTAGTTACTATTACTCGATCAATAAGAAAAGAAGGTCAAGCCCTGTATGCTTTAAAAGGGATCGACAGAGCTGAAAGACAATGAGACCAAGAACTAGGTTGCGAACCCTAGTTGGCTGCCTATGGGCAAGTCCTGAGGGTTCTACCTGTATGATGTTTCCACTTGTTGTGGCTACAGACCAAACAGAGAGAGAGGTGGTAGTGGAGAGTGATGAAGATAAGTGTAATGGCCTGGGTCCTCCCCATGGCTTGTACTCATATATATATATATATATACACATGAGGAGTGCTTTTACAGTTTTACCCTCACATCTGGTTATCCCCTCTGGGGCAGTTATGTCATTACACATAGGGGTGCAAATGGGTTGGGTTAATCCCGACCGATCCGGTGTCGAATCCGACTTATACCGAAACCGGGAAGAAAACGGAAAATCCGGTCGGATCGGATACCGGATTCGGATATTACGTGTCGGATTCGGTACCGGATTCGGGACAGACAAAATCCGACCGATTAGCTTCCGGATCCGGATAGTCGGATAATATCCGATCGGATATCCGAAATCCATTAAGGGGCTGAGCCGCTGACGCTGAGGGCCTGAGGCACACTGCTGTACCGCACTCCGCTCGCAGTAACCCTAACCGTAGCAGCATTCGGCGGCTCTCACCTGCAGACGGATCCGATCCCCATCCTCCTCCTCGCTCGGCCGGCGGTGCCGATCCCCATCCTCCCGGCTCCGGCGACCGATCCCCATCCTCCTCGCCGGCTGGTGCTCCCATCCGATCCGGCGACCGAGATCCCCATCCTCCTCGAGTCCCCATCCAGATCCAGAGTCCCCCCCAAAGAAGGTGCCGACGAACTAGAAGGCCGGTGTGGCGGGGCGCCGCGGCGGCGGTGGCCCGAAGAAGAAGCCCGTGTCCCAGCGCATCGGCACCGGCGCCCCCGTCTACCTCGCTGCCTTCGACTCCGACGGATTCTTCGTTCTTCGTTAACTCCGGCGGATTATAGGTACGGCTGCAATATTCTCCCAGCGCATAAGCATGATGTGCCACCTAGAAAGCTCATAGCTGCCTGATCACCCATAGCAAAGCTACACCATGTGGAAAACATATTTATGGTAATTCCAACGATTCGAATATGATTTAAAGAATGCTATAATGAAGAATTTTCAAGTGCTTGTTCAGTGTTCAGTACAATGAACGACATGGAGTTGAATTTTTTACTAAACCACAATATTTATCTCGAGGAAGAGCTGACTGTCCAAAACAATGGTGATGTCCTTTATTTTTTTTCTATTTTGCGTTAATTCATGGTTATACTTCTACATATGCATACGCTGAGATGGCAGAGGAAGTAAACTAGATCTGTCAACCAGATTGATCTCTGAAATAGAATATGCAGCAGGCAATGAGAATGCCATTATAGGTTCTGACCCCTGAAAGACCCTACTAGCAATATTAAGTTGAACACTACAGTGAGAAATTCCTTAACATTTTGGATTTAGTATTGCTAGGCCAATTAATTAATTATATGTCTATATTCATCATTTTGCTGCTATATGTCTATATTCATCATGTTACTTGTAGAAATGTACATCATTCTGAAAATCTGTCTTGATTACATGTCTACTGTTAAGCTGACAGTCATTGTAATATGTGATGAACCTGATATACAATATATGTACTGCATTTCCAGATTTCCTTGTTACTTGTTGAAGGCTGCTTTTAACTTGATAACGCAGATTTCCAGTTTCAAGAATCGCTTAACCAAGTGCACTTTTTTAGTATATATATAAATTACGAGATGGGTTGTGCTTCATCTCTGTTTCTGATGCTGAGTCAGAACGGGTCCATTACACTACTTGTTACGATTATGTCTACATGCCCGGTGATCAAGCATAGATCTTGTAATAGTGATGTGGCACTTCCAAACCGACATCTATTGAAGAGATGACTCGATAATGTGTTTGCCATCACGATTTTATATGTTACAGAGACCATTTTGCTGCATTACACATGGATACATCAAAGACACCACAGGAAGTAGCCACCGAGCTATATTCTGTCAAGCCTCTATTTCTATAGAGGACTCCAAGAAGTGATGCCCCCTCTCTTTTGAAGAACCCTGGGTGTTTATGCATGATGATCTGTGTTGGCCTCTGACCGTGAATGTAATATTGTCAATACATGACTAAACATATAGCTCAATCTCCAAGTGCTGATAACTTGGTACTGCCTTTTCTCCATTTTGATACACTGAAAGATCACCTTGTTGCAAAATCATTGTTATGCTAAAAGACACAGTGGATCATTCCTCCTACTCGATCATCCTGCGAAGTGCGAACATAGTCAATTACCAGCCAAGATTTGTATCCTGTTCGAGGCTCTTAATTTTAATAAGACACTATTGAAAATGTTCTTTTTTGTACGTCCGTGATATCCGCTTATATTATCCGTTTCCGATCCATAACCGATATATATCCGCTCCGATGATACCATATCCGAAACTCCGAATATTCCGAATTCGTATTCGTATCCGGTCTTACCGTATCCGATTTCGAATCCGGGAAAAAAATATGGATTAGGATACGGTTTAAGCAATATCCGTCCGAATCCGATCCGATTGCACCCCTAATTACACATGGCCTATTCTGGGTCTTATAATCTCCTACCAGGCCTGCTGGGTTTAGGTGGGGGTCATCCCTACGACAGGAGCCTCTCATGGTAAAGGGCTTCACAAGGCCGAAGCCATGTTGCCGAGTCCTTTGGCCCCCTCCGTCCCCGCGGCCTGTGAACTTTTCCCAAACTTCCGGGGCTGCGCTGCTGCGACGCTCGGACTTCCGGCCGTCCACGTGGTGCAACGTGCTTGGCGTGGTGCGGGTGTTGAGGCGTCGTCACCATTAATATGGTGGCGGACTTCCGGCGGTTGGACTCCTGCCGATTGGCCTTCCGCCGGTTGGCTCCCCTGCTGATTGGGGTATATAAATGGCGCTGGTGCGGCGTTGCTCCTGCGTATACTGTTGTAGAAGCTGTTCCCCTAAAATGGGCCCCTGCCGTGCATCAACATTCCTGGGTGACGCTGAGCGGCTTGGGGGAATGTTGATGCACAGAAGGAGGTCCCTTTTCCGGGAGCTTGATCGGTCGCTATCGGCGGCCACCGCGCCTCCGCCTCCGCATCGTGCTTGTGTGGCGGCGGCGAGTGCGCCTATTTTCTTAGCGAGCCTACCTACGATCGGTGTTCTGATGGAGCCCGCGGCATTACCTTGTATGTTGATGCACCGTAGGTGGCCCGTTAAGGAAAACGGGTAGATTTTGCAGACAAGACCCGCCTTTGCTTTGCGCACCGCCGGAGTGGGCGCGCGCGCCCGTCCCCATCCTTCGAGCGGGTGGCGGTGAAGCCGCGCCTAGTCAAAGTGAACACACGCGCTCCGTCCCGACCCTCGAGCGGGTGGCAACGGCCGGGCGCCTGGTCGGAGTAGACGCGCGCGCTCGTTCCCTACCCTTGAGCGGGTGGCGGCGGCCGCGCCTGGTCGGGCGAGACGCGCGCTCCGTCCCTACCTTCGAGCGGGTGGCGCGGCCGGCGCCTGGTCGGCGTAGACGCGCGCTCGCCCCTACCCCTCGAGCGGGTGGCGGCGGCCGGCGCCTGGTCGGCAGACGCGCGCGCTCAGTCCCCTACCCCTCGAGCGGGTGGCGCGAAGGCGGGCGCCTGGTCGGCAGACGCGCGCGCTCCGTCCCCTACCCCTCGAGCGGGTGGCGCTGGCCGGCGCCCTGGTCGGCGACGACGCGCTCGCCCCTATCCCTCGAGCGGGTGGCGCTGGCCGGCGCCGCCTGCGGACACCGCCGTGTGGCGGTAACACAGGTCTTTGATGCGGCCTTGCTCTTGTGCGGGTTCTGGAATCACGCCGCCCTGGTCCGACGAGGTTAGGTTCCGTCTGCGTGCGACCCGACGCGCCGGCACGCGCGGCCTATGGCCGGTGGGCGGCGGATGTGGGCGGTTGCGTGTTTGCGGCCGCCGTCTCTTCCCTAGGCAAGGGGACACGGGCGGGCGAGTGAGTGGCGCTTTGATCATAACCTTCAGCGTTAGGTGGGCGTTGCGCCGACGGGCGCTTATGCGCTGCGGTCGCGCCTCGTCGCGCGACCTCGCGACCCTTCGCTTTCGATTATGGGGAATCGTGCGGGGCGGGCCTTTACACCGCTGCGGTTACATCCGGCACGCGGATCGTTGCGACGCTTGATGAGGCGGTATGGCGAGGTGGCTTGAAATAGCCCCTAACAAAGATCCTCGCACCTTCGCCTCTCTTTCTGTCGCTCGCCTTCCACACCCTCGCGCTATCTTCACCACTTCAGTCTCGTCGTGGGAAGCGATGGCCTCCAGTAGCAAGCGCGGGCAGGCGGTTGGTGGCCCTGCCATTCGCCGGCGATCGGCGCCGTTGGAGGTGAAATATGCGCTCCAAGAGCGCGACCCGGCGGCGGCTAACCAGGAACGGCTGGTGGCGGAGGAGGAAGGCACGTTCTCTAGCGAGCTAGGCCCCTCGCTCGTGGCCGAGAAGACGATCCAAGGGCTCTTGCGCGCGGGGAAGTTGTCCGGGCGCCAGGACGTACGATTGCCCGTCGACGGCGAGACGGAACCGCATCCCGAGAGGTCGGAGGCGGTCGTATTCGTTGCCTTTTTCGATGCGGGGCTCCGGATCCCAGCAGCGACCGTGGTGGGCGATGTCTTTGCGGACCTTGGCCGAGCCGCACAATCGACTCCAACGCCGTGGCGGCTCGCGGTGTACTGGTGGGCCTTGCGCTCGGGCTCGCTGGCCCGGGCGTCGCTATTCGCCTATCTCCACGAGGCACGATGCGGTAGAAGGGCGGAAGGATAGGGCGCCGTCGAGCTTGGTAGCATCTCTTTATTCTTCGCCTGTCGTGCAAGATGCTCTTCCTGCGAACTCAACTCGCGGGAAGTGGAGTCTTCTGGATGAAGCGGTGGTTCTACCACCGTGTGGAGAGCGGAGCGCCTTGAGTGCACAGCCGACCAATCGCGTTCAAGCCCTCGCCCGGCGAACGCTCGATGATGAGGACAAGCGGAGGTCAAGCGGCTCGTGGCGTGGCCGCCGCCTCAACATGCGCGACCTTGCCAAGAGTACGTGATGTACGGCGTGGCACCGCTGCCTCGATCGCATCTTGCGCCGATAGGCATCGAGGCGATAATGTTTGCCGTGGGTTTGCTCGCTCTGGCGCGCCCGGCCCCCGTAAGCCTCGATTGCGCCCCTCCTTTGTTGACGCGAGATCGTTGTATCGCGATGCTTGTTCTCCTTTGCTTGAGGATTTCCTTGAGGAGGCGGAGCAAGCCGCGCGCGTTCTGGGGCCGTACACGCCAGGGAGCACGAGCGGCGCGCGTCGCTATCGCCAAGGCGGGTCAGGCGAATAAATCGCGTGTGCGAGGTCACGGGCCTTGCCGTGCGGACCGTGTCGCTCCACCGATGGTGGAGTGAAGAAGAAGGCCTCGTCTCGGAAGAGGGCGCGGCGGGCGCCGCGCGCTTGCCGATGTTCCCGAGGGCGCGCGACGCGGAGTCGACTTCGGCGAGGTACGCCGATCGGGCTTAGGTGGCGCAGTGCCGGCGCGGGTGTCTTCGGCAGCGTCCCGACGTCGGGTTTGCCGCGGCGGCGGAGGGGGAAGCCTCACCACCGCCGAAGTCACCGAGGCGGACCGTCGCGGACCGGCGATGCCGAGGTGGAGCCCTCGACCGCGCCGCCAGCCCCCGCCGGCGATTGCCACCGTGGAAGCTTCCGCCGCGCGGCGGCGGGTCTTCCCACCACGGCCGCGGGCGGTGGCGCTGCTAGCTGCCCCGGCCAAACGGCCATGTGTGCGGCCGGAGCTCCACCGGACACCGCGAGGGTTCGTCGTGGCTACTGGCATCAAAAGCTTCTGGGATTCCAGCGCAAGCACCGGGGGCCCCGTGGCCTATGCGCCTTCTGCCCCTCTGGCCACCCCGCCCGCGCAGGGACAGCCGTCGTCCTCCCCGAACGCGGAGGCCTCCGCTCGTGGCGGGACCATTCCTTCTGCTACCGAAGGTAGGGTGACTTAGCTTACTTTGGTGTATGCTTTTATGCCTTGCGGTGATCACCCGTATCCTTGTTTGCAGCGTTGCTCCTTCCGGAGGGGGAGCACCCGACGGAACACGGGGCCTCCGAGCACGTGAGCCCTGCGGACTTCGTGCCGCCTCCGGAGACGCTGAAAACGTGGCGCGGGATTGTAAATGACGCAGCCACGAGCGTCGACCCGCAAGTGCTGCAGGCCTACGGTGCGGGGCACCTGGGGGACACTTTCGAGGTGTTCGGGGTGAGGGTAAGTACTCGTGCGACCACGCCTGAGTTTGGCTGAGTGTGCTAAGTCTTTTCCCTTCTACAGACACTTGTGCTGGGGCAGACCCTGGAAACGGCCTATGCTCGTAGCCAAAAGGCGCTCGAGGATAGGCTGCGTGCCGCCGAGGAGGAGCTGCGCGAACCCTCGCGCCCGCTCGCCAGACGCCCGCATCCGCCACCGAAGCGGAATGCGCCGGCGGGCGCACGCCGAGGCTTGTTGCGTCGGCGCGAGTCGGCCAGCGGCAAATGCTGAACAAAAGTTCGCGCGAGCGGACGGGTTCTGGAGCGGTCGCCGCTAGAGAAGGAAAAAGCGAGCTTGCCTTGACTCTAGCGGAGCGCAACCGGACGCCGGGCGACGCCTCGGTGGTTGCTTGGGGCGCCATGCAAGCGCTAGAGAGCCATCTCCAAGGGCGGTAGCGGAGGTGCCGGACACGCCGCCCGAGGAGTCTCTCGGGCGCTCCGGCCGATTGGGATGCCGCCAACGTCGTCGCGCGCGACGCGGCGTCGCCGGCACCCCATCTGCGGCGTACCGTCGCTGCGCTAGATGATCCCGGTGGAGATGACTGGCGGGGCGGAGTAATGTCCGGTGCCGTCCGGTCCGCTTCGCCTTGCCCTCGGGCCCTTCTTCGGCCGGATCCGGGGCACGTCGGGCGGATCTTTGCGGGATCGAGCTCGAGTCGCTCTACGGGACGGGAGCCTCGGCCAATTCTGGGCGGGGTCCTCGACGCGACGATGGTGGCGCTGGCCCTCCGGCGCCGAACCCGCAGTCCGACGCCGTGGTGCTTAGGTGTAGGCGTGTGTTGTCTTGTTCCTTGTCTTTGTGAATAAAGTACACACTTGCTACTTGTATTCGACTTTCACCTACATCCCGGCGCTTCCTTGCTGGGACCGGCCGTCGCGGCCGACCTTTCAACCCGGCGACGCCGACGGCGCGAAGGGCAAGAGTCGCTCGACTTTTGGGCGAGTCGGCCTTCTTGAGCGAGGCCCCACTCTAGCTCGTGTTAGGGCGAACCAGCGGGGTAGCGGCTTAGAGCGGCCGGGATGTTGCCGGACCTTTGTACATGTGATTCTTCCGTATGCGACTTCCGGCATTTTAAGAATGCGCTGCGTGTTGATGCCGCTGTTGGCGAAGTAGTGCGTGCGAGTTCCGTAAAGCGGACGATCCATGGATCGACGTATGCAGAGGCGAACCTCGCGATGTGCCTTGCTTTATAGTCCGAGACTTCGCGCGTGCGGAGGCGAGCCTCGGCGCTACGTCTTATTTAGAGTCCGTGGACTAGTGCGTCGCGGACGGACTTCGCGCTGCGTCTTCTTTATAGTCCGGAGACTCGCGCGCGCGAGCTTGGCTCAACGCTACGTCTTATTTAAAGTCCGTGGACTAGTGCGTGCGGAAGCGGACTTCGACGCTACGTCTTCTTTGTAGTCCAGAGACTCGCACGCGTGCGGAGCTAGGCTCAACGCTACGTCTTATTTAAAGTCCGTGGACTAGTGCGTGCGAGCGGACTTCGACGCTCGTCTTCTTTATAGTCCGAGACTCGCGGCGTGCGAGCTAGGCTCGGCGCTTCGTCTTATTTAAAGTCCGTGGACCGGTGCGTGCGAGCGGACTTCGGCGCTCGTCTTCTTTATAGTCCGAGACTCGCGCGTGCGAGCTGGGCTCGGCGCTACGTCTTATTTAAAGTCCGTGGACTAGTGCGTGCGGAGCTAGGCTCGACGCTTCGTCTTCTTTATAGTCCGGAGACTCGCGCGTGCGAGCTGGGCTCGGCGCTCGTCTTATTTAAAGTCCGTGGACTAGTGCGTGCGAGCTGGGCTCGGCGCCACGTCTTCTTTATAGTCCGGAGACTCGCGTGCGAGCTGGGCTCGGCGCCACGTCTTATTTAAAGTCCGTGGACTAGTGTGTGCGAGCTAGGCTCGGCGCCACGTCTTCTTTATAGTCCGAGGACTTGTGCGTGCGAGCTAGGCTCGGCGCTCGTCTTATTTAAAGTCCGTGGACTAGTGCGTGCGAGCTAGGCTCGGCGCTCGTCTTCTTTATAGTCCGGGGACTTGTGCGCGCGGCGTCCTCGGTGCGCCTTTTGTTTATACTCAGACCCGTCACCGTGGCGACGGCGAGTGCACACGCGACGTCGTCTTTGGTTTATACTCGGTCCGCCCCGGCGGCGGCGAGTGCACACGCGAACGTCGTCTTTGGTTTATACTCGATCCCGCCCCGGCGGCGGCGAGTGCACACGCGAACGTCGTCTTTGGTTTATACTCGGTGCCGCCCCACGGCGGCGGCGAGTGCACACGCGAACGTCGTCTTTGGTTTATACTCGGTCCGCCCCCTGGCGACGGCGAGTGCACACGCGAACGTGCGTCTTTGCTTTATACTGCGGGGGACGCGCGCGTTGGCCAAGCCTGCGCGCGCCCTCACCGCGTGCTTACGTGTGATGAAGAAAGATTAGCGGCAAACGGCGATCTTCATTACATCCCCGTTTGCACGGGTGGCGACTACAAAGGTGAATATATCGGCCGTTTGCCCTTGGTGGGGCGCAGCCTCTAGTCACTAGGCGTCTGCGGGGCCGCGCAGCGCCTATGGATGACCCCGCGGACCTCCGTCTTTGTGACGCCGCTCTGGCGTCGTTGGGCGTCGCGGCGTGGGCACTGGTGCACGGCTCGATCGCGGGCCATATCCCGTCGCCTCGGGCGGTGATGGTGGTCGGGGACCCGGATCTTCATGCCGAGATAAGCCGTGATGTGGTACCGCGCCGAAGGAGTTGAGGATTGGGCGTCCTAGTATGGCATTGTAGGGTGCGGAAGGTCGACCACGTCGAAGGTGGCATCTTCGGTCCGCACATTGTCATCTTGGCGAAGGAGACTTGAAGGCCGATTTGCCCAGCGCCGCAGGCTGTCCCAAGCCCTGCAGTGGAATTCCCGAGGGCCCCAGGCGGCTTCGAGGGATCCCCATCTGGTCGAAGGCCGCCGCAAACAACACGTTTGCGGAGCTACCGCCGTCTACCAAGGCGCGCCCCACGTCGCATCCCGCGATGGTGACCGGATAACGAGGGTCTGGTGAGGAAGTCCACACCCTGGGCGTCGTCGGGTGTGAATGTAATTTCGTGCTGCGCCCAATCCGGCGGTGCTTGCGCTGAGTATGCCGCCACGTGATGTAGTCTTCGCGCGTAGGCCTTCTGCTGCCGTACCGAGGCGAATTCCAGTGCAGAGCCTCCGGATATGACATTAATGACCCTGCGGTAGGTTGCGTCCGGGGCCTGCAACGACAGGAGGCCCTCCCGAGGCTGCTGTAGGTGAGCTTGGATCCGTAAGGCGCCTTCCTGGGGTTGCATCCCTTGCGTCTGTACCTGCATGGGGGCCTCGTATGGGAATTGGACGTGGGCCACCGCAGGCGGGCGCGCCTCGTGTTCTGTCCCTAGCGGCGCCGCCGCGAGTGCGCGATGGAGGTGCAGGCGCGGGTATCATGATTGCCGCGGCCATGGACTACGCACCACAGTCCCTGATGCTGGTCGTTGTAGTCCCCACGACCCTTATCGTCGCGGCCCTTGCCCCGGCCGCGCCCCCGGCCACGGCGCCCCCGACCGCCTCGGCCCGCTGGAGCACCCTCGTCGGACCCGCCGTCGATGTCGAGGACGTACCGGTTTCGCCTCGACCTCTGCTGTCCGCGCTTGGGCTGATCGGACGACTCCTTATGCGAGTTGTCCCTGCGGTCGGCGCGTCGGGGCGACTCTGCTTCGCTTTCCTTTCAAAGAACCGCCCCTCGGCGGTCTTGGCTTTCTTGAGGCTCGGCTGGTTGGTGTCGGAGTCGTCACCTTGCCTGCGCCGCGCGTCTTCCTCCGCCCTAGCATATTCTTCCATCTTGTCGAAGAGCTTCGCCACCGTCTTGATTGGCTTTCGCGCGTTGTACTCGGCCATCGGGCCCGGACGAAGGCCCTGTATGGCTGCATTGACGATGGTGGTCTCGTTGACGTCTTTCACCTGACATCGAATCTTGGCAAAGCGTTTGAAGTAGTCGGAGCTTCTCCAAAGGTTTTTGCTTTACGGCAAAGAGTTGGTCGCGTCGACTTCGGTCAACGTAGTTTCCTTGGAAGTTGTTGTGAAGGCGGACACGGTCGTTCCCACGCGTAGATGGAGCCCGGCTCTATGGTAAAGAACCAAGAGAGCGCCACTCCTTGTAGCGCGAGGGGGAGTCCCTTCGCCTTCGTGGTGTCGTCGCCGCCCGCGGCTTCGATTGCGGTTTCGTATACGCGCACGAACTCACGGGGGTCCGTGTCGCCTTTGTACGAGTCGATGGCGCTAGGAAACTTGAAGTCTTCGGCCATGCCGCTGCTGCAGCCCGCCGAGCGGGGACTCGGATCCACACGCCGCGGCGCACGCTGGGCGTGGGGGCCGCGATCGTCCGCCTCTCTCGGCGTGGGCTCGACGCGACCATCGGCGCGCTGCGACTCGAGCCTCCCGCATATCTCCGACGGCTCGCGAAGGTCCCCTAGCTCCCGCCGAATGCATTGAGAGCCGCCGCCAGGCACTTTCCATCGCCGGTGCGGCGGGTCGCGGTACCGATGGCGGGTCGGCGCGAGGGCGACCGCGTCGCGAGTCCCGAATCGCCGGCCGCTCCGTCGTGGCTACCTCGCCCGCTGGTCCGCGCCGCCGGCGAGGTTGCTGATGGGGCGGAGAGGTCGGCCGTCGTTGCATCGGCGGGAACGGTTGTCGCCGCGCCGTGTCGGCGTCTTCGGCCGCGGCCCGTCCACGCAACGCCGGTGGCGAGGCGGTCGTCGCGGTGCGGTGGCGGGGTTGATCGTCGCGGTGCGGTGGCGGGTTGGTCGCCGCCGCGCGCGCCGACTTCTCGGCTACACGCTGCATCGGCACCGCGTCGCCGGCTGCGATGCCGGCCACGTACTCATACGACGCTCCGAGCCGCCGCCTTCTTTCTCTTCGCCGCCGGTGAAGCTTTTTCGGTGCCATCTTTTTCCTTCGGTCTTCAGGCTTGTCTTCGTCCTCCCCACGGACGGCGCCAACTGTTGTGGCTACAGACCAAATAGAGAGAGAGGTGGTAGTGGAGAGTGATGAAGATAAGTGTAATGGTCTGGGTCCTCCCCATGGCTTGTACTCATATATATATATACACATGAGGAGTGCTTTTACAGTTTTACCCTCACATCTGGTTATCCTCTCTGGGGCAGTTATGTCATTACACATGGCCTATTCTGGGCCTTATAATCTCCTACCAGGCCTGCTGGGTTTAGGTGGGGGCCATCCCTACGACACCACTGTTGTGTTTTATTGTTTTCGGCCTAATCGATCCATGAGTAAGTTATTACTATATTATATACGCTTCCGCATGATGTGCTTTTGGTGTATAGTAATGTATCTATGAGCACTATCTAGTGATCTAAGGAATAATGCAGTGGAATCATATAGGATCTGGGTTTGCTAACTCGGGGTCTCACCTGTATGATGTTTCCGCTGCTGCATTTTGTTGATTTCGGCCTAATCGGCCCAAGAGTAAGTTATTATTGTATTATCTATGATTCTGCATGATATGTTTTTGGTATATAGTAATTTATCTGTAAGCACTATTTATTGATCCAAGGAATAGCGTGGTGGAATCATATACCTGTATGATGTTTCCGCTGCTACATTTTATTGATTTCGGCCTAATTGGCCTATAAGTAAGTTATTACTGTATTATCTATACTTTCGCATGATATGTTTTTAGTATACAGTAATGTATCTGTGAGCACTATCTACTGATTCAGGGAATAGTGTGGTGGAATCACAGAGGATTTGGGTTTGCTAACCTAGGGTCTGACAATTCGCCCTGGGGAGCTCCTCCACGTAAACTTATGTGCAAAAGGCCCTCTGGCTTTTTCAAAATTGCGTACGGTCCTCAATTTTTGCCGATAGGCCCTGCCACATCATCATTTCGCAAAAAGGCTCTCTAATTTGGAATTACGTATAGGCCCTAGATTTTTCAGAGAGGCCCTCCTTTTATGGGGTAAAGCCCCACGGTTTTTCTATTATTACTTATGGGCCTTTGATCTTTTTTTGCAAAAAAACCTTTGCTTCTCTGTAATTACGTATGTCCTCGATTTTTCAGAAAAAACCCTCTATGAATTGTCAGCTCTTTAATTTCGATCCACGTGATAGCTAACGTGACATGGCACTTCGCTTTCGCTGCTAGTTATTCTAGCAGCCCAGAAACGTTGCAGATTCTCTCCTTCATACGACCACCGGGCAGTCTTCATGTCGCCGACAGCTGCCGTTGTAACTCTAAATGTATTGTCCGAATGCCATATTTACCATATGACACCCTAACGAATCCAATGCCCGTTTGACTAATTTGTTTACTAATTAGAAACCCTACTAACACTAAAAGCTACATTGCTATTATGTTACCATATTAGCGCTGACTTTTGTGTTGTTTACAAAGTACTTAGGGGCAGGGAAAGAAAAACTATTGGTTATCGGAAATCTTGGTGGATACTGGGAGAGAAAAAATGTTCGAAATCTTGATGGTTATAAATACACTTCCTAAATTGGTTTAGATTTTTTTGTGCTAAATTACTTATTATATGAACTAAATATGCATAAATATGCTAGTCCCAATATTTTGTGCTAGATTTTCTCTTAGTTTTTCTGATTTTTAACGGGGTTTTCAGTTTTTAAACAGTTTTTTCGTTCAAATCGTCTAAATTCAAAAATTAAAACGTGAATTTCATCCGATTTTTTGGGTAACCGTCACCCCTGCTGATCGGGTTTTGTACTAGTTCTGAAATTTCTAGCCCTAATGCATCAAATTTGATTGTTATTGACATGCATCTGTAGGTTAGTGGTAAGAACGAAGCTTCCCTGTCCCCGCGCTCCCTGTCCCCCTGCGTATTCCCTCAATCTCGTCCGTTCGCTTCTGATCCAACGGCTCACATTATAAGTTTTTATATTTTCACCATTTACCCATTTTCACCTGAAATTTAAAATAAAAATAGATTAATCCATCATAAATAATAAAAAATACAGAAAAAATAATTTTTTCTATATTTTTTTATTATTTATGATGGATTAACATATTTTTATTTTTAAATTTCAGGTGAAAATAGGTAAATAGTGAAAATATAAAAACTTATGATATGAGCTGTTGGATCAGTAGCGAACGGTCGAGATGGAGGGAATATGCAGGGGGACATGGAGCGCGGGGACAGGGAAGCCTTTTTCCAGTGGTAAGCAAGCTTCCGTAAGTTTGGCCGTAGCTAATGCATTTATGCACCCACTATCTCTGAATACTAGTGTGAATAGCGGGACGGATGTTTCGTTCTTTTGCCCTTTGACGTGTGCGGGATGGACGGGTGTATGCGTATATTTGCTAACGACCGTGCGCGGTTGATTTCGTCTGGCCACCAGACGACGATGCTTTGATTGTTTCCATGATTTTCTACTTACTGCTGAATTTCACACTCATTAATCACGGGCAAATATGCGCCACGGCTAAAATTCTGACCACGTAGGACCGTTCACATGCAAACCATCCAAATCACGTAGAGATGGGATAAGATCAGCCAAATTCTCGTTGACCGCCCAAATCTCTTTCTCTCACAAAATACCATCTCGACAGGACGCCCTAGCAAAGTAGCAATCGTGAGGTAGCGCCGAGGCCGAAGCACGAACAGCCGGTGCCGTCCTGGCGAACGCAGCGCACGAACCACACACAATAAGTCGGGCTGTTTGGCAACGACTGCGGCTTATGGCTTTTGATTGAAATATTTGAATTTTAACTGTTTACGGTACAGATTACGGAGAGACAGATACTCACTTGCGATTTTAACTGGTACAGATATTGAACTTTTAACGTGTAGATCATTTAACTTATAGACCCCGTCTTAAAAAATACTCTGTTTAAAAGTTAGATATTATAGTAAAAATTAAAAATTATCAACTTCAAATAAAAAGAACAGACCTGTCATGAGGTAGAAACTCACACCTCACCAAACCCGGCCGAAGCTGTTGGTGACCGACCCCGCGACACCGAAGCCGACCCAACCTACCCCCTCACGGCCTCACCGCACGGCATTTTTCACGCGCCGGGGCCCCGATTCCTCGTCCGCGGCCGTCCCCTCCCACCAACCTCCCTCCGCCCCCAACCATCGCCTCCCCCCTCACTCTCTCTCTTCCCCGCCTACAAATCCCGTGCATTCCTTCGCTTACCCCTTCCAACCCTCGCATGTTCTGAATTCAGAGTCCTGAATTCTTGCAGTTTCCAAGGGGCCGTGGTGGTGGTTAGCGATGGAGTTCAAGGTTGTCTCGAAGACATCGGCGGCTTTGCCCGCGGCCTGGCGTGGTATGTCCCAGGGAGCGCAGGGCCGGAGCGGCGTTGCCTTCGGATCGGCGGCCAAGACGAAGGCGCCGTCGCGGTGGGTGCTGCTCGGGACCAACAGCTCCCTGACCCCCGTGACCAAGTATGGATTCTTTCCGAGAGATCTTTTGCTATACCGATTACCCGTTTCTTATGCCTGCTTGTATGCTGTGGTGCTGGTTGTGGTTGGGTCTGCACTTATTATTATTATGCGTGTACGGCTGCTTGTACTTCCTGCGCTGATCCTCGAATTAGATGCATGGTTCCCTGTTGGGGTGCAGGTGATTTATAGTATCTCCATTTGTGCGATTAGCCCTTGTGAATCGAACCAGGGTTGCGCTATGATATAGTTACTAAGTGCATGAATTTGGCCATCGACTGATTCGAATTTGAGTTGGTTTGATATGGAGTTGGTGACTGAATTGATCTCCTATCAGTTTGGGAAGTCCTCGTTTATATTATATCCTAACAACATGGAGTTGATTATGCTATACCTTGTGCTTGACAGGGCTTTTTGGTTGAAAAAGTTGACTTGGAAGCCTTGAACACGAAAGTTGGGTCGTAGTGGTTATATTGTTGATTTTTTGTTGTTGTTGTTGCAAAGATGTTTAACCGTGCAAATTATTGCAGCATCTTTTGTCATTTCCACCCAAATAGGTCATTGACATTTGATGGCTTGACCTTAGGTCTTCAGTCTTCACATTGAAAGACCTGTAAAGGGTGAATTATTTACTTTGACTTCTCATATGATATGATGTAGTGTCTTCGTGACTAAGGTTCATTGAATTGTGGTGAAATTCTCTAGAAACGTGTGTGTAACCTTGAGCTGGTAGTTGACTTTGTGCACTAACAATATATTAACCCGGTTAAGTTACCATGGCGCTTCTGCTAAAAGATTTGATTTTTTTTAAGTTACCGTGACCGAGCCACTGTTGTTGTTGCAAAGATGTTTAACCGTGCAAATTATTGCAGCATCTTTTGTCATTTCCACCAAAATAGGTCATGGACATTTGATGACTTGACCTGAGGTCTTCAGTCTTTACATTGAAAGACTCACGTTGTTGTTATGTCTTAGTGACCAAGGTTCATTGAATTGTGGTGAAACTTTTTAGAAACGTATGTGTAACCTTGAACAGGCGATTGACTTTGATTACTAAGAATATATTATCCCGGATAAGTTACTGTTGAGTATGATGGTTCATATCCTAGTCTTTTAGGATTTGGAAAGGTATGATATAAAGAGCTCTAGATGAATCTTAATAGGATTATGATTCCTACTTTTTTTTGTAGTAGGATTCCTACTCCACTTTGGAGAATGACTAGAGGAGACTTTATAAAGCCATGAGAGGTGGTCATGTAGAACCCAAGCAATCAAGCAAAGAAGTCACTCATTTAAAGGTAGAGATGTACGAGAGGATTAGAGGTTAGGTTATTTTTTAGCACTAGATTCTTGTATAGGGCTCCGATGGTCCTAAAAAGTTCGAGAGGGTTGTGAACGAGTGACAATCTCTTGTACTCTTTTGAGGTTATGGTTAAAGAATTTGCGGTCGACTTCGCCAAATCTCTCTCTCGTTGTGGTTGCTTTGACACAATTATTTTAGTTCTCTCTACGAGATTTATCTATTTCATTCTTGATATTGTGCACGCTCATGCTGTATCTCACAAACTCTGATCCGATATGGGGACTGCTACGTATAAAAAGGGGTATCAATGTAATAAGTGGTATCAAAGCCAAGGACGGGTTAATCTGAATTGTGAAAAGGTTGATAAAGTCAGGTAGTACAAAATCAAGATCAATGTCGATGGTGTAGAATCGAGTAGAGAAATTTGACGGTGGAGAAGGTTTCAACGTGTGGCAATGCGTGGTGAAAGACGTCTTTGTCCAGCAGGAACTAATTGATGCTCTTGAAGGGGACAGACCGGAAAAGATGTTCGCTGAAGACTAGGAGGTGATGGAGCGGAAGGTTATCAGTACAATCCGTCTATGCTTTTCCAATTAGGTAAAGTACTCGGTGGTCAAGAAGAATTTGCTGAAGAAATTATGGGAAGACTTAGATGAATTGTACATGGCAAAGCCGTTGACAAACCGGTGGGTGTTGAAGCGACAACTGTACAAGTTGTGCATAGAGGAACTTACACAGTTTGTTGACCATCTCAATGCCTTTAACAAACTTATTACACAACTGATTAGTGTGGATGAGAAAATTGAGGAGAATGATAACATCGTCATATTGGCATCATCACTACCACCATCATAGGAGCAATTGGTAATGAATATTCTTATCAGGACAACGACTCTCAACTTCAACGTGGCAATTGTATATCTATTGGAGGTGAAGTTCTTGAAAAAGCTATCGGAATCTTTATCCTCAGGTGATCAAGCATTAGCTGTAGTAGATGTTGCAGGCAGAAGCAAAAGTCATAGGAAGAAGGGCAAGAGCAAGGGCACGTGTATGCTATCTATGTGATGAGGAAAGTCACATGATAAATGACTGTATCAGTTTGAAGCAAATGAAGGGTGCATGCTCATCGATGGTAGCAAAGAATGATTTGGACATACTAGTTGTCAATAAATCAGGTACTTCTCATAGATAGATATTAGATTTAGGTTGTTACTTCTATATATATTCAATAGGGGAGATGTTTGATAAAGGATCTCTACGCGCAACGCATGAAATTGTTCACTTAGCATATTGCAAGGAGCAGGGGCGGATCCAGGATAAAATCTGAGAGGGGGCACAACAATACACATAGTATGCTGAATTGTTCTCATTCATAATTTTAGCATGAGTGAGGGCCTTTTAGTTAGGCTGAGTGAGGGCATTAGCATTAAATCTTAAGCTATATACCTGGGTTTCTGCGAATTGAGTGACGGCCTGGGCCCTCACTCCCTCTACATTAGATCCGCCCCTGGCAAGGAGTTTGAAATTACTGTGGTGGGAATGGGAACGATTTTATTAGAGATGTATGATGCAGTACATCTCACATTGACAAGAGCTTAAAAAAGAATCTAATATCTGTGAGGTCGTTTGAACTTAAAGGTTATGAGGTATCATTTTGATGTGGAGTCATGTGAGTTACTTGCAAAGGACAGGTGATCATGAAAAGTATCTGAAGCAATGGAACATACCGATTGATAGGTACACATAAAGGAATGGCAACCAATGGAAGGTCTGATAAAAATTCTAGCCAGGAGAAGAAAACCGTGTCGTCAACGGTAGGTAATCATATCTCATTTGCAGTTATGTGTGAAACTATAAAGACGGTTGCAAAATCTAGCAGAAACAACGACGAATGTGTGAGTTATTGGAAGGAAGAAATTGTGGGACCAAGCACGTGGTACTAATGAGCAGGTGGAGCACGGAGGCAGCACAAATCTATGGCATGGAAGACTATAGGAACAGGAGGTATAGTTAATCAAACTACACAACAAAGGAACTCTCAAGTGAGTTCGGGCAAGCTAGCCTGGATACTGACACACATATTACGATGATGTGCATGAGCCCCTGTAGTAGGGGCACTCCTTAAAGCTGGGAGGGAAAATAAATAAAAACAAAAAATATGTAGTCGACTTGGAGTGAGTTCTTGGAGGAGTATCGCGACTTCAACGGATAAGAGTCAAAGTGGAGATTATTGAGTATGGTGACTCGTATCATATTCTTTTAAGATTTAGAAAGGTGTGCTATAAGGATTAGGATTCCTACTTTATTTTGGAGTAGGATTTCTACTACACCGAGGGCCCCCGTATCCTCTCCAGTGAGTGGCTACTGCTATATACTGATATGCTTGGTGTTGGTGGTGCTGCTATGGCTGTATGCATTTCTTTGACCTGATGTGCATGTTTAAGATGTGTGTATGGCGTTGCCACACCGAACGCCATAAGCGATATTGTGGTGTGAAGGTGGTGAGTCGCTGCGCCTCGCCGCATTGCTTTAATAACTTTGATCCCTTGTACCCTTTTGAGATTGTGCTTAAGAAATTTGTGGTCGATTTCGCTAAATCTTTTATCTCTCGTTGTGATTGCTTCAGCATCGTTGCTTTGGTTCTCTCTACGAGATTCATCTTTGTTCTTGATATTGCTCATGCCATATCTCACAAAATCTGATCCGATTCGGGAGCTACTGCGCTTAAGAAGGGAGTGTAACAGTTACTGTGGCACTTTTGCAATTTTTTTATGTTACTCTGAATGAATTTATCAATCATTTCTTAATGGTGTGGTTTTTCTGTACACGTATGTGTAACCTTGAACAGGGAATTGACTTCGTGTACTAAGATATCTTAACCCGGATAAGTTACTGTGGCACTTTTGCAAAAAGATTTTTTCATGTTACTATGAATGAACTGATCCCTTTTTCTTAATGGTGTGGTTTTTCTAGAAATGTATGTGTAACCTTGAACAGGGAATTGACTTACTAAGAATATATTAACCCGGATAAGTTACTGTGGCACTTTTGCAAAAAAAGATTTGTTTTTTTTAAAGATTTTTTTTATGTTACTCTGAAGGAACTGATCACTTTTCTTAATGGTGTGGTTTTTCTAGGGAGGAGAAACAGCGGATAGATCAAAGTGAAATATTGACCTTGGACAGCATTAGAACTTCTTTGATTAGGCAAGAAGACAGCATCATATTCAGCCTCTTGGAGAGAGCTCAGTTTTGTTACAATGCTGATACATATGATAGCAATGCTTTCCACATGGATGGATTTGGGGGCTCTTTGGTTGAATTCATGGTTAGAGAAACTGAAAAGCTACATGCACAGGTGGAGCAGGCTTGCAATTAGAAAGATAACTTATCATGGTATGCCAAAAATTATAATATGCTGATGTTTCTTACGTAGGTTGGGAGATACAAGAGCCCAGATGAGCACCCATTCTTTCCAGAAGATCTGCCTGATCAGCTGTTGCCACCTATCCAGTATCCAACGGTAATGCATATCTCAAGTTTTTTTGGTTGTCAAATGCTTCTGTTGTTGGCTTGTAGACTTTCTCTTGTCGATATAGGAAAAGCATGGTCCTGCATTGGCCAACTAACACATCAGTTTTTTTCCCCATGGCGGTGCATGAACATAGTGTGCTTTTGTTTGCTATTGTTGATTGACTGGCACTATAAAGTCCATATGGCTTATGTACTAGCCCATAAATGCAGGTGCGTGTAAATGCTGCAGACGCCAGTACATCACAAACCTTAGGTACACGTGACCACAAGATTTCTAGGATTTACCAAGATACTCTAGATTCCTCAATATGGTGGTTTATTGTTAGATATTCTCACAGTATATTATGTCATTACATGAGCTATATGTGGGCTATTTTGTGTCATATTGCACCAAGGCTGAAACAAAGTATATACGCTATTTTTGTGTCCCATTTGGACTGATGTTCTCTTTCGTTCTCACAACATATGCTCTTCTTTTAAGTACCTTAGGCAGACTGAAGGTGCCCACTGCATGTATTATTCAGTTTTTTTAATTAACAAAATATCCATTGCGATTATGTATTGGTGTGGAGTATCACCGTCTCTTGTCCCTTGAGAGGCTCATATTGCTATTAGATTACTGTGCTGTTATTCTTGATGTTCGGTAAAACTCGGATAGATTCTTATTTTGTTCTTATCCTTTGCATAGGTTTTGCATCCTGTTGCTGATTCTATTAATATCAACAAAGAGATATGGAAAATGTATTTTGATGAGCTTCTTCCAAGATTAGTGAAAGAAGGAAGTGATGGTAATTCTGGATCCAGTGCTCTTTGTGATACAATCTGCTTGCAGGTACTACAGTTATTTATGGCTAACCCTCTAGTTTAATACTGCGTGTCAATATCTGCTTATGTTCATAGCCAGATGTGAGATAACTAATCTATTGTAAAATTTTTTTACTCTGCTGCAGCTTACATTCGCTTAAAAAAATCAGCTTTACCAAACTAAGTCTAGTCAAATCATATATTGTCATAACCACTGCTTACAAGATTTTTCTACTGTCATAATTTCATCAAATGTCCTTTTCGTAGTGCGTAACTGATGTTTGCTGGTGCTCATGCAATTAGGCATTTTTATATTTTGGTGATCTTTGTTCTGTCATTCAGGCACTCTCGAAAAGAATCCACTATGGGAAGTTTGTGGCGGAGGCCAAGTTTCAAGAGTCCCCTGAAGCTTACATGCCTGCAATACTAGCCCAGGTTCATGTTATTTTTTGCTGTATAGTCTGTCTTTTTCATGATGGTCAGCAATTTCATGCCTTTTTTTCTCATACAGAATTTCTGGTGGATGACAATTTGATTTCATTATGCAAATTGCAAAGGACTGATTCTTTTTTTGGAAATTTCAGGACCGTGACCAACTAATGCACCTCCTCACCTATGAGACGGTTGAACGTGCTATTGAACATAGGGTTGAAGGCAAGGCCAAGATCTTTGGGCAAGAGGTGAACATAGGTGCTGATGACAACGGCTCTCCGCCGGTCTACAAGATTAGACCCAGCTTGGTCGCTGAACTGTACAGCTACAGGATCATGCCACTGACCAAGAAGGTTCAAGTAGCATACTTGCTAAGGAGGTTGGATTGAGCGTTGACTATTTGTGAACCGGCAGCTCCGATTCCTGGCATCAAAGAATAAACTAGGAAAAAAAAACAACCGTATTCATCCATTTTGGGACAAATCGGAGAATATACCCTATGTTTATTTTCTCTATATTTTCAGTCGAGAGAACAGACAATCATCATATGGAGTCCTTGCATATTTGGGACTGAAAGAAAGCCAGTAGATTCATCAGGCACGCCAGTACCAGTAGCTATGTTTCGAGCGGCTGCTTGCTTCGCTGGCCAGTTCAATCGACCTTTCAATCTACCATGCCTGTATGACCGTGTACCGCCCGGCACCAGCCTAGCCTAGCTTAGCCACGGAGAAGTTTCACAAGTACATACATACATACATGATACATGCATGTGCCACATGTACCGTGCTTGTATGTAGCCCCAGTTCAATTCCATACACACTCTTCCGACTTGACGAACTCCACCCCACCGCGTCCTCTTCGATCTCCATCTCGGCCTCCAAGAAATGGCAACCGCGCGCCAACTCCCCGTGATGCTCCTTCTCTACGCGGCGTCGCCGGCGCCCGGCGCCCTCTGTCGGCGACAAGCAGCACTGGGCCCTCAACGTCAGCTACACCACCTGGGCAGACCAGTACCAATTCCACGTCGGCGACTGGCTCGGTATACATACATCTCCCTCTACATCCTCTCTTTCTTCCATGATTGTCATCTGTTCGTCTTGTTCGACCTTTGCGTTAATATATATGTTAATTGCTTGATGACTTGCGAACTAAAAAGGAAAATCTGTGCGCGGTGTTCAACTACCAGGGCATGTACGACGCGGTGCAGGTGAGCGAGACGGCGTACGCGGCGTGCGACGCGAGCAACCCCATCGTCAGCTACAGCCGGGGGCGGGCGCAGCTTCCTGTTCGCGCTCGACCACACGGGCCGGTTCTACTTCATCTGCAACCGCGGCTACTGCTGGCACGGGATGAAGGTGTCCGTGCTCGCCGCCGCCGTCCGTGGCGCCGTCGGCCAGCGCATGGCACGCCCACTCTGCCCCGCGCGCATGCGGCGTCCGGGGTTTGGTGGGCTCTCGCTGCCTCGCTGGGCGCGGCGGTTCTGGGGTTGCCGTTCGCATTGTGAGCCGAGGGAGGGAGACACTGGGGTTGGTGCCCTTTCGGATGCGTGTTCTACAGCTGTTTGCTTGCCGTTTTAGCACCATTGTGTAGCCACGTACGGCAGGTGTTAATTGAGAAAGCGTGCTATGGTGAATTGTGATGCGCGATTAAACCTTTTCTATGTTTTCTTCCTGCATTGCTACGCATACAATCGAACAAATTTACAACCAGCTAAAGGTGGCTTCAATCATGGGAAACCCCTTTTTGTTTGGTGTTTGGATACCAAATCAACATAAATTGTCCAGGAAAAAATGATTCATAAGGCAATTATATATAACCATATTTCTCTCAAAGAAAACTATATAAAACCTTGTTGTTGAGTTTGTGATAATTAAAAAATGTTTAAAAATACTATGCCAATTAAAACATTTAACCCGTAACTCTCCTGTACAAGAACCGAAACAGAGTAAGCAATTTAGTACAGTTAAACCAAAGGAAAGCTTCCCTCGCAAAACATTTGTACAAAGAAATGTGATAGAAAACGGGAGAAGTACAAGTGTAATACAAAAGATACTGCCATTAAGTAACGATAAACGTTTTCTCATCCTTTACATCAGCTCTAATAGCCAGCTGCCTGCTGCTCTCTTGCCTTACCACAAAAATTAATTGGACCTAACACATGTTCTACAAAAAATATTAAAACCTGGCGCCTGCGTTGTTGCCAAGAGAGAATGTATTAAGAACGTCTCTCTGACATGCATACGGAGAGGAAGGCTAAAACTCTGTTTCCGTATAAAACCCTGACAGCCTGAATTTTGTTGGGCATTGGAGAATGAAGGAATTACTTTTGTTGGGTGTGAAATATAGTAGGAATCAAAAGGATAAAGAAACTCAAAATTGCACCCCGGACAATATCAGAGTATATAGGAATGTAAGCATGGCTAGAAACATACCCCAACTAGCTTTCATGTAAGGTTTGAGATCTATAGGGGATGAAGAGAGGGAGCCTGGAGTTAGCATAACAGGAGAAAGGGTGATGAGATGGGGGCAGATGGACGTGTCATAGCTATTGGATAGACCGCTTTCAGGAGATCATGTTGGAGTCCTTGATAATTTCGTACAATGAGATGACTATCTCAATAATCCTGTTTTCGAGAACTTGAAGAAAATGAATGTTGTGCTGTTACAACAATAAATTGTAACTGCAAACGAAAGCTGGAAAAGAAAGATCGGCTATTGCACTGAAGAAGACTGAGCACATGGCACTCACCTCCACAAATTTCAGTTTGAAGTCAAGGCTTCCAAAACGATGATTCAGTTCATATTCTTCCCCAAGATACTCCAGAATTTGCGCATAATTTGAATTTTTCCAAGCAATTTCTGATCTGGAGAAAAATTATGTAGTCTAAATTACCATAATATACACAAGAAGATACTAATCATTAATTTTATATAGTAAGTCAGTTTAGATTAGCTTTAGTGCTTTTTGTCATAATTGTCTTGGCCAATCCAGTGGATAATTGTTCTTAAGAGACTTAAGACTGCTAGTCACACAGCGCATGGCTGGCTCTTTGACTCTAGAAGAAAATTATTGCCGCACATGGATTTATATATTCTGTGGCCTTGGCACAAGTATAGAGTATGCCAATACATCATCTGCAGCTGTAGCTTTAGCTTTAGCTGGAATAAAAAGCAGTCTAACTCTTTCTTCCAAAAGAATAGAGGAGACGGTTACCAGCGTCCTAAACATACCACATAATGCAATAAAAAAACAGGAACAATGTGTGTACTTAACAAAAATTAATTCAGATAAATTGCTGCAAATACTTGGTAGTGAAAATTAAGTTCTGTGATAATCATATAGAAAGAAACATGAACAAACAGTTGAAATATAGGAGAAAGCCAAAGCGATGAATCCAGAATCCATAATATGGGCCCTGCATGATATTTGATGGTTGCGTCCAAATTTTGGTCTTAATTCAAGAATCTCCAATAGCCTATGGGTGAGACGAACACAACAAAGTTTTGCAGTTTTTTATAAGCTAGGCAAGCCAAGCTGTAATAATCCTAACAAGAAGAATGATAGCATAAAGTAAACAGAAACAATTTCACAATGAAAAGTTAAAGGAAGTATGCCAAATCAGCAGTACTTAATAAGCCTTGAGACACAAATCAATACGAGTCTTCGTTTCCTTCATCAGATCTAATGACAAAAGGGCATATTTCCACAAGCAAAAAGTTGGGGATAACGCGATGCAACAGAGCAAATAGAGGATAAATATTATACAGGGATAATGGACACAACGCTTTTAAAAGAGACAGAACTGTGGCATTGTACAACTCTAATTTCTAAGTTGGAGACCAAAAGCATCAACCTTTCTTGAAAGCACCAGAAGAAATTTCAAACCAACAGCATGAATCTCATGTGAATATTTTTCCTCAAAAGAAGGTGTTGTGTTGTGAGTAGCACACTGGTTTATAGCTATGAGGTATCTGAGTTGCATATCAAATTACACGCCTGCTATCCTATGGCACAACACAGCACATGGATTGGCACAGTGAATTTCTTCCATCCAGAAAACGATAAAAAATGTGCTAAAAATCCCTAATACACAGAGAGATATGCAATGCAGCAGATAGGGCCCATCTAAAAGGGGAGTGCAGTGCTTGGAGTGTAGAAGACACACCTGTCAAAAAGGCCAAGTCTGATTATAACATCCTCAAGATTAAAAATAGCCTTGCCCACTAGTTGAAACAGCTTCTTTCTTTTCATGGTAAAGTTCCCAGTCTTCTCCATGACACGATTGATTTCAGTAAATTCCTCAACAATATCATCAACCTATCAAAATTAGTCTTAGAACTTTAAGAATGAAGTTTCAACCCTACCACCACATGGCAAAAGTTTGTTAACTTTGTCCAATTTCAGTACCTGCCGTATGTCATGATCAAGAGCAATACTTTGACCAAGAACACTTGCAATGATGTGGAGTCCATCAGTGTCTAAACTTTTAAGAACTATATAGTCAAGACCTCCTTTCATCCATGTTGTCAGGGATGGCTTCTCAACAACTGCATAATCTGGTCATTGAGAAGTAGATGTCATAATGTGAGTATGTAATACATGTTTTACTCCAAACCCACATTGCATTTTGAAAAGAATTAAGCGGGTCAGTTTCACAGGCTGTACATAATGCTCAATTTCAGTCTCAGTGAAAAAAAAAAAGCTTTGGCAATTTTTTTAGGGAAAAATGCTGCACAACTCTAAATGACTAAATATATTAATGGTGCCTGTAAATGCATCACATCCAATACACAAATTAGATGAAGAGTGATTCTCTTTAAGTTCTACAGCCTTTATAAAATAGCAGCTTTCAGCCTTTCACTATCATAGAAGCCAATTGGACTATTTGTTGGTCATACAAATATTTATGATATTATCATGAAATGAAGAGAAGAAAGATAACTAGAAAGCAGTAAGCAGAACTTCTCTGTTTAGCATATAAACTATAATAGGCCAAGTGGCCAAGCAGTGGATAGCATGGACATACCGTCTTTTCTCATCTCCGGAAGCCATCCTGAAGCATGGTTCCTAATCATATCGAGACAGTATTCAGCTTCATGATCAGCAATGTTGAAAAATGAAAAGCACAACAGAACCATATTGGAACAAAACCACATAGGGATAGCAAAATCTGTTGTCCTTCACTCCAATGTCCTACATAAATGTTAACCAAACATCACAAGGAAGTCAATTTCTGCATCACAGGTCAAGTAGGGTTTATACATAATACATTACAACAGGACGTTCAGCAAATGATCAACTGTGGTTAAGATTAGTAGATTTTAGAAGCACATGGCCCTCAAACCATGGAATCACTAACCATGATCTCTGGCGGGAATTCGGAGTAACGAAGCGCAATGTAGTTCAGCGATTGGGTCGACGGAGGTACAACGTCGCTCCCGTGCTTCGTCTGCATGCTCTTGAAATCAATGTTGCCACAAAGGGCAGGTAAAAATCAAACAAAAACGTGCCATTTTGGTCTTCTGCGCCAAGTGACCGTGTCTATCCATCGAATGCTGTAGGAGAGATTGAAAGGACACGATAGCATGCAAATTCTGCCTCTCAGAAAAATCGTCGAACAGCAATCGTGCCAGCACCCACGCGCACCTGGTGGAGACGAAGGAGGCCTTGACGGGGATGCAGAGCGCCAGGGAGTCGCCGTCGTCCTCCTGTGGAAGCGCGGGTGCAGGGGCCGCCTCGGCCGCCGCCCGGATCCACGCCCAATAGGCTGAGCTCCCTAGGCCATAGTCGCGGGCGTCGTGGGGTGCGGCGGCCGCGGCCGACGAGAAGAGACTAAAGAAGGGAAAGGGATTTTGCCGGGGAGTGAGGTCCTCACCCTCAGCCGTTGGATCAAGATCATCATCTGTGACGGATATAAAACATAAAGTATACGTGAAAACGAAAAATAATGATGGATAAAAACGACGTAGAACCTGGAGTCTTCATATTGACTTCTGAAACCAAAAACAGAAACCAATATAAACAATCCTTTAACACATAAGGAGTTTATTGCTAGAGTTGGTACACAGAAGAACCAAGTACCCACGTAGTACCTTACCATCTAATCAAGAGATGGTTGTGTGTACGGCTCTATCCAAAGTTTAAATTTTGATATCTATCTTTATGTATAAATAAATATATTTTAATAGAAATTTTATGAGATCATAAATTTATCATCAGCTAACGTCTTCCTAAGCTTGTACTACATGTAGTGTGCATGCATGTGCTTATGATAGGAAAAAAGCTACGCACCTGGTATGTTAGCACGAGTCAGATATTAACCTCATTATGGCCAAACTTATGGAAGTGTCGACCCCACCGACGTCAATTCATTCTAGAAGATGTAGTATACCCTGTGTTACTATGTATATATTCAGTAGAAGTAGTAATTGTTGAGGAACCGTCGCTGACGAGTCCAGTCCGATCAATTCCTTGTATGCAAAATAGATGGATTAATCACGGAGTAATGTAAGAAATACAAGATTGAACACACAGAGATAGGAGTAGAACTCCTTATTTCTTTATTGCATTTTCTTCACAAGTACAAGGTGATATCTAATGGGACCCTCTATATATAGACTACAAGGTGAGATGCCTACTATGGACCAAGGCTTCAAGCATAGCGTCAGGTTTTCCAACACTTCTCCTTGGGCACTCAACCGATATGTTCATGTCTTATCAAAACTTCATAAAACCATGTGAAAAAAATTTGGAGAAAGAGTACATGTTATGTTGTGTTGCACGAATTACCTCATTAAAAACCTTGACCGAGAAACTTCCAAAAAACTCGTCAAGAAAAAAAGAGTACAATCCACCCAATTTTATTTAATCTACAAGATTTATTCTTTGGGTACTCGATCTTCGTGATCAAGTTTTAATAGTGAGCTCGTGAAGAGTCTCCCCTTGAATTCTGCACTTCTCTAAGTCTCATCATTCTAATTCTACGTACATATTTTTCAAAATTAGATGCTAGAAGTGACTTAGTGAATAAATTTGTAATATTTTCACATGACTTAGCATGCAGTATCTTAATTTCGTCCATCTTTTGCAATTCATGAGTATAGAAGAACTTAGGGTTAATGTGCGTTGTAAGATGACTCTTCATGTACCCTATTTGCACTTGTGCAACACAAGCTGCATTATCTTCATAGATAAGTGTAGAAATTTATATGATGTTCAATCCACATGATTGCTGGATGTGATGAACCCAGCACATTCTCGTGCGGCTTCGTACTGTGCTATGATTTCTGAGCGGTTTGTCAAACTCGATACAAGACTTTGCTTAAACGATTTCCATAAAATTGCATTTCCACCGCATAGGAATACATAGCATGTTTATGACCTAGTGGTATGAGGGTCCAACAGATACCCAGCATCTGCATAGTATATCATATTCAAGTCTTGGTTCTTTCTATAGAATAGTTCAAGATCTTTGCTTCCTTGGAGATTTCGAAAAATATCCTTTATTCCCTACCAATGCCTTTTGGTAGGTTCTGCACTGTACCTTGCTAATAGATTTACAGCAAATGCAATATCCGATCTAGTGCAGTTTGCTAAATACATAAGTGCTCCTACTACACTTAAGTACGGGGATTCCAGTCGCGGGACTTCCTCCCCCTTTTCTCTAGGTCAGTATGGATGCTTGTCTTGCTGTAAAGATTGTCCGACCATTGGTACTTTCGAAGGGTATGCCTTTTCAAAGCCAAACCTTTCTTACACATTTTCAGTGTATGCGGATTGATGTACTAATATTCCTTCTAGGACACACTCAAGTTACAAGCCTAAGCAGTATTTGGTTTTGCCCAAATCTTTCATTTCGAATTCTGACTCTAGGGAAGAACTCACCTTCTTTATTTCTTCTAAGATTCCGATGATGTTTAGATCATCTACATATATTGAGATTATACAAAATCTATTCTAGGATCGTCATATAAATACATAGGGACAATCCTCATTGTTCGTATAGCCTTTCTTGCATAGGAATTCGCTTAAGCTATTATACCACATCCTACTTGATTGCTTAAGTCCATACAGTGATTTTTGAGTTTCACACTGTACATGCTTCTATTTGCTCTGTCTTGGTTCAAGACAGGGATGCCTTCAAGCACCTTTATATAAATGTCTGAATCCAGATTTCTATAAAGGTATGTCGTTACTACATCCATCAATTTCATTTCTAAATTCAAGTTTACTACCATTGAGATTAAATATCTAAACGTAATACTACTCATGACCGGCGAATAGGTTTTTTCATAATCAACTCCTGGATGTTGAGTGAAATCTTATGCAATAAGCCTTTCTTTATATCTTATAATTTCATTTTTCTCATTTCTCTTTCGAACAAATACCTACTTATGCCTATGAGGTGTAAATGGAGAGGCATGCGGCTTATAGGCCCAAACACTTCTCTTTTGTTCAGAGATAATAATTCAGTTTCCATTACCTTTTTTCAATCCTCCCAATCTGATCTTTAATTACATTTAATGAGTGATACAGACTCTGGATCAAGATCAATGATTGTAGCAATTTTCTTTGTAAAATAAATATCAACATTGGTTGTTGTTCTATTCATAGATTCTCTCATATGCACATCGTTTATAGTTATTTCATCATGGGTTAGTTCTTCTAATGTTTCTACTTGATCGCCACTCCTTTCAGATGTGGGGGCAAATCTCTTTAGTTTTTTAACTCCGATGTGTGCGCACATATTCATGCTGATTTCTCACTCCATGGAAATGTTTAGATCTAGTATGCCCTTTTTTTGAAGGTGCCATACTGGTGCCAGGTCTCAACTGGCTCCCCTTCTTGTTTTGGGGAACTCCAGTGATTGGCTGTGTCAAGTTCTTCTCATCATTTTTCACCAGGCATCCAAGGTTACTTGGGATTTGAGAGGTCGGAATTCTCGTCCTTTTATTCTGAGGCCTCTGGACGGGATTAGAGATATCTTCAGCTTTCTTTGGTATTTCAACCATCTCAAGTACATTGTGTGCAGGCACATGCGACTTGGTCACACTCTTTAAATCACTAAAGTGATCCGATAGTTGGTTTGCTAATGCTTGCAAGACAATGATCTTCTGGACTTCTCTATTTGCTTCACTAGTATGTGGGTCATGTACATGGATCCCGTGGCTTGCCACGTAATTTCTCGATATTTTTCATCAAGGGATGATTTCCTCCCTCTAATGTCGGGAAACTATCCTCATCAAATATACTATTAGCGAAATGGGCAGTGACTGCGTGTCCCCAACATGTAGTTGGTAAATTATAATTCTACAAAAGTAATCAGGAAACAAATTTAATTGACTTAATTAATGCCTCTGCTAGTCCATTCTGGGTGTAGACATACGGTACAGATTGCTCAACTTTAATTCCATTACTACGCAATAATCATCAAATGCCTTTAAAGTAAATTCTCTGGTGTTGTCGATTTTGATAGACTTTATATGATGATCATGGAAATTATTTTTAATTTGAATTATCTACGAGATCAGCTTTGCAAAAGCATGGTTTCTCGTAGATAATAAACATACATGTGACCATTTTGAGGAAGCATTGATGAGCACCATAAAATATTTAAATGGCCCTGACAGGGGCTGTATAGGTCTGCAAATGTCTCCTTGGATGCATTCTAGGAATGCAGGTACTTCATCCTTCACAATCAGAGCAGAAGGTTTAGTAATTAATTTCCGAGTGGCACATACAGGACACACAAAATTTTCTTCATTCAGAAAATTCTTTACATCGATATTATGTCCCTATGAATTGTTAATTATATTTCTAATCATCATAAGACCTGGGTGGCCTAATCTATCATGCTAGAGACAGAAGAGTTCAGAACTTCTAAATGTTGTTTTCAGGGTAGTATAGGCTATGGGTGCCTTAATATTAGTGTAGTATAGCCTAGTCTCAAATGAAGGAAATCTTTCTAATACCCTTTTTCTATTTACTTCACACTTCGTAATGAGCAGGTATTCTTTACCATACTCTTCTTCAGTCTCAACATAAAAACCATTAGCGCAAATATTCTTGAAATTTATGAGAGTTCTAGTTGATTTTGGGTACAATAAGACTTCTTGGATAACCAAAGTTGTGCTCATGGGGAGTATAATTGTTGCTCTTCCTGAGCCTATTATACAGGCATCGCTACTAGCGATTGTTGTGAGGCTGCTAGCATTCTTGCTAATTGACTAAAAGAATTTTATCTCTCTCAATGTGGTATTCGTTGTGTCGCTATCAGCTAAGCACACTTTCTCTATAGCGCGTCACATGTGTTCTAATATAAAGTATTTTATTAATATATATATATATATATATATATATATATATATATATATATATATAGAAGACAATCAATCACATAAATAAAATACTTTAAATATCAATAAATGAATGAATTATTCAATATCATCCAACCATCACGAGAAATGAATTGTTTGAGTACCGATAATGCAAAATCTAGCTTATTCCTTCCACACATTAAATAAATGACAATTAAAATCTAAATGCATTCTGTGCATTAGACTAAATTTGCTAAAAAGCCAGAGACTTCTACTGCTATCTTCTCAGGGGTGAGATGCTCTTCCTGAGAAATCATGACAGCGACAGTTGCAATGTCAAGAGGGGGTGCTGCTGCAGGAGTGGAGTCAACCTCCATCGGTGCAAGTAGCTGCTTAAAACTCTCTCCCTCAACGAAAGCAAAGTGGGTTTTATGCTGCCCTTTGCCACCCTTCTTTTTCTTAGCATGGAATGCGTCGACAACGTGTTGCGGTTCTTTACAGATCCGCGACCAGTGCCCCCACTTACTACACTTGTAGCAGGTTTGGTCTTGTTGACCATAGGGCTTGTCGTCCCGCTTCGGTTTGCTGGCCTTATTCTCTTGTGGAGCATTTAACTTGTCTTTCTAGGCTGCGGCTTTGCCCTTCCTTCCCCTTTCTTCATTATAGGCTTTCGTACCTTGTAACTCCCAGCGTTGGTCTCACGGCTAGTGGAGCTCCCAGGTGGCCATGCGACAAGGTTTTTACGAAGAACTTCATCCTGAGCTTCAGCAACCTGCATGATATCGATCAACTAGGCATACTCCATGTAGCCATCTTGATTATAGTTGCGCGCAGACTGCACTACAACGAGGTGGAAGGTGGAGAGGGTCTTTTCAATCTTCTACTCATATGTGATCTGCTTGTCACAAAGTTAAAGATTGGTACAAATTCTATGTAGAGCAACGTTATACTTGTCGATCATTTTGAAATCAGTAAGTCTCAATCGGATCCACTCTTGCTCTGCCTGAGGGAGAATGGTGTACTTTAGCTTCTCGAACCGCTTCTTGAGTGCAGTCCACAATGCTAACGCACTCTTCTCTATCATGTACTCATTCTTGAGAGTAAGACAGAGGTGGTGTCTGAGAGTGAAGTGCCTAATCATTCTCCTTAGGTGTGGGTTTGGCATCCTGTGGTGCACCAATCCCGATGGCAGTGCAGAGCTTTTTGCCTCCAAGTACGATCTCGACATCAGAAGCCCAAGTCAAGTAATTTTGGCCATGCTGAGCCAGCTCCTCGAACTCCTGGTTCGTGATGCCTGTCATCTACATATGCATGAAAGGAATATATAAATTTACTGCATAAAATAAATTAGACAATAGTACAAAAGGTTCTTGTAATGTTCCAAGATTTTTATTGCATTTTCTATAATTTTACTATTGATTTCAGCGATTAAAGGCAATTTAAATAATTACGATTAATCAAAACAATAAATAAATACATAAAACATAGAAAGTAATAATAACAATGCTAAACATGCTTCGAATGCGCAAAACAACTCAAAATTTGAATTTTTGAGGCCCTTTTATGCCGGAATATGAATTTTCAGTGAATTCTGTAATTTTCGAGGGTTTGTCTGCAAATTTTCAATTTTGAGAAAAATTTTCGCGCATTTTTCCAGTTTTTCTAGTGCCTATTTGCAAAAATCGGGTGCCAACCTTTTTCTCTCTTTTTTCAGGCCGGGCCTCCCCATTTTTCTTTCCCTTTCCCCCACGTCCCGACCCACATCGGCCAATGCTGGTCGGGTCAAAAGGATGAAAGGGGTAGGAACCCTACCCCTGTTCATGGAGGAGGTGGCGTGCATGGCCGCGCGACAGCAGTGATAGCTGCGTTTAGGCGGATGGCGGGTGGCTGGCGGCTCGTGCGGGAGCGGTGGCCGGTGGACCGGGAGACGTGGATGGCCGGTGGCACGCCGTGCGGGGCGGTGGTGATGACGCGTGCGAGGCCGACCAGCGCGGATCGCCGTGCGAGGCAATCAGCGGCGACATTCAGGCCGGCATCGGCGGTCGGCTGTGCAACACTACGATGGCTCATGCGAAGCAGGTGGTGGCGTACAACCACGGCGGCTTGGCCATGCGGGGCTGGCGGCGCCCTTCGAGCCGATGTCTATGCCACATGTGAGTGGCGGCCGAGCGACGGCGCGGTTTCGGCCTAGGGTCCGAGCGGCATTGGCGGCGGCGCTCGAGTAGGAGATGGCGGTGTGGGGCTTCGGCCCGAGGGATGTTGACGGCGCCTCATGTGGGACCCATGCGGGGTCGATCGCGGGCGGCCTACGCTCGGGCTGCGGTGCTCGTGTGGGCGCAGCGCTGTGCAATAGTGGGTTGCTCGCGCAGCAGTGCGGTTCCAGATCGGGGTTGGCCAAATGGCGGCGTGGCTCCATGCCGAGCAACACCCGAACGGTAGCGCGACGCATGCGAGGGACGTGGCCACGTGCAAGCAGCGACTTGTGGATTTGATTTTTTTCTTTTTAATCTACAGTGCAATCAACATCTACTCTTTCTTATAATCTACCGATCGACATTGTGCCAGCGACTTCAAGTCTGCTTGCGGTAGATTAGAGCAGATTTGCACCGTAGAAAATAATATAGAAAGTGAAATTTACGGAAGTTAAAGTGATCTAGATAGACAATTCAATCTATAGGTATTTCGACAATTACCTTTCAACCCACGGAGTGATTCGTGCTGATAATGTGTTGCGAAACCGTCGCTGGCGAATCTAGTCTGATCGATTCCTCCTATGCAAAATAGATGGATTAATTACATAGTAATGCAAGAAATACAAGATTAAATACACATACATAGGGGGAGAACTTTTTTATTGCCTTTTCTTCATAAGTATAAGGTGATAGCTAATAGAACTCCCTATATATAGACTATAAAGTGAAATGTTTATTATGGACCCAGGCTTCTGATACAGTTCTAGGTTTTTCAACAGTAATTACGGTTGCTGTTGAGAAGATTAATCCTGCTTTCACGGTTTGGTGAAGGTTTACGTGACAGCAAACATAAAAATTTGCGAGTTTAGCCACCACACGTGTGATCCGGATGTTTGTTAGCAAGTACTACTAGCAGTCTAGCACCAGTGTTGAAAGTCGAAACAAATAGAGACCGACTACTACTATGGGCATCAGCACTCTCACCTCCAGTAGTCCTCCCAACTGCAACTGAAGTGGAAGTACGTAATTAATACGACGCGGGGTCAAGACTCAAGAAGCGCACAGTTAATGCGAAGGCAAAATGGCTGAGAGCATTTAATTTCCCTATCCTTTTTTATCACAGGAAGAGCCGGATCGCATTAACTATTAGCGTTACACTGGCTGAGAAAGGGAAAATTGAATATATAGGACTAAGTTGAGAGTGCTTTTGTGAAATAGGATGAAGTTATTTGGACTTGTAAATATAGGACTGAGTTGAGCACCTTCTTGCAAATATAGAATTTTTCCCATTTTAATTTCATTTTTATTTTTCAGCCCTTTTTCTCTACGAAATGACTCTTTTGCCCTTCCTTCCTCCTCGCTTTGCCACGCCGCGCCGCCGCCTCGCTGGCTGCGCCACGCCGCCTCGCTGACCTCGCCGCCGCCTCGCTGCCGCCTGCCGCGCCGCGCGCCGCCGCCGCCGCCGGCGAGGGGCGGCGGGCGGCGCGCAGCGGCGGCGCGGCGCGGCGGCGGCGCGAGGCGGCGCGCGACGCGGCGAGCAAGGCGGCGCGGCAGCGGCACGGCCAGGCGAGGGAGGAAGGAAGGGCAAAAGAGTCATTTCGCGTAGAGAAAAAAGGCTAAAAAATAAAAATAAAATTAAAATGGGAAAAATCCTATATTTGCAAGAAGGTGCTCAACTAAGTCCTATATTTACAAGTCCACCGGCTGAGAAATGGGTGAACACACCTCAGTCTTCAAGGGGGAAAAAAAGGAGAGAAATGCTGCTGCTTCCCTAGGCTTTTCATTTATGGCG
This sequence comes from Dendrocalamus sinicus, assembly GCA_036346575.1. Lineage (NCBI taxonomy): Eukaryota > Viridiplantae > Streptophyta > Magnoliopsida > Poales > Poaceae > Dendrocalamus > Dendrocalamus sinicus. The sequence goes on along the minus strand of CM070641.1, from coordinate 47,516,812 downwards.
TAATGAAAGTCAGAGCTCACAAGCCCAGCGTGTGAGAGAGGCGAAAGATAGATGCATGTGGCAACACGAAAACTGAACTTGTTTGCATTGAAACGAAGCCAAGAAAGCTAACAAGAGCCAACATAATTAAATACAAAATTATTGTAGGACCGATACCGATAAATAAAGGAAGCGGATGATACTCAAACCTTTTTCCTTAAAAGTATTTAAGACTAAGAGTTACATCAACTAAGTTTCACAAAGCAATACTAGAGATCTTAATCAACAAAGCTAGTAACCTTCTGCCTAAGACCGATTAGACCGTCATGGATAAGTTAGTTTGACAGCAAGCACAAGGCCGCTCTGACTAGTAGGGCCGATTTGACCATAGGTTCAGGGGCGGTCTGACTGATTCCTTATTTTCAGACATGAAAAGCTCTCAGGACAAAACTCAAATATCAAGAACCTGCTCAATTCTAATCTAAACACTTCCAAAATTTGCATGAAACTTGTTCAAGTCATTAGGAGCCTAAACCAATAAAAAGATCACAAGGTTCTTAGCCCAGGTTCACTAAATTGAAGAGAAACAAATCTAGATTACAAGAACATCAAAAATCTTTAAACTCAAATTACTTCTTGCTCATGAGAATCTAAGGCATAAGGTTTTTTTTAAATCTATCCTAGTAAGATAATTTAAGTAAGAGTTCAGACTAGAACTCCCAAGAATACGAGATCACAAATCTAGCTAAAAAAACAAGTAAAACCAAGCAAGAATACTGACAAAAATATGATTGAGATAAAGTTTATCTATTTTCAGTAGAGGATGAAGTTTACATGCTTATAAATGATTACAAGGTGCAGTCAAAGGCCACTCTTTCCTCTTAGGTTTTCTCTCACAACCATGGAAGAAGATAAGGTGGTAGAATAAAAACATAAAACCTAGAATTTTTGGATCCAACACCTTATCTCCTCCCCTTTAATAACTAGCAACAACCCTAATGAGTTCAACCCATTAAGACACTGAGAAAATCCATTAACATCACTAACACAAGTTTTCACAGAAAGGCATGGAATAGCTTAGAGGGACAATATTTAACAAAGAAGCACATACCGATATAGGCATCTGGTTAGGTCAACAAGTTGTTGGTTTTGGATTTTGGGATAACTCATGCACGCTATTCAAAGCATTTACAAGACTCAACCTGTTAACACCTTAGCGATTGATCCACTTAGTAATTCTAGCTCTCCTTGAAATAAACCACTTCTCCTTTGCGCCTCCTCATACCGTGGTTTTGATCAAGCCATCAACCTAGTATTTGGTCATCTACCAAAATATCCCGACGAAGTTTCTGGATACCTTCTCTTGACTCCGTCTTCACCTTCACCTAAAAGCATCTCCACATGCTTTGACACGTAGCCTGTAGTGCTAAATCACTAGCCGTCACGTCTTCACATAATTGGTCTCCCAAACCGCCTCTATGTACATCGACTTCATCATTTGGTACACCACATGCACGAACTCACATATTCATGATCCTTATCTCCTCCATACTTCTTGCTTGAGTTATGTAGCATCACCTGGACTTATATCCCTTAACTCCTAGTCCCGATCCATTGTCGTCGATTGCTAATATTCTCTAACCACCTACACATCTAAAGACCAAACAACCATCTTGAATACAAGTTTCATGCATTTGACTCACGTTAGCCAAACTGCACACACTCATCCAACACGAAAAAACCATTTTTAGTGCTCTCTGGCTGTAGCCACTGATTTGACGCACTCCCCATGATCATCAAACCGCATCGGTCAAGTTGGACCATCGGCCACTAGACGGTCTAACCGCTTAAGACCATCAGAAAACACCACCTTTAAAATTTGATTAAACTCTATTTAGCGTCAGCTCTAATTTCCAATTCCAATGGTACCTTGTGTAAACTTATTCCCAAACAAATCTACACAAGTATTTAGCTTTCAATTTACAAGACCCCATAGCCAGTCTGACCATTTGCCCTATGATGATCAGAATGCTAGCAATCAGTCAGTCAAGCCGTCTTCCCTATGACGGTCAAACTGTCTGGCTCACAACCTGACGAATAGGTCAAGGCCAGTCTAAGTGCAATATCAGATTCGGTCGGACCACTTGAAATTTGACAGTATAATCTGAAATCTGAATTTTCTAAAAATTTTGCAACATTTAATTTCAACTCAATCAAAGTGACAACTGTTTATTACAGATATATTGTAGATCTTTACATGGTCTCTCACTTATATTAAGCTACATATATATAGTTTCACCAAAAGAAATGAACCAACCTATCCTCAAAATTCTGTATTATTATCAGATCTAGGCATGCATCATCCATTGTAAGTCCTTTCCAAGCGTCTCTCCACGCAACGATTTTATCCGATCTTGCATGTACGCTCCGGAAAGCAAGAATAATAGAGGACGACGACTCGATCATTTCGCATGCATGCACGCAGCCATGCAATGCAACCCAAGAAAGCAGGAAGCTGGCCGCCGCATCAATCACCCACCGATCGATCAGTTGTGCAGCGGATTGGGCCCGCTCGGCACGAGCCGCTTCGACACGCCGTAGCGCACGTCGATCTCCTCGCCGTCGCGGCCGGGCGGCGGCATCGGCACATGGTGTCCGCCACCGCCGCCGCCGCGGCGCCTGGCGTGCAGCTGTTGGCACCACGGGAGACGCCGCATGGTCGCCGGGTGCCCGCGCTGCTGGTCGCAGAGGCGGGCGAGGAAGTTCTCGTCAGGCAGCGTCGACGTCGGCCTCGCCCTCCGGGCCGCCCGTCTCGTCTCCGACGGCGAGACGGTCACGGCCGAGGCAACGAGGAGGAGGGAAGACAATAGGAGGAGGCAGAGGCTGGACGAAGGCTTCATGGCGGCACTCTCGCTCTCTCTCTCTCACCGCTGGTCTCCGTGTGGTTCTTGGAGCTGATAGGTTTGATCCGAAGGCGAGGCTCGTGGGCTTTAAAAGCGGTTGTGAGACGCGTATGCGACGGGGGAAACAGCGGCCGGGAAAGCGGCATTTCGTTAGGACCCGATCGTACATGCTACGTGCCGGTTGATGATCAACGTTTACAAGTCGAAACTCGTGCGACTTACAGCGGGTCTACGTGTTTTGCATTACTGGTCAATTAGTTCAGCAAATCTAGGATATTAATTAGTTGGTTCGATCGATCTCTGCACGGATTAGCTATCCAGATACAGTGAGTAGTGTATTGGATTCGGATTCTGATTAGTACGTGCGATGCGCGTAATGAAATCGGTTTTTCAAGCACAAGACACTTGCACGCACTACTATAGAAATACTATTAGTAGACGTCAAATCACAAATAGTTTGATAAAACCGTCTGTGATTTGGTGTCTACTAATAGTATTTCTATAGTAATGTTTCGCAAACGGGCCTCTAGCGTAATGGCTAAGGGCTCTAGTAGCACCCCTCAGGTCCTGGGTTCGACTCCCAGTGGGAGCGAATTTCAAGCTGAGGAAAAAAATCCCCTTGCCTACTATGTCGACGTAAAAAATTTGCTCCCAAAAGGATTCAGAAACTACTCTCTCCAAAGGTTATGAGAAACTAAGAGTAACTCCTAGCAGGAGGCTCCAAGAGACCAAGACCGATTAGTGATCCAAAAACTGAAAATATTCAGAGACTTCACCAAAAATCAAATCATCATTGATCCTTTGGAGAAACTTTTAGGATGACAAGATGGATTTTACATGCCAAAAGCTACGAGTGCTCTACCAAAATCCAAATTCCTCATAAGTCTTTGATCATCTAGCTATGAAACTTTGAGAGAAGCTAATTGATAGCCTCAGAAATCTAGAAACCAAGTTTCAAGCCATCACACGAAGAGAATCAAGAACAGCACCAAAACCTTAGAAACCTTAGAAATGCAAAATGAAGAACAGAGAAGGCTCCAAAGGGAATAACTGAAATTAAACTTGGTTTGCAAAATCCAAATTCCTCATAAGTCTTTGATAATCTAGCCATGAAACTTTGAGGGAGGCTAATTGATAGCCTCAGAAATCTAGAAACCAAGTTTCAAGCCATCACACGAAGAGAATCAAGAACAGCACCAAAACCCTAGAAATGCAAAATGAAGAACAGAGAAGGCTCCAAAGGGAATAACTGAAATTAAACTTGGTTTGCTCTTAGGATCAACTAGCCAAATGGCTTTTGAGCATCTCCCATGTCATAGCAACTCATTTTGGGCCTTCCCAGTAAGAATCAACAAGAAACTCAAAAAGTCAAGAAATCACCAAATGAGGGCATCGAAGAACAGAAACAACAGAGAGCTCAAGAACTGAAATAAACACCATCTCATATTGATAAAGAGGAAATGAGATACATGATTGATACAAGAGGAATGATTACAAGACTCTCAATCCATCTCCAACCTCTCCCCAACTCAAGAACACACCCACACTACATGTTTTGGAGAGGAGGTGAACCACTCAAGAACACATCGAAGGAGGACACAACACAGACACCCTCTGCTACCTTCCACCCACTCTCACCAACTAAAGACTCAAAGGTAAAACCACCTCCAAAGCCTCTTTTGACTCACAAAACCCTAATTCTCTCTCAAGTCCATTTTGGGGCATGCACCACTTCCTCTATTTATAGCCCTTGGCTAACGGGTCTCAACCCGTTACGCCCGCTAAACCCGAACGGAGCCCGCTTCCGCTTTTGTAGCCTCGCGAAATTACCATTTCGCCCCTCCTGCACCTTCCGGGAAGCTTCCGCGCTCCTTGTCGTCCAAGCCTCACATCCACCTCGAGTATCCGCCGTCTTCGACACATCTCGACCGTTCTGACCTCGACACCGCCCGTGTCTAGTCCGGTCACCTCGTGTCTCGCCACGACTCCGCCTCGATGTCCTGCAGCCAACACAGACAAGAAACACATCAAATAGCACCGCTCGATACATGAAAGCATAAATACCTTAATGACACCACATTAAGCATAAAAATAGCCCAAACCTGTCGTAATACGAGACTAAGCATCCTAAGCTCATACGACCAAGTTTGACCAAGTCCGATCGAAATCGATTGCACCGCGCAATGACATGGTCCGACCACACAAACCAAACTCGACTTTCCTAAACCGATGTCAATTACTCATCACACACACGGGATGACCTCCATATGGTCTCTCAAAAATAATTCTTTTTTATAGTATGATTCTTTATATGTAATTTTGTAGCAACATATGAGCAGACATATAGTGAAATCTCCCTACGATATTAACCGGCAACTCACGACCTGGGCCGCCCAATCGCTGATGGAAGGTCCGGATCCGAGCGGGTTCTCTTCCTAGCACTTAACGGCTCTTTTGCAGAAGAAACCCTAAAGCTCCTGATATTTCTGCAAAACACCCCCACCCCTTACCAGTCGCCTACATCGACAAGACCATCCAGCGGAGGAGGCTAGGGTTGGGGCGCCGCCGCTCCTCTCCTCTCCCCGTTGCCAGGTCGAGCTCCTCCGCCTCCCCACGCCGCGACGCCCTAGTAGATCCCCTGGCTCGATCTATGGTTGCAGCGGCAGTCTGGTCTCCGGCCAGCCTTCCGTCATCTGCATCGGTGACCACCAATGTCCTCTGTCCTGAGCTCCCAGCTGCACAAGCACAAGAAAAACGAAGGAACGTTGAGCAAGGAAGCAGATGGATGCAAATTCTTGAATCTTTTTTATGTATTATACGAATGGAAGCTGCAAATTGTTGAGTAGGAATGTTGCTTCGAAGCTGCAAATTATTTTGTGCATGGAAGCTGAAAATAGCTGCTGCAAATTTGGAGTTCAGTCACAAAATTTCTCAGTCATTTCCACTCAGTAATTTCATTCATTGACTTTATACTATTCCTTTCGCTAGCCAGCTGCTGCCATTTTTACTTGTGCTACCAGCAGCACTCCATAAAATAGTACATCACACACGTTGAGTGAACATTGTCATGCCCATAAACCAGCAATCATTACAAAACTTCTCGACAGTACATGCGCATCCTTCATGATACATGTAAAAAACTCAATCGTGAACAAAGCAGTGATCTAAAGCACAATTGACTACTTCATCTGTTTCTTCCTTCAGTAAGTCCTTGGTCACTTCACCTAGGTAGTCTGCAGCACAAATTAACCACAAGAACTCCTGAAATTAGAACATCTGAAGCCAATCTTCTTGGATATATATATTTTCTAGTGTGGATCTTATTTTTTTTGGAAGAATTCAAGTGTGGATCTTGAACTAGTGGACTACAGGGTACTTCACGTGAATTAGGGCCCCATGCTTCCGGCCCATGGGCCTAAAGTTGACTTGCCTTATGTCGTCCAGTATTTGAAGTCCCACTTATAATCTGATCTCTATCCCTGCAAAATCTTTTATCTTCACAGCTTGCGAAGTTTGGTTGAAACTAATCAGTGAACTCTTTAACGACTATACCTAACTGACACTTATCCAGTGTTTCAGACTTTCAACTCCAGGTATTATTGTCTTTACGTTCATCTGACGTCGTCTGATTGTTCTTGGTCCACACCATTTGTTGAGTGACGTTTCTGATCTGAAAGTCGTAACTGCAACCGATAAAGAAAATAACAATTATCCGCAGTCAAGTACTAAGATTACGCCTTTTATGATGTAACTTCATTAGAAAAGCTCTCTAGTCAAGTTATTTTTGGTGCAGTCAAGTACTAAGCTCGTGCTGTTTTTCTATAGATGGCTTTGCTCTTGAAGTCTTGCACTAGTTTTCATTTTTGATGATAGCATACTAGTATTGAACAGAGCAGAATGCTTCTATTGGTCTGTTACGTACGTCACGTTGCTTCCCAATGCCTAGTGATCCACGCAGTGAAGGGATCGATGTGTCAATTGTCAACATGCAAAAATACCGGTGAAAAGATGATAGCTTTGAAGATTCAACATGGATGTGAGATGATATTGTCAATATATTGCTTTGCTTTCGTCACTTTGATCCTTCAGGAGAGCTGACTTTCACTTGCTGTGTGTGCGAGAGAGACGACGAAGGGTTGCATTGTTAGTACTCAACTGGGTGAGTCGTGCATATTTGAGCTGGTCTCTTCGGAGACATCCAATAAAATTGGAAAGGTACAGAGAAGATGTGCATGCTTGAGCTACCCTCAATTTTAAGCATTCAATTTATGGGGTTTTTTGGGCTTTATCGTCTAAACAAAGCCATCGCTAAATTTGCTGAAACCAATGAAAGTAGGCATTTGAGAGTTGTGACCTTAAAGCTAGAGGAAATATCAAGTGCTAAGTTGGCGTGCGGGTCACGTGGAGAAGGAAGGGGGAAACGACGCAGGCCGGCTGGACAGCAGGAAGGGAAAGAAAGATGGAATTTTTGTACTGTGAGAAATTTTTTTACAAAAATAGGCTTCAGTCGCTCCTCCATTGGGCGACTGCCGCCTTTCGCCCAACCGGGAGGCGACAAAATTTCTGTCGCTCTACATTCGAGCGACTGCAATCAGTCGCTTTCCTATTGGGCGATTGTCATGCAGTCGCCCAATGGATGGGCGATTAAAAGTGCAGTCGCCCAATGGAGGGGCGACTTTACTCAGTCCCCGTGATTTTTTTAGAGTTTTGTCAATTTTGTAATTTTAAACTGGAAAAAAATGTGGCATAGTTGTAATAAAAGTTTATGTTTATTGTATTTTGTAGGTGCATTAAAAAATTTGGGAAATTTTTTTTAAGAACAATTGACTGTAGAACGTTTGATATATACATTGGTAAGTGATATTTTCATGTTACTGAGAATTAGTTTACGAAGAGAACTGGTATGTTAATATTGTTAAATGACTTGCTATCTGAATCATTGAATGCAAATAGACGAGATAATAACCTTGTGTGAATAGAAATAAACTTCATAATACAGTTGGGAGTAACATGCCGCGTACAATTTTATTACATGCATAACATATAGCATGATATGCGACTAACCCACCCAACTGCTCGTACCACCTACTGTGTGGACCGGGGCCACTTTCCCTTCCTCGCCCGCTCGGCGTTGAACTCCTCCGCGGCCTCTTTTGCCTTAGCCGCAATTTCCCTCTTTCTCTCGCGAGCCTCCCGCTCCCTACGGGTGCACGCTTCGAGATGAGCTTGCGTCTCGCGTTGTATACGCAGGGTGTGCTCGTTCTTGCGACGCTCCTCCTCCAGCAACTCCTTCTCCTTTGTGACATTCCACTCCTCGAAGTCGAGGGTCCATTGGTCCGCAGGGTGGATCTCAAGATCGATCCATTTGCGGTAGCCACATAGGGGCTCCGGAGACTGTAAATAAAGGGGAGATATTGTTAGTGCGTGTTGTGAAGGAGAAAAGGTAGGGGAAAATGGTGCATGTGGTCATTACCGGCTGCCGATAGGTTGCGGTGTCAAAACAGCGGTTGGGGTAGTCACTGGAGTAGTTTGCGCAACCCCAGTAACGCATATCTAGACTGATGCGGTGCTTAGACTTGAAGAACTTGCACACGTCCCCGCACCAACAAAGGGGAGGTGTCTCCCCCTCAGGTGGTAGTTGTGGCGAACGCTCGGTGGGGACGTCCGGGATGGGGTTGTTGCTACGCGGGCGCTCTTTGGGGGGCCTTTCATCGTAGCACGATGGGCTTGTTCTACCCGGGCCTGTATAGCCCTTATTTTCTCATCGTGGGCGGCAGCTGACCATGTTATGTCACGAGTCTCCTCCCAATCCTTCACCATCTTGTCCTATTGCTTCTTCTTGCCTTTGTCCATCCCGGTGGGGTGAGGGAAGCGCGGTGTAGTATGGGGTTTGATGTGCAATGTTTGCTGGGAAATGGAATGCATACCAATTTATAGGGTCCGTTTTTTCTCTACTCCTACGTGTAAAGCTAGTCCGCGTGGTCGTAGCAGTGAGCAAAGCTGCCCTATTTTGTCATCTCACTGAGCAAAACTGACCTCTTTTTGTCATGTCATGCCATGTCACTGAGCAAAGCTGGCCTCTTTTGTCATGTGTGTGCAGAAAGCAGCCATGTTTTGTCATCTCTCTGCGCAAAGTTGCCCTCTCTTGTCATCTCACTGAGCAAAGTTGCCCTCTCTTGTCTTGTCATTGTGCAAAGCCGCCCTCTTTTGTCATGTCACTGAGCAAAGCTGCCCTATCTTGTCATGTGTGTGCAGAAAGCAGCCATGTTTTGTCATCTCTCTGCGCAAAGCTGCCCTCTCTTGTCATCTCACTGAGCAAAGCTGTTCTCTCTTGTCATATCATTGCGCAAAGCTGCCCTCTTTTGTCATCTCACTGAGCAAAGCTGCCCTCTCTTGTCATGTGTGTGCGAAGCAGCCCTATTTTGTCATCTCTCTGCGCAAAGCTGCTCTCTCTTGTCATCTCACTGAGCAAAACTGCCCTCTCTTGTCATGTGACTGCGCAAAGCTGCTCTCTTTTGTCATCTCTCTGCTCAAAGCTGTCCTCTTATGGCACGTCACTGCACAAGTTCTCTTGTTTAGTATAAATAGCACAGTTGGGGTCTCATGACATTGTAGACAGAGAACCCCGTAAATCGAATAAAGAAGTACCATCTCTTTCGTGGTGGAAAATACCATGTCAGAAGCTGAGGGGCCAGTCGATTTTGGGTCACCAAAGGAAGACCTTCCTTTGGTAAGGAGGGAGATCTTTGGTCCACACTACCGCTTGATACTAAGCCGACGTACTCAACCAGCGTGGCCGAAATGCAGACACAATGAGTACGTGGTCGTGCAGGCCCTGGATGGCCCGTTCGATGGCGGGCGCCATTGGTTCCGATGCCCACGCTCCGGGGTACAAATTAGTAATAGTATATTTTTTGTTATTCCTTATGGACCCTCCATGTTTACCGTACTTTCCCGCAGATGGCGAAATGTGACTTCTCCCGGTGGATCGACCCTCCTCATGAATGGTATATTTGCCGTTATGTGGATACATTATGGGATTGAGTTTTGGAGTTGTAGGACCGAATCGAGACTCTCAGTGAGGAGAACAACGATCTCCGCCAACAGATTCAACGCGAGAGGGGCAATGAGGAGGTCGTGAACATAGGAAGCTCTTATGATCCCACATGTTGCTGCGCGAACCCGAGCTGCATATGTGCGTGCCACTACCACGACGGCCAGCCACGTCCGAGGCGGCCCCCTCAGCAATTCTCCATGTGGGTGCCACGAGGCTCTTTTGGCATATAGCAACGAGGGGTATGGTTGTGTCGTATTTTAGTTCTTGGTTGTCGTGTTGTATTGATGGTGTGGCGCTGGGCCTGTTGTCGTGATTTAAATTCTTGGTTGTAGTACTTCCATATGTTCTGTATGTGCAATGTATGTGTTGTTCTCCATGTGGGTGCTATTGCATTTTAACGAACAACAAATACATCTAGTAAGTAAGCAATACTAAGCTACCAGCACAACACCAACTACATTACAGAAACGGGATGTAACATACAAGTTTTACAAATGGTACATGAAATTTAGCATGTATTGCAACCATCGATCGGACATGCATTGCATCGCCTAGTCAGTGCCCTCCCGACCGCATCGCCCACAACGTGCACCAGATGTTCCAGCTTGTGATTCGTCCATGTCATTTCTAATACGTCGGCTCTGTCGCCGACCCTTCCCACCCTTCATCATGTTAATATCCAGAACCCAGGTCCTCGTTAAAATGTCTAAAGTGGCGAAGTTTCGCACCACCCTGAACCCCCGGAGCTCCCCACACCAAGCTTGCAGTATTCTCTCCTTGAAAAAGTACTCGGACATGAAGTTGGAAGGATCCATACCCACGGTCCCGCATGCAGCGAGGACATGAGAGCATGGCTTGTGTAACAACTTAAGCTTGTTGCATGTGCAACTAGGTTCGTTTGCATGATCTCCAAGGCATACCTCGTGAGTAATAAGTGAACGAGATGTCCCAAATCTGGCTCACACGGAGTATCACCAAACGATGCTCCTCGTTGCCCATGACATGCAATGTGTGCAATTGACCCTTTGTGCCTTCGCTCCATATGCGCAGTAATTTTTGACGAATCTGAGGCTCCGGATTGGCGCGATAAAGTGCGGCACTCGCGTCTCGTCCCCGAAGTAGTGGATTGTGCCGTGAAGAACAAATTCCACGATGGCGACAAGGGGCCGAGAACGGAGACCCCTGAGAACCCAATTGTAGACCTCGGCAAGATTAGTTGTCATTATTCCGTACCTTGCGCCATCCGTGTCGTGCAACAGCGACCACTTCTCCAATGGTTCCCCCTCGATCCACTGCGAGAAGCACTTGATGTTTCGTGAGCTCCTCCTTCTTAGACTACTTGGGTTAGGCTCATCGATTGCTGGCAAGCATTGCGGTTGTGCCGCTCCAGGAGTGACCGGCCCCTTGCTCCTCTCTTCGACGTTCTTCCTGGTGTGCTCATCCAACAACCCCCATAAAGCATCAAATTTTCTCTGCTGGTTCTGCCTAGCTAGCCTCTTGAATAGCTTCATCAAAGATTGTTTCGGGAATTACTTGAAAAAGTTTACCCCTAAGTGACGACTGCACCACCGGTTCCTCATGTCCGGCCAATGAAAGGTCTCCTTAGGGTCTTCTTGAAGTTTTCAGACGCTTTATAATATCGGCGTGGCGATCATAGATTACGCACACACCAGACGGGTGCCTACAACTCCAGCCCTCACATGTCCGAGAAACCACACCACTCTCATAATTCTCACTCTCACAAATGCAATGGCCGCCGCGAGATTTGATTGTTACATCAATGCCTATGGCCGCCGAGCGCCCTTTGTATTTGCCTGTTAAGAAGGTCCCATCTACTGAGATCACTAGCAGCATATGCCTGAATGCTTCAATGCTAGCACCAAATGCAAACAATGCTCTCTGCAACACTGCAAATCCCGATGGACTTATGGACGGCTTGTCGTACACGGCGATGTACGTGCCCGGGTTCCTTTGCTGCAACACCTTAAGCATACGAGGAAGGTTGTCGTACGCCGCCTCGAAAGTGCCAAAACGTTTTTCCAACGCTTTTTGCTTTGCACACGACGCCTTCGCGTAACTAATTTTATACTTGAATTTATTCTCGATAGCTACCACAATATGCGTGGCCGCAATATCTTTCTTCTACACTATCTCCCCATACATCAAATTGGCTATAAATCCGGACGTCAGGTTACGATGTCTCGCCAAGACAGTGTTTAGAATGCAGGAGTGCGGCTCCACCTTGGACACAATCCAGTGAGTCTCATACTTGGGTCTACGTGCGTGCACCCTCCAAGGACAACCACCGCCGCACTTCACGATGTAATCGCTCCCGCTTGATTTGACGACGCGAAATGTCCGCTGCATTGAAAGGGCCCAAAACTTGATGGCATCCTACAGCGCTTCCTTGTCAGCAAACATAGCATGCAACCGAACCTCTGTCTCATGATATTCCCATGGTGATTCATGCTCATCATGTGCGGAAACACCCTCCGCATTAAACCGGTTCCATTCCTGGGGATAGGAACTTCTTCATCATCTGAATCGCCCTCCTCGCCGCCCTCTACAGCTTGCTCTTCATCCCATGCCCTCGGTCATCGATTCCATCTGCTACACGATATACTCATTATGCTCTCCTTCATCGCCTTGCCCAGCTTCCTCTCTATAGCTTGACGATCAGAATCTCCTCCATGTACCGCATCGGCTTGCCCAGTTCCCTCTCTATAGCTTGACGGCTGTAACTCTCCTCCATGTGCCGCATTGCCTTCATCACGAGCAACTTCATCAGCTCCGCCAACATGCGGCCCGCCCGAGCTGCTAGCACCTCCCGAAGTATAGGCGGACGCACGAGCTTGCGCAGCTGCTTGTAGTGAGCACGGTTGCACAAGCAGGACACACTCGTATCCACGGCGCCGGCATCCTTGCACAAAGCCCTTCTACGAAGTAGAGCGCACCAATGTCTTCAACTCCCATCTGATGTCCGTGGGAGACCGGCTCCAAAGCCCTTGCACAACGATGCTGCACACCTCGGGGTCCAATGAAAAACTCTGGGTCAGCCAATGTTGCACATCTGTCATTCGAGCATTCTCGTCATCCGGAAGTATGAGAGTGACTTGCGAAAAATCGCTCAAATTCACACCATCAGACCTTCACGAATAATTCCAGCACCATAATACACTCTCAATGTAGTGGCCATTGATGATGTAGGCCTGCATGTATGATTGAAATTTACGACATGTCAAATAACATCGTACAATACTAAACTAAACTTTCTATACTAAAAAGGGTGCTAAAATTTCTATACTACAAAATGTTCCATACTACAAAATGTATACTACAATTTTTTGACACTAATATTTCCATACTAAGATTGTACTACATTTTCTACATCTACAATTTTTACTAACACCAACATTTCATCTAAATAATAGTGCAAATACAACATAATCAAAAAAATATCTGGATCCAAATGATGGAATAGCTTCTACTTCTTCCTCCCTCACCTCCTCCTCCAACCCTGTCCTCCTCTCCTTCTCTTCTCCCCTCCTTTTCTTCCCCTCCTCCCCTCTTCTCCCCCTCCTTTTCTTCCCCTTCCTCCTCTCCTCTTCTTCTCTCACACAATGAGTGCCCTTCCTCCTCTCCTCTTCTTCTCTCGCTTTCTTCTCTCATGCGCAGAATGAGGGCAAAAGTGGTAGGTGGTAGTGGGCGCCGATCGTTGTAATAAATTACCCTCTGTCGCCCTACCGTTGGGCGACTGAAATTCCAGTCGCCCACCGTCCGTACAACGACTAGAATAAGTTGCCCAACGCTCAAGCGATACCATTGATTCGCTCAACGGTTCCCACATTCCCTAAATGTCGCCTCCCGGTTGGGTGAAAGGCGGCAGTTGCCCAATGGGGGGCGACTGAAGCCTATTTTTGTAAAAAAGTTTCCCGTGGGTATCTTTATGTATTTTCGAATAAAAAATGGATTATCCGTACAAAAAATTCAAGAAAGATGAGGGAAGAGGGAAGCGGGCCAGTGGGAGAGAAAAAGAAGAAGAAGGCCAGGCCGGTGGCTAGGTTTTTGCTTGAAGGCGATGAAGGGAAAAATATTTAAAATTTTATTTCATATTTGGATTCTGATTTGAATTTGGATTTGAATTTTTGGAGGGTGTTTGTTCCCAGAGATTTTAGATGATTTCAATTAGCACTCGAATAAAATTTAGAAATTCACCAATTGATTTTAGAGCCAAGGAATTTTATTTTAAATTTTAAATTTAAGGAAAAGCTTTTGGAAAATCTTGAAGGCAACTTTTTTGAATTTACATAAAATTTATGAAATTTTAAATTTAACCCAAAATTTGGGCTGTTACAATATGGTTTTATGGTTTATCTCAGCTTTCATGCATATAGTATGCTTATGCTTTAAGCATAGTGTTCCCTCACCTTTCCACTTTCATTGATGTGTGCTTTTGGAGAAACACCTTTTTAAAAGGAGTCCATCGTGTGCATTTTATTTCTCTCTGTGTGAGATGTGTTAGAAAAACTCATGCTTGGGTTATTTTCCTTATTAGTTTGCCTATCATGCAATAACATGCTGATGTTTCGATCGTGAAAAAGATCTTAGTAGTGTTTGCTGTTTGCCTCCAACTAATTGACTTATTGCATCGTACTAGTAATAACTACAATGAGGTATCAAGATTTTCTTAATCTTTAGCAAGGAAGAAAGTATATCACGAAATATCTACAATAATTTCATCATCTATCCCATATATCCGAAGAGACATTAATACATAGGCTAAAAGAATGAAACACTTTTTAAAAGGCCTACGACGAAGCCTAAAGTCTTGCATTATGACTACAGATTTTTTAGACTTACAAACTCTAGTCGTCCAATCACTTCTGATAGAAGAAGGGATATTATAATATTCAAAGATCAACAAACAAAGAGATCCTTTAACATATGTGATATTTTCACTACCGGTAGACATGACATTATCGTAGTCAATGTTGTGATGTATTTATCTAAGAAAGAGGTAAGGATATAAACAAAAAGACAGTCATCAACGTCACATCAATCGGGCCAACGCCAGCAACCACAGACGAAGAAAGAAAAATGTTACCCTAAGAAAGCTAGAGCAGGGAAGGAAATATGCATTCTTTATTCAATGACGTGAAGAAGGAAGGACAGTGGCAAAGGAAACCGATCAGAAGAGCATAAGTCAAGCACCACAAGCAGCTAAGAATAAGAAATAAAGTGAAATTTACCCTATAATCTTTTTGTGTAGCAAGTTTAGAAAGCCAAGAGTTTGCTTATAGGATTATTTCAACTAAGATATGTTGTAAGATTATAGAAATATATTTAAGCTACTTGTACAAGGATATAAGGAATAAGAAGTTCATGTCCTAACAAAGTTGATCACAATGGACTTAATTTTCAATTTTGAGCTAGAGAAGTCGATGGGTACGAAGAAGATGGAAATTTAATTGACGTGTGTGCAATGGAAAGATTCTCAAAGAAATCTACCTAATTTATATAGAGTTTAACTAGAGTGAAGGAAGCACACGAGATAAACCAAGAATACATAAGGATTCCTGGAGGGATTCATAAAGAGATATTAATGTGAAAAATTAGTTCTAGTAGAAGTTCAACAAGCTAGATTGAGAAATTCATAGGAAAACTTGTGAGACACATTGTATTCTGTACCATACACAAGAAGATGAAGACAAGTTGAGAGCCAACAAAGCTGCTACAACCACTATTAGATCTAGGAAAAGAATTAGCAAAAGATCAGTGATCATACATCAAGAACAAGTTATTGGGCAGCTTGTACAACAGTTGCAGAAGAATTACTGGAATGATTAACTTTGATCAATATGAATAAAACCTTAGAAATCTAAATGACCAACAAAGACTTCTAACCTTAGCAATTTCATGGAAATTGTCAAGAGAAAGAATAAAAAGCATGGTATCCGAGCATAGGCAAGAAAGGAGAGAACTTGTGCAGGCTTAAAGTGTGACAAGAAAGGACAAGTATGGACAGGTTTACTAGTTAAAGACAGATATTAAATGGAATTCACCCAGAATGAATAAGACTTAAGAAAGGGAATCAGGATTGCAGCAAGTTTTATTTTCCTAACCCATTCTCTGGCCTGGGTGAATGTCGGGGACAAGATTCCTTTTAAGGGAGGGTAGTCTGAAACGAACCAAAAAATTCAAAATTTTGGAATTTATTTGGATTTGCTTGAATTTATCAAACCTACCCAATTCTGAAATCTTCCAAGCTTTTGTGCTTTCCTTTTTGGGAAATCTGCCTTTTTCTATGCCTTGGCGCATTTTCTCCTAGGCGCCATCTCCCTTGTTCCCCTTGCCATGCGTCACGTGTCATTTGCGCACCGCTCGCAGCTGCAAGCAATCAAACCCAGTACAACATCACACCACCTCGCATAAGAAGAAAGGATGCATTAGTTAACATGCTAGAGTTACGACTGTACTTAAGTGTTTCTGTGGGATTTATTCGGATTTTCTGAATGTAGGTTAGGCTTTTGGATTTGGATGTCCATAAAACTATTGTAATTTGACCATTATGTTATATTTTAATGAAACTAATTCTTTTTAAATGCTCGTGAGCAAATATAATATCTTTTCTGGCTATAACTAAATTTCTAGCCTATTGCAAAAAAAATACGGTAGTCCTATTTATTTTTAAAAAATGGAGTCGCTACAACCACCATAATCACTTGCGTCCAGCGTTTGCCACTTTAAACTATTAAAACTCGTGGAAAATAGTGTGCCTGAAATACTCCTCTATTATCCCCGAGGGATTGCGCCTCGGCGAAGCCCTCCACATCATTAGTTTTATAAAAAGACCACCCAAATTTCCAAAATCATGCAAGGGTTCTTGGTTCTTACAGATAGGTCCTTACCACGTTAGCAATTTCACGAAAAGACCCTCTATTTTTCCTAAATTACATATAGGTCCTCAAATTTTTCGGAGAAGCCCTTCCTTTGCTTGATAAAGCCCCACGATTTTTTCAAAAATCTGTATGGGTCCTTGGTTTTTTGCAGAAAAGATTTTTGATTTTTCTGAAATTATGTATAGGTCCTTCATTTCCTAGAAAACATTTTCTATAAATTGTTAAATTTTTTTTATTTTGGTTAGCATGGCGTGACACGTCGCGCTTACGCGGGTAGTGGTTGAAGAAATGGAAGCATCTAGAGTCTAGACGAGCGGGGCCATTGACCAATGTACTGGACCGACCCTCCTGCTCGACTCCGGCCACACCCGCGCCAGTTCCCTCCCACTCCGTCGCCTATTAAACGGGACCCAAGCATCGTCCTCCCCATCCGATTCACCACTTTGCGTAGCGAGGGGAAAAAGTGTGGGAGGGAGGAGCGGAGAGATGGCTCCGGTGAAACTGTACGGCGCGACCGTGTCGTGGAACGCGATGAGGTGCGTGGTGAGCCTGGAGGAGGCCGGCGTCGAGTACGAGCTCGTGCCCATCAACTTCGGCACCGGGGAGCACAAGAGCCCCGAGCACCTCGCCAGGAACGTACGTGCCCTGACCGCCCCGCCCGCCTCTCTTGCTTTGCCGCCTATATTTATTCTTCTAATTTTACGCCGTTTCCGCCTAGAAGGAGAAGTACTTTAGGATTGACACGAAATGATGATATTTTGTTCTTGAGCTGCGATCGGCGATACGGGTTGCTTCCATGTCTCTTATCACTGTTTAGTTATCGGGAGAGATGTTGTTGTCGTCCCTAATCTCTCGGGATTTCACGGGGATTAAGAAGACCAGGGTCCGATGGAGCTTTAAAATTTACAAGGACAAAAATTTTGTTTTGCAATTAGTAAACTCCAAGTTCAATAAATAAAAAGTGCGGACCTTTCTTTAGCTTGTTTCAGATTAGCGAACCATTTGGGCGTGCTAACCTTGCCCATCAATAGTCACTTGACTTAAGCACAGTTGCACTTTAACCTCCAGTTTCCCCACATCCCCACTTCCTGCATCCACCACCGACGCCACCCACCTTCTACAACGATCAATGTGTACTTTTCACATCTTTTTCTAAAACGTGTAACTACCAAGATTTGGATGGGCGAACCGGATTAGATGTCAAAAATCTCGATCTTGATATGGTCCTTTACCACTTTAAAGTGGAGATACTGTTTTCCCCTTTAAACATGCAGTTTCGGGGCCAGATGTTTCCCCCTTTAAAGTATGGAAGCACCTCCCAAAGAATAATTTACAGATGGTTGCAATTAAGGAATATTTTCCGATTCTAACTATATTGATTTAGCCTCGGCTCTCTTATATAAAGGGCTCGAGGATTGTAACATATAGACAAGCAAAAATACAAGTATTTCTTCCCCAAAATACCAAGATTTGGATGGGCGAACCGGATTAGATGTTAAAAATCTCGATCTTGATATGGTCCTTTACCACTTTAAAGTGGAGATACTGTTTTCCCCTTTAAACATGCAGATGTTTCGGGGGCCCTTTAAAGTATGGAAGCACCTCCCAAAGAGGAATTTACAGATCGGTTTCAATTAAGGAATAGTTTCCGATTCCAACAATATTTATTTAGACTCGGCTCTCTTATATAAAGTGTTCGAGGATTGTAACATATAGACAAGCAAAAATATAAGTATTTCTTCCCCAAATTCTTCTTATCCTTGCCCTGGCGTCTCACCCCTATCACCCGCGTTCTTCCTCCCGATCAGCCTCGGTACCTAACAACTTGGTATTAGAGCCATCGATCCCGCCCGCCATGCCACTCAAACACAATCCTCTGTCCGACGGCCGACTTGACCCGTTGGAATAAACCCAGTGCGAACTTCTCTAGGCCATCCCCGACATCCAATCAACCACCGATAAGCGGTTTTTGGAGCAGCAGTTAGCCCCCGATAAATGCTTCGACAAGCTGGTTACGAAGATGCGGCAGCTGTTCATGCTACGTGGGACGCCATCCACGGCAATCACAGCTTTTCCAGTCGGGGTTAGACCACGGCTCAGCCAGTCGGGGTTACAACCATGGCACACAACGGAGCAGGATTGCTACCATTACCAAAACCTGTTGTAGACGCTCCCTTGGCACCGGCCGAGTCGCGGTGCCTGCCGCCCAATGGCCACGCCACGCCCAGGGCTCTGGCCGGTTTTGCATGATCTTGGCCTAAAGATGAGTTTGATGACAACCATGGTTGCCAGCCGCACCACAACACAGGCCGTCTTCGTCTGGATCAACCACGACTACTGCGCCTAGAATTGCCAATTTACAACGGCTCAGTGGATCCCATCACATGGTTGACCAAGTGTGATCAATACTTTCTTGCCTATCAAGCACCGAATGAAGATAAAGTATGGATGGCCGCTTTTCATCTCTCCAATGTTGCACACGTGGTTTTACCAGCTTGAACGCGATAAAGGCCAGATCCCATGGGAAGTATTTAAGCACTATTGCTCGCTTCGTTTTGGTCCTGCTATTCAAATAAATACTCTTGGGTGCCATCAAGAACTTGCAACAGACGGGCACATTGGCGCAGTATTAGCAGGAATTCACCGATCTCTTGTGCCATACTACTAGCCTCTCCCAAACTCATTAGATTGAGTTATTCACAGTAGGGCTCTCGGAGCCGGTGTGAACTCACGTCGAGTTGGAGGGTTCGACTTAAGCTGCAGCAGGCAATGAACTTGGCACGCGCATACGAACGGCTCCACCCTACTGTAGCACATCCGACAACGGCTAGGAAACAGTCCACCGCCAATAAATCTGGCACCCGCGCGTGGGTTCCTCCGCCTCCTTGCGCTCCATCAACACCCACGACACTTCCGCCAGTTCCACTACCATCCGCCCCAACTACCACCACAGAAACCCGGATGGGGGTTTTCAGACGACTGTCTACCGCAGAGATGGCCGACCGACGACAATGGGGCTTATGCTTCAATTGTGACGAACAATTCATGAGAGTCCATTGTTGTAAACAATTGTTCTAGTTAGAACCGGAACTCGACCACGATGCCGGAGATAGGGTGGACGACCACGTGCTCCACGAGACGGAACTAGAGATTTCCTTACTCGCTGACGAGCATATGCAATGCTCAAACTATGCAAGTGAAGGTTTGCATTAGCGATTTGGAGGGGACAATGTTATTTGACACATGATCCACCCATAATTACCTCAACCAAGCTTGTGTATCCGTGCTCCACTTGCCCATCCAACCTCACACCGGCCTGTGGGTAAAAATGGCCAACGACGATCGGCTTGAATGCGACGGAATTTGCAAATCGGCTCCCATGATCATTGCTCCGTCTAGATTTGCTATTGATTTTTACATCATCCCTCTCTGGTTTCGGCGTTGTCCTGGGGGTGCAATGGCTGCGCAAGCTGTGGCCTGTTCTGTGGGATTTTGACCAAATGCAGTTTTCGTATTGGGAGCAGCATCAGCGCATCACTTGGACCGGTCTTCATTATCTGCCAGTGTCCACAGCCATGTTACAAGCTGCCAAGGGCGACGATCTCATGGCGACTCTTCTGGCCAAATTTGCCCACCGGTTCACGGAACCATCGGGGCTGCCACCCGCTCGATCGTGCGATCATCTCGCATACGCCTTTCTCCCAACGCCCTAGCAATTACAGTTCGACCCTACCGATACGCCCACATTCAGAAATATGAAATTCAGCGTCAGTGTGCCGCAATGCTACAACAGGGCCTCATCCGTCCGAGTTCCTCCCAATTTTCATCACCAGTCCTCATCCACAAGAAGGATGGCTTGTGGCGCTTTTGCTTGGATTACAGGGCCCTAAATGAGCACACCATCAAGGACAAATTTTCGATTCTACATGTTGACGAACTACTCGATGAATCGGAAGGGTCTTGCTATTTCGCCAAGTTGGACTTACGGTCCAGCTATCATCAAATTCGCATGTTCCACGACGTGTTGAAAACAGCTTTTCGCACTCACCACGGCTACTTTGAATGTTTGGTGCTCCCTTTTGGCTTCTGTAATGCTCCTTCTACGTTCCAAGCGATGATGAATTCGGTCCTCCAACCTTTTCTCCGCTGGTTTGTTTTCATCTTCTTTGACGACATTTTAATTTACAGTCGATCCTGGGTAGAGTACCTTTGCCATGTCCGATAGGTATTGCAGTTCCTCACCACTCACCAATTATACCTTCTCAAGAAGTGTGTTTTTGAGCAAAAGCAGGTATCCTATCTAGGACATGTCATCTCCTCCGATTGGCCGCACCCCTGTAATGCCTGAAACTTGCGCGGATTCTTGGGACTCGCTGGATATTATCGCAAATTTATACAAGACTTTGGCTATATTTCACCTCCTCTCACCAAACTTCTTTGCAAGGAAGGGTTCCACTGGATGGAGGATGCCACTTCTGCCTTTGACGCATTGAAGCGGATCATCGTTGCGGCACCCATCCTACAGCTTCCATATTTCTCCAAAGACTTCATTATTGATTGTGACGCCTCCGATACGTGTTTTGGGGTAGTATTGCACCAGGGAGGTCGCCCCATTGCTTTTTTCAACAAAGCTGTCGCGACACATCAAGTCCAACTTCCCGCTTACGAATGGGAACTTTTATGTTGTCTATCACCAGCGTCTATACATTTGAGGTCACTGTTTTCGGGTTTAGACAGATCACTATAGCTTGAAACATCTATTGGATCAACGCTTGACGATGGTGCCGCAACATAGGTGGATTACTAAACTCGATATGACTTTACTGTGGAGTACAAACCCAGCAAAGAAAACATTCTGGCTGATGCACTCTTGTGTCAACATGAGGATAGCTCTCTACATGCCGTCTCAACAGCCGATTTTGCTTATTACGATGACCTGCGGCGCCAACTCAAAACTCATGCGTCTTGGAATAGCAAGTATACTAAATGGAGTGTAGGCACTCTGCCTGTTGAATGGGATTTCGTGGATGGTCTTTTGCTTTTTCGTCGTCGAATCTTTATTCCTGCCGATTTCCCGGGTGTCCAACATCTCTTTTCAGTGGCTCACTGCTGGCCATGAGGGAATTACCAAGACTTGGCGACGTCTTCAGTCCAGTTTCTACATACCAGGAGGTCGACAATTGTTGCAGTCCTTTATAAGTCTAAGCAGTTGCACCCAGCCAGCTTTGCTTCAGCCCTAGCTAGTGCCTCATCGCGTTTGGGACGATATTAGCATGGATTTCATTCAAGGATTGTCCCAAGTTGCTCACAAATCTATCATTCTGACAGTGGTCGACTGATTCTCCAAATACGCTCACTTCACTTTAAGTCATCCTTTTACGGCTCATTCAGTGGCCCAGGTATTATTCAACAACATTCTGCATCTACATGGGTTCGCCGAATCTATTGTTAGTGATCGTGACAAAATCTTTATGAGTGTTTTTTGGAAAGACCTCTTCCGTTTGGCCGGAGTGAAGCTGCACTGAGTACCGCATATCATCCGCAATCCGATGGATAAACTGAGGTCGTTAATAGGACAATCGAGATGTACATCTGTTGCTTATGTGGAGATAGGGTGTGGACTTGGCCTCAATGGCTAACCTGGGCTGAATTTGGCTACAACACATCATATCACTCTGCTCTCATGGCCACTCCTTTCGATGTGGTTTATGGGCACCAGCCTCCTAAATTGATACGGCATGAAGGAGGCTCAGCAACACTTCCTGTTGTTCAAAAGTTGTTATTCGAACGGATGAGTTCCTCCAGGAATTTCGTTTGAGGTTGCTTCAAGCTCAACAACATATGAAAAGCTTAGCAGATACCAAGCGTTGGGAACTCCAATTTGATGAAGGAGATTGGGTATGGCTGAGGTTACATCAACGTCAACTTTCTTCCATTGCTCCAGGTCTGAATACCAAGTTGCGCCCACGCTCTTTTGGCCCTTACAAGGTGCTCTTTGCAGTCAGTCCGGTTGCATATCGTCTAGCGATTCCTGTACAGTCTAGCATTCATAATGTCTTCCATGTTTCCACTCTCAAACCCTTTCGTGGTAGCCCTCCAGAACAAATCCTGGCATTGCTTCCCCTTCATCGTGGTCATGTACAACTTTAGCCGGCACACGTGCTCAATGCTAGACTTAATTGCGGTGTGGGGGAATTGAGGGTGCAGTGGTAGTCCGATTCCGTGAATGAACTGGGCGAAACTTGGGTGAAGTGCGAAGATTTCAGCAAGGAATTCCTTGATAATAAGCTCGCGGATGAGCTATTTCAAAAGGACGGGGGAAGTGTTACGGATAATTTAGTCGAACTCTAGTACCATTGCCGAAACAAGTCATGATTTAAATATGGGAAGCTTCAAGATATGAAGAGTAGTTTACAAATCAGTTTCAATTAAGGAATAGTTTTCGATTCCAACTGTATTGATTTAGACTTAGCTCTCTTATAAAAAAAAGGTTCGAGAATCATAACAGATAGACAAGCAATAATACAAGTATTTCTTCCCCAAATCCTTCTCCTTGCCTTGGCGTCTCACCCCTATCACCTGCGTTCTTTCTCTCAATCAGCCTCGGTAGGTACCTAACATCAGGTCACCCCTATTTTTTACTTGTTTTTGTTAATTGTAACTTATAGTATCTTGTACTCCACTTACCTCCTTGGATTTGCATGGTGATAGGGGAGGTGTGGTAATAGTAAGGTTAAAGAAGGCGAGAGAGATTTAGTTGAAAACCATGCACTAGATGACTACCTGTCCGGCTGTCCCTGCTATTTTAACCGCTTGAAAATTGAAACTATTCTAAACTTGAGACCTAGCAAACGTCTTCTCGATTTCAAAGCACTCATTGCCCGTTAGTAATTCACTGTCGTCTAAGCAGAGTTTTCCATGCTCCCTGCTTTCTTCAACTCTATATTGGCAGTGTTCGCGTAGGCGGCCGCCTAGGGCGCCTAGGCACTGGGCGCAGGCCAAGTGCCGTGATTCAGGCATAGTCAGCGGCCTGGGCGCTCGGCCCACCTAGGCGGTCAACACCGGTCCGAAGCGAACCTAGGCGGGCCGAGGCGGGGAAGGTGGGGTGGCGCTGGGTGTTCCGAGGCAGCCCCTAGCATCACAGCCGAACCAGGGCGGCGCGTCGGGGTTGGGAAGCGCAGTGGCCGAGCTAGAGCTGGAGGTTGGCGCAGGAAGGCCAGAGGCGGAGCCGAACAATTGCGGGACCGAGCCCAAGGGCGGCGGCACGACCAAGGGTTAGGGGACCCAGATGATCGAAGCTGGTCGGCAAGCAGGGAGGCCGAGGCAGGGCATCGCGGCCGAGCCAGGCGCGGCCAAACCATAGTGACGCGCCGGAGCAAGAGGTGGCAGCCGGATTCGCGGGGAGGCCAAAGCCAGAGGGGCTGGCAAGGAGCTTGGCGAGTTGGTGGCTAAGCTGGCCAGAGGCGCAGGGCAGGCGAGGAAACCGGCGACGCAGGGGGCTGGAGCCGAGGGGGAGGCGCAGGAGAGGGAGGAGGCGCAAGGCCGGCCGGATCTGGTGGGGGAGTTGAGGAGTGAGGAAATGGGAGAGGAAGAAGAAATAAGGAGAGAAGGTTGGAGAAAGAAGTAGAGGAGTGAGTGACTGGAGGCTTTCCGCCGAATGGGAAAAATAGTGAAATGGGGAATCGAGATTCTCTTCGATTGAGCCGGTTTGCAAAAAGGCCCATATGCTTTTCGACTTTTTACAACATGGTCCTTATGTACAACCGTAGGGCAAATGAGCCGATTGCAAAGGCAAATCATCAAAATTTTCTTAGTTAATTACATATATACTGACATATACATACAAAACATATACATTTTCTTGCATTTGTGTTTGGCCGTGTAGTCCCCGCCTAGACGCCCTAGGCGCTAGGCAACCACCCACCGCCCGCCTAACGCCTAGCGCCTAGGTTAACACTGGATATTGGTTGGTGGCTACCAATTTGTTGGATGCACTATACTGCATTTTGAACGTCGAACATACATACAAATTTTCGCCTCTTCCAACTGTTGAAAAGAAAATTACATGAGAATGCCTCTTTGTATGTTTTTATACATTTAGTCTTCTATGATGGGGATATAATTAATGTATGTATCTATTCAGCTGTTTTATGATGTAGCAACTTGTGTTTACATGTGTCACCTTTCTGATTTTTTGGGGTACCTTTCTGGAATTTAATAAGGTATGTACAATGCAAGATGTTTATATATGAATGCTTAAAGAGAGATAATATAGTCACGTCATCAAGCACTCATGTAAAATTCATTTTCTCCAATCCAAGCGCTATTTTTTAGGTGCTTAGATGTTGTATTATCTATTAATTAGATATAGTTATATACATAAGCATCAATTAAGCATCGGTGTCTAGTTAAGCATCGATGCTATAATATAAGCACCTTATCTATCCTACGTGGCAAGAAAAAACAATTTTTAGTTGCTAAGCACCTGTATTGTACAAGGTATTACAATAAAAGAAGCATGAGTGGAACAGTCGAAGTCGTTGCCCATAGGAATATTTTCCTACTGCCATAACTGTGACATCTGATCGCTAAAACTCACTGTCTTGATCTGCAGCCCTTTGGTCAGGTGCCGGCTTTGCAGGATGGTGACTTGTACCTGTGGGGTATGATGCTTTCTCTTCCGCCTTGTTTCCTAACATATATCAAAGCTAGCACTTCCACATGGGCTAAAATGGTACCTGAGCACAGGATCACCACATGGATTATATATTAGAAGAATCTCCAAAGTTTCTTGACAGATTAATATTTGATGTCATGATGAAAATTGCAATTCTGCGTAATTGCTAACTGCATATTACGATGACATGACTCAATGATATGGCTTTTCTTCGCAGAAAAAAGAAAGAAATGATATGGTTTTTTATTTATTGGTTTGCTAGTTTTAGACCAATTTATTGAAATCGGAGAAAAGAGTTGCATGCTCCTTTAGAATCCTTGACTATTTACCAATGTTGTTGATTATCATAGCGTTGCTTCTTTTTTTTTGTGTGCTAGAATCTCGTGCAATTTGTAAGTATGCATGCCGCAAGAACAAGCCAGAACTGTTGAAGGAGGGCAGCCCCAAGGAGGCAGCAATGGTGGATGTGTGGCTTGAGGTGGAGGCCAATCAGTACAACACCGTGCTGAACACCATTCTCATGGAACACCTCATCAAACCCGTGCTCGGCGGAGTCTGCGACATGAAGGTCGTGGATGAGAACCTTGCCAAATTGAAGAAGGTGCTGGAGGTGTACGAGGCGCGCCTGACCAAGTGCAAGTACCTGGCTGGAGGCTTCATCAGCCTCGCGGATCTTAACCATGTGTCTGCCACCCTATGCTTGGCGGCTACACCCCACGCAAACCTGTTCGACGAGTACCCACATGTGAAGGCCTGGTGGTCTGGCCTGATGGCTAGGCCGTCCGTCCAGAAGGTCGCTGCACTGATCAAGTCATAATCTGAGAATAGTTGTTCTAGCGCAGGTTTGTCCACGACCCACGAAATAAGCCGAGGTGTGTGCGGCTGTTTGCTTGTCCAGGTTTGTCTTGTTATGATGTGTCTTGGATGTTGAATGTTCAGGCTTGTGCTGTTATGATGCTTGTGGTCAGGTCTAGTCTTGTACTGAAATGAGCATTCCTGTGCCCTGGTCTTGACTCTTGAGAACCTTATAATAAATTCTACCTTAGGTACCTAGACCTTGATATTTTATCATATGCTGCTTCGGAGGTCAGGTCAGATGTGCTGTTTTCATGACGAATGCGTGGTCCAATCGATGCCAGCACAGGAGACGTATCCAGATAAAGGTTAAAGCAACTCCAGCAGGGTTCCTACTTGAGCCTTTATCTTACTTTTGAGAGTCGAGGGGCAAAAAACTCACTCCAGTAGAGCCCCTACTTGAGACCTCAAAAGTAGGGGGCCCTCAATTCTCCCCTTCGAGCCCTCATTCCTGGGTCCTGGAGGGAGCCTTTACTTTTGAGGGCTCAAGTAGGAGCCCTGCTGGAGTGAGTTTTTTTGCCACTCGGCCCTCAAAAGTAGGATGAGGATGAGGGTGGGTCCTAATGTGTCATCCCCTCTAAGAATGAATTTGAGGGTCCTGTTTTGAGGGCTCCTGCTGGAGTGTAGCCCAAAAATAGAGCCCTCAAAAGTAGGGAGAACCCTCAAATAAAAAGTAGGGGTCCTGTTTTGAGGGCTGCTGCTGGAGTTGCTCTTGTAGTTGGTATGCTGAGAGAAACATAGATAATGGGGTGTTCTTTTAGGGCCCGATCTATGGTTTTTGTGTCTATGTTTTCTAATATGGTAATAGAAGGTGATGGTGTCAATGTAGATATTATATACGATTTTAGACTCGAAAAATCATTAAGACGATTTACTTTAAGAGACCATTCCGTTTTGACGTTTGATTTTTTAACTTTCAAATGAGCCAAAAGCTAAGGCAAAAACCAAAAAAAAACATGACAACGTAGAATGAAGGAAAAGGTACATAGCGTAGAACAAAGGAGAAGGTATGATTTGTTTGGATTCGAGAAAACTTTAGAAAACTCATGTATGAATATGTAGAGACACAATAATTTTTATACAGTTTCGGATCTTTTCCTGGGAGAATATGAACCCTACATCCTATGTGGCTATTGCTTAGAGAAATTGATTACAACTGAGAGTAATACAAAATGCCTAGCACTATCTCCTAATACAATATCATCCGATCTATTTCCCCTTGGCGTTAAATTTTATATAGTTGACGAAGCAACGGCCGTTGTCCTACACCAAAAGACGTCTCAACATCTCGAGAGATAATCGTATGGCAGAAGTTATTGTCAGAGAAACGTGGTAGCCCGTTCATTATATAGCAGTTGTTATTAGGGAGAGATCGTGTGCGGTTATTATGAATAAGCACACGTTTTAACCATCTCGTTAGATAGACCTACCATGTAGTAGGTAATCGTAGACAGACCAGTTGAAGATTGAGTAGTTGTAGGAAGGCTCATGATCACGAGGAGGTCGTAGAAAGGCTTACGAATACGTGGTTATAGAAGAACTTATAACTATGTGATGATCGTACAAGTGCTTACGACTAGGTGGTCGTAGAAAGACTTACAACTATGTGGTTATAGAAAGTGTTACGACTATGTGGTCATAAAAAACTTACGACTACGTGGTCGTAGAAACTCATGACTACGTTGTCGTAGAAGAACTTTTGACTATGTGGTCACAGAAACACTTACGACTACGTGGTCATAGAAAGGCTTACGACTACTCTATGAAATCTCCTCCTTATCGATAAGGATTATACTCGGAGAATATACAGACATAATAATTAGATGATTATTATATCCTCATCATCTAGCCCCTTAACTTCAAGTGAAAATAACTTACTTGAGAAAGTGAGGTCGTAGACGAATAGAAATCAAAAGCAAAGCCTTTTCGACTCTCATCGACTAGAAATGAGCTTGGATAATAAGGTAATTTCGCTTGAGCTGTAATAGATGGACTTCAAACAGGTGAATTCCAATCGATTCTGCCATCTTGTCTGTCGAATCGGTTCCCAAGATAACCATTATGAAGACTAATTTCGTATCAATAAAGAGACCATCCAGAGAATGAAGTTGCTGGAAGAACGCAAAGCTGAAGTTGATAAGCTTGACACTCGACTAGCAGGCATGAAAAACTTCACCTTCGACTAGTTCTGCTAACTAGTCATGTGATAAGTATTTTCCTGACCATTGTTATTTCGTTTGTAAAAGTTGTGGTCAAAATAAAACGTCTCTCAAAAGTCTCAACTTGTAGTCAAAGAGGAAACGAAGTCGATGAAGGCAATCCTCCACAACAACGTTGTACTTCTCAACAATCTACTCAGTGGGTTTGGTTCGGAGAAGATGAGTCCTTTTGAAGATACCATAACCGCTCATCGAGTATAAACGGACTACAAGTGAAAACTTTATAGAAGCATCTATTCACCCTGAACATCGATCAAGCAAAGTCAATTGAGGATGCGGTCGAAGGCGCGATAAGCTATGCCTTGGCAAAATTCAAGGTGTGCGACCAGAAACTTAACCTACACCCAATTGGCCACGACTTTAGCTGCTCTGTGGAAGAAGCAGCTCGCCTGATTGAAGAAGTAAGGCCAATTGGTCGAAAGATTGCCAAAGAGATGCAACTTGGCTTTCCTATCTCTTCAGAATAACATGTAAATGATAACTTTGTAAAGACTTATCTTTGGATAAGGAAATACTTCTTCCTTTTTCATACAATTCATCTTGTTGAGTAGTTAGTACTCGTAAGACAAAAAAGAAAATAAAAGAGATAGAATTTACGAGTAAGAAATAAAGTTATGTGAATAACTCTATCCTAGCCCTCAACAATTTACTTGGTTTATATGGATAAACTAAGCATACGGCAAATGTAAAAGAAGCTCTACTAGGCATACGGCAATAAATATTTGAACAAACTGAAAGCTTTATTGAAAGAGTAGAAATGTTACACATAAAATCTACGTAGTTGGTCGATGTTCCAAGAGTTTGAGAGAATCTGGCCGTCTTTCATAGCAAGTCGTACCGAGCCTGGTCGTGTGACTTCGATCACGGTATAAGGACCTTCCCGAATGGGGGAAAGTTTATTCCAATTAGATTGGAATTGAATTTTCCTTAATACCAAGTCACCTACAGCAAGGCTACGAGGTTGGACCATACGATTATAGTACTTACGCATGGCTTGTTGGTAGACTGCTGATCAGATTAAGGTTTGATTCTACTTCTCTTCAAGCAGGTTGATGTCATCCGCTCAAAATTGCTCTTGGTTGAAATCGCCGAAGTTCTCAACTCTTGTTGATTGGATCTTTAGTTCCGGTGGAAGCTTGACTTCAGCCTTGAAAATTAAGAAAAAAGAGTCTCTCCTGTCGCCCGACTAGGGGACACAAATTTTCCATAATACTAAAGGTAATTCTTGAACCCAAACCCCAAGTGCTTTACAAGCTAGTTAAAGACTCGAGTCCTGATTTTTTTGCATTATTTGGGCACTATAGTTGCGGATATGATTTAAGCACTATACAATTCATATATATTTCATCCATTTTCATCACTAGAAGCATTCATTCGTGATGGGATACGACTTTGACGCCAAATTTGACCCAAACCGCGGCTAGTTTCACCAGCAGGTGTTCTCGTGTTGTCTTGCTGTTGCAGCGCATGCGCATGCGCAGGGAGAGGAACGCGGAGGAAACACTGTTTTCTACGCATGGCACGGATGCCGTCCGCGTGTCAAACATGGACACGGGCTCTCGTCTCGGGGGAGCTCCCGCCTCTCCTCAACCTCCGGGCTCCGCGCGATCCACTTATTCCTCGCTTCCAATGCATGGCGCCTGCTTCTTCATGTTCCCGGCCTTTCCCTCTCGCTCCTTCTCCCCCCGTTTCTCTCCTCTGTCCCGCACGCGTTGGGGCGTCACCTCTGCTCCGTTCGTCGAATCGGCATTGATGCGTGGCGCGGCGCGGTGGTGGGCGTGTCATGAGGAAGCTGTGCCCGAACCTGGACCGCGACGACTCCCTGGACACCGTGCTGGAGGTGCCCATCCCCGATGAGATGCTCATCAACGCACCCGGCGCCGACAAGCGGCGTGGCGCCGGCGGCGTTAACATGCGCGCCTGGCTCAAGGCCCAGGCCTTCGACCGCGCCACCGTCGACGGCCCCAACTCCGCCGCCGCCAACGCCGAGCTCCAGCTCTTCCTCAGTGTCGTCGGCTCCCCGCTCATCCCCTGCCCCGTCCCCCACGACCGCGCATTCAGCCGCTCCATCCGCGACTCCTCCATCGTAAGCCACCACCCACCGCCCGAGCTAGCTAACCCCCGTGCATGCACAGCACAACGCGCGTCCATGCCATGTTGCATTACGCGCGTACACAACAACACGAGGATTAATAATTCTTGACGCGTTTCGTTGTGTGGATGAATGAAGCAAGCGTCGACGGCCAAGTACATCATCCAGCAGTACATCGCGGCGACGGGCGGGCAAGCGGCGCTGCAGGGGGTGCAGAGCATGTACGCCGTGGGGAAGGTGCGGCTGTGCGCGTCCGAGTTCCATCTTGGCGACCAGACCGTCACCGCCGCGCAGGGCCGCGCCGAGGTTGGCGGCTTCGTGCTCTGGCAGAAGTGCCCCGAGGTCTGGTACTTCGAGCTCATCATGGCAGGCCACAAGATGAGCTCCGGCAGCGACAGCAAGGTCGCCTGGCGCCAGTCCGCCGCCGAGCAGTCCCACGTCACCCGCGGCCCGCCCCGACCCCTCCGCCGCTCCCTCCAGGTATACATGCATGCATACTGCTCCGGACTCCGCCGCGCGAGCGAGCGACGGGCTGCCTCCCTCTCATTTCCTGTCACCCACTCCAATGATCCGCGGTCTTGCAGGGCTTGGATCCGCGGTCGATAGCAAACCTCTTCTCCGACGCGGTGTGCATCGGTGAGAAGATCATCAACGGCGAGGAGTGCTTCATCCTGAAGCTGGAGGCAAGCGCGGCGACGCTGCGGGCGCGGAGCGCGGCGGCGTTCGACATCATCCACCACACGGTGTGGGGCTACTTCAGCCAGCGCACGGGCCTGCTCATCCAGCTCGAGGACTCGCACCTGCTCCGCATGAAGTCCGGCAAGGGCGCCCGCCGCAGCGAGAACATCTTCTGGGAGACCAGCATGGAGTCCGTCATCTCCGACTACCGCTACATCGACGGCATCAACATCGCGCACGGCGGCCACACCACCGTCACGCTCTTCCGCTACGGTGAGGGCTCCGTCAACCACAAGAGGAAGCTGGAGGAGACGTGGACGGTGGAGGAGGCCGACTTCAACGTGCACGGGCTCACGCCGGACTACTTCCTGCCGCCGTCCGACCTCAAGATTGAGGGCAACGACCAGCACGCCGGATGACCGGCCGCCGCGAATAAGGGCCTGTTTGGATCCCCTGCTCTAAACTTTAGAGCTCTAAACTTTAGAGCTAAAGTCTCCAAACAGGTTGTCTAAAGTTAGCTCTAAACTTTAGCCCACCTCACATTAGAGCTTTAGATCTCAAAACTGAACTAAAATGCTCTAAAGTTTTTAGAGCTCTAAAGTTTAGAGCAGGGGATCCAAACAGGCCCTAAGTGATCGTGTAGTGTAGGATGGATTGTTCATGCAAGGGCATCAGAATTAAAAGTGATCATATACCCTCTATTTAGATGGAAATTGAGGATTTACCCTCCTGACCCACGTGTCAGTGACTTATGATGACCCCACGTGTTATTGAGATGTGAAGGGTAAATCCTTAATTTCCCAACTAAAGGAAGGGTATATGATCTAATCTCCCTCTATCGAAATGATAAGTATGCCACGATCTAGGAATAGAGTTACTTAAAGATTCATTTTTTTAGGAGAAGGTATGGCTGTAAAGTACATATGGGGATGGGAACTTAATTAAATTCTTCCTTTTGAATGAGAAAATCTTTCTTTCTTGTTGAGAATTTCTCCGTCAATAGAGGAATGCCGGGTTGCCAAGAATTGCTTTGATCCTTCACTCACCTGTTCAGGCGCTAAGATGCGAGTCAATTTAAATGAACTGGAAGTAAACTCGATGGCTCGAAAAAGATAAACTTGTTCTGGCAGAATTCAAAGCTCCGAATCTGAACAGAACGAGTGAATTGTTCGCGAAATGCAATGCCATTTGAAATTTATGCAAAGCCATTTAGTGGAAACTGAAATGGAAATGGGACAAGAAAAATCGTGCACTAAGACTCGATCTTCCATTTGGGTGCTATCGTTACCACTTGGAACGATCTTCTGGACTAGTACAGCAAGACATATCCTTTGTGTAATGCAGGCAACCTTTATACATGCAGGATCTGAGGATCACTGGATCAGTAACAAAATACTATTCAGAAACTATACAGGCTTTCTGATAGAAAGGTTGTGGCAAAAATATATTGCTACAACATCCTCTGTACTTCACTAAGTTATGAAGCACTTTAAGCAGCATGGTTGCCAATCTTCCATGAAGGCAAAGAGTATTGATGAAGTTTTGCAAATCAAGACATCGATATACATTTTTTTAGCAGGGACACCAATATAATTATTCAACTCAACCATTTTAATACTGAGCAAAAACTAAAACAACCGAGACATCTCTTCAAGAAGAACTGTGCTTTAAGCTTCACGCTCAGCAGGAATGCTGCAATGACTTTTGAGTTCCTTCAAAAAGATCCAGCAAAAGCTTCTCCAAATCCTCAGGCCTATACTTTATGTAACGATCTTGGTGCTTTGTGCCATCAAGATAGCCACAATATCTTCCCATGAATGTCCTATAGGCCTGTATAACTTTCAGCGATATCGAAATTCTGACATCATCGCGAAGTTGGTCATCTGGGACAGACCATGCTGTCTGAACTCGATAAACGTCTTCAAAGGACTGGTTGAAATTTTTGAACTTCTCCCTAATGGTTTTACGCGAAGCACGATCACCAGCAGCACACAACCCATCATCACTCAGGTAAGAGAGAACATGATTCCACGATGCCCTCTCATAGTTTGTCGCTTGCTGCTGAAACTTCCGATTGTGCACCCGGATCCAGACATCACCAAGAAAGCTTTTAAGATCCGAGTTCTTCACTTTCTGGACCATATAGTAGATATTGTTCATCATAAAGATGTTCTGCAATCGACCATCTCTGTACAATCTAGACCCAGCTTCAAGATTTGCTTCTAAAACTGCAGCAACTGACTGCAGATGCAATGCTGTAACCGTGAAATGAGGACACGGGTTTGCCATCAACTGAATGTCAGCAGAGAAATGCTGATATCGTCGATCTGTGTCCTTGAGAAGTGAATCAAGAGTTTTGCTATAAGCTGTGAGAGCCTTTATATAGTTCATAACATACTTTGTAAGGGGATGCACTTTGCCACGAGCCACTGCATTGGATGAAGTGTATGATTGGATGGCATACTTGAATTCTGTAAATGTTTTCTTTGCTGATTCTCCCAGTTGGAGCAAGACTTCATGATACTCAGTTAAAATCATATGATCGCACCCTGCTTGAAACAAGAATTCTACTTCAGAGAGCAGATCATCTAGGACTTCATACATATCAAGCATACGGAAAAGCTTCTCTGGTTTAGGAGGTCCAATTGCTACATATTCATAAAAGCTCAGAAGTTGCATGACTGAGCTAAATGAAATATCATAGAAGCACAAATCTGCAGTTGATTCTGAAAGTTCGCCGAAGACATGATTGCTAAGGCGCCACTCACTTGCAAGGTAGACTCGGACAAAAACCTTCATTACCCGGTTCCACCTCTTTATCAATGAACTCAATTTGGTCCAACTAGTGCTCAAAAGTTGTTCTATACTGGGCTTGTCAATACAAAGAGAACCAAAGTACTCATCTATTGCACCCTGTCGTGCATTTATATAAGCCTGGCAACACTCCTTATCATAGTCATTCAGGAACATGAAGTTAGCGATGGACTTCACAGCAGAGAGTGCACCAGGTTGAATCAAATCAGCCACAAAATATTCTGATCCTCCACTCATATCATTTTGTGTTGCTTTACTTTCACTCTGTTCCTCACTGAATGAGCTGCTTGAAAAGTCATCCGCGCTGCCATCCTCTGTAGAGCAGAAGGAGAGAAATTCCTGCTCTAATGGTTGCTTGTAGTGTGTAAGAAGGTAAACAAATTCCTCTTCAAGCCTTGCCATTGCCATTTCGAAAAGGTCATCGGCATATACAGTGAGTTCATTCAGCTCTTTAGCTTCTCCACCAGGTTCTAAGTTCCCTAACCTTTCAGACAGTTGCCGGATTTTGTACAACACTTCCAAGTACTCAAATGAGTTCTGTGGATCATGAATATGCATGGAGTTTTCAAAATCCAAACTAAGGAGCTTCTTTCGCAATGCCTTGAGCGCATGTTGAATATCACATATGTCTCTTTCTTCTCCCAGAGTGATGTTTGAACACTGCTTAACTAACTCAGCAGCCATCATTTTGTGAACTGTATATTTGGCGTCCTCAACAAAATCAGAAGGTGCTTCTTCCTTCCCTGCTTCACATGTTTAAAACAAAGATCAAGTACAACTCCAAATTTTCACTTTGAAAAACTAAATTTGGAAAAGATAAAGATGAAGACCAACACTGAAGATAGTGAAAATCATATCACGCAAAGTATGACAAGACGTGGATGGAGCTAACAATCAAAGGAAGTCGAGATTACGAGCTAAATTGGCAAAAACAGATCCATGAGAGTTCCACAAGAGACAGATATACAATAAAGTCACGGTAATCAAACATGAATTTCAAACTACAAAACTTCCAAACTTGCAAGCATAACATTATAACTAGCAAAGGTAGCAAGAAAAAGAAATACGCAATGAAAGAAGGCAGAGTCGCAGTTAAAGATGAATAGATGATAAAGACAGCAGCAATAACAAAACCAACTCTCTCTGTCCCCTAGCTTTTTGTTAACCAATCATTCTTCTTAAAAAAAAACAATGGAGAAGGTCCAACATGTTGAAAGTCTGGATATATATGATATAGGTTGGGATTTGATTAGATAACATGCGGCAAAGGCACATAGTAGCAGCACAACTTGTCACTTCTTGCATCCAAAACAAAAACAACTTTAAAGGGCGGAAACTATTTCATACTAACTTTGAGCTTTCAATGATTCAATAAGCTAATTTGTTCTAGATCAACAACAAACACAGATGATTCCTCTGTATTTTTACAACACAATAATTTTTTTAAGAATCTCCATAGGAGTACCCACAAATTGGGTCATATTGACCTTTCCAATTTTTGCCAACAAATGATGAGCTACGAAAGGATTCGTTTTTTTAATATATAAATTACGACATTTAGAATGTTATAGAAGAAGTTCTTCCATGACTACCACTTAGTCGATTAGGCCAAAGTTCTTCCACTAGCTACAACTTCTTGGACAGATTTACTCACCCGAACAAGAAGGTCTAAAACCACGAGCACAGATAATCCCTTTGTAAAAAATGATCAAATACACACCGCTATCATCCGGAAACCAGTTCCAAGTTCTAACTCGGACAGAAATTAACTAACACAAACACACACAAAAAAGACATAGCAATAACCCCTGCAACTACCCCTAAGCAAGAAAGGGATAAAAGGACGTCTCACCGCCAGCACTTGAGAGCTGCTGCTTTGCTTTCCCCGGCGGCCGCGCTCGAGACCGCCGGCGCAATCCAAGATTGAGAAATCGGTCGAAGAGAGCGAAAGAGGCTGACAAAGTATCGGGAAGAGAGAGAGAGAGCAAAGAAAAGGGAAGAGCGAGAGAGAGAGAGAGAGAGACGGAGTTGGTCAGTGGAGGTGGGGTGTGGAAGTCAAGTCAACCCGAGGGGAGCGACGGCGATGGGGAGAGCGGACGGGACGGTCAGTGGAACGGGATGCCGTGATGCCGGGTTCTCTGGCGCTCTCGTTGTTGAAGAACGAGAGACCATTCCGTTCTGACGGGAAAGTCAGGCTCCAGTCCAGCCGGAGATTTCAACTTTTATTCCCATTCTAAAAATCCAATTTATAGATTTAAAATATAGTTCGAGTAGTTTAGACGTTATCGATAATTAAAGTCACAAAATAGTCAAATAACAAATTGTTCCGCTCTAAAATATGCATGAAACAAATTAATAAGTAATAAAGAGAACTTACAAAATACTATAATGTTGCTTTAACCTTGCGATTCTTCATGGCTTGGAAGCGGTTGATGATGTCTTTGTCCTTAACTTGTAGAAAGAACTCCCGCTCAATAAATGTAACCAAACAATCATTCAAGTATTGATCCCCAATCTTATTTCTCAATTTGTTCTTCACATAATTCATGACAAAAAAGACTCTTTCAACACTTGCAGTTGCTACTCTGGAAGCACTAGCACCAATTTGAGAAGCCTCAAACAACTTCATGTCTAAGATGTTTCTTTGTTTCAACAAGCTTAATGGAAAGCTCAAAGAAGACTTCTCACATTTCTAAACCTTTCATCGATGCATATCAAGAATATACAAATTGAGTTGAGGAGGAAGATTGAGAAATCTTAGGATAAAATCCAGAAGCTTAACCAATTTGTCTTTGTCAAAAGCAAGAAATGAATCAATATGACCGAATGAAGCCATGCAAATAAGCAATTTTGTGTTTACAGCTTCTTAAATTGGTGCTAGTAGGCTAGAATAGCGAAAATATCATGAATACATCATTATACATTTATATATATAAGTATACATACATATATACTACAAATTACACTAAAGTTGGGTATTCCAGGAATACCCAGAATACCATTGGATCCGTCCATGTCAGGCCAGTCCAGTTGGTGTTCTTTTTCTTAGAATATCTAATAAGTAATATATATAGAAAATATAAAGAGATATTATAGCGGAATATGCTATATACGAATAAGGAAAGCGAGACATATAAAAAAGGAATAATATAATTTTTATTCTATCTCTAATACCTTTAACACCCTTTAAATGCAAGATATATGCAATAGTATTGTATTTGAAAAGTATGAATACTAAAATAAGAAAAATCCAAAGTCTGAGCCTTGATAACGTCGTCGTTGCGTGCAGCTTTTGAATAAACTGTCAAATCAAACTGAAGAGGAATAGATAGAAGCATGGCGGCGTAGATCGAAACCCAAGACGGCGGTAGCGCAATGTACAAGGTACAGAAGACGTGCGGTGTCTTTAGAAGTTCGGGGCGGCAGCTAGAGAAGCAACGGCATCATAACAACTTCTACTATCAGCACGCGGCTTAGAGAGTAGAGTGTCGACTGCTGCCATGCAAAAGAAAATTTCTATACTTCTATAGCTGACAATAAATTTGTGGACTCGTACGATTTGGACGAACTGAAATAGAATCTACAGATTTGAAGGGACGCAACAGAAGAGTAAAAAAATACTAATAATTAGCAGTGGCTACCTCCTCACCCTCAGGCTAACAGTAAGCAGCAGCAATAATAAACACACGCATCGGCACCACTCCTGCCATTCCACTTCTCCTTAGGGCTGAAAACGGTCGGAAATGATCGGTAGGAGGTCAAATCACTTTCAGTTTCACATTATTTTCTCGA
Organism: Dendrocalamus sinicus; assembly: GCA_036346575.1. Lineage (NCBI taxonomy): Eukaryota > Viridiplantae > Streptophyta > Magnoliopsida > Poales > Poaceae > Dendrocalamus > Dendrocalamus sinicus. The sequence continues at coordinate 47,478,847 of CM070641.1, read as the reverse complement.
AAACAAAATCGATACGATATTATCGGAAACGAGAACGACATCGATATCCCGGTAATTTCGGAAACGAAACTATTCGATCAAAAGTGCATCGATAACGATCGAAAATCATGAAAGCGATATCTAAAATACAATAAACACATTACACACCAATCGCACAAAGATGACAATAGTCAGTATATATTGACCTAGGTCACATGAAAATAATATCAGTAGTAATGATCTATGGCACAAGAGGCAAGACGCATATATTATATAGCAATAAAAGACACGACACAAAGCCATAAGCCCACAACCACAAGTGACATCATGGTCTTAATACAATAATACTTAGTTAGGTCTCACAAGCACACAAAGCTGACAACCATATGACATAGGCGTAGTCACAAGCTCACAAACTAGAAAGTACTAATACACTAGTAACTAAAATACTAAATCAAGTTCTTAATTGAACTTAACAAAGGATAGGAGCAGATTCCTATAGCTGAACCTCCGCATGTCATCATCATCTCCAAGCACATAATCACCGCCCATTTCATCCACACTATTCATAAACCGATCTACAATCAAGTTGATGAAACAAGTGTTGTACTCTTGGAAGAAGGTGCGGAAGAAACATAGCAAAGAAACATAGCAAAATTGGCATTCCGAATCGCTCTGTATAAATGTACGTGTCATCTCGCACGTAGGATCTTTCCAAGAAAACGGAGCTCCGAGGTCTAAATCGAAGAAATCAAATGAGAGAAGGACTTCATTGTAAATTCCTGAAATTGGGAGGACAAAACCGCAAAATGCCAAAACCCCAATTCCTCATAACCCTAGCGCGCTGGGAACAACTCGAGCCGGTTCTTCTCTTCTCATCCCCTTTGCTCTCTCCTCCCCTTCCTCTTCTCGTGGCCGCGGCGGCTGGCCGCATCTCGCCGGTGCGCCTCGCCTCTCCTCGCCGCTCCTCCTCGCCGCTCTCCTTTCCGCCACCTCACCGCTCCTCCCTTCTCTGCTCTCTCCACCGGCCGCCTTGCTTGCTCTCTGGCGCACCACTTCTCTCTCTTCCTTTGCCGCTCTCCACAAGACCTCCGTCTCCACTCGCCACCTCTTCCCGCTCTCTCCTCACCGCGCACTCGGCCGCCTTCCTCTCCTTTCTTCTCCACCTCCGGTGCCGCCGCTCCTCCATCTCTCGCCGCGCCACTGAGTTCGGCCGCCTTTCTTGCTCGCTCCACCACACCACTCTCTTCTCCACCGCCAGATCCCTTCTCCGCAACCGCATCCTCCTCTCCGCTTCTCCTCTTGGTGCTTCACCCCAAGATCGCTTCTCTTCGCTCGCCGCCACCGACGCCGGCGATCTCCGATAGAAACTTCTTCACCGACTCGCTTCTTCCTCTACAACGAGCGCCGCCGCTTCTTCTTCTCCACCGGCACCTCCTCTCGCTTCCCTCGCCATCGCATCGGATTACCGTGAATTGGAGTGAATGTGATATATGTCGATGAGATTGTGAATGCTAATTTTTATCTGTCAAATTGTTGATCTCTTTGTTTAAATTTAGCAAGATTGTTGATCCGTGATGTGTGTGGATCTGCGTGCGTGGGGATGGAGGCGCGGCGGCCGAGATGCCGGATGCGGATGGGTGGAGGAGGTCCAGTCGTCTGGAGAGACGCTGAGACGGATTGGGGATTGCCGGATTGGGGAGACTAATGGGCCTGGCCGCCTGGGCCTGGGGTGCTCACAGCTCACTTATCGGTAATTACCGACGGTAATTACCGATTATATCTGATTTTTCAAAACGATCGGAAGAGAGCTAAATCGTTTCGTTTCGTTATCGGATATTTTTACCGTTTCGTTTCCGCTTTATCGATTCGTCACCGCTTCCGCTTAGGGGAAATCGGTAATTTTTCGAAAACGATTTTCGGTAACCGAGAATTACCGTTTTCGTTTTCAGCCCTACTTCTCCTCCTCTCTCTCTCTCTCCCCATCCTCTGCCTGTGATTCTAGGCGGGGGAGCCTTTAGGCGGCAGCACGGGCATGGCAGCCTATGAGGCGGCGGCCAAGCCTCAGCCTACATCGCTGTGTGGAGCGGCAGCAACGGAGAGGCCCAGCGTCGGCGAGAGACGGGTCAGATCTGAGCTAACCTGTGACTTATATTTTTAGTTACCACATATGACTTTAATAAATAGTAACTATAGAAAGAAATTAGAATACAAAGACAAGTAAAAAATCAAAAAGATGAGAGCAATTGCCCTGTGGAAAACGGAGAAAGGGCCCCGTGCCTGCCACCGGTTCGCTCCTGTTATAGAGCCCGTTTCACTCAATGGTTGGTGCCATAGCAATGGTACCCTCTAGCATCGGTACTGTAGCAATTGACATACATTTCTGTTTCTCAACGGGTCCGCTTAAGAGGACGATGCACTGTTGTCGGCCGCCAGTGTCGACTTATAATGTTTGCATCTACTTGTTTGGAACACAGTAACATCTCCTAAAACAAAACTGCTCCTCGATAGATTCCCGTGAGATTTCTACCTTCCAAATGAAGGTGTTACGTGTAGGTCCTTAAACAAAGTGGCACATGTGAGGCTATTCCAGCTGAACCTGGTACCACTGCACGGAGCCCACCTCGCCGTCGATCTCAAGCTCGCACACCGACCTGACGAGATACGAGACGGCGTCGTCAACCGTGTCGAATTTCGCGAGATCCGGCGGCAACTCATCGCCGGGCCACTTCTCCAGCCAGCCCTTCAGCCTGACCTCGAGCTCCTCCTTGGAGACGAACTCTTCGTCCATGCCGGGCTCCATGAGGACGTACGTGTCCGACTGGATATCTGCCCTTCTCCTCCGTGCCGCATGAACCTAGAGAGAACGAACAAAAACAGTGAGTTTGACCAGACATTAGGTAGTACAGAAATTTAATTAAGCCATGCATGGCAACATCTTGAACCATTCCACGATAGGACTAGCTAGACCTTTGTTCCAAGTTCTTGAATTCTTTGTGGTCTCGTGAGAGGGGCCGTAGAAACGCTCACAACTCCAGCTGAGAATGCTGTCTTCTGCTGCAAGCCGCATGCCTTCTGCAATCGCCTGTGGGGTAACAATGATATTTTGCCTGCGTTGGAGGGTATATGGATGCGCACTGAAAATCGATAGTGCAGGTGTGCATGAAAATTTCGAAAAGATTGAAGTAGTAGCACTGTTTGACAAATTGACTACTGATGGAAAAGCTTCTGATCTGAAAGGCCTTCCTAACCATTGATCCAGAAAGTTGCTCTTTTCAAAAGGTTGTTCAATTCAAAGGTGGAATAGTTAGGGGTGCCGGGTGTCAATTTTCCGTACAAAAAGTTGGAAAACAGAGCAAAAATTTTCCGAGATACTTCCATACTAAGGTGTGTGCTTCCATGATATTTCTGAATAAATTCAGGAGTAGCTAAAAATTGAAGGCCTCAACTTTTTTATTGTTTGTTGTTCCAAATTCGGAGGCACATAGCCATGGAGTAGTAGTCATGTTATGCTTAAGTGCAGGAGGAGACTGGCTTTCTTCAGCCAAGTTGCAAGTCCTGGTCAAAATGGTTGTGAACAAAATAAATACTAGTCAAATTCTAAAGATATCATTTAATGAAATTGTATTTGGTGCAATAAGAATACAGTACCCCCTCAAACTCAAAGAGTCGTCCCAGCAGAGCTGTTTTTTACGACTATATGGACAGTTTTTTCAGAAGTTGATTCAATGACTTATTCAAGATAGCAATAAAAAATTCTTAAAATTCATACCACCAACCCTTAAGCCAATGATACAATCTACTAGTGTCTAGCCAGTTTGGCCGTTAAACTATACGACGGTTTTCTGGTGTGCAGTGCTACTTGAACAAGGACTGTTTCTGCAGCTTAGCAAGCCTTGACTTGACCCGTGAGAAACTGAATATGATTTCTCCTCCATTTATTTTCCCGTGTGATTACCTCGTTGGACTTGGAAAGCAAGCTTGCTATTATGTGTTCATCATTCGAAGTGCCGAACAGAGTCACAGACCCGCTACGGCGCCACCGCAAGGGCACCGTGAACAAGACTGAAGGCAAAGACTAGAGTTCCCTAACTTTGACAAATCATATGAATGAGCAGAGTCGCCGTTACCGGTGAGTAGTCCGCCGGCGGAGGTGTACTCCGGCGGCCGAGCTAGAGCCTCCGCCGCTACTTTCATCCTTCCACTGCTCAAGTTGTGTGGCCTGAAATATTTATCCTTGCTCACCTGAAACATCTCATTTGACCCTCTCAAGCTTATCCTCCTGGGCCACCTTTGCATTGAGATTGGTGAGGAAAACATCCATCCAAAAAGGAAGAGAAGACTGGTTGGATAGATAGGGTCTTGCAACTACTAACCACACACACACTGGCTGCCTGATCACTTGGCAGACCGGGGACGTCTATTTGGTGTAATCGCATTCGCAGGTCAACTGTGCACACTAATTTCCACTTGCATTTCAATACCAGTTCTTCCGCTGGTATGTTACACGCCAACTTGGCAACTTGTCCAAACTCCAAACCGCTCCATCTCATGAGATGAGCAGCGAACCAATTATTACAATTTCTTTCAAGAAACCAATCATTACAATTTCTTTCGGGGAAAATAAAACACTTATTGCAATCGTAGAAATTTCTCCCTGCCATCCAGGGGTTTAATGGAGAGGTGTATATATAACTCGTGCTAACTCGTAAACGCCAGAAAACAACTCGTGCATTGTATTACAAGGTCATTACAGATCGTGATTTGTTGATTCGTGTAGTCTTCCCCGTCAGACAATAGAAAATTGGAATGGTTCTCAGCAACGTAAACGTAGTCAGTGGCCTTCATATGCTGAGATCATTTGAGCAATCTTCACTAGGAGGCTGTTCGCGGTTTCGTCCTTCGGATGCGGAGATACCAGTTCTTGGTAGCGGTGTAGGGTTCCAGTGAAATCTGTGAACAATCCATCAACCCCCACGGTGTTTATCCAGAAATCGTACTCAGCGTATGGATCCTGATGAAAGTTGAAGTGCAGGAACTGGTTCTCGTTCCTGTACGTGTAAGGGTGTACCTGCAGCAACAACAGAAGGCAGTTCAGCATGCTTCCATATACAAATTACTGTCATGAAAGAAGTATGTTAAAGGACAGAAAAGGTGACATGCAGTAGGATAACAATTTGCTCCTTCTGTACTGTTTACAGCAGAAAGTTACTACACCCTATTGTGTCAAATTTGATCTCACCAGGAGCCATTAAGTCAATCAGGAGTTGGCTAAACCTGACCATTTGTTACTTGGGACTTTTCTAAATGAACGCGCTCCTCCCAATTCAGTATAGGATAAGGTGAAGATCAGGACATAGCTGTGAGTTCTTGATGCAGATGTCGGCAGCTAGGTCATGTGTTTTGTACCAATGCATTTCAGTTATTAATTGGCCGATGCTCATGAGATCAGAAGTAGACGATAGCCATGACGTTTCATTGGGTTCTGGTTATTCAGAGTTACCACTGACCAGACACACTTACAGAACAAATGTTGAAGATGGTCTAAACTCTGAACTTCTGAAGTATGTTGGACTCAGAATATGGCAGTGAGTGCATAAAAGTTAGCGCAGCTTGTATGTACTACTTTATGAGTGTCCATATAAAGATGCAACTCCAGATAATTGTGAAGAACACAAACGAATCACACCTGGAGATTATGAGCATGTGCTCTCGCAACAAGATCAGTTGGTGTCATCAAATAGTTTCCTGCAACTGGAACAACAGTATCTTTCCATGGACCAAGGCCCACAACATAGTTCCTAATATATGCAAGGTAGTCATCTGAAGTGATTTCCCAGTATGACTGCAAGCAAGAAATAACATAAGTAATATCCATACATATGCTTTCACTGAGCACTGAAAGAATAGAGGTAGTTCATCCGGCCACATAATTCATTTTTACTTTCACACCATTGAAATAAAAGTATAAGATAAATTTTATTACACAAGACTGGTACCTGGTTTGTGTCTTGTGTTCTCACTGTGAAAGCATCAATCAGAAAAATCTTGGGGGAGTCTGTCAATTTTGATACATGTACAATGGAAGTGGGAGCAAACGATTGTATAAACAATGGCTGTTTTAGCCAATTTTCTGACATATATTGACCTTTATATCCATACTTTAGTAAGGTATCCACAAATTTGTCCTCAAACTTCTTTCCATCAGCCCACTTGACCTGTCAAGAGTAGAATAAAAACTACTTGCTTACGGCACTTCAGAATTGGAAAATTATCCTAAGATTGTTTTGAACAAATTCAAATCTTTTGCATTGTCAGCTCATCAAAGTCAAGGTAACGTACTTTTAGGTAAAATATATCAGTTGCTGCATTGTTGTCGCCACCCATATATCAAAAGAAGGGAACATGCAGGATATGTTCTTCCAAAAACAAAGGAATGCACGATACAGAAATTCAGTTGTGACTTGTGACAAAAAGAAATTCTTTACAAGGCAAAAACATAATACAAAGCAATATCTTGAGGCCTGTTTGTTTGTCTGGTATTAAAATTATTTGATTGCCTTGCAAAAGCTAAGCAGCCATCCCCTAATATAATCATAAATTTATGTATATACCATCAGCATCTAAGCATAATTTTTCGCTGGGAAGGACTTAACTAGAGAATGACGGGAACCCTAAAAAGTACATATTGCTTCTTGAGATAATTAGAGAAAGATAGGGATCCTAATAAAGCACCACATCATAGGAAAAGACTTACATGCTTGTTGATAAAAACTGGATCTTTGATCTCAGGGTATATTCCAACGGTTCTGCTCGCATCTAGGGCGATTGAAATGAATTCTTCAAATGTGATGATCGAAAACTTACCTGCATGACCGGACAAAGAAATGATTGCTGATCCTTAATTTGCAATTATGTCATCAGATTGCAGCATTCAAGTTAGTTCATGCAAATGAATTCTTCTAGTTCAGATGAATTTAAATGCAAACTAATATGGCTCTATTGTTTCTGAATAAGGATAGGCTGCTTATGAGAAATGAAAAACATACTTCGGAGAAGAATAAACACCTATGTCAATCAAGGAATACAATATTACGAGGTTATTGAACAAAGAATCAATGAATTACATCCAATACACATCTGAGCTTTCTAGAACAAACAACAGAATACTTATAAATTGCTGGCATACTACTGCAGTCATATAGATAATGCATTAGGACATGCTGACAACAGTGCATAGATACATATCAGAGTATTTTTTTTAGGGACCATGCAAAAGGTTTGCACATCGTTGTATTAAGAGAAGAGAAACAGTACATGCACTAGCGAGACTAGTGTTTGGAGTTACAAATTTGAGGCCAGGAGAAACCAGAAATGAGGTAAGGCAACCAACAGAAATAGAGTAGCAAGAATGCAAAGAAGAGGTATAGATAGACAGGGCAGTTAACATTGGCAGTTAACTTCCACATTTATAGCAATGTTGATAAGCAGTAAGCACAAATTATTGATAGCATAAATACATATGCATATGAAAAGAATACAGCATCATGATCCATAGAAGAGGATAATGATATCATGTGCAATTATCACGGTAAATAAAAACAAAAGAAAAATGCTCAAGGGCACATAGCAACATACCATTGTATTGTTGATCTCTGAATGGGTATCGCTGCTTCACTTTCAGTGTTTTAAGTTCCTCAAGTGTGAAGTCCACTGCATATCAACACCTGAATATTAGTTTGAATAATCAAGAAGCGATAGCTTCACAGGTTTATCATTCTCGTTCAGCCCCCATCCTAGCAATATGCAGTTTGAAACTGCCAACTATTGTTTAGTGTCAGTTCAGCAGCAGGCATAGATCAACGGATCAATCAATATGATCTTGCCAGGTTTGGACAAAAAGGGTGCTGAAGAAACATTTACTGATAAAATAAAAGGAGAGAGAGAGTGTGTGAAAGAAAAAATATAAATAAATTTCGCTTTAAAACCACAAATAGAATTTGATAAATGATTTCTATGCCTGTGGCCACTGCCAGTGAACGGCGGTTAGTGGCATTTCATTCAGAAATACCATAATACCAGTTGCTAATGCATGCATAATGCACCCCCGGGTAATGATTGTTGAAAATCGTGCACACACTATTGTCAACTGTAGTAAGCTCCAGAATTTGAGTAAAGAAATAATCTGATGGAATGCGTTGTTACACCCTATTGCTTACTTTTGATGTAGCAAATATGCATCTTACAAGGATTTACAAGAACGAGTGAAGAAATCAGGGTTGGTTGTAATATGCAAACCTACAAACCATCCAGTAACGTTGGACCATTCCACCTGGTAGGTTCTTCTTCGATTAGCAAACTCCTTACGGCTGACAACATCAGTTGTATCATCAAGTGTTACATCATGAAAGCAGATCAAGGCCCCATCTTTGCTAGCAAGGATGTCAGTCTCTATAAAATCCGCACCTTCTTCAATAGCCCTCTGCAACAAGAAAATGATTTTTTTTATAGAATCGAATTTTCCAATTGTGAAATAGCACAGGATATAAACTTATAATGCAACACCCATTTGCAACGACCAATTTTATGAAATCTAACTGGCAAATGGTAACATACTCTTGTTTGCAAGTCCTTTAGGTGTATTCTCTTAAGAAACCTATATCATTCCGTATGCAAAAAAATAAAAGGATATAAACTTATCAAAATGATGCAACACCCATTTGCAACTGCCAATTTTATGAAATCTAACCGGCAAATGGTAACATACTCTTGTTTGCAAGTCCTTTAGGTGTATTCTCTTAAAAAACCTATATCATTCCGTATGCAAAAAAAAATAATGTTTTGTTTTATAGCAACTATTTGAGCTTTACCAGGTAAGCAGCAGCTGTTTCCTCAGGAATTTCTCCGTTTGAGCCACGGTGAGCAATGTTATATGGTCGAAATGTCTGTATGGGCTTCTTCCCCTCAGTATTAGTCTTACTTGGTAGTGGAAAGAGTGGTCTAGCAATGACCACATGTAACAGTAGAAGAAGAGTAAAAGGAATATTACCTGCCAATGATGACAAGACAAATAAATACAGGGACAGGCTAATGTGAAAATGCCAATAAAACTATAATAAGAAAACTTAAAAAGTGGCAATAATTAACATTTTGTAAGTCATATTTTATAGACAGTATAGAAATATATAATACTATATTACGAGAAAAGGTCAGTATGTTTTATAGGTGAATTTAATGCTGCTATTCGAAATCTTCAATTGCTGCAACGAGTTAATCGAAAAAGAAAGAATGTTTGACAATATACCATCAGTGATAAATAACTAGCACTGAGTCCTCAGGTAATGATATTTAAATTATTAGTCATGTAACCCTGTTTAAAGGAACATGTAATGCAGAAAACATTACTCAGGGTTAAATATGGCTAGCTTCATAAGTATTACCGAAGATAACTTTTAAGGCAAATAATTCCTCAGAAATAACTTTTAAGACAAAGACGCTATCGGTTGCTCATGAAGATGCTTTATCACTGGAAAAAATGTTACCATAAGCGTACGGTTTTAGGTTGTAGTTATATATGGATATAATGCCGGATGGTGGCATGGCTAACTATGTTAGAGCAAGTCCAATAATAGAGCCAAGTGTTTGGCTATAAGTCAAGTTATAAGAGCCAAGTTATACAATAATTTGTCTTCTATTTGTCTACAAAAGGTTTTTTATTATTATGTGGTACCATGTCTCATATTCTCTTTTCTATTCCTCCTCACATATATTTATTATCTGAGCCCACCACTGCATAGACTCCCGTGCCCAGCTTGTTGCTTGCATGAGAGCCAAGCTCTCATCTCTCTCATCTCTTCTCTCCTCCACATCAGCAAAAATGCTGACTAGCTTAGCTATAAGACCATTATTGGACTTGCTCTTATATGAGACAAAAGAAAGAAATTAATCTAGCTGCTCCCTTTGTTTTCTACTTCTGCACATGTATATTTAAGAACAGGCACGTTGGGCTATGAATACAGCCAATTAAAGATTCCTTACTGTTCAGAAAGAAGTAAAACCCCTTGCTTTTCAATTGCTACTTTGCTATCACAACTTCCTTGCATTTTTACATAGTAGAAACATATCAAATACGAAAATTAAGAGAATGAGAACTTTTATACATAGATCTCTTCCCCTCCGGTGTAAAATTAGTATATCTCGGTCTAATTTGCCCAATCCACTGATCCCCTAGGCGGCCACCTAGCCCACCTAGATGACACCTAGGCGTTAGACACCACCCTCCCGCCTTGCCCGCCTAGCCGATTTGTCCAGCCTAGGCGGCGGCTAGGCGTTAGCTAGCGCCTGGCCCAATCAAGCCACCGTTTTTCCAGTTTCGCTACAAATATAAAGCTGCACTAGAGAAAAGTACTAAACTCCATGTTTCTATTATATCCATTTCACCGGCAATTTCTAACTAAAAATAGTCACCTAACAAAGAACTACTACCGACACGGGGCAACTTGCACAGTCCTGATCTGCACAGAATAGCAACCATGCCACATTGCCGTATCAGGAAACCACCTTAATTCATGCCAGATCATTCCAGCGCTTGCCATTCCACAGTTAAGTGGGCATAGGGGATCAGAAATTCAGAACCAGTCAATCACATAAGAGGAAAAGAGGAGACCAAACCATCGATTGCAATTTATATAAAGGTTTGCTAGATCGGTGCTGCAGGAAGGAAACATTGGAGAGCCGACGAATCGAAGAGGGCGGGGGAACTCACAGAGAGAAGGGCTCATGCTGCTGCTGCTACACCTCTCTCTCTCTCTCCCTGTCCGTCTCCACTACGCTTCCCAGACCAATAAGGAGAAAGAAAGGCCGAGAGATTAACGGAGCGCGTGACGCGATTACGTTTTCATCATTCCCATGACGGAACGGAGCATCCCACCAATAATAACCTCCCACGCCGGAGCCGATATGCCCTACCCTTCACCGCCATGTGGGCTACTGCGTCTCGCTGGGATGTAGGGCCCGCGTGTCTGTGAGATTGTGTAGACACGTGCGGTGATACGGCTTCCAGCCTAGTTAATGGAATATTCGGGGAACGGCTAATTTATACCGGGACGGCGGGACCACCTGCTTGGAACCGAATATGACGGGTTCCCTCGCTTACAGGTAGGGCCTCGGTAGAACTGCCGTGCGTTGGATTGTGGTGTGAGCCGCGACCGTTCCGGGCTTTTTCGCGGGAATATGCTCCTCGCCGGCGTGGGCCGCCGAAGGGGCCGTGTGGATTATTAGCGGGTATGGTCCGGAAGGAACTTCTGCGGTGAAGCTCCCCACTCCACGTACGTGGGGATGTATTTAGGGTGTATTTAGTTATCTGAATCTCATTCGTCCTAACTGAGTGGATCTGTATAATCGAGAAAAGCGCATTTGGTTGCTCAGATGAGTGGATGCAGCTGCATAAGCGGATGCAAAATACACCTCATCTTGGATGGGCGGATACGCTCAAAATGAGCTTCACCGCCATCCGGATGGATTGATGCGATGTATCTTATGCGGTCCCACGTGTCGCCTCTTAGATTTGGTAGATCGCATCCGCTCATACTGAGCAACCAAACAACATCTCGCTTTTTTGCATCCGCTCATGCAACCTCACCAAACATCTTCTTTTTCTGAAATACGATTCCACTCAGCCTGCATCCACTCAGTCAGGATATACGATACAACCTCCATCCACGAACCAAACACACCCTTAGCAGCTGGCAGTATGAATCTCAACGCAGTACCTCCTCCTCTCCTCCTCCCCCCAAAACGAGCGCAGCTCCCTCAGTTCTTCCCACGTCACTTTGATTCCTCCCATTCACGACGTCTTCATGGAGACGATCCAGCCCCACCAGCACCCCCCCTCGACCGCATACCACGCCGTTGATGTCTCCCTCATCGTGCAAGGATTCCTCCCACCGTCACCGGTCACGGAGCTTGCAGTGCGAGAGCTCCCTTTGCAAGCTGCCAACCTCACTGTAAGGGGCTCTATCTGCAGGTCGCCGACCTCGCCGCCACGAAAGGGGGGAGTTGCGAGTAGATGGCACATTGGGTACCAAGTTTTTTGTCTGTAGCAACAAAGGAGAAAGGAGCAGTCATACTAGACATGAAACTAAAAAGGAATGGACCAACACACGAACATGTTGTAAGGCTCGTCTCCAATTTAACATTTCACAGGAGAGGCTTTGGACAGTGCAGAAGGTAACACTTGAATATAACCATTATCTAGCTAGTCCAACTAAGGCTCATATGTTAAGGTCACAACATCGTCTATCAAAAGCTGACAAGTGCATGGTTGATAATATGAGAGCAACAAGAATCAAATCGGCCGAAGTATTCAAATTCTATGAACTGTCTGGTGGAGCTGAAAATGTACCTTTCTTACAAAAAGATTGCAACAATTATGTTACCCGTCAGAAGATTAGATTTTGAAGATAGTGGGAGTAATACAATGAATAGTCCCATGCATCTGTTGGATATATGAAACTACTCTATGCATAAACAATTAAGATGTTCCATATTTTGGCAGAAGCTTCCTGTGAATGGTTCTATGAAAACACTACTTTTGGTACTTATATGCATTACTACACATTAATGTTCTAAACTTTGTTTTAGTGACCTACTGCCTAAAAAAAGATATTGATCTTCTGCCACTCTATTTCTTCTTTCTTTGTCATTCCACTGCACTCGCTGCATAAGTTGGTAAATTGGCTCATTGTAACACCCCAGTCAAGCCATGACCCGGAATGCTACCAATCTAAAAGTAAAACAAGGATAAACTAACTATGCCATACAAAATTCGGCAGAACCTCCCCTGTATTGTAGTTCAAGACAGAGGTTGCAACAAGCATAAATAGAAGAAATGAATAACATCAAGAATATAAACAAATCTAAGCAAAATGGTTTAAGTTTACTAAAGCATTCATAGATATAATAATTAAATAAAGAATGGAAGCATCATAAAAGAATTCTAATCCTTTATTACAATTTAAATCCGACAATCAATAATCATCTACTACTTAAGTAATTCAAGCAAATAGCATTTTATTTTCTCCCCTCTTCCATTGTGGATAGATCGTGCAAAGTGCAATAATACTAATATGTCCTTTTCCCCATGCATGCCGATCACATAAAGGTACCTAAAACAAACACAACAACAGCAAGAGTGAGTCCAACGACTCAACAAATATAATAGATATTAACAAGTACATTTATGAACATCACTTCACAAATCCATCAATCAATCATATAAACAAGCCATGCTATGCAAGATGATAAAAAAATCTCTTTATCTCTTTCTCTTTTGCATTTTACCGGTAATGCAAAGTGTGCATTCATCGATGCACACCCATGCCTGTACCACCAAGTACAGGGACCAATTGCCTATACTCCACAAGTATGGGGACCTTTAGCCCATCATGTCATCAACATGACGGAGACCTCGGCGCTTAGTCATCTCGTGACCAAGACTTCAATAGATCAACATGATGCATATGCGTGAATGTCTCTATAAAATAAATTTTGCATTCACACTATCCATGCACCAGAAATACTCATGAACACTGTAAATTGCAATCACCCATAAACAGCACCAATACATCCTTACCACAACCATGAACACATATATTCATATTATAGATCAAATATCGACATTCCACACTATCAATTTTAAACCATCATTATACTTGCCTTAACCGCGAGAAAACTAGGGACGTGTAGAAGGTGCTGCGCCTGAGATCCGTCCTCCACCTGAATAATAATTATAATATTTGCTAAGATAACAGTAGCGGACCTTTTCCCAAATAAAACAATCACGAACTAGTAAATTCGTCTAACTTGGTTCCAATTCCCAAATCCTACAGGTCATCCCGCCCCCCTCTGTGGACAGTCAACTTCAAAAATTCATATCTATGGTACAGGAGTCCGAATAGGGTGTTCTTAGATTTTTTGGAAAGATAATTAAATTATCTAACTAAACCTAGTTGGTGAGACTCCCTGATTCGGCCATATTCTACCCGCACCATCCAATTTTCTAAAACATCAATTTCACATTGGGTTCTCTGGACAGAGCACTAAAAATGCCATAACTTCCAGCCCGAGTGTCCGAATCATTATTTCTTGACCTTCCTGGAAAGATAAGACACTTATCTACAACTTTCATAATATGGAAATCCTCTGATTCTCCCGTTTTCTAATTGTCCAATCCAATCTACCAAAATCTGACAGAAATCTCCCAGTCTGCAGAACAGTCTTACAAGAAAAATCATAACTTCTGCTACAAAGGTCCGATTGACGCGTTATAGCACTTCATGGAAAGATAATGACGTCCTCTACAATTCTCTAGGAGAAGTCCAGATCTGAATCCCCACGAAACTACCCAAAAACAGCCGTCTAACGAAATATATCCTAGCAGTTCAGAATACCGACCTTGCAACAACTAGTAAAAATGCATCTAATTGGGGAACAATGGGGATTACACTTGACGAACCGATGTAGATTATGATGAAAGCCCTACGGACTCCTCCTCTTCGCCTTTTCCCCCTTTTCCCTTCCTCTTCCCTTCCTCCGGATCCAATTGCCTCATTGCGGTTGATCTCCCTCCTCCGTTCGACCGGCAGCCAAAGGAAGACCTTTTCCACCGGTAGAAGGGCTTCAATGGGGAGGGGAAGGGGGAGGAGCTGCTGGAGGGGCGCACAAGGGGGCAGGGAGGGGCGGCTAGGGTTGGAGGAGGGGTGGGCGCCTCCCCCCTCTAGGCCGGATTTCCCCTGGGCCAAGGCCCAGGCCCAGGTTGCCCGGAAAATTCAGAAAACCCCCTAAAAACTCGTTATTTCATTCTTTCCTTTAAGGTCCCTCTCTCCAAACAAACAATTATTAATCGATAGACTTTTGGGATATTACACTCATCATGTGAAATTTTGAGAAGAAGAACTCAGAATTGGAAGGACACAACGGCAGGCAATTCACTTGGCCGCATGATTTATATAGAGTGTATTGCCGGATAGGCCATAGTACATTGGCAAGTGCCAAATTACAACCCTGAAAATGGCAACTAAATAACTACATGATTTGGAGATAAAATCAAAACAGAAAGAATGAATTCTCTAATATATATATATATATATATATATATATATATATATATATATATATATATATATATATATATATATATATATATATATATATATATATATATATATATATATATATATATACATATATATATATATATATATATACATATATATATATATACATATATATATATATATGTATATATATATATATATATATATACATATATATATATATATATATATATATATATATATATATATATATGTATATATATATATGTATATATATATATATATATATATATATATATATATATATGTATATATATATATATATGTATATATATGTATATATACCGACGTATAATCAGGGGAACAATCAGAGAAGATTTGTTAGCTGTAGAGGATTGGAATCTGAACTTCAGTCACAATCTTGAATGTTGAATCTGAACCTGAGCTTTCAAACCTTCAGACCTGAACTCTGAACCTGAACATGAGCCATATTCAAACACATCATGCCCTCGACAATTCCCTCTTCCTGTTCCATATGTCATATTTTCCATATGTTTAATTGGAAATTAAACATATGGAAATTTTGCAACGAAAATTTGTTCTTTCAAAGCTCATCGGTCAGTAGTATTTTCTTGGCATATCAGAAATTTACCTAAACCATTTCTCGACCACCACAAACAGGAAACATTGAATCATTTGCACAAGCATAGCTTTTCTTTCTTTCCTTTGGATGGATCATTGAAAAAATCGCCAGTCCCATTTGCACAACTATTGATATGATATCAGGTGTGGCCGGGAGACCTCTGAAAGATCAAGCTCCATTTAAGTTGGTTTTGATGATAGTGACAAATACTATTATGAGATTTTAGTGATAATGACCAATGCATTTGTGAGACTAACTTTATTTATTGATTATGATATTACTTAGTTTCACATGGATGAAAAGGTAAAATCATTGATGTATGCATTCGATATCTTTCTTATAATCTTATTGCATTCCTCACATCCAAATAAATGACTAAATGGCAACTAACATGCTTGTTCGAGTATATTATTGTTTAGTCTTGTTTGAATGAAAAGGTAAAAACCATAAGAGATATGCATTCGAAATCATATTTTCATATATTAGTGCATTCGTTGGATTCAAAATATAGATTAAACTCCACAAATAGTCCAAATGAAAATGTGCATATGTCTTCATTATACATACTTGTATGCACACATTTAGGGGGAGTTCACTCTATGTTTTGAGATTTCATAAGTATTGATCCATATTTCATTTAATATGCATATTTAGGATCTTTAGTTTGAAACACATCATTTGAGTATATATAGCTTGTATAGTTTATATATACTCATTTGTAATTCGATTGTCATATAGCTTCTCTATTATATGTTAATGGTTGGATGATTAATAACAACTGAATAAGTAAACTTTGCTTAAAAAGCTTATCTTAGAGTATACAAGTGTTGCGTACATGTTGTATACTCACAAATGCAATCTTTATCTCATATTTTTCTGAGATTGTCATGAATTACCAAAAAGAAAAGATTGTAGAATCTAATCCCTCCATTATGTGTTAATAGTGAAGTTTGGTAATTGATGACAATTGATCTGTGGACTAACATTTTTCATGAGTTAGATGAATAGATTAGGTGCCACAAATGAGAATGACTTGAGATAACTTGATGTGTTGAAGATCATCAAGTCTAGATGGAAGATGGCTTCATATGTTGAAAACTATTAAGAAGAAGATGCATTATGAGTTGATGCATATCTAAGAGGAGATGATCTTATGTTTATCATCAAGTCAAGTGAAAGCCCATCATGTATTGATGGAGTTCAAAAAGTGGATGCATCATATGTTGATACATGTCAAGACGATGACCCGGATTTAAAATAATGATGTGTGTCATCGAGCTTCAAGAGGATGCTAAGGCAAAGGTATAACTAACTAGGGCTAAGGATGTTTTGGCTATTCTGCATCAATAATTGCATCTGAATCTGCATTTAATGCTAGAGGAAGAGTGGTTGAAAATATCGTAGTCATTTAGATCCTAAAGTTGTTGAAGCCTTGATTTGCACCAAGGATTGGATAAGAACTTCTAGAAAAGGTAAACAAATGAATTATGCAAATGATGTACTTCTAAATTATGCATTATGTGTCTTGACACTTTGGCTACTAATTTATTTGTGTCCACTTGTTTCAGATCAAAGCGATGTAGCTTCAATTATGGAGGATCTAGCTATTGTTGATATAAATGACAAAGTTGAAGATGAAGGTATATCAAGTACAACAAGAAGTTATTTTGCTGTTAGATGCTCATGTGAATAGATAACTGTAACATCCTGATTTTCAGAGTATTTTTGAAGCTTTTAAAATAAAATTCACCATTTGAATTTTTTTTCTGAAATTAATTAAAGCTTAAATGAAATTTTATGAATTAAAAGGATTTAATATGAATAATCTGAACATGAAAATTTGCCAAAGTTATTTTATTTGAGTTCCTTGTGTCTCAAGGAATTTATTGGATTTTTTTCTGGATTTTTCTGGATTTATTTGCTATTTTCTAGAGCTCAAAAGGATTTAAATGAATTTATGAAAAGAAAATACAAAATCCTCAACCGCCAATGGGCGAAACCCACCAGCCGCCCAACCCGCCTCGCTCACTTGACCCAGCCGCGCCGCGCGCGTTGCCACGCTGCGTCGAGCATCCGCGCCGCCCGCTTTGGCCTCCGATGATCGCCACGTGGCCGTCATCCAGCTGCGCCAGCCGCCGCGCCCCGCATCCCGGCCGCTGCTCACCGCGCCACCGGCGGTGGGGCCCACTGCGAGTCGTCCCGACCGGACTCGTCTTCCGTCTCGAGCCGGACTTCGCCGCCCGCTGCGTCCGTCGCGGACACCTCGGTCCGTGTATAAGCCGGCCGCCTCGCTTCGCGATCCCGAGCCGCTCGCGCGCGCGCCTTCCGCGGAGCCCGCCGCTAGCCGCTGCCCTCGTCATCTTTTGCGCGCGGCCGTCGCCGCCAGAGCGCGCCGCCGTCGCTGTTCGCCACCGCCGTGAAGCCCGCCGCCGTCGTCGTCCCGCCACCTCGGTCGCCGCCGTCACCTCGCCGCCGCCCGCCGCGCCGCCGCGCCGCCGCGGGCCGGGCGCGCCGCGCCGCCGCCGCCTCGGCGCGCGCCTCGCGCCGTGCACGCCGCGCGCCAAGATCGACGCCGCGCCGCGTCCTTCGCCTTCCGTCGCGCCGGTCCATGTGAGCGTGTTGCGCCTTGTGGTCCCGCCCCGTCGGCCGAGCCGTGACCCGTGAGCGATCTGGCGACGGCGGATCGTCCCACGCGCCGCACTACGCCCGTCCGTCGCCCGCCACAGTGCTCCCGAAGCCGCCACGCAAGCGGCCACGCCGGCCCTAACGCTTGCGTGTACGCCACGCCACCGCCACCTCGACCCTAGTCGCGCGTCGGCCGCCCGCCCGCATCTGTTTCGTGCGCGGGTTCACCGTAGACTCAGCCTCCGTGCGCCGGTCCACAAAGATGCACTTTTCCAATTTTCCGATTTTCAGAAAATCCAATTTTTCAAGAGCCCGTTCTCCTCATCCTAGCTCCGATTGACCCCGTTCTTTTTTCTAAATTCATCTAAAATTGAGCTCTACCTTTTGGTTCAGGTTTGAAAGTTTTTGGAGTTCATTTGAATTTTATTTGAATTTATTTTCTCTTTTCGTCTCGTTTTCTCTCTCGTTAGATCGCGTGTTCGAGGAGCGGAAGTTGGATTTGAAGACCAAGAGCCCTCATCTGAGCAAGGCCAAGGCAAGTCGTATTCTTTGATCATGTTGAACCCAGATTTCAATCTATTATGTATTATTTTGTTTCAAATTATCATGCATTGCTATTTATTAATAAAACCTTGTATTGGTAGTTATACTCCTAATTGATTAAATCCTCCATGATAATTTGACTACCATGAATCCATTGACACCTTAGGATTGGGAATTATTTAGTGATAAAATAATAATTGTCACATGGGGTTACGTTCGATCGCTTAGCCTCGCTTCCTATTAGTTCGGGGGATCTGTCATCACATGTGGTTAATTAATCCCGACTTAATGATTTACTTGAACGTGGTGGTTAGCCACGTTATAAAATTGGTATGTCATGACATGGGTAGTGTCATGGGCATTGGTTATACAAACTTGGCTTTCACTTGGGCGAATGATCGTGCGATAAAGAAGGGTGCTGGATGCACATTGGGATGTGGATGCTTCACTGGGTAATTGTTAAGGACTTAACTTTGTGCGCCATTGATCCGAGCTTAATCGTGCAAACCACATGTCTAGTATGGGATAGACTGGCATAATAATTTGAGAAGTCTCTACTTTGGTTTTACTCGATGTTGTGTGGCGCAAGAGGGGCAATTATCGACTAGGGGTTACCCTACTCGACGGCGAATCCTTAGCGAGTGGGATCGGGTGGAGATGGATCATTGTAAAAGCCTTGTTGTGATTTCCTTAAGCCGAGGCTAATCACATCGTGTGGGTACAGTTGTGCAACCTCTGCAGAGTGTAAAACTATTCGAATAGCCGTGTCCCGGTCATGGACAATGCTCGGTGATTTCACACGAGGGTAGAGTCTTTATGAAAATTTGATTGGTTTGAGATGGAAGTGAATGGTTAGTTCACTTGTGGTTATATTCAATTCCTTTGATATATTTACTTAGTGTCCATTGTTAAATATGCTTTTCAATCTATATATTGTATTTACTTCAAATTGTCGCTTCATGCAAAACTAACCTTTCAGCCATCCATTGTTAAGCTTTGCATATTATATTGCATTCATTTGTTACAAACGACTTGTCGAGTACCAATGTACTCACGGCTTTATGCCCATGTTGCTCGATTGAGGAGGAGGGACCAGATCGGCAGGAGTTGCTAGAAGGAGGCTACTACGAGGACTTCACGGATTAGGACTTCGCTCCCGATCGATTGCACGTGGGCATGTCGAGTGGCTACTACGCTAAATTTTGGATTTCATTGCTAGTTTCTTTAAAGCCCTTCAGGCTAATAATTGTAAGCTTGGCCATAAGGTCGTACTCTGTTGGTTATTAATATAATTTGGATTTCCTTTAGAATATCGTGATGTGGATGATATTTATCTTTGTTTACGCTGTGTGCACTAGCGTGATCCTGGACTAGTGCAGAGTACACGGTAGAGTCCGAATTTGTATATTCGGGTCTCGACAGAGATGGTATCAGAGCCATATCGACTGTAGGACGAAAACCTAAGTTAGTCGTTGTCTCAAAAATTCAAAACCTATTTTCTAAAGACAAAACAACCAAACCTGATATTTAGCAAATTCTTTACTCTCTTACCTTATTCTTAGGGACTCTTGCCTCTCACCTTAAAATTTCTGCGAAAATGAAAATTTTTAAATCGACTCTTATCTTGTGCCGTCTTTGTAGATGTCGCAAAGCAACTATAGCAGTCGGGAGGATGGAGGAGAGTGCTTGAGCTTCGCTAAGAAGTCTTGGTTTCAAAGAACACCAATGTACAGTTCCATGGATGATGAAGTAAGAGGGTACCATTTCACACTGTTGTACTTCACTATCAAGCTTGGAGGTCACGTCGTACACCACGCCTTCAAAGGTTCAAATCCGCAGCGCCGCACGCAAGGCCGTTGCTCAACTCTGTCGACGGTATAAGATCGGTATGACCAAGTTCATCCAGAATACAAGAGAAGTATGAACACGAGGAGTACACTCGCGGGCGCCAACACCTCCACCTTCGCCTCGCCACCCAGCCGGAGGAAAGGCAACGCATGGCGATGATCGCCGAGTACCTTCAACTCGTCATTCCAGCGCGCCCTACAATGCGCTTCGCAACCGATGGGCGTTCTACAACGATGCGAGAGGAAGAAGAGGAAGATCGCACACTGCACCTCGCCGGACCAGTGGGAGCCGGAAGAGTAGACCGTAGCATAGGATAGCATCGGTTAGGAAGTGGTTTTGTTTGCATTGAGTGTGATGTGAGCTGCAGTTTTGCCCTCAAAAGCAATATGTTGCAGTCATATCAAATCTTTTATTGAAGTGATTTATTTGTTCTTTTGTTAGCTTTTAGCTAAGTGATTGTTTAGTTTAGGATTTACCATTAGAATATCCCCTTAGACGAACTTACCACTTATCTTTGCTTTTCCTCTTACAGTAAGCCTGTGAAGCAGTCCTCAAGCAAGTGATCTTTCTTTTCGATGGTTGATACCCGAGCTCCGCAGACGTGGTCGATGAGTCGAGATCCCGAGGCGATCGAGCAACTCCGAGCAACATGCAAACCAGTGGGATGGATCCAACCTTGAGTCGGGCTTCATGGCGGCCAGACTCGGTTGATGAACACCATGATGCGAGAACATGAGCGCCATGATGAATCGGCAGAATCAAGACATGGCCATGCCTCCACCAGATTCGCCAAGCGGTCCAAGTTTGCAGAATTTATGAGGACAAGGCCTCCTACCTATTCACGGTCTTCGAGCCACTAGAAGCCGATGACCGGATGCGTTCGATGGAAAAAGCTTAACCTTGCCCGAGCATACGATCGCGAGAAGGTGTTGTATGCAGCCCATCGGCTTGAGGGTGCTGCAATGAGTGGTGGGAAAATTATTGTGCGCTCCACGAGGATCCGAGAGCATCACTTGGGCTGAGTTCGCAGGAGCTTTTCGTCATGCCCATATCACGGATGGGGTGATCGAAATGAAGAAGGAAGAATTTCGGGAGTTGCGCAGAAGAACATGTCCGTGAGTGAATATCTCAACAAGTTCACTCGGTTGGCCCGTTATGCTCGTAAGATGTCGCCACAGATGATGCTCGCGAGAAGAGGTTCAAGAAAGGATTGAACCCGGATTGAAAGTTCAGTAGTGGGACATGATTATGCGGTTTCAAAACATGGTGGACAAAGCAATGCTCATTGAGGAAAGTCATCGCGAGTTGGAAGAATCTCGCAAGAGAAGAATGATGCAGCAAGGATCACAGATGCACCAAGCTCGAGAGCCCGCTGTAATTTTCAGCCACTCGAGTTCCTCAAATATCGGGATTCAAAACTCCCGCACCGGCTCCCGTCGCTTTTCTTGGCGCAAAACCAAATCCAGTGGGAAGCCAACACAGAGGATTACCAAGCCCATGTCGCGATCACTTGTTTCAAATGCAATGAGGCGGGACATTATGCCAACAAATGCCCAAAATACGCGTTGACACCGATTCGCTTCACTTGGGAGCCACACGGCCGTGCACCTGCAGCGGGATCGGGGCGCGAGCACCTCAAGGATCAAATCAACCCAACAAAGGATCGCGAGATCGTGATGCGTGGCAGGTGAACCACGTCACCATGGAGGAGGCTCAGCGGCGCGGATGTGGTGATTGGTAAGTTCCCATAAATTCGATTACACGCCACGCTTTGTTTGATTCGAGCTTCACATTCGTTTGTTTCTGAGTTTTGCTCTAAAGCATAAGTTGGAAGTCGTTGCACTTGGTTCCATTTTATTGGTTCAATCCCTGTGCTCGAGATGAGTACAAACCTAGGATGCCCCAAAGTTAGGATAGCCATCCAAGGAGTAGAGTTCTCCATGATTTGGTTGTCTTTGAATATCCATCTTTGGGCGTAATTTTGGGTATGGATTGGCTCAAGAAGCATCAAGCGATATTGGAATGTGGAAGCCGAGCGATCACTGGGCGGTCCCGATGGAAGCAAGGTTAGATTTGAAGCCGACATGAAGCGGCGAAAAAAGTGATGGTGTGCCAAAGTAAAGGGATTGCCCTAAATGAAGTACGGTTGCGAGAGAATATCCGATGTTTTCCGATGATCTCCCGGGATGCCACCAAAAAGAGAAGTAGAGTTTGCAATTGAGTTAGCACCGGCACCTCACCAATTTCCAAGAGACCTTACCAATGCCCGCCAATGAGTTAGCGAATTAAAGAAGCGGATACAAGAGTTATTGGATAAAGGGTATGTCGACCAGTACCTCTCCGTGGGGAGCACCGGTATTGTTCGTCAAGAAGAAGGATGGTAGCCAGTATGTGTGTGGATTACCGAGCTCTCAATGAAGTTACCATCAAGAACAAGTACCCGTTGCCCGAATTGATGATCCGTTCGATCAATTAAAAGGAGTGGAGTGTTTTCCAAGATTGATTTGAGATCGGGTATCACCAAATGAGGATTCGACCGAGGACATACCCAAGATGCCTTCTCAACTCGTTATGGATTATACGAGTTCACCGTGATGTCCTTTGGCCTAACCAATGCTGACCTACTTTATGTACACGATGAACAAGGTGTTCATGGACTACTTGGACAAGTTTGTCGTTGTGTTCATTGATGACATTCGATCTACTCCAAGAATGAGGAGGAGCATGAGGAGCATTTGAGATTGGTATTGCAAAGATTGCGGGAGCACAAGTTGTATGCTAAGTTCAGCAAGTGTGAATTTTGGATGAAGGAAGTTGCCTTTTGGGTCATGTGTTGACAGCAGAGGAGTGTCCGTTGACTCGGGGAAAGTACAAGATGTGCTCACTGGAAGGCACCCACGTCGATGACCAGTCCAAGCTTCCTAGGAATGGCGGTTACTATCGGAGATTCATTGAAGGGTTCTCGGTGTGGCCCGACCCTTACCCAGCTACTAAAGAAGGAAAAGAAGTTTGAATGGGCGCGAGTGCGAGAAGAGTTTTGGAAGTTAAAGGAAAGTCGACAACAAAGACGATCTTAATTTTGCTCGACATCAAGAAAGATTTTGAGATTTATTGTGGCGCCTCCGCAAGGTTTAGGGTGCGTATTGATGCAAGACAAAAGAGTGGTAGCTTATGCATCGCGTCGATTGAGGCCACATGAGGAGAACTACCCTACGCACGATTTGGAGTTAGCGGCGATTGTGCATGCCACGAAAATATGGCGACACTACGATGGGTAATGATGTGAGATCTACGGATCATAAGAGCTTGAAGTATATCTTCACCCAATCGGACCTTAACCTAAGACAAAGAAGATGGTTGGAGTTGATAAAGGACTATGACATTGGAATCCACTATCACCCGGGAAAAGCCAGCGTAGTGGCGGATGCGTTGAGCAGAAGGTATATTGCAACACAATTATGGTCAAGGAGAGTCAACCAAGCATTGCACGAGGAATTCCAAAAGCTCGGTTGGAGTTGGTTGAAGAAGGGATGTTGGCGCTTTGGACTTGCGGCCACCTTGGATAGTCGATTCGTCAAGCGCAACCGAGGATGAAAATATCCAATGGATCAAGGTTGGATTGAAGGAAGGAAAAGGCGAGGTTTTGTGGAGGATGATCGGGGTATCATATGGTACAAGAAGCGATTATGCGTACCCAATAAGGAAGAGTTAAAGCAATTGTTGCTTAAAGAGGCACACGAGTCATTATATTCAATTCATCCAGCAGTACCAAGATGTATCAGACATCAAGGATAAATCGGTGGCGGTATGAAGCGAGAAATAGCGAGTATGTAGCACTATGTGATGTTTGCCAACAGAGTGAAAGCAGAGCATCAAAGACCCGCAGGATTGTTGCAACCGTTGAAAATTCCAGTGGAAGTGGGAAGATGTGGGCATGGATTTCATCACAGTCTACCCAAGACCAAGGAAGGTTACGACTCGATATGGGTAATTGTGGATCGATTGACAAAGGTAGCCCATTTCCTTCCAATCAAAACCACATATTCGGAGATAAGTTGGCGAATTGTATATGTCCGAAGTGTGAGTCTCCATGGAGTTCCTAAGAGGATTGTGTCGGATCGTGGATCGCAGATTCACTTCACGATTTTGGAGTAGTTTCCACGAGCGATGGGTACTCATCTGAATTTCAGCACTTATCACCCACGCCAGATAGATGGTCGACAGAGCGTGTAAATCAAATCCTAGAGGATATGCTTTGAGCATGTGTTTTGGATCACGGAGCTAAGTGGGACAATTGCCTACCTTTGCAGAATTTTCCTACAACAACGATTACCGGGCGGTTTGCGATGTCACCGTTTGAGGCTTTGTATGGTCGGAAGTGTAGGACCCTCTCAATTGGAAAGAAACAGAGAAAGGCAAATTTTTGGGCGAGTGTTTGCAAGAAGTCAAGAAAAGTGCGCTTGATTCAAGAAAGGTGAAGCGACTCAAGCCAGCAAAAGAGTTATCGCGATACTCGTAGAAGAGATTTAAGCTTTGAGCCCAATGATTATGTGTATCTCGGATCACACCTTTCAAAGGTGTTAAGCGTTTTCAAATGAAGGGAAAGCTAGCACCAAGGTATGTGGGGCCATTCAAGATTTTGAAGCGCAAGGAGAAGTTGCCTATCAGCTGGAGCTACCTGAGAACTTGAGCGGGATACACGATGTTTTTCATGTGTCTCAATTGAAGAAGTGCTTGCGAGTGCCAGAGGAAGCAGTGCCAATTGAGGCTGTGGATCTCCAGGAGGATCTGTCCTATAAAGAGCATCCCATCAAAATCTTGGAAGTGTCAGAGCGAGTCACTAGAAGAAGAGTCGTTCGTTTTTGCAAAGTTCAGTGGAGCAATCATTGAGAGGAGGAAGCAACACGGGAAAGCGAGGAGGATCTCAAAGCGGAGTTCCCAAACCTATTCTTTAGAGAGCGAATCTCGGGTGAGATTCCGCTAAGGGGGAGGTTTGTAACATCCTCGATTTTCAGAGTATTTTGAAGCTTTTAAAATAAAATTCACCATTTGAATTTTTTTCAAATTAATTAAAGCTTAAATGAAATTTTATGAATTAAAAGGATTTAATATGAATAATCTGAACATGAACATTTGCCAAAGTTATTTTATTTGAGTTCCTTGTGTCTCAAGGAATTTATTGGATTTTTCTGGATTTTTCTGATTTATTTGCTATTTTCTAGAGCTCAAAAGGATTTAAATGAATTTATGAAAAGAAAAATACCAAAATCCCCAACCGCCGATGGGCGAAACCCACCACCGCCCAACTCGCCTCGCTCACTTGACCCAGCCGCTTGCACGCGTGCACGCGTCGAGCATCCGCGCCGCGCGCTCATATAGCCTCCCGATGATCGCCACGTGGCCGTCATCCGCTGCGCCGCGCCGCGCCGCATCCCGGCCGCTGCTCACCGCGCCACCGGCGGTGAGCCCACTGTCGTCGTCCCGACCGGACTCGTCTTCCGTCTCGGCGGACTCGCCGCCGCTGCGTCCGTCGCGGACACCTCGGTCCGTGTATAAAGCGGCCGCCTCGGCTTCGCATCCCGAGCCGCTCGCCGCCGCTTCGCGGAGCTCGCGCCAAGACTGTCGCCCTCGTCATCTTTTGCGCGGCCGTCGCCGCCAGAGCTTCGCGCCGCCGCCGCTGCTCGCCATCGCCGGTGAGCCCCGCCGCCGCCGTCGTCCCCGCCACCTCGATCGCCGCCGTCACCGTCGCCGGCCAGCCGCCATCGCAACCGCGCCGCCGCGCGCCTCGGCCGCCGCCTGGCCAAGGCTTCGCACGCCAAGACGCGTCGAACGACGCCGCGCCGCGTCCTTCGCCTTCCGTGCGCCCGGTCCATGTGAGCCGTGCCGCGCCTTGTGGGTCCCGCCCGTCGGCCGAGCCGTGACCCGTGAGCCGATCTGGGCGGCGGCCGGATGCGTCCACGCGGCGCACCACAGCCGTCCGTCGCCCGCCATTGTGCTCCCGAGCCGCCACGCAAGCCGCCACGTCGGCCCTAACGCTTGCGTGTCGCCACGCCACCGCCACCTCGCCCTAATCGCCGCGTCAAGAACGCCGCCCGCCCTGTTTCGTCGCGCCGGGTTCACTGTGACTCACCTCCGTGCGCCGGGTCCACAAAGACACGGCACTTTTCCAATTTTCCCGATTTTCAGAAAATCCAATTTTTCAAGAGCCCGTTCTCCTCATCCTAGCTCCGATTGACCCGTTCTTTTTCTAAATTCATCTAAAATTGAGCTCTACCTTTTGGTTCAGGTTTGAAAGTTTTGGAGTTCATTTGAATTTTATTTGAATTTATTTTCTCTTTTCGTCTCGTTTTCTCTCGTTAGATCGCGTGTTCGAGGGAGCGGAAGTTGGTTTGAAGACCAAGAGCCCTCATCTGAGCAAGGCCAAGGCAAGTCGTATTCTTTGATCATGTTGAACCCAGATTTCAATCTATTATGTATTATTTTGTTTCAAATTATCATGCATTGCTATTTATTAATAAAACCTTGTATTGGTAGTTATACTCCTAATTGATTAAATCCTCCATGATAATTTGACTACCATGAATCCATTGACACCTTAGGATTGGGAATTATTTAGTGATAAAATAATAATTGTCACATGGGGTTACGTTCGATCGCTTAGCCTTGCTTCCTATTAGTTCGGGATCTGTCATCACATGTGGTTAATTAATCTGACTTAATGATTTACTTGAACGTGGTGGTTAGCCACGCTTATAAAATTGGTATGTCATGACATGGGTAGTGTCATGGGCATTGGTTATACAAACTTGGCTTTCACTTGGGCGAATGATCGTGCGATAAAGGGGGTCTTTGGATGCACATTGGGATGTGGATGCTTCGCTTTGGGTAATTGTTAAGGACTTAACTTTGTGCGCCATTGATCCGAGCTTAATCGTGCAAACCACATGTCTAGTATGGGATAGACTGGCATAATAATTTGAGAAGTCTCTACTTTGGTTTTACTATCGATGTTGTGTGGCGCAAGAGGGCAATTATCGACTAGGGGTTACCCTACTCGACGGCGAATCCTTAGCGAGTGGGATCGGTGGAGATGGATCATTGTAAAAGCCTTGTTGTGATTTCCTTAAGCTGAGGCTAATCACATCGTGTGGGTACAGTTGTGCAACCTCTGCAGAGTGTAAAACTATTCGAATAGCCGTGTCCCGGTCATGGACAATGCTCGGTGATTTCACACGAGGGGTAGAGTCTTTATGAAAATTTGATTGGTTTGAGATGGGAAGTGAATGGTTAGTTCACTTGTGGTTATATTCAATTCCTTTGATATATTTACTTAGTGTCTGTTGTTAAATATGCTTTTCAATCTATATATTGTATTTACTTCAAATTGTCGCTTCATGCAAAACTAACCTTTCAGCCATCCATTGTTAAGCTTTGCATATTATATTGCATTCATTTGTTACAAGCGACTTGCTGAGTACCAATGTACTCACGGCTTTATGCCCATGTTGCTCGATTGAGGAGGAGGGACCGGATCAGCAGGAGTTGCTAGAAGGAGGCCAACTATCCACCATTATGGCTACTACAATTTTGGATGCTTGCAATGCTATAAGGTCGTACTCTGTTGGTTATTAATATAATTTGGATTTCCTTTAGAATATCGTGATGATTGCAACATTGTGGACATGGAAGAAAATTAGAGCTCATTGTGACCTGGAACCAAAACAAATATTTTATTTTGTAGTCGATACTTAGTTATACATTATATGCGTGTTCTGTACTTGTGTTATTGCTGACTCCGAAAGTCTTGCCTCTATACTCTACGCCTCTAGTGACCTAGAACGAATGTAGTATACTAGTATGTAGTACATTATCACTTGGAAAACAATGGTTTGTTATTATCCAAGTTGCTACCATTCTCGTGTTATATAAATGTGTTCTACCTGAATTTACTAGTAAAGTTGTAGGATATCTGGATCCAACCAAATTGAGTAGATATTCGATTCAAATTTATATTTGTTACAGTATTCGATTCATATTCATATTTGAGAATATTCAATTTTGTATTTGTATTTTGTATCATTTATAAAATATGAATATGAATGTGGTAAGGGCATTAATCGATTTGTATTCGATCTATTTCTACCCCTAATTAGGACATGCACCTCTTTTCTAGACTTATTCTTGTCCACTAGTACTCATCCTTGTAGAGAATACACTCCCAACACTGCAAGGAAAATAATAGTATTTTTTTTATCAATTTCAAAGAGATGGAGAAAACTCTAGACCATTTATTTGGATATTACATTTCTTTGCATTATAACGATACTATTGACTTCTGCAATAAATAAATAGGGAATGAGCAAATGTCTTATCACTATAAGTTAATGATATGCCAATATATAGTTACCAATCTGTCAACTGCAAGACATTTCGGAAAAAAAAACAATACAATAACTTGGAAGTAGTTACATAAATGAATTTAAATCACAGCATGTATCACATATTTTGGAATAACAAAACAAGTACTAATGTTTGCCACTGTAACTACATGGCAGTATGAATAGGTGAGCAAAATCATTAATAAAACCTGAAGCTTTTCAAATGAAGGCAAATTCTAGATATAGTCTAGTCAATGGAAAGCTGTAGCTTGCAACACCAGTTCAGCAAGCTTTGTAAAGAGCACAAACTTAGATATGAATACCACACATTGGCCAAGTTTAAAGAGATGGATATATCAATTACACTAAACATGTTTCAAATGTGAGGCCACATGCCATACATCTTAGAAAAAAATATTAGCTTTTTCGAAACTAGCTACATGTCATATTTATATCATTCACTTCCCATCTTAATATGGTATTGCTGGCAACCACAACAAACTAACAATGCACCTCCTAACAAAATTTTCAGCTTTCAACAAAAAAAATGAGAAGGGATGACATTTTACCTAATACTCTAGCTCAATATGAATTCATGCTACCTCATAGTACAACTCTATATACATTCACATCTAAAATTAGATTAAAGAGCCCTTGAGCCCCTTGAGATTAACATGGAGATAATATTAGTGAAATCGGTTTGATCAACCTACAACACTTTGCATTTCTTCCATTCCTGTCAGAACTAACCTTTTAACAATGTACGAGTTGCAAAGAAGGAAGATAGTAAACATATGAAATTTTTGGTAGCTCTATATTTTATGCTTAAAGTGGCATGTATCAATTCTTAACACAAATTATGTTATTGCTACTCAAGCTTTTCTTGCAAATCATTATCTAGCATTGATAAAGCTTAGTCAAATGGATAGAATAAGATTACAACAAACCTATTGACTCAGGACATCTTACAGTAACTACTCAAGTTGGTACATCATTTGGATGAAAATGCATTTCAACTGAAGCATAAAACAGTGGGCATGAAAAATGGTAGAAGCATGGGCATGCAGACATGTACAAATATATGAAGCAATTGTTATCATCTGAAGCTATTCACAAAAAAAAATAACTCAAGTGTCAAGCATGACAAATAACATATTACCAATCTTCACAATTGTGACACATCCATTAGAGAAGGTGATCAGATGCTCTGCAACCAAATAATACTATGCATTACACCTACAAAAATAAAAAAAAGGAAAGTGCCCACATCTCATAGGGCATATCCTTACAGTTTTTTTCATAGCAGTTAGTTTAATAGGCAGTATAAGATTCCATGACACTTTGTAAGAGTTCTAGGTCCAGTTAACACAAATAACAAATTACCTGATAGCATAAGGTGAGAGCTATGCAACTTAATCGAATGGAGATGGAACATCTAAACTGATTTTAGCGGACAAAGGAGAACCTGTTGATACAAAATATCAGAAATAACACAAAATAAAAATGAGTGATCTGCTCACATGCAGCTTGCATCCTCCACCACATTTATAAGCAAATGATATGAAATTAAAAGAGGAATCTGCTTACACATGCACAATTGCATCCACCTCAACAACATAGAAATTCCTTTAGCTTCCTTGTTTCTAAGATAGTCTGTGACTCAATTGGTACTCTTGTCTAATCTTACAGTATGTATCTTGGATTCACAAAAAAGACTGAAGATATAATTGTTAGGTGGTTACTGGAGAAAAGGTTTGCAAAAATTCTGGAGTAGGAAAGTAGTAAAAGAACCTACATACCGTGCTATGCATCTCATCGAGTTGTTGGGTACAAACATGCCTCAACCTAGCAAACTAATATATAAATTTCAAATAACCGGAGCAAACCAAGCACTCTTGTGGATCTAAATATAGATGTGCAAGATCTGAAAACAAATATTAGATGTCGCTAGCATAAATCAACATTTTCTCTGAGGCAGTGAAGTGGGCAAACCTAGTGAGCAATGCATGGACTGGAGATGGCGGAGATCAATCAGCAGCTGAAACAAAGTGGAGCGGTAGGATGACCTATGGTTTGGGGCCAACATGCACATGAATCAGATCTGAGACCCACCCTAAAGAGAAAATGATGGGGAGTATGGTGAGAATTGAGTTGCACCCGAAGTCACTGGAGCTTAGGGAGCACGCTGGCAGCGAACCCATTGGGACATCAATCCAGTTGGGGCTGGACGGCGCTGTCACCAGGTATCATATAGCACGATAGAGGCAAGTGGACCAGACCGGCCGCCCCTTCACGGCCTCGTAGGAACCCTGGCCACTGCGCCGATGGTAGATTCAGACCGTCCAGAGGGGGCGAATGGCAGCAGATTGCATGGGAGGAGAGGAGGACGATGAAAGTGATGCGGGAGGGTGAGGGAGGCAGCGTGAGTGCAAACGGAGTGAGAGACGAAAGCGAGAGGAGCTGGCATCGACTTCTGCAAGAGGAATAGGGATCTGGAGGAGCCGAGTAGGGGTAGGTGGGCGAGGGCGCAGCACGAACGGCTAGATAGGCTCCTCAGCAGGACATAGGAGTCATAGGATGGCTGCAGCAGGGTAGATCTACTGTGCTACTGTAGCTACATGGTTGATTTGGCCGGCCTCCGGAAAAACCATAGTATCTGTATGGTAGATGCAATGTTTTAGTGTTTGAACGTAAAGATGTTAAATATATAGTTTTTAAACTAATATTTTTTTCTTAAGATTATAAAATTATCTTTTCCTAGGAAGCCAAAGCATGTGATACCGATGGATTAAACTGCTAAAAAATACATTCGGCTCTACATATAGTAGATAATGTTACGTAAATAAATGATCCAGTTACACTCCCTAATTTCACGTCATGGTTTTTTTGTTAGAAAACCTGGGTCTGGCCTTAAAGCCTTGGCCCATGGTGGGTACCTAATCACTAAGCTATAAATAGAGAGTGCTATTGGCTATTTTGTACACACATGAGAAAGAGAAAGTAATAAAGAAAGACCAGAAGTTCTCCCCTATCTTTGTGTTTCCAATCTACTATTTGCATCTTCTGTGATTGATCTGTCTTTTGCATAGCAGAGGAATCGATCGGACTGGACTCGCCAGCGAGGTTCCTCAACACGTTATCAGCACGAATCGCTCCGGTGAATCGAAAGGTAATCATCGAAGCAATAGTAGATTGAATTGTCTTCATCTAGATTGCTTTAAATTCCGCAGATTTCGCTTTCTAGATTATTTCCTACGATGTAAATCTACTATAATCTACTACGAGCAGACCCGAAGCTGCCGCCAGCCTGCACACAGGCTTCCTGCCGATGCCACCACTACAGGCCCGCACGCCGCCGGCTCTCGAAGTGCCTGCATGCGCCGCCGAGGCCAGCCGCCTGCATGAGCATTGCCGCCGCTCGCGGCGCGGCCCGGCCATTGCTCGGGTACCGCCGCCGCCGCTTCGGTGCTGGCTCGAAGCCACCGCTCGGGTGCCGCCTCCGCCGCATGGTAGCCGCCCAGCTTCGACCGCCCGAGGATCGCCAACCACCCCTCTCGAGCGCCCGCATGTGCCACCGAGGCTGGCCCCGCCATTCCGCTCAGCCGCTGCTCACCTCGTGCGACCGCATGGGCCGTCGCCCGCACCTGAAGCCGAGGTCGGCCTCGTCGCTCCGCTCAGTCGCCGCTCACCCCTGCACAGGCCGCCACTCACACCTGAAGCCGAGGCCTGTCCCGCCGCTCCGCTCGGCCACTACTCGCCATGCGCCCTTGCACGGGCCACCACCCGTGTCGCTGGTCTTTTTCCCCACAACCACCGCCACCACTAATGGGAATAGGGGTAGGGTTTCTACCCCTTTGCCTTTTGACCCGGCTGGTAATGGGCGGAAGAAACATGGGCCAAAGGCCCGGCTTGGAGGGGGCGCCGTAAATTTTGCAAAAAGACCCGAATTCTATAAATTACGGAAGGGTCCTTCGAATTTTTAGATGGGCCCTAAATTTTGCAAAAAAGTCATCAGAAAATCAGAAAATTACACAAAAATTTCTCTGAATTGAAAATTTGCGTATAGACCCTCAGAAATTGTAGAATTCACTGAATTGATTGATATGATGGTGTATGCTGACGGCTAGAAGGTGTATGCTGAATTGATTGATATGATGCAGATTGTTGTAACGCCCTAAGGTCCAAACCGGCTTAGGCCTAACCCCATTCTGGATAGGCCACACACACGTAGCAACCCGTTTGTACTTTCGTCCTCACTTCGCGCAAAACGGTTAACCGAAGGTTGCTACCATTGAAAGCCCTAGACTTATATGTTAGTACTTCTCAAGTTAAACTAGCAACGTGGGACTAACCCACACCCTCATGTGCACACACATATGGGGCATCATAAGCCTAATTCTACAGGGACCGAGGTGTCACATACACCCCCCTCAAAGACCCGACGTCCTCGTCGGCCCAACATACCCACATTGGGGCAAATGATCATGATCCTCCCTCTTGGCACATGTCTATGCATTCAGTGCCAGCACATATGCCATGCCGTGTGTCCACTCCGGGCCCACACGCACCATGCGCCATATGCTCATGCCCCTGACCCGCACGCGCTCATGTAATTGCGAGGGTCGGCTCTGATACCATTTGTAACACACTAAGGTCCAAACCGGCTTAGGCCTAACCTTATTCTGGATAGGTCACGCACACATAGCAACTTGCTTGCACGTTTGTCCTCGCTTCGCGCAAAACAGTTAACCGGAGGTTTCTACCATTAGAAGCTCCAGGCTTATATGTTACTGCTTCTCAAGCTAAACTAGCAAAGTGGGACTAACCCACACCCTTATGTGCACACACACATATGGGCCATCATAGGCCTAATTCTACAGGGACCGAGGTGCCATAATTGTAGAGGCTCAGGATGAAGTTTTCCGCAAGAACTATGTCACACATCCACCGGAGCTCCGCTGGCCGTGAAACCAATGCAGGGAGCTACAAGATGCGAAAGCCCATAATGAAGAAAAGGGGAAGGAAGGGTAGGGCCGCAGCCTAGAAAGGCAAGTCAGATGCTCCACGTGAGAATAAGGCAAGCAAACCAAAGCGAGACGGCAAGCCCTATGGTCAGCAAGACCAATCCTACCACAAGTATGGCAAGTGGGGCACTGGTCGCGGATATGTAAAGAGCCGCAGTATATCATCGATGCCTTCCAAGCTCAGAAGAAGAAGGATGGCAAAGAGCAGCATGAAACCACTTTGTTTCTCTTGAGGGGAAGAGTTCTGAGCAGCTGCTTGCGCTGATGGAGGTTGAAACCATCTCGATAGCAGCACCCCTTTTGACATTGTAGCCGCTACCGCCATGATTTCTCTGGAAGAGCATATTACCCCCAAGAAGATAGCAGCCGAAGTCTCTGACTTCTTAGCAGATTTAGTCTAATATACATAATACATTTAGACTTTAATTATCATTTACTTTATGTGTGGAAGGAATAAGTTAGGTTTTGTATGGATGGTACTCAAACAATTTTATTTTCTCATGATGCTTGGATGATATTGCATAATTCATTCATTTATTCAGTTTATAATGGCATGATATGTTCTGATATTGAAGTTTTTTATTTATGTGTTGATTGTCTTCTACTATAAGTTAATAAAATACTTTATATTAGAACATGTGTGGCGCCCTATGGAGGAAGGGTGATTAGCAGACAACGGCACAACAAATACCATCTTAAGAGAGACAAAATTCTTTCAGTCGATTAGTAAGAATGCTGGCAGCCTTATAACAATCACTGGTAGCGATGCTTGTATAATAGATTCAGGAAGTGTCACAATTATATTTCCAATGGGTACAACTTTGGTAATTGAAGAAACCTTATTGTACCCAGAATCGACTAGAACTCTCCTGAGTTTCAAGGATATTTGCACCAATGGTTTCCATGTTAAGACTGAAGAAGAGTATGGTAAGAAATACCTGCTCATTACGAAGCGTGAAGCAAATGGAAAAAGGGTATTAGAAAAACTTCTTTCATTAGAAATTGGGCTATACTACACTAATATCATGGCACCTGTAGTCTATACGGCCCTGAAAATAATATTTAGAAGGTCTGAACTTTTCTGTCTCTAGCATAACAGATTAGGCCACCCAGGTTTTAGGATGATGAGAAATATAATTAACAATTCACAGGGACATAATATTAATGTAAAGAATTTTTCGAATCATGAAGATTTTATAAGCCCCGCATGTGCCACTGGGAAATTAATTACTAGACCTTCTACTCTGAAAGTGAAGGATGAAGTCTCTGCATTCCTGGAACGCATCCAAGGAGACATTTATGGTCCCATACAGCCACTATCAAGGCCATTTAAATATTTCATGGTGCTCATCGACGCTTCCTCAAAATGGTCGCACGTATGTTTATTGTCTACGAGAAACCATGCTTTCGCAAAGCTGATCTCGCAGATAATTTGTATTAGAAATATTTTTCCTGATCATCACATAAAGTCCATCAGAATAGAGAAGTCAAGAAGATCATTGATTTGCAAGCATTAGCAAACCAACTACCTGACCACTTTAGTGATTTAAAGAGTGTGACTAAGTCGCATGTGCCTACACACAATGCACCGGAGAGGGTTGAAATACCAAAAAAAGTTGAAGGCATCCCTAATCCCATCCAGAGGCATCAGAATAAAAGGACGAGAATTTTGGCTCCTCGAATCCTAAGTAACCGGGGACGTCTGGTAAATAAGGATAAAAAGGACTTGACACAACCAATCACTGAAGTTCCCCAGGACAAGAAAGGGAGCCAGTTAAGACCTGGCACTAGTATGAGACCTTCAGAAAAGGGCATACCGGATCTGAACTTTCCCATAGAAGGAGAAATCAGCATAGATATGTGCGTACACATCGAAGCTAAAAAACTAAAGGGACTTGTCGCCACAACTGGAAGAAGCGGTGAGCAAGTAGAAGCACAAAAAGAATCAACTCATGACGAAATAGCTATAAACTATGTGCACATGGGAGAATCCATGAATAGGACAACATCCAATGTTGATATCTATTTTGCAAAGAAAATTGCCAAAATCATCGATCTTAATCTAGAGCCTACATCGCTCACTGAATGTAAGAAAAGATCAGATTAGGAAGATTGGAAAAAGGCAATAGAAACTGAATTATTTTCTCTGAACAAAAGAGAGGTGTTTGGGTCTGTAAGCCGCATACCTCCCCATGTGCACCTTGTAGGGCATAAATGGGTATTTGTTCGAAAGAGAAATGAAATAAATGAAGTTGTACGATATAAAGTAAGGCTTATTGCACAAGATTTCACTCAATGTTCAGGAGTTGATTATGAAGAAACATATTCCCTAGTCATGAGTGGAATCACCTTTATAT
Organism: Dendrocalamus sinicus; assembly: GCA_036346575.1. Classification (NCBI taxonomy): domain Eukaryota; kingdom Viridiplantae; phylum Streptophyta; class Magnoliopsida; order Poales; family Poaceae; genus Dendrocalamus; species Dendrocalamus sinicus. The sequence goes on along the minus strand of CM070641.1, from coordinate 47,442,334 downwards.
ACTTAATCTCAATGGTAGTAAACCTGAACTTAGAAATGAAATTGATGGATGTGCTAACTGCATACCTTTATGGAAACTTGGATTCGAAAATTTATATGAAGATACCAGAAGGTATCCCTGTCCCGAACCAAGACAGAGCAAATAGAAATCTGTACAGTGTGAAACTTAGGAAATCACTATATATACTTAAGCAATCAGGCAGGATGTGGTATAATCGCTTAAGCGGCTTTCAATGCAAGAAAGGCTACATGAACAATGAAGATTGTCCCTGTGTATTCATATGACGATCCCAGAATAGATTTTGTATAATCTCAGTATATGTAGATGATCTGAATATCATAGGGACCATGGAAGACATAAAAGAAGTAAGTTCTTACTTGGAGTCAGAATTTGAAATGAAATATTTAGGTAAAACCAAATATTGCTTAGGCTTGCAGCTCGAGCATGTCCTTGAAGGAATATTAATACACCAGTTAGCCTACGCCTAGAAGGTGTTAGAAAGGTTCGGCTTTGAGAAGGCATACCCATCGAAAGTACCAATGATTAGGAGGTCTTTACTGCAAGATAGGGTTCCGTATCGACCTAGGGAAGAGGGGAAGGAAACCTTGGGACCGGAATCCCATACTTAAGTGTAGTAGGAGCACTTATGTATTTAGCAAACTGCACTAGACCAAACATTACATTTGCTGTAAATCTATTAGTAAGGCATAATGCAGAACCTACCAAAAGACATTGGCAGAGAATAAAGGACATCTTTCGATACCTCCAAAGAAGCAAGAATCTTGGGTTATTCTACAGAAAGAACCAAGACTTGAATATAACTGGCTATGCAGATGCAGAGTACCTATCAGTCCGACATACCGTAAGGTCACAAACAGGCTATGTATTCTTATGTGGTGGAACTGCAATTTCATAGAAATTGTCTAAGAAAAGTCTTGTAATGACTTCGATTAACCACTTAGAAATCATAACATTGTACAAAGCCGCACGAGAATGTGCTTGGCTCCGACGAATAATTCACCACATCCGGCAGTCATGTGGGATGAATATCATGCAAGTTCCCACAATTATCTATGAAGATAATCCAGCTTGTGTTGTACAAGTGCAGACGGACTACGTGAAGAGTCATCTCACAAAGCATATCAACCCCAAGTTCTTCTATGCTCATGAATTGTAAAAGATGGATGAAATTAAGGTACTGCATACTAAGTCATGTGAAAATCTTGCAGATTTATTCACTAAGTCACTCCCAGCATCTAGTTTTGAAAGATGCGTACGAGAAATTGGAATGATGAGACTTAAAGAAGTGCAGAATTCAAGGGGAGATTTTTTTGAAGCTTGTTAATAAAACTTGATCACAAAGATCGTGTACCCAAAGAATAAATCCTGAAGATTAAATGAAATTGGGTGGATTGTATTTTTTCCCTTGACGAGTTTTCCTGAAGTTTCTCGGCCAAGGTTTTTAATGAGGTAATTCGTGCAACGCAGCATAGTATGTATCATGTACTATTTCTCTAAATTTTTTCCACTGGGTTTTTTTGGAGTTTTGATGAGACATGAACGTGTCGGATGAGTGTCCAAAGGGGAGTGTTAGAAAACCTAGGCCTAGGCTTGAAGCCTTGGCCTATGTTAGGCACCTCACTACTAGGCTATAAATAGAGAATACTATTGGCTATTTTGTACACGTATGAGAAAGAGAAAGCAATAAAGAAAGACCAGGAGTTCTCCCTCCTATTTATGTGTTTCCAATCTACTATTTGTGTCTTTTATAATTGATCTGTCTTTTACATAGCAAAGAAATCGATTGAACTGGACTCGCTAGCGACAGTTTCTCAACATTTTTGTTGGCCTCTTTGCTTGGTGGTTTGCTATTGCCTTTGATTCTGTTAATTTTGCCTGGTTGCCAGCAGGGGCGGAGGGCCCGGTAGGGCAAGGTAGGGCGCTCGCCCTACCTTGGCTTCGCCGCGAATCCCCACCCCGAGTTGATCTGGCCGCCATGGATGCCAGGTTGAAGGTCCTGCTGCTGCTATTGAACGAAGTCTGAATGTTCTCACGAGGAATATGACTGAATCATTACTTCGTAAGTCTGTTAGTCGACCTTTGGCCTTTGGGCCTTGACGCTTCACGCTTGCGGCTTGCCTTGTGGGCTTCTGGCTTGTGGGCCGCGTAACATATGTGGACTGAGACTGCGGTAGCCCGTTCATTTTCCAAAGCAACGATGACGCTTTGCCTTCAGCCGTCGGCCATACCTTAAATTTTTTTCGTCCTCCGCCACTGGTTGCCAGGACTCAGGATTTCAGATCTCCTGTTTTCATTTCTGGTGCTCTTTCATCAGTCTTCTCCTCGATCAGACGGTCCGGGGCAGGCCACGTTCAGCACCCATCGCGAATTCCAGCGTCGTCTTCTCTTCCCTCTGTATCAACCGTTCCCGCATCTGTCGATCTCCCCCGTTCCAGGAAAAAAGAGGGAAAAAAAAACTCCCCTTCTCGTCGCGCCGCACCCACCACCCCAATCCCGATGGCCGCCTCCGCCTCCGCCTCCGCCTCCGGCGCCGGAAAGTCGCTGTTCCAGACCTTCCGCAAGTTCTTCAAGAAGCCGTGGGAGATCACCGGCCCGTGCGCCTCGCCCGAGTACCGCAGCGCGCTCCCAGGCGCCCTCGAGTACCGCCGGCCCTGCCCGGCCACCCTACTTGACGACGCTCCCAAGGCCGTTGTGCCCACTGCCGACCCGGAGACCGTCTACGACATCAAGTACTACACGCGCGATCGCCGCCGCGACCGCCCGCCCGTTCGCCGCACCCTCCTCCGCAAGCCCGACCTCGAGCGCTACATGGCCGCCAAGCAGTTCGACCCCGCCAAGGACTTCCCCGTCCCCTACGTCAACACTGCCGTCGAGGAGGACTACGACGCCGTCGGCGGCGGCTACCAGTAGTGATCCAGGTGAGGGATTCTGCCTCGTGCTGCCTTCAGATCTGAGGTTGGAGTTAGGGTTTCGTATCAGCTGGTAGGACTGTCATACGAGAAAATCGGTGCCAAATGTTACCATACAGAGGTCAAGCTTAAGTATATTATAGAGTTGCTAAATCTGTAGTTTCTTGGCGCAGATCACATTACTAATTGGTTGGCTTGCAAATTGTAACGTCAAATAATGAAGTTGTTTCGAAATAAAATGAATGCCATGAACATTGGCATGACCAAGGCATTAGGATTTCCATATTCTGTGTATCGCATGCATTTCATCCAAGATCTGATGTTATATATACTTAATTGTTGTCTGCATGGAGGGATTGTGATATGTTTTTTGTTGCTTGTAATTTGATTTGCGAAGTAAGTTGGTTCATGCTTGTAATGTCTATATGTGTACTTTCACTATGGAGCAGACAATGTTGTATTGTTTGGTTAACTGTACTTTGTTATTATCTAAGAAGTATCGGTATTTCATCATATGTTTGGGAGGACTGGAATTGGCAGGAATCTCTGCTTGTAACATGTATAGAGGGTGACACTTGTTAACATGACCTTTCAATATCGGACAGGGAAACTGTTACAAATCAGTTAGTTGCTTACTCAATCTAAATGGAATTTGGATGCGAGCTTTACACTTTCTTCGGTGGGGTATCTAGTGGGTATCAGAAATATAATTCTCTCAAACTATGAAAGTGGTTGGATCTAGATACATTGACGCACAGACTAAAAGTGGTTGATTATTGTTCTCTTAGGAAGTTCTTCCGTTTCAGAGTAAATCAACAAAGATTGATGATCAATGCAAGTAGTTTCAAGATTGATGATCAATGCAAGTAGTTTCAGGTTTGTTGCTGTGGATCTTGAGGTTTGAACCATGATCAATTTTGATTGGTAGTTTGCAATATTTTTAGCACTTTAGTGAAAGTGAGATTTCCATGTAGATTCATACATAAAGCACCTCAATGCAACTTTGTTTTAGTTGTATAACTCACGAGTAATTCTTCAGAGTCATTTTGTTACAGCATACTTGTGTGAGATCGAGATCCAATGTTACTCTTCCATAACACATAGTCACATAACGATTGTGAAAATCTGTTAAAAGGCAAAAAATATTTTCACTGGCCTGCTAGGTCTAAGAGGTTCAAGGGTCTTCCAATAGGTTGCTATTTGGTGTGCTGAAATTGACTGGAGAGAAAAATAGATTTTATTTCCTAAGTTTGTGAATTCAGTTCAAGTCTACATTAGCTATGTTATTGGAGTCCATAAATGGTTGAACACACTAAATTGATATATGTATTAGACAAAGTTAATGAATATTTTTACCCTCTTTGGTTTACTGTGGTCAAGACGGGTATGGGATACCCAAGATGTTTATGGTGGACTAAAGGTTGGGCTGGGCTATAATGTTATGTGGACTGCTCCAGTCGTTGCCTAGGCAAGAAAAATGGGTTGTGAACTTGTGATTAGGTTCAGAATTTATAGTTGTTGGCAAGGATCTGGTTGGGCTTGGGTAGGTATCGAGCAAGTCCACCGTAGCCATGCATCACCTTTTGCTCAACATTCATCAGGATATTACTTTATTGTTACCTAGATCTGACTCATATCTACTTTTAGTGTTTTGATTTTAAAATTCCCCTAAAACAAACCAAATTAATGAATTTAGTTTTAGGTGCTGGACCTCTTGGTACTGATAGTATGACGTACACACATTTGATTGAGATTTGAGGATAGAACAAATTGTACACTGAATTGATTGGTCATACCTGGTTTTTGGCAGTTTCAAATTTTGAATACCACAGTGAATGAGTTCCATCTGAAAGCACATGCAACTAACTAAATTAACCAAGACTAGCAGCTTGACAGGGTCAAGCACATTTAGGATAGCAAAGAACATATCTTTTTAATATCATCATTCAACTTGAGATAAAATTAAAATAAACTTCGTACCATGTGGCTAGCTTTGTATGATAGTATGCTGAGTTTCCTCCAAAGAGAACCTTCATATGACGGAGGTCAATTACCCGGCGGTGCCCGGGCGGGCCTCAGTTCAATCTTGCCGATTCTACCTAGACATGGCTCAAAAACAATGATCAAAACCCATCCAGCAGTGTTCTCTCTTCAAAGAGAGCTGTCCAAAGCGGATCGAAAATCAGTCAAAAATTCCGTGGGAAGTGACTCTGCCTTTCTATTGGTTGTGTGCTATTCCCTCATCATTTGGCTTTGCCCTTCCTCGTTTTTAATGGTCTATTAGTTGTCTGTTGCTATTCATGATTGATATATTTATGAATGAGTATCCACAGGCCTAGGCAGCATGTTACATATTGGAACTTGTTTAAACTTTTCCAAGTTATCTTCACCATAGTAATGTCTTTCCATGTGGAAAGAAATTTATGCATCATTATATTGTTGAAGTCATTTTTGTAAGCAAAATTAATAGTTTTATTGGGAGAAAAAAGTTTGGTTGGAGCCACTCCATGTGGCTACCCCACTAATCAGATTATCCCTTAGATCTGTTCTGTTTGTTCTTGTTGCTGTTTTGGTGTTGATAATCTTTTACAATGACCAGTACTCTGCATAAAATAGAATGATGCTATATGTTGTCTGGTGAGGACCTTTTTTGTGCAACTAAATAGCCATGTCTTCAATTCTGCATGGAAAATCGTTATTCAGAACTGAATCTAACTGATTACCTGTGTATCACTATCGTCCCATGTGTTCTCTGAATTTGCTATTTCACTCTTTAACTTGTTCAGAGGCTTTTGTGCTCTCTTGCTTGACATCTCATTTGCATTATGTCATTATCTGCATTTATTTAATTAGTTTCTTTCATGAATATCATCCTGCCAATGTCTGTCTTTTTAGGGTGTTTACAGCTGCATTACGGCAACAGTTAGCAGCATCTAATCTTTCAAGCTGTCATGCATTTTCAGTGGCAACATGTGTCTTGTAGTATACACTAGTACTATGTTGAGTAGTACAGGCTGTATGCCTACGTCTGGAATTACAGATGCTATTTAGTATTTTCTCTAGATTCTGGATACCTTTTAGTTCAGAATGAGACCAAGACACTTGAACCTACTAGCTGGAGTTTGGGCCTTCGCCTATCTAAAATCCAGACTTGAAGTCATACCTAATTATTTCCCTTCGTGTATTATCATTGTAACAAAGGTTACTAATTTGGCACTGCTTTATTTGTCAGGTATCTACCTGTCTTGTGCTCATGCTCCATCAGAAGCTGCACTGTCTTCATTTCTGCCCTTGAAGTCTATTTTCCTTTTGTTTTCAGAGAAAATTTGCTGGTTGTAAAAGATGATGGCGGAAATAATATGGCACTTGTGGAGTTCACCGAATGCACCTTTATTGTAAGTTGTATTCCAGATGTCGAACTACCTAATACTGATGCTGTGCTTTAATGAAAGATTTAAAGTTTCAGCTGAAATGTGCACATCATCTGCTTTAGCTGCAAAATCATTACGACTCGACAGACCAATTGAATGCTTTTGTTTTGTAGAACATTACATGGTATGATGATTTACACATGGCTTGTAACTCCCATCGTATGGCTACTAGGTTTTGACATAGGAGCTTTAAACAGTAGGTTCAATCCTGGCCCGGGAACACGCCACGTGATCAGCTAGCCGCAAGTAAGCTGTAGTAACAACTGATATCGCACTATCTGCATGCATGTGCTGACTTGAGTATTCCGAAAGAAATCAGTTGTAACTGATGAATCCAGATAGGCTTTAGCTAGAGCTACTGATGGCGCTACAGATTGTTCAATGATTTCACTTGGCCGGTAAACTAAGGGTGTCTAGTAGACTAGTGGTATCCCCAATGATGTTTTCTGGAGTGCCATGTGCGCTCATGCTTGTAGTTGGGAATGGTGAGCAACTCGGCATGGCATGTGGATGAACTTTTTGCGACGGCATGGCCTTGCTTGACGCTTTCCTCTTATTTTTATCTTCTCGTGGCAATGGCTTGCAATGCAATGAGAAATTGGTACATGTGAGGGGCATGTTTCTTCTGCTTGTCTGCGTTGGTCGTTAGCTTCGCTGAATGCTTCTAGATTTGCTGCTACAATTGTGATGATATGCTAATACTTGAGCAAATGAGATAAGAATCGGTTGAGCTTTTGGACGAACTGGCACGTCAGAAGCATGAATGATGAAGTAGTCGCATCGTGCTCTCGTGGAAAAAAGCGTTTGTTTTGTCTGTGTACTGTTACGCATCAACTCCTCGCCGCTAGCGGTCAAAAGACTGGCAAAATGGGCTGACAGGTGGGGGACCCTGGTTAACTTTGTCACGTTGTCTGCAACAGTACTCTAGTCTGTTGCCAATTTTGCATGGGCAGCAGAAATCTCTGCGCTGTCCTGGCTTAGGGAATGAGGATCTTGGACCGTTAGCTAGGGGAGGAGGGTTTTGCGATTTGCATCCTTGTGAAAATTGTAATCTCAGGCATGTGCTTTCCATTTTAGTGGAGTACAGTAATAAAACAAAGGACCACGACTGTGCACCAAAACTGCATTCATGTGCAAGCCTATGTCGATCCAATGCTGTCAGTTTCATGCCATCTTAATCACTTGTATTTGCTAGCGTTCAAGAATCATTGACGTCAAAACAAGAACGAGTCGAGTGTAGGAAAGAAGGGTCAAGGGGGCGACTAGGACAGTTCCCTCGCGTGGCGTTCGTGCCTCGCTGCTCCCGCTTCTCCCGCACCGATGTCGCGCCTATCTGCGAGATCACGCGCTGCGCGCACGCACCTTAACGCGGCGGCACGGCAAGCAAGAAAACTTCCAGGATGAGGCCCTTTCCCACGGTCGTTGGACCATGATTTACACCCCGTACTTTTGGAGCGAGGCTAATAACTTTTGGGTGTGTTGGTTAGAGATGTGGTTTATGATTTTTGAATTCTATCTATTTGTGAGAGAGTATAAAGAGAGATAGTCGTATATGATTTTAGCCGATATATCTGAAGTTGGTGCAGTGTGTACTAGAATCGACTAGTATATCCTATATTAAAAAAATATATAGTTTGAAAACTAATTACTGTAGTGAAGGACAAAAGCCATGAGCACTTTCAAACCTATCCTTTAGCTGTGGCTAGTATGTTTGATAAATAATACCGGTTGATAGAAGTCGAAGCTAAAAGTTGACTGAGAAACAATAAAAAGGGTCTTACTCGTGATTTGGATCACAGTAGTACAACGGTTGCCCATGAGATCGTCCTCTGGCCTTCCTCAAGTGGTAGTCTACAGCTGAAGATCATCGAAAGGAAAATGTTAGTCATCAGTTCTGTTTCAGAGAGAAATGGTTCTTTCATGAGAAATGTGAGTATTCACTTCGCAGTGTAAAAGGCCCGTCCGGATTCCAGAGCGCTGAGCCGGCCCCACGACTGCAGATGTATACTACTGTATACGTGTATGATGGATGGAAGCATGGTCATCTCCTCCACAGTCTACGCCATGCATGGCTGTGGCCTGTGGCTGGCTGATGGCTTTGCTCTGTGCCGACCGGGCAATGGCCATGCATGCACCTTCGGAATAACCGCGCAAAGGGCAGTGCGACAAGCAACAGAGAACATGCACGCATGATAGCCGCGGGGTCTTTTTGCTGTTCGATCGCGCGCGGCCATGCGTTTGGACCGATCTCCTCCATGCATCGCTCTCTGCAGATCAGCCGCCCGATCCAGTGGGAGACAGCAGCAGGCGAAGTTGCCCTAGTACAAAAACTCTAAAATATTTCTCTCTCAAAAGCCCTCTCAAAACCGCAATTAACTCTTAACCTCTTCCTCCTTTTATATGCTAGAACTGCAAATCATGTCCTCATCAAGCCGGACACGAAATTCTATTCGATTTCAAAAATCAAAGGATCCAAAACCCTTCCAAATATGGATTTTTAAAATCTCTAAACTTTCCAGTTATGGACACCTTTCAAGTCATTACGTGTCGAAGCCTACATAACCGCACCTCTCGTAGCTTCTCCACGCATCATCCACCTTTGATCTCCACGTGCTCCAGCGTGAGCCCGACCACCTCATGACATCCTCGACCGCCTGAACCTCAGAATTCCCCTCCTAGTTCCGGTCCTCCTCGTCATCGACCATGACCATCTCCAACACCTAATTTGCACATGCAAAGACCAAAAAATATTTTCTCGGTACAAGTTCTCTCCAACTTGACCAACATCAGTCCACATATGCATATCACACCCTTGACCAACAATAAACACAAACCAAATTATCCACGATCTTAATTTCCATGTTTTCCAAAAATCAATCATAGACCACCCAGAACAACCCGGTCTGACCACTATGCACAAGCTGGTCAGACCGCTAGCCCAACACGAAGCCTACGAGTACCGAGCACTATAGCTATGATCATCGACTTGTTATTGTAGCTCTGACTATCGATCAGGTATTGTAGCAACAACCATTAACCAATTACTGTAGCTATGACCACCGATCAGGTATTGTAGCTACGACCACCGACCAGGTACTGTAGCTCTACCCATCCCAGTCATCTTGTCGTCTTGCCATGCTCGACCTACCGTGGTCGATCCTTGTAGTCGATCTGCCATGGTTATTTTGCCGTGGTCGTTCTGCCGTGGTCGATCTCTACTGATTTGACCGTCCATCAGAAGTCCGATCGGAACGCCCAACACAAGGCTGATCGAATCGTCTAACCTGAAGATTCCAGATTTACTATAACGTATTAACCAGAATTTTCACAAACGCAAATTTCAATGCAACTCAAATATCAATTGTTCATTATCACGAAATTCACAACCTATCTATATGGTCTAACACAGTGTAACCCTCAATCACAGTGTCACATGCACCACTGCCCATCCCATTCACGCGCCACTGCCCACCTGTTCATGCTACTACCCTCTTGCTTTTACCTTCGCTCCGGAAGCAAATTCTCTGGAGAAGACCTCATGTGAGGCCCTCTCTATCCGTCGTTCATCTGATAGTTTCATGCCAGATTAACGATAAATAGAAAGGCCTCACTGAAGACTCTCTTCTATACACTTGTTCTCCCTTTATTTCGCCCCTTCGGCTCATGGGACCTCCACCACTTTCTCCTGCGCCTCCTCAAACGCCTCCACTCAACCAAAAAAAAAAAAGTTAAGTATTGTATAGTAATTTCGTTCGATACATTTTTCTTGTCAGACGAAAATGTACATCCTATTCTCGATCAGTTATCCATATGAATTCGTACATACGATCCATTAATCCCGAGCGTGGTGGTTCCGAACAGAGGCGGAAATAAATTAATCGAAGGTAGCAGAAGTCAAGGACGTACACATGCGGATAGAATGAGTGTGTGGTCTTATAACATTATGGCTCAATGTGATGCGGCTTTTAATTGAAACTAGTAGTGTGTCTGTGCTAACGCTACAGTAAAATACAAAATAAGATAAAATTTGTAAAAAATAAAATGAACAATCAGATTCATTAAGATTCACATTTCATTAAGATTACCGTAGTCGTAGCTCTTCAACGTGGTCGTAGCCTCCTTACGACCACGTTCAAACTTTATCGTAGTCGTACGCCTTCGGATCACCTTCGGCTTCTCTCGGATGTGGTCGTATCGCTTCTTGACCTCACCGTCTTCCAATTTCGCCGTGGTCGAATGCCTTTCGACCTTGTCTACAGTAGATTTGCCGTGGTCGTAAATCTATTGTAGCTTTGCCATGGTCGTAAGTCCTTACGACTACGTTTGCCGTGATCGTAAGTCGACTTCGCCCACGCCTACGAGATTGCACAGAACACTCAGGGATTGCTTTTCACTTCTTCTTTACTCGCAATTGCTTGATACTCTTCGGCGTTTTCGGTACATCAAAGTTACAGGACTACACCTCCTTTTATACCCGGTTGTTCGACTTCAACACGAGTTCGACTACGAGTACAAAACCAACTCCGACTCCGACTCCGACTCCAATTCTACTTTTTCTGACTGCAACTTCTACTACGTTTCGACTTCGGATTTCTTCCTTGTTTTGGATTTGATCACTTCCAAAACTTGCGTACGACTTCTAAAACTTGAGTTTCATATATGAATCTAATGATCTCATTAGTCTCCTTAAAACACAAAAATAAATCACTCATAAATAACTAAATAAGAGTATTTAAGTACAAAATTTTTTTAGAAATAGAAGAAGATTAATCTTAAACCTGGAAGCAAACTATCCGTCGGTCGCTAGCGCCTAGCGGCCAGTTGCCCTTGCCTGCCTCGGCGTGGACGGGTGGACGTAGAGGCGACGAGGAGTCGAGGCCCTGAATCACCAACATCGCCGCCTTTGTCTGCGCATGTGACGTCTTGATCGGTTGTTCAAGAAAAGAAAGTCATGATCGTGATCCACAATTAGTGCCCCGATTTGCAAGGATACATGCAGTTGGGAGTTACACCTTTCCTCACGCAACTTTCAGCGCCTTCTAAGATCTGCATGGATGCATGCACGCACACCGGGCTCCCGGCCTTCGAGATTGTTCCGTGACGCCCGAGATGGAAAGAAAAACAAAACGGAAGAGTAATTTCTACGTGCGAGATATTAGACGGGATTAATTGAAGAGAAATCAGGAGGAGAGGTGGCATCCGGCTGAGAGGCGCGGGATTGGGCACGGAGGGCGCGCTCGGGTGGAGACGGGTATCGCGGGGTGGAGGCAGCGTCGGGGGCGTGTGCGTGGGCGCGGGGTGGGGTTCTGGGTTCAATGCATGATCCGGATGATTTTGGCCTTAGGACCTTCAATGAGTAAGAGAAGAAGGCTTGAGGAGAGATCCAGACCATTCATTTGTATGAAGTTGGATTACTTTGGCACACAAATCTGGGTAGACTTAGATTAGGCATGACTGTGGGGGTGGTTGAGGGGGGTGGATTTAGTAAATAAAATTTTGGTGTATTATAGAGGGGTAGAGATTACATATTATGCACAACGATGTATACGTAGGAGTGTTATTCCGGAATGATGCAGCTCCTCGCACCATACATTCAACGATTTTTTTAATGCGCGATCGCGATTCGTGAGATCCAGAACCATCCCTTAAAAAGCTCGATATTTTTGTCTCCTTAATTTGTTAAGAGAAAGCGTGTGAATTGTGATGTGCACCAAAGAAAATACTACATGCATCAAAAAGCTCAACGTTGACTGACTCCATTGATCCATGCATGGTCGAATTAACAAGACAGAACGAGCTAGGATCATGCAAGAGATCATTCATCTCGATCGTACATGCTGCATGCATGATGGCCAAACAGAAATAGATATGTAGACTGATTCATCAATACACAAGCTTAGCCCATCAAGAAACATGTGCGGATACATGGTAGTTAACACTTGTGTTAACTCGGAATCACCAAGCAAAGTACACAAGAAAATGCATGCGGATGCATGCTATACGATCGCGTGTGATCAAGGTCATGTGGGCTGGCCAAGTGGCTGAAGCGGCCGTCGGCGACGGCGCGTTGGCCGTGGTGGTTCTCGGCGTGGCGGCTCGAACCGAGCACCTCGCGCTCCACGTAGGCGCGGCGGTGCGTCGGCACGCCGCCGCGCGCGCGGCTCGCGTCCGCGTGGAACGGCCGGCGGAGCCAATGAACCCATCCGGCAGTGCGAGCACGCCTCGGTCGTGGCGGCATGCTGGTCCCGCGTCGGCCGCGAGCGCGGTGAGTCGCGGTGTCCAGCCTCGACTCTGCGCCCGTGCACATACCGTTGCGCGCGATCGGCGGCGCCGCCGAGCGAACACGCAGCGTCACCACGTCGCCGGCGCCGCCGAGCCAGGCACGCGCGTCACCACGTCGCCGGCGTTCACCACGCGAAGCACGTTGACGCCGCGCTCCTGCTGCAACCTGTTCGCGAACGCGCGGTTGCTAGTCTTCGCCCGCCGAAGGACACCACGGCGATGGGCGGCGGCTGATGATCCGTGGTAGTACTGTCTGTCTCCGCGGCCAGGCACGCGCTGAGCTCGTCGGCGGCGAGAAGGGCTAGCAAGGCACCGAGGCTATGGGCCACGACCGTGATGCTGAGCTCCTCCCCCTTGTACACCTCCATCAGACGCTTCACCTCCTTCACTGTGGCGTCCGAGAGGCTGGGCACGTGGTCGCCGGCCGTCTTGTACAAGCTCAAGAACCCCTTGGCCACCTTCGGCGCGTGCTGCACTGACGCGTCGTCGTCCGATATCGGCACGAGGCCGGCGCGGAGGTTCTCGGCCCACTCGGGGCACGTGGCGGTGCCGCGCAGGACGACAGAGATGTCGCGGCGGCCCATGCGCCGGATCTCGCGCTCGTTGTCGCAGACGGCGGCGTGCCGACGGCCGGATCGCCGCATGAGCCACATGGCGCCCGACGCGCTGCGCCACGGCGGGATGGACGAGGGCGGCGTGGCGAGCAGTGCGTGTCGGCCGATGCGATCTGTCCGGAGCACGAGCGTCGCGGTCTTGGCTGTCGCGAGGCCGACGACGGCATGGAGTGGAACGCCGTGTCACGCGGCTTTGCACGGTCGCCGTATTGGACGAGCTCGCGGCGGAGGTTCTGGTCTAGCGGGTCGAGGAGGCCATCCCAGCGACGTCGAGCACAACGGCTGCATCGGGGGCGTGTGCGTGGGCGTGGGGTGGGGTTCTGGGTTCAATGCATGATCCGGATGATTTTGGCCTTAGGATCTTCAATGAGTAAGAGAAGAAGGTTTGAGGAGAGATCCAGGCCATTCATTTGTACGAAGTTGGATTACTTTGGTACACAAATCTGGATGGACTTAGATTAGGCATGACTGTGGGGGTGGTTGAGGGGGGTGGATTTAGTAAAGAAAATTTTGGTGTATTAGGGGTAGAGATTACATTATAATAATTTTTGATTTTTTCTGATTAATTTAATTAAAGAAAAATAAATAAAAAAGAAAAACACAGTTATATCTATAAGGTAATAAGGTAGTGTAAAGAAAAAAAGAAAAAAAATCATGTTAAGAAATTAACACGAATCAAAGTTGTTTGGCTCGGAAAGCCGGCTAGAAGCCAACGCTGTGGAACGGAGAATTTTTTGTACGGATAATCTATTTTTTATTCAAAATTACAGAAATATACCCGCGGGAAAATTTTTTACAAAAATAGGCTCCAGTCGCCTAATGGTTGGGCGACTGAAGCCTTTCGCCCAACCATTGGGCGACTTTAATCCAGTCGCTCTACCCTCGGGCGACTGCACTCAAGTCTCCCGTGAATGTTTTAAATTTTTTCAATTTTGTAGTTTTAAACTGGTAAAAAATCTACTGGAGTTGTAATAAAAGTTTATGTTCATTGTATATTATAGGTGTGCAAAAAATTTTGGAAAATTTTTTTTAGGAACGATTGACCGTAGAACGATCGGTACATACGATGGTAAGTGATATTTTAATGTTATTGAGAATTCGTGTCTCTGGGCTAGGATTGGGTTGAGGAGGATCGACAGGCCCAACGGTCGATTATCACGCAGTTCTACATACAAACCATCTGTAATACTCTCTATCACAAGTTTTATATATCGATGCAATATAAACAACTAGTCTGAAAAGATAAAATAGCAAAGTTGTATATGGCTTATATATACTCATTTAAAAGGTTTCGATGAGATCTACAACTTTTCAGTTGACACAAAATCCAAATTCCAAAAGGAAAACCAAGAAAAAGGGTAACAACAGAAACCAAAAACTTACGACGCGGGTTTAGGTCCAAAGATGGCCGATTTTTGGGGTCTTGGAGGGCGACTGGCGCAAGCAGTCGTTTTTATTGGATCGGGCTCGTCGTTAGCTTTCCAACGAGTACAAAAACGTCGAAAACGGACACCGTATGCAAAAGTTATGCCCGTTTTACTGAAGGTGTGTCGGAAACAGACTGAAACTGCTATAACTTTTGATCCCGTAGCCGAAATTGCTCAAATTTTTTTCTAGAGGCTGTTGGATGTATGAAGAACAGCTCCACCAATTTTCACTTTTTTTGGCGAAGGTTTGATGCACTTTCCAAATTCTCAGTAAATCAAAATATTACTTACCATCGTTTGTACCAATTGTTTTATGGTCATTTGTTCCTAAAAAAAGTTTCCCAAAATTTTTTACACACCTACAACATACAATGAACATAAACTTTTATTACAACTTCAGCAAATTTTTTACCAGTTTAAAACTATAAAATTGACAAAATTTAAAACATTCACGGGGTCCTGAATGCAGTCGCCCAACCATTGGGCGACTGCATGAAAGTCGCCCAATGGTTGGGCGACTGGATGCAGTCGCCCGAGGGTAGAGCGACTGGATTAAAGTCGCCCAATGGTTGGGCGAAAGGCTTCAGTCGCCCAACCATTAGCTAGGAAGATCCATCCATGGATCGATCGATCATGCACGATGGCGGATGGCCAGCTAACGCTGTGGCCGGTGGATGAACACTTGAACAGCAATTAATAATTACTGACGACGAGTCACTAGACCGGCCTATCGACACTGATCGATCCACTGCATGCTGCGAATCCTGCGTACGTGACGGCATCATCTCAGCTTGGCATGGCAGGGTGGAAATGGAGGGAAGCTAGCGAACTGGACGCGCCTCATGATGGGATTGGGAGCCATGCATCCTGCTCCTGCCTGCCTGGTCTATATACACTACACACATACATGCATTTCGATCCATTGCAGAATGCAGATAGCAGCACAGGACGACGCTGCACACACAAACTTAAAGGTGACCTTTCATTCATTACCCTCGCTAGTGGACGGCGTCTGCTCCTGCCTCCACAGCTCCACCCTCCCTACACACCACAGGACCGCCTACCTCCTTTTTCAGTTACACCCTGCTGCAAAACTCACTCACTCACTCACTCTCTCTCTCTCTCTCTCTCTCTCTCTCTCGCATTGCAGTGATCACCGGCAGAGTGGTGAAGCATGCAATTTACTGGCTGCTGCTGCTGCTGAGACGAGCTCAAAAGGAAAGGGGCACGATCATCATGTAACAGGGACAGGCACATACTGGACTGCCCACAGACACGGCAGCTCTGCTTGCATGTCTTTTAGTGTCACCGTGGAGCATGTTGAGTATGATGACTCTCGTCTTAACCAAATAGGACTTAAAGAGATGTGCTATAAGAATTTCTATCTTAATTCTAATTAATATTCCAACTTGACTTTGGAGAAGAACTAGTAGGGCACTTTATAAATCGTAGTTTCGACCGCTCTGCACTCGTAATCTTCGACCGTCTTGCACTTACTCGTAAGTTTCGACCGCTTTGCACTTACTCGTAAGCTTCGACTGCTTTGCACAAAGTAGCTACTCGTAATCTCCGACTGGTTTGCACATACTCGTAACTTCGACTGGTTTGCACATACTCGAGACTTCAACTGATTTGCACATACTCGGGACTTCGACTGGATTACACATACTCAGGAACTTCGACTACAATCACCAGCACCTGCAAAGATTCGGCGACATTGCCGCATGATGAACAATAGCGATAAAATCAGATCTGGCAGAATTTTATGGTGCCAAACCAGCGCATCCTTTTCTGGGTTTTCTTCCATATTTATGCTCAACTTTACATCTTAGAGATAGATTACAATACTGTCTAAAACTGACACAAACTCAACTTAGAGATAGAAACAAATACTCAGAAATTAAACTCTAAAACCAACTCTACTTTAACCTGCACTCTCATAACTAGAGATAGACTCTACGACTCATACAACAATCGGAGACCAACATCAGGATTATCTCCAACATACTCTCCCCTAATCCTGATGCGTATTAGGGACTTCCTCAACACCAATTAACTTGCGCATCCTGCTGAAGTTCACACGCGCCAAGACCTTTGTTAAGATGTCTTCCTTCTGCAAATATGAAGTTATATGTTGCACTCTAATCAATCCCTCCTTGACACATTCTCTTATAAAATAGAACCATATGTCTATATGTTTACTCCTCCTGTGAAACACCGGGTTTTTCATCAGCGCTAGGGCTGACTTATTATCGACATACAGTCCAACCGGCCCATCATCCTTGCCTTCCAATTCATCAAGCAGTCTTTTCAGCCAAATTCCCTGACTCACCACTGATGTCGTAGCCATGAATTCAGCTTCACAGGTAGAGAGCACCACTGATTTCTACTTCTAAGAGCACCAAGTCACCATGTTACCACACACGTAGAACACAGTACTAGTTGTACTTTTCCGGTCATCAGGATCTCCGACAAAGTTACTGTCACTGTATCCTACTATCATTGGCGTCTCATTCTTCCTGGAATACACCAGTCCATAGTCAATTGAATCGGCAACATATCTCAGAATATGTTTCAATAACTACTGATGCGTCTTAGTCGGCCTTTCCATGAACCGACTTGCAACTCCAACTGCAAAGGAGATGTCTGGCCGTGTATGTAGCAGATAACGCAGACATCCAATCAAGCATTTGTACATGGTTTCATCGACTAACTTGACTCCATCATATTTCTCCAAACCTACTCTAGGATCCATCGGTTATTTGCACACATTGCAATCCACCAATCCTGCCTTGTCAAGAATTTTCTTAGCATAAGCCGACTGCTTAATTGAGATGTAGCGACCATGCTGATTGACTTCCAACCCGAGATAAAAACAGAGAAGCCCCAAATCGCTTATCTCAAATTCTTGCATCATTTGATTCTTGAACACCCATATTTTGTCACCAGTAGTCCTTGTGATAATCAAGTCATCCACGTAGACTCCAACTAAGATTGTGTCACCATCTTCCTACTTCTTATACAGGGCCTGCTCTTGTTTGCATTTTTCAAAGCCAAGTCTCCTTAAGCTCTCATCCAGCTTGCGATTCCAAGCTCTGGGTGCTTGTTTTAACCCGTACAATGCCTTTAACAGCTTGTATACCTTCTCTTCTTGTCCTTTCACAATAAATCCCTTAGGTTGGCTGACATATACTTCCTCGGTAAGCTCTCCATTTAAGAAGGTTGATTTGACATCTAAGTGATGAACTTCCCATCTAGAGTGTGCAGCAAGTGCAAGAATTACTCTCACTGTTTCAAGCCTTGTTACAGGTGCAAAGACTTCTTCGTAATCAATGCCGTATTTCTGAACATGCCACTTTATGACTAATCTTGCCTTGTAGCGCACAACATTTCCTTTATCATTTCCTTTCAGTTTATATACCCATTTCAACACAACGCATTTGTGACCATGTGGGAGGGCTGTTAACTTCCATGTGCCATTCTTCTCAATAGCTTCTAGTTCATGCCTCATTGCACTTCTCCTGTGCTCTTCCTTAACTACCTCATGAAAATTGAATGGTTTTTCAGCAGCTACCATATAAAGTTCTCCCTCAGCACCAATAGGCTCATTGCTGGAGGTCTGGAATGTGATGAAATCATTTGATGCTTTTTAGGACTAGATCATCAACATAGGCTTTCAAGTTTCAGCCTAGTTGAAGGAAAAAAATTAGTTGCATCAAATGTTGAAAAGTCAGACCAACATTTTTCAAACCAAATGCATTTTGACATAACAAAATATTCTAGATGGTGTGATAAATGCGGTCTTCTCTTCATCTTCTAGAAAAATACTAATATGATGATAACCAGAGTATGCATCTAGAAAACTTAATGTTTCACAATCAACAGTGGAGTCAACCAATTGATCGATATAGCCTATACACATACGCCACTTACCATTAGACTTCTTAACTATTACAGGGTTAGCCAACCACTCTAAGTGATTAACCTCTCTTATAAAGCCTGCTTTCAGTAGCTTGTCCAATTCAAACCTAATAGCCTATAGTCAATTAGGTGCATATATATGTAACTTTTGTTTTATGTGTTTCTTATCATGCCGTAGAGCTAGCCTATGCTCGATCACTTCTCTGGAGACCCCAAGCATATTGGATGATTGCCACGCTAATACAACTGCATTTGCTCGAAGGAAGGTGACAAGGGCCTCTTCCTATGCAGGTCTGAAGTAACCCCGATGCGAACAGTCTTTGAAGGCTCCTCTGGATTCAGAGGGACTTCTTTGACTTGCTCATTAAGCTTTGGTGTAGCTTTAGGCTTCGAGCACTTGGTCGAAGGCTGCACCTTGCTTACTTCTTGAGTTGGTAACTGGTCAACCATCTCGAGGAACTTGAGGTCGCATGTGAGCGCCATTTTTTTATCAAAGTGGACTGTGATCACTCCTTTGGGACCTAGCATCTTAAGACATTGATATGCATAGCAAGTAACTATCAAGAAGCATGCCAGAGTTAGTCGTCTGAGTATGGCATTATACACCATGTCGAAATCGACCACGTCAAAGGAGATCTTCTCTGTCCTGAAATTGCCTAGGGCACCAAACGTAACAGGAAGAGAAACTTGACCAACTAGCTTGGCCAAAGACCTTAGTACGATCCCATGGAATGAGTATCATACTGGCTTTATTCTGGTCTAAGGAACTTGCATCTCATCCAGAGCATTTACAAATAAGATATTTAAAGAACTACTACCATCGATCAACACCCGATTAACTCGATAGTTGTTAATGGTGGGCTTGACCACGATCAGAAACCAACCTGGTCGAGTCAAAGGGATCAAATAGTCACTTTCTCAAAGGAGATTATGACTTTTGACCATTTAGGAAAATAATTAACAAGAGGAGGGTGAATGGAGTTTACCTCTCATTCGACAGCTTTATACTGTTGTTTTGACTCGTATGCCGAAGATCCACCATAGATGATTGGTGTGCTTTAAATCCTAGAACAGTATCTCCTCATCATCGTCCGATTGCTTTCGACCACTCATTTATCCTAACTCTTGGAGTATAGGGAGTGGTATTTTGATGAAGTAGTAGTCCTCGAGTTTTCGTTGGAAAACCCAGTAGTTACAAAGGTTGTGTCCTTCGCTTTTATGAAAGGGACACCACCTAGGCTTGTTTCCTTTCTGCACGGGGATTTTGGTTGTGCCCTAGTCGAAGTACAGCTTGGGATTCCATGGCTCCTTTTTGCCCATGGCCAAGACCTCCTTGGAATTTCCAGGTTGAGCCTTTTGACGTTTTACCTCATTCTTGGATTTCTTGATATTCTCCTTCCTTTTGCTACCTTCGCCTACCTCTTTGGTACCTCGACTGGCTTGGTCAATGGTTTTGCTACACTCAACTGCTTCAGTAGCAGTCGCATAACGATCAGCCATCTCGAAGAGGTCGGCGATTGTGGTAGGAGGATTTAAGGCGCTGTCTTCTATCAGCCTTCTATTACGAACTCCCCGCTTAAATGCCCATATGACATAAGTGTCAGAAACCTCTGGAATGGAATTATGAACTTGACTGGAATGTTAGATGAATTACCATAAGGTCTCAGTGCTATTCTACTTCATCAGGTGCAGGCCGTCTTTCTTTCCAGGGCAGTTGTATGTGCCCTGGGAATTGGCCTGAACAAGGTCACAGAGATGCTGCCATGAATGGACTGACTCTAGTGGCTAATTCAACAACCACGATTGAGTGTATCCCTCGAGCACAGTCGGAAGGTAGTTCGCCATGACATGCTCTCCTCCTCCTGCTGCTCGAACTATGGTTGTGTAAATCTCAAGGAATTCAATGGGATTTTGGGACCCATCAAACTTCTCCATGTTTACCGGTCGAAGCCACGATGGCCAGCGTACTGCTTGGAGTTCAAGTGTGAACGCCCAACATCCAGTAATAAGATCGTGACGCCTTCCTCGCAGGAAAGGATGATTGGCGTCTCCAGATGATCGTACCCGATGATGTCCGGCAGTCGATGGACCTGACCTATAATAGGTCTCATCCATACAAGGGTAATACTCCTCGTATTCCATCTACCACTACAGATTTCTTGCTCGAAGCGGTAATCAATCATCAACTCCAAAAGCTTTATGATCTGGGGATGCTTGAAGTACTCTCCTCCCATCGAGGTTATGATTTGGAGAACAATGTGACTTGTCATCATGTTAATTTCCTTGAGGTGAGTTTTGTGAACAACTAGATGCAGTCGCACCTACTCGACTCCCATAGTTGTGTTGGCAAAGCTACTCAAGTCAGGCCATCATGCTTCAGAGTCTTCGTGCGATCCCTTCAGCAAAGTGGTCGTAGTCCAATGCTCAGGCAAACTCTTGATTCAAATTTTTGAGCAAGTCGTTTATGCGTTGAAGCTCTCGAGCTTCCTCAGATTGGTACTGGACGTGCCCAGGCAAAAACATCTAGGCAACCAATCTTCTCCTTCATATTTTTTTAGGATCCTCAATGTCTGAGGCTGGTTGAGGCTGCTTTAAAGGAGAGTTATTATTTCAAGAATTTCTCCCACACTCATTAGAGTACTCACCTGGCTCATCACAGGAGGTCTCCTCGCCATTACTTCGAGGGGTCGTAGTGTGTGAGCGGTGGAGAGCGCTGCCAAACCTTCCTCTGAGAGAGTGCTTAGTATCTGAGGAAAGAGCGAAAACCTCCCAAACATGATGTCCACTCACGTCAAATGCCTCCTAGCTTGAGGAGTCATCAAATGACAGAGCCTCACAGCCTAGAATAGACCTCGCCAGAATAGGAAATTCTGGGTTATAACCATCTCCGACCTGAATTTAACCCTGCGAGAGTATGGGTGGGCTCACAAGGAGCCTACCAACTGAAGGGTCATGACCACCAGTTGCTGATGGATTACTAGAATGACATATTCCAGGGCTTGCTGACCCAAACCGAGTAGTTGGTGAGGTATTGAACACTTGGAGGTGAATCCCTTCTCATTTTGAAGACTCACCTTGGTGCAATCTTGTTTGTGGTCGGATTAACCCTTACCCTCTGGGGAAAATAGTTCCACCATTGAACATAATGTTATGGGGGATGGGGATCCCTCCTCAAACTTATCCATGATGCAGTCTCTGGGATCTAGTTATGGATCTCTAGGTACAGCCTCACCATCGGATGAAAGTATGGTCTAATCATTGCTGTAGCAAGCATCTATATCAATATCTATGTAGTCAACCAGGTTGAACCAATTCTCCTTGTTCCACTCTCCTGCCATGAGGACATTAAAAAGAAGAGAACTTGCCAACAAGGAATTATCAGAGTTTGGGCAAAGATGTTCTTCACGAACGGCGCGAATTGTCGATATTTTAGTATCAATCTTATATATGATTTGTTTGAGTTCTGAGGAACTCTTGAAGACCTAGCTACGATTACGCATAGAGAAGACATAGGGATTTTTATATAGATTCGGGTCTCCTGTTGCGATAATAACAATCCTACTTCCTGTGTGGATATTGCTCAATGAAATGATTACAATAGAGAAAGTAATGCGAAAATGTCCTGATCTACTGCTACTCTCCCTTGGGTCTATCTCGGATCCTCCTTCCTTCTCCCTGATGTCCACCTTTATATAGCTTGCATGGTGGTAGTCATTTCTCCTTGCCAAGAGACACCTCAACATTTCGAATGATAACCATCCAACGGGAGTTATTATAGACATGTATGTTACTCATCGTGCGGCAGTTTCTACTAGGGTGAAGTTAGGTGCACTTATTCCAGAGAATAAATATCATGCTAACCGCCCTGTCGGATAGGTCAGAGTTTGACTTAGTCATAGGGGGATCTACGACTACAAAGTGGTCGTGGGATATCTTACTACTATATCATAATCGTAGGAGAACTTACGACTATGGGGTTATCATAGAATGACTTATGACTAAGGAATCATCGTAGAAAAACTTACGACTAATGAGTTGTCGTAGAAGAGCTTATGATTAAGGATCAGTTATAGAAGAGCTTACAACTAAGAGGTAGTTGTAGAAGAGCTTACGACTACCCTGTAAATCTCTCCCTTATAGATAAGGGGTAACTCAAGGAGTATAATAACGTAAGAATATCATTTACAAATAAATAATAATTTGAGGATTATTATATCCTCATCAAGAATTATCCCTTTTGACACAGCTCCATTAGCCAGAAGCATGACACATTCGAATGATTTAGTTTAACCTCTACAAAGAATGCCCAACTTTACCCACATGATATCCATGACTTGATCAAAGACGGGATAACAAAATTCATCATTGATTCACAACATTAGTACTATCCAGTACATAGAAGGTCCCTCTCAGCAGTGGGTTTCTTACCAAGCCAATGATCGGATGACTCTTTCTCTGCTCCTAGGGGTCATATTGTGGCATAGGTCGGTCTGTGGTCCACACCAACACCACACCTACTCATGGTAATACCAATAAAACTAATACATTAACCGAATCAAGTTTTGGTAACTAATCATATAGATGGGCGGTAATCATGTCTTTTATCATGGCACAAGTTTATTTCTTATATAATTTGGGAGGAATCACCTTTCCAATAGAAACTTGTATATGCAACCACCGGGTAGCATATGCACACAGTCGCCTCCAAACCACACACCCATCTCCGTCCTCAGCTAGCATTTCCCACAATATCATTTCGGGCGAGTGATCCAACACTTTTATTCATCAAACCATAATGGTCATAAATTCTAATGTGTCAACTTGTGACGATGGATTACAGTGTAATAAGATTATTATTATCCATGTTCACTACTATGTTAATCTAAGGTATGATATACTAACTCTAAATTCATCAAGGAAAACTAGATCATATTATTCTCAAGGATGGCAGGTAAACAATGTAATTAAGGCATTAACTAATTAAATAGGATCGTTCAAAAGTAACTGATAATAATTATCATTCACAAATAAGTAATACCGAAATTAATTCATACGTAATATAACCCAACTAATAAAAATTCAATATGGTCAAGGATCATGGCTTGCCTAGCAACTCGTAATCGGCGTTCATTCTTTCATAGGCTTCAGGATTGTCACTTCCAGTTCCAGTTATCATGGGGACTTCTTCTCTGTAACCTAGCGTACACACAAATAAAGCCGAAATAAGCCTACTACAGAGTTACACTTGCAAATAGAACATTACGAAAATAAAAAGGGAAAACAGAACCAAAAAGCTATCAAAAGGAAAAAAAACTGATGAAGAATTGGCATTGGAAAGCTTTGAATTGTCAAAGGATGGTGAACAATGATATTTGATGGGTTCACTGGGGTCTATGGATAATGCACTATGTAGAATCAGCTCTGACTCGGTGGGAATCAGTCTAGAATCATGCAAAAATCACCCTAAAATCGGTGATGAACTAGCTTAACTCGGGCTAAATTGATAAGAATCAGGTTTGACTCAGACTAAATGGGTCTAACTTAGACTGGACTCAGTCTAAAATCAGTTCGGGTCCGATTTGGCTCAGCACGAGGTGGTCTGGCTCAACTACATGTTCACAATGCTAAGCACAGGTTTCATCGGGTGTGAGCAGTTTGATCAAATGCGCTAGCTGGCTCGATTGGACCACAAAAGCACAGTGCCAAATGACACTGTTCTTCTTCTCGGTTAAGCAGAGGAAAATAGAGAGGAAGGAAGGGACGACAATGGCAACACGACAGTGAAACAGTGATGACAAAGTGTGCACTGGGCGTTCCCTAGCACCATGAACCCATTTTGGGTGGTTTGGGAGGACGACAAGGATCATAGTGGTCAGAGAAGGCAGAGTAAAGGCGACGGCTATGGAAAGGGGAAAACTCACCAGAGGTGAGCTCCAGTGGTCTTTGGTGCAAATGGTGGGTTCATGAGCATGGAGAGTCTTTCAGTGAGGGTGGCTTGGCTTGGGGTGTGGTGTGAAAGGCTGGCAGTAGTGGCGATCATGATGATAGTGGCGGTTATGGTAGCGAGGCAAAGGATGGCAACAGCGGTGAATGGAGGGAAAGACGACTAGGAAAGAGGGATTTACTGTCAAGGCAACGAGTCTCACCTCATGACATAGACGGCGAGGGAAGGGGACAATGGATGCGATGGATTGATAGTGGCAATGACAAGGCTGGTGACGTGAAGAACGATTACGGTGGCTCCGGCGATGTCTTGGCTTGGGCAAGGTACCATTATAATCACAAGGAGGTGAGAAAGAGGATGGCACAACTAATTTGGGGAGAGAAACAATGATGAGGACAAATTTGGGTAAATTACAAAAGTGGCCAAAAAGGGAAGCGATGCTCTCGCCAGACTTGTGGGTGATGGCGTGGCCTAGAGGTGGTGTGGTTGGCTTCAGGGAGTGAAGGGGAAGGCAAGGACTTAGCTATCATTGCTGCTTCGGCTTTATAGAAGCTCAAAGGCATTGGCACATAGGGCGCAATGAATGGCAAAGGCGGCATGTGGTTGATGTGCACGAGCGAGCGCATCTCACTGGTGAGCTAGCAAGCAATGGCATAGAAGTTGTTGCGTGGAGTTATGGTGGCACTGCTGTAGGGTGTGGGTGTGGTAGTGACAGTGAGTAGATGGCGAGGTGGTTGGCAAGGTGGCATTGCGATGAAGCTTCGTCATCAGTGTTTGACTGGGCAAGTAAGTGATGCAGGAGTAGGCCAATCTGTGGGCTAGTGCGGTGCTGGCCAGGAGAAGATGGGCCATGAAAGAAGGTCAAGCAATGGGCTGGCCGAAGGAAAAGGTAAGAAAGGAAAAGGGAAGAAAGGAAGAAGGAAAGAAAAGGAAAAAGCCCGTGGGCTGGATGGAAATGGTCCAAGAGAGAAAAAAAGAAATTTTGATAAACTTAGCTAATTTTACAAGGTTTTTGGGGAAATACGATAGCATTTCTAGCACACAAAAAACATGAAGTACTAAAAAAACATGACAAACAACTTGAGATATTTTGTAAAAAAATTCATGTATTTTTTTTATTATTTTCAAGCTATTACATCAGCCCAGGCCCAACCTTTTGGACACGTGGAGCCATGGACGTCGCCGCTGGGCCGTCGCCGTGGATGGCACCATGGACGAGGAACGAGTGCTCATCGCCAGTAAGGATCAGATGGAGTAGAGCCAGACTACTCGAGGAGGCCACCTGCACGATCACTCCCGCCATCACCCTAGCTTGCTCGCCATGCCACTAGGGCGCAAAGAGACTATAGGGAGTTGGGTAGCATAGCACTAGCACTGTAGCAATCTAGCAAAGAGAGGAGAGGATTAGAAGAACCAAAGACCTCAATCCCTTTTCTATGTACAGTAGCAGAAAACTAGAGACCAGAGACAGAGAGATAAGATAATAATGGGAAGGAAAAAAGAAGAAAAAAAGGAAAAGATTATGGTGGTGTTCACCTTTTACAGGTGGACTCCACAAAAAAGAAGAGAGATACAAAATTGATGAAGGAAAATAAAGAACTGCACAATAAATTAATGATGGAAAATAATGTAGACACACAAATATTTGGGGAAAGGAAACTGAATTTTATTCATCATTAGGTACAGATAAAAAGTTGCTACTTCATTAAAAACCTGATGCTTAGAGTGGGGTTCCTTCGGTCAGGAAAAGAGTAAAGTAACAACATGCATATATACTAGCTACTCCTTAATATTGAGATTATTCATGCATTCCAGGTCAGCATACGCCTGTACGATCTGGAGATCCTCAAGTTGATATTGTTGTCGCTCTTTTGCCAATTTCCAGTCCTTGACACAGGTGATTGCTTCCACTATCTTGGGCATGAGGAATGGCCTCCTTTCTTCAATTATTCTCTCTACCATGAACTAGAACTAGTAAAACATCCCATGTGAAATGGCATAGCATAGAAATATTTGCTTGTTGTTCTTCTGCCACTCGAGCAAGTCTATTTGTCTTCACTAATAAGATTAGGATTGGTGTTTTGTAAAATCATACTTCGGGCAGTGGTTCAGCTCTGAGATAGAATTCTGGTTGGAGGATCTTGAGAGCAAGAGGATGAAGAGCTAGACTTGACCTTTAACTTCTTTCACAAGTAGGTTGTCGCACTTGTCTTGCCTTGTTGAACTTGTTGTGAAGCCTCTAATCTCTTGTTGCTGTCAAACTTGTCATGATACAAGCAAAAAAAATATGAAAAGTCTCTTTTTTTGACATGTTCGGAAGCTTCAAAGTAATGAAGACTGATGCACTCACCTATTTCCTCTATATCAATATGCAAACCTACTAACTTTTTTATGGGTTCAAAAATAATAGCAAAGCAATATAGGTGTCAAATAGATCCAAAATATTTAATAAAATTTTCCACCATTGCTGAAACAACATGGCCTAAAAGGCAATCCCTCTAGATTTAGCAAAATTTTCTACAATTATCCAAATAAAATATATAACTAAACAAGAGGTAGGGTAGTAAACATTAGATAGAGCCTTGGTTGCTTTGTAAAAAGTATTAAAAGCTCTCGAAAATGATTAGTAATTTGCCAATCTAAGTTAGTAGCTACCAATTCATCTCTTGGTTACTTTGTACTTGTACTAGTAATCCCCTAGTAAGTGGTTCTCATCCACTAGTTACTTTGTACTTGTACTAGTACTCCCCTGCCCATTGCCTACTCAACCCCCTCCTCCAAATCCTCCCCCTCTAGTGATTAGGAGCTCAAGACGGTGACCATCACAGAGCTAACCATGGGCAAGAAGGCCATCCTCTTCGCCATCCCGAGCGCCTTCACACTGACGTGCTTGCAGAAGCACCTATGAGGTTTTATGGAGAAGGCCGATGAGCTCTGAACCAAGGGGGTGGGCACCATCGCGTGTGTGTCAGTGAATGACGCATTCGTGATGCGTGTGTGGAAGGAGTCTCTAGGCCTCGACGATGATGGGGTGCTACTGCTATCGGACGACAACCTAGAGCTGACATGCACGCTTAGCATGGAGATGGACCTCTCTAACAAGCCTATGAGGCTCTGCGTGCCTCTATGTAGTGGACCATGTTGGCCGTGCCTCCGTGTGATGGTATGCCCCTATGCCAGATCTGGGCTACGAATATGGTAGCGATGGGCCGGGATTCATGTGATGGGATGGGGGCCAGCTGACTAGGGAGGTGGTGAATCTAGATTGGATGAGACGAGGTCGAGGCCCCACGTGCGATGAGCTGATGGTGATGGCAGCCACGACGGACGTTTTGCGCAACACAAAATAAAACACCAACCTAGCAAAACCTTTATTAAGCAAATAACGAGTAATAGTTATGGCTGCCGACGAAAGAGGAAACTGACAGCTCATAACCTCATCTGCTGTCTAGCTTAACAACTTATCCTAGAGAGGTAAGGGTTGATCCTTCGCGGCTCTCAAGGTACGAAGCATGATCCTTCAAAGTGAAGATTGAAGTAGTGGCAGAATCAAAGAATTCTAGTTGTTGCCATCTATAGTTGTTTTGTAACAAGGGAAGAGATAGAAATAGGTTTTTCAAAAATGACATAAAAATGAGAAAGGATTGAGAGATAAGGGTAAGAAAAGATTGAGAGGTAAGAATAAGAAAAACTTTTGAAATTACACATTATTTAAAATAAATCCTTAATGTTCAACCATTCTATTCTATCTGCGGTCATATCTTAGAGTCGTCATAGCTCTGATACCATCTCTGTTGGATCCCGGAGCAACAACTTTGAAACCCTCTGTGTTAATCACACTAATCCAGGATCAGCTAGTGCACACAGTGGATAACAAAGACAAATATCATGCATAATGACCAACTTTATTTAATTGAATATGGTTCTGATGGCCAAAGTTTACATCCACGGCACATAAGCCAAAATAAAATATAAACAGTGGAAGGAAAAAACGAAGCGGAAGAAGCCCATTGAGCCTGCCCACAGGCAACCGATAGTAAGATGCGGCCTATTCGTTCTAATCCTCATTGAAGTTGAAGCTGTCCTCTGAAAAATGATGAATTGAGCAACATGAGCATATAAAGTACTCCACAAGTTACACCAGAAAGTTTAACAGAGTTAATGCATGTATAAGGATTGACAAAGGAAGGCATAGTACGGTTAATTGAGCATAAATTGAAATTTGAAGTAAATACTGTAAGTAGATTCAAAAGCTAAATTTGATACAATAGATAGAAACAAGATTTTAACAAAATAATATTGTTAGTACAGGCTTCAACCAAACACCAACCTATCCAGGGCATCCCACCCGGACCATCTTTTCTCAAAAAAATCTCATATGGATTCTATCCATCCATAAACATTTTGTAAAACCATTTTGAAAAAAAAAGTCTAATCCATGAAAAATTTTACTCAGCTTGCCCATGACCATGGGCACAACTATCCAAGATAGATTATACACTTTGCAGAGGTTGTACAGCTTTACCCACAAGACATGATCATCCCATATTGCCACCAGATAAACACACTTCCTTTGGTGTGAGGCGAGGAGATCATGACAAGGCCTTTACAATGCAAAGCCTTCAACCTGGCAAGCCAACACTGAGGATTCACCACAACTTGAATCCACAAGTTGGAGCCCCCTCTTGAGCCGAGTGAGACTTCTCATGGCCTACACCACGCCCACTTTCAACCTACAGTGAGACTCAGGTTGGAACCTGCAAATTAATCAGCCAGTACTGTCCCATACCAGCCTTGTGGTAGTACGATAGGGCTTTGTAGCACTAGCTCACAGACCAGTCCTTAATTTGACTTAGGCACCAACCACATACCCCTCGTGCCTGGCAATCAACATTGTGTAACCAAACAGCAATGCATGCCAGCAAGCACCCACCACCTAATCATTTGCATAAGTCTAAAAAAGTTTTTATATTTTGTTTGAAAATATTTCATAATCATTCTTGACTCACCAAAGTCAAGAATACATTTGAAAACTTTACCATTTTATGTGAAAAAGTTATCCCAAAATAAAAATTATGTCTAATCAGGTCTAAGCATTTGATACAAAATTTCTCTAGTCCATGCTAGTGTATTAACTAGAGTTCTATCTAATGTGACAAGGCATGTTGATGTTCAATGTCAAATTTGGCAATATACAAAGGAATTTGGGTATAACTAGAATTTAAATCAGATTTAAACTAGGTTGGATAAAAGTACGCATGCATAATAATTTGAAAACAACATTAATAATTTAAATTACTGGGAGCAACATGATCAAATGTGTAACTTGCCTTGCTCGAAGTCTTGATGTTGCGAATCATCGAAATCATACACTCCGGAATAGTTGTAATCTACACGAGCAAATAACCAAATACAAACAAACAAATCCAAATAAATCCAAAAATTATAAAATATATAGTTGAATGTATATTATGAATTTTTATGAATTTAGGAATAAGAATCAACAGATTCAGAGTTCGGACTGTTGAGAACGACCGATCGGAAGATCGGTTGGAAAGGAAATTGCTAAAAAATATCAACCGAGGGAATACTCCTTGAAATCTTCTTTTTGGCTGGATTTTTGGTTTGCTAGTGTGCATCACAAGTGTGGAATGAGGCGAGCATGTTGTGGTTCAATTTATAGGTGAAGAGAAGCGAAGGAATGGCGGGAATTGAATGACGAAGTAATGGCCGGAATAAAAGAAATGTTGGTTTCAAAGCTTGAATGCAAGAAATTAAATAATTGATGAGTTAATGGCCAATAAACCTAGAAGGAATTGATTGGAGATGTTTCTACTGCATGCCATTTAATTTTACTCGGATGGCTCGGGCTAAAATTCATCGGAGGCGATGAATCGATGACGAGAAGCGAAAATAGATGATTTTGGGACAGACATGATTCCTGCCAAATGGCTGCATCAAAATCAAATTAAATTGATGCGTAGGTTGCTAAGATGCTGAAACATGATGTGACATGAATAAAAGTCAAAAAGATCACCGAAGAAAAGGTGGCATGGTGGAGGGAGGAGAGAGCACGGGCAGGCTGCGACTTCTCTAGTGTTTTGCATAAAGGTAGAGGAGGTGCTAGGGGTTGGCATGGGAATGGAACACAAGGTGGTGCTTCTATTTATATGGCAAGAAGGTGGGAAGTGGGATTAATTCAGCTGCATTTAATCCAATGTCGGTTTTCAGTTTTGCAAGACTAGAAACTAAAAACTAAAGTTTAAATGGGTTTGAAACTGAATAGGATTGATTACTAGTGGTGATGGAAGGTGTTACTTGCAGCCTTTAATTTCATTAGTGGGTGGGAATTGATTTTTGCAGGCATGGCCAAGGCATTTGGTGATTTGTTTGAAGAACAAAGAGAAGCGCTGCCTATTCTGTTGAAGAAACAGGAGATAGGGTAGCAGGTTCTTCAGTTGGAGAATAAGCAAGGAAAAAAGAAGGAATAAAGAGAAAGGAAAGTGTTGTCTATACATAAGAAAGAAAGTGGCGAGATGGCAATTGAATTAATGAAATTTTGGAAGTTAAGCAAGGGAGAGGAGAAATTTTAAGATGGGTGGCCTAGTGGAAAGTCTCATTAATATTTTAGAAAGAGTGAAATGCCAGGAAACTATTTAGACCCAAAAAGAAGAAGATTAAATATTTTTATGAAGATTTTGAATTTTAAAATATTTGAATTTGAATTCTGTAAGCGAACTGAAAATTTGGAATGGAATTGAGGCGTTGAAAATGAACTGGGCATTGGAATTTAAATTTTTAGGATTACCAAATAAACTTCAAATATTCAAAAAGATGGCAGAAATAGAAAGTTAAGAATTTTTAATGAATTTAAAATTTTGAATGGTCTTAATCGGAGCTAGGATGAAGGAGAATGGGCTTTTGAAAGTTTGAATTCTAAAGAAAAGGAAAAGGCTGATTTTCTGGAATTATTTTTGTACTGGAAATTAGATTTATGACATCAACATTGCATTTATTTTTCAGCTGAATTATCTTTCTACTAGAAAAGGGAATTATGATGTCATGATGATGTCAGCAACATAATTTTAATTTCTGATCGAATTAAATTTCTAAAGGAAAAAGGGTTTTATTCATTGACAGGTGGGACCGGGTTTATGGTGGACTAGGTTTATGGACCAGGGGGTGGCTGAGGTGGCATGGAGGGTGGCATGGCTGCTGACCGGGCGAGCGGTCGCTGGCTTGGCATCCACGTCTGCTGCCACATTGCCTTGGCCGCTGATGGGGCATGGCCGTCGAGGCGGCACTTGGGGCCTAAGGGCTTACCAGAGCTCTGGTGGACGGCGGTGGCCGCCGAACGATGCAAAAGAAAGAGGGGAGCGAGGGGAGTTTGACAGTACCTTGCGCGAAGCCAAGGGGGCAACGGAGGCGACCGGCGACGAAGAGGCAGAGGCGGCGGTGCAAGGGTGTCAGCAACAGGGGCTCCCCAGTGACGGATTCACTCGGCGGAGGGGCGGAGGAGGTCGCCAGCAAACAAGGAAGACGTTGATGGCATTAGCAAGGCGTGGGGAAGATCGAGGCGGTAGCAATTTCTCGTCGAAGGACCTTCGGTACTCGGCGAAGAGGAGCGACGACACTAGGGCGTCTCAGGCACGGGAGGGAGCATTGGCGGAGGGAGAATTGGCAGAGGGGAAAGGGGCGGCATTGCTAGGGGATCCTTGGGGAGGGGTTTATATAGGGGCGGAGGCGACGACCGGCCGTCGGTTACTCGTCGGAGTTAAGGTCGGCGCAATGGTGCTTAAAGAGGGGTTTAACGGGAGTAAAAGAGGGGGAAATGTGGTGGAATGAACTCGGGCGACTTAGTGGTTAACAATGGCATTGAATGGTCGAGCTAACGGAAAGAAACAGGCACCTTAACGAGCTCAAGCGAGGCAGCAATGGTGGCGGTGCAAGGAAGAAGAAAGGGACGAGGAAGGGGGATCTAACAGGCAGGGCCCATGTGTCAGCAAGAGAGAAGAGAGGAGGGAGCAGTGGATGGGCGGATGAGCTACGCGGCACATGCAGAAGATCAGGGCCATCGGTCGATAAACGAAGGGGTAAGTGGGATCGAGTATTCGGGATTAAAACAAGCGGGTGGATTGAATCTGGGCCTGATACGTGTCAACTCGGGGAGAGAGGGTGAGGATTAAATTCGATTTAGATTTTCAGGAACATTAAGAAGGTTTAAAAATACTTAGCAAATAGCAAATAAAGCCTAAAAATTATAAAACAATTCATAGAAATTCCTGCAGATGTTTTAGGCTTAGGAAAAATATTTATATATTAAAGTTGGTCTTTTAATTTTTACAAAAATACTTTTTGACTTTGAAATTGATTTTTAAAATCCAAAAAACCACAGAAAATCTAGATAAAAGCCAAATCCTTTAAAATAATTAATTTGAACTAGGATTTTATATAAATTCGAAATACTCTTTATTTAATAATATTTTTATTAAATAACTTTTTAAGAAAAGCCATTTTTAAAATCTAAAAAAAGGCAAATAAATTCTCCAAAAGTCAAGTAATCAAAGAACACTTGATTTTATTCTAAATTAAATTAATTTTTAATTTTTTACTGAAAATTTTGAAATAAACGGCTGGGCTATTACAGAGGGCGACAACCATGACGGTGTGCACTCTCCCTCCCCCTCTTTGGCTACTCCCACGCCCCACAGTCCTTTGGCATTCACATCATAGGCTCAGTCGCACCGCGCCCCACCGCTGTGCCACCGCCGTGCCCCTTAGCCCATTGTGCCAATTTTGTGTCAAGCTAGTCCGAGCACAGCCCAATAAGCCATGGCATGTCATGCTGCCCAACAAGCCTTCTTCCTAGGCCCAGCACAGCTTGCTGTACGTGCTATGCTAGCCTGGCCCTACCATGTGTCGTGCTCTGCCGTGCTTGGGTCGTGCCTTGTTAGTCGGGCCTCGGGTTGGCCTGGAAAATCCCGGCCCAACTCCTAGGTCTATACACATGCATGGGAAGGGATGGACTCACTCCAACCTTGCCATGGCAGCCATCTAAGGCCCTCACACCCAGAGGCGGAATTAGAATGAAAATGACCACGGTTCATCGCTTCACCACACATATAATTACATGTATCATTTTGTCGCCGATTTACAATGAAGTAGGTGGGCATTCCATTTTTCAAAAACCCAAAATGAAACCTTAATTTAGAACCCTAAAATTTAACAAAAAACTAAACAACAATCATTACATTCAAACCATAACTTATAAATTCAGTTCATTTACTTAAACAAATCAAAAGAATCGGGAGAAATCTAGCAATACCATACATCGATTTAAGACTTAATCCATACTACCAAGTGCTCAGCAAGATGATTAACAGGTGATGACAACCAGGAGACACGGCGGTCAGCGAGCTACAGTTTAGGCCTCCAGGCTCTGCCAACCGGCGGTTGTGAGCTTGCGACCAAGTGAGAGGGTGAATTTTACTTTCGCACGAATCAGGAAAAAGAGAGGGAGGGAATAAGACGTGAGTGACTAGAGCAATGCGATGTTCGTGCAGTGCGGTCTCTGCCTGCTATCTTTCATTCGTAGAGTGGCTTGGCTGATTGAGCACCTTAGGCTATACTTATGCCAACTGGGCTGCACTTGCGTATGTTAGGTTGTTATCCTAGTCCTCGATTGGTGTCGTCTTACATCTAGCTGCAGGAGCACCAAGTGGAATAGCGGGAGCCGGGAGGCTGAGAGCTTCAATCCTTAGGCTAACCAAGTTTCCTTCGAATTGGGCTAAGGGGTTCACACCTAAATTTATATGGACTATACAATACAAAAATAAAATTAGACCCAGTGTCCTATGCACCCTTGTGCTCCTCTTTGGATCCGCCCATGCTCACACCCCTACAGGCCTCAGTTCTCATTCCATTCGAAAGTAACTTATAAGTATGATGCAACGGGTGTTCATTCACCATTGGCTTCACACCAACTCTTCCTCGTGATGATGGCCTCCATCACCGCCATGAGCGTTAGGCCAAATCTCCCAGTGGCTTTACACTACTGTTCATGCATGTCTTGCGACAGCCTCAAGCCTCCATTTCACCTTAGGACGATGAACACCGCCATCACCAACGACTTCTCGCCGTAGGTCTTTGACGTGCTATCGCTGTAGCACCATTACACACCACTAGGCAACACCTTGCGTGGAGCATCGACATTGCCACAGCCTCTCACTGCCAGCCTTGCCATGTCACCGGTGTCGCCGCTCCTTGACGTCGTACCAGATGGAGGTGGACTCCACCTCGTATGGAGCTTTGCCATTGCCGAGTCGACATCAAGTGGCATCACCTTCATCTTCTATGCCGAACCTCGCTCTGATACCAATTGTTGGAGTTGAATCACTCAACTCCTATAAAATAGACACACACACATATATGATGAACACACATACACACGCATGGGAGGGGATGGACTTACTCTAACCTCCTCACGACAGACATCTAAGGACCTCACGGCCCCTGCTGCCTCACTTCTCATTCCATCTGAAAGCAACTTATAAGTACGTGATGCAATGGGTGAGTACAAACTCAGCCCTAAACTCACGCTACCTCTTTGAAGCCATGCTATAATCAAATAACTGAAGTCAACTAGCTAACTAGCTAAAAACTCATCTAACGAATATGCATGCAAGCTAATCTCCACGTGCACCATGCCTCCACTTTTCCCTACATGCAACACACTAGATGCACCAAACGTTACAACAAAACTCCCATGCATATACACACACAACAAGATTAATGTAACAAATCTAAGCCACAAACCAACTCATCTAAAGTAGGGAGCGCACGAGAGGATTACAGGCTAGGTAATTCTTCAACACTAGATTCTTGTCTAAGGCAAGGATCCGAGGGTCCTAAAAGGTTTGAGAAGTTTGTGAGAAAGCGACAATATCTTGTACTCTTTTGAGATTGTACTTAAGGAATTTACGACCGGCTTCACCAAATCTTTCTCTCTTATCACGATTGTTTTTTCATCATTATTTTGGTCTCTCTATGAGATTTATCTACTTTGTCCTTAATATTGTACAGCTTGTGACGTACCTTGCAACTCTGATCTAATTTAGGGGTTGCTGCACATAATGAGGGGTATCATAGTATAACAGAGCAAATGGCGCAGGAGATAGTATTACTCATAAGAGATTGGTCCTAGAAATAGAATGCCTTCAACTCCAAACATGGGCTTGGATTGCAACGATGAAAGGAAAGCTATCGTATATTGTTCATGTATGTTGTTTTCCTACATTTACAACATGTGTTTCCATGACCCATAGATTGTGGGCCTGTTTGATATGGCTGTAGCTTATGATTTTTAGCTGAAATTTTTGAATTTTAGTTGTTTACGATAGATATTACGGAGAGAGATACTCGCTTGTGATTTTGGTTAATACAGATATTGGACTTTTAACGTATACTACAATTAACTTAATCCTATCTTGAGAAAATACTCCGTTTAAAAGTTAGTACTATATCAAAAGATAAAAAACTGCTTTTAGAAATCATTAAAGATAAGACCCTATAGATGTTTACCTATATTTACAGCAGGTGTCCATATATGTCCGGTTCTTTTTCTCTCCTCCCTTTTGCATCACTGTTTGCGAGCTACATAGGGGACCTTTAGTTAGTTTGGGCCCTCTTGAGTGAGTTGTCCCAAGGAACCTATCATGATGTTGTGATGACCTGGTGAGGTGTGTCACTTGATGTGTCTTGCCCACTAGCTAGCTATAGTGCGTCAGTGCATGCAATCTTAGCATAAAAATTGGGGAGTGCTAGCTTGGGGCATGAATAATACCGAGGAGGATCATGCATGGTCGTGCTAGCCTGCAAGGTAGGCATCAAGATGTGGCAAGATGCCCTGTACAATTTTATCGCATATGATGCATGCATGACTTTGTCAATGTGATGTCAGACATGGCTGGGTATTATGTTGCAGCGATGCAGCTTGCACGCCCCAGTGAAAAGATAGCTGCAGAATATTCTTGGTCTCCTTGACATATATAACAAGTACTAAAGTTTGAAAGAAAGGAAAGATCCTTGAAAGGCAATGTCAAATGACTGGATGAGAGAGAGAGAGAGAGAGAGAGAGAGAGAGAGAGAGAGAGAGATTCTAGTACAGGGGTGTACAATATATATAGGTGAGAACGTGAGAAGCATTGCAAATGAAAACGTAAACTTAAACATAAAAGTATGCTGTTGCATGCATGGAGAGTTTGAACTCTACATTTTACTATGTTTGTATATGCTGATTTAAATTAGTACAATTTACAAGTG
This sequence comes from Dendrocalamus sinicus, assembly GCA_036346575.1. NCBI lineage: Eukaryota > Viridiplantae > Streptophyta > Magnoliopsida > Poales > Poaceae > Dendrocalamus > Dendrocalamus sinicus. The sequence continues at coordinate 47,405,464 of CM070641.1, read as the reverse complement.
AGTACTGATCGATGACTATGAAGCATTGTGCTATACATATGGCCACCGTACCATGTAAAATAGACAACATTGTTCTGATTTGATGACACACTAGATAGGTCGACCCTGATAAACACATTATATTCATCCAACTTGCTACAAAAGATGAGTGTGCAGCACACCCCTCACACCCTACATAAAATTCAAAGTCACATCAAACATGACAGAAAAACCCAAGTAAAAAATAAAGTGCGTGCCATGAACAGAAACAACGCACTTAACATAGCCGCAACAATTTTGCCATAACATAGGTGGAGAGAACCATTAATCATATGTGGTTTTTTTTTTCTATTTGGAAATTTGAGGAAATGATAAGTTTTAATTAGGATAGGAGACTACATGTGCTTCTAAATGTAGCAATGATGATCAAAATGCAGGCCTCAATGTTGACAATTTTTGCAAACATTTGAAGACGATAATGGAATCCAATTAATTCCTTTGATCTGTCTGATTAGTTTTCCTCATTTTTGGATCCAAATTTACGTCTTTACTGAGGATAAAAGTTGGAGTGGTCCTCCTAGTTGATGCTGAAGAGAAGGATGGTCCCTAGCCTAAACTAGCCTCCTAGATTTCGATGTTGAAAGATCTGTAAAGGTAGCGAATTTGGTCCAATTGTTGGAAGCACAATACGCAACACAATCCAACAACATACTCCATATTCAAAGTTTTGGAGACTTGCCAAGTTGCCATTGTTCTTCTTTAAGGTGCTGTTTGTTTGTGCAAACTTTCAGTTCCATTTATTTTAATTACATCGGATTAAAAGATAAAAAAAAAGTGCAGTTGATGTATTCATCAAAATGCAAAACTCTGTTAGGCTAAACTCATTATAATGCACCTTAAATTAACCCCAGGCACAAAAGAAGTATATATAGGCTATAGCTAGCTAGTCATGTTCTAATCAATACTATAGAAAGTCTAATACTAGACGCTACATCACAGATAGTTCCCTAAAACCGTCAGTATTAAATATAAGCACAGACAGTTTTAGTTTAGAGATCATCTGTGTTGCTGCCAACGATAAAAACCGTCTGTGAAGAGGTAATATCACAGACGTTCATGGTAAAAATCGTATGTGATATCGTCTGTGAAGTATCATAGACGGCTATTAACAAGAACCGTTTGTGATATTACCAAATATCACAGATAGTTTTTTGTTTGAACCGTCTATGATACTTCATAGACGGTTTGTATTACAACCATCTGTGATAATTAAGACATCACAAATGGTTTTATTAAAAAAATGTCTATTGTAATTCCACTATATTAATTGCGCGCAGATCTGTCGACCCTCCGTCTTAAATTCGAGATCTAGCTAGGCTGTTGCTTTGAGCTAGATTTGGGGCTTTGAGGCGGCCATTTGGTGAAAGAATGCTATTTGGCCAGAGTGATTACAAATCCATTCATTTCTTGACTACCTATAGTTAGTAATTTGTTCCTAATTGTGTTATAATTTAGATATATAGCTTTTGGTGGAAGAAGAATTGAAGATGGTTTAGATCGAGCTAGCTTGATGTAGAGAGAAGATTATTTATATCTAGCATGGTTTAGGGTTTAGCCAATTCATAGTCTATTTCTACTTAATTCAATTTAATTAATTATTCTTGCTACATATAGCTATTTTCTTACAAAACATGCACAAAATCATTCATACTATTATACGTGTAACGTATGACCAAAGATAGATGTATGCTGGGAACCACGTGAGTGAAGAGTATATTAATGGCTTGTCTGCTTTAACAAGAGCTGCTGAGAAGGATATGTTGAATAAGGGTGTGGAATATATGTAATGTTCTGGCATTGACTGCGAGAATCTAAAGATGTTTAAGAACCGAGCGCAGATTGAAGCGCACTTGATTCGAAAGAGTTTCAAATAAGGGTATGCACGTTGGACCAGTCATAGTGAAGAGCAGATTATGTAGGAAGGTAGCAATAATGACATCGCTGATGAAGTTAATGATATGCCGCCTGATGATGTCAATTATGGTTCTGATTCAGATAGGCTGCATGATGACAATCTGGATCAGATACTTCGTGATGCAGAAGGGAACAGTGATGAGAGAGAGTATGTTAAATTTCAGGGTTTGATGGAGGACTCGGAGAAACATTTGTTCATGTGCTGCAAGTCAAAGTACACGAGGTTGTCAACTATGCTTGAACTGCTGAAATTGAAGGCAAACAACGATTGGTCTGACAAAAGTTTCACGGCACTGTTAGATCTTTTAGCAGACATGCTTTCGAAGGGAAACGAGTCGTCCAAAATCACCTACAAAGTCAAGAAGGTTCTTTGTCCATTGGAAATAGAAGTAGAAAGAATACATACATGTCTGAACGACTGTATCCTCTACCATAAAGAGTATGTAAACATATATGTATGTCCGATGTGCAACACCTCTCGATACAAGCATAAGAATCAATTAGATAACAGCGAAGGAATAGAGGTGAAGAGAGGACCTCCTGCTAAGGTGGCATAGTATCTTCCTGTAATTCTCCATTTGAAGCGGTTTTTTGTGAACCCAAAAGAGGTAAAACTGCTGTGTTGGCACTCAAAGGAGTGTAAGAAGGATGGAATGCTAAGACACTTTGCTGATTCTACCTAGTGGAGAAACATCGATAGGATGTTTACAGACTTTGGTGCAGAACCGAGAAATATAATATTCGGATTGAGTATAGATGGAATGAATTCTTTTGGTAACATGAACAGTCGACATAGCACTTGGAACATGACTCTCTGCATCTACAACCTTCCTTCTTGGTTGTGTATGAAGCAGAAGTAAATTTTGTTGTTGATACTTATTCAAGGCCGAGGCAACCTGGGAATGATATTGATGTGTACCTAGCACCGTTGGTGAAAGATCTAAAAATACTTGGATCGAAGGAGCACAAGTATGGGATGCATACAAATGAGAGAACTTCATTTTACACGCCTTGTTATTTTGCACCATAAATGATTATCCTGCCCTTACTAACCTATCAGACTAGAGTACAGAACGGGGTCAAAGCATGTACTCACTGCTTAGATGATACCGAGAGTGTGTGGATGAAGCACTCACGTAAAACCATGTGCATGCGTCACTGTAGATTCCTTTGGAGGGCTCACCCATATCACAGGATGAAGAAACATTTCGATAGAGAGAAGAAGGACAGTTCAGCTATAAGATATTTAAGTGGAAAAGAGATATATGATATAGTTAAGGATTTAGATGTTGTGGTCGGAAAGGGATGTAAATTGATGACCCGTGAGAAGAACATCTAGAATAAGATATCAATATTTTAGGACTTACCTTATTAGGAGCACCTAGAAGTTACCATTGCATCGACGTCATGCACATAGAGAAGAATGTATGTGATAGTTTGATTGGTCTCTTACTGAATATTCATGATAAAACAAAGGATGGTGTCAATGCACGGCTTGACTTGGTTGATATAGACATCATGCCTGAGTTAGCACCAACAAAGACCGATAAAGGATGAACTTACCTTCCCCTACTTGTTACACTCTGTACAAGGCTGAGAACTGAATTGTGCCAGTACTTGCTAGTGTGAAAGTTTCATCCGGTTACTCTAACAATATGAAGAAACTTGTTTTAATGGAAGACTTGAAGTTAATTGGCATGAAATCTCATGATTGTCATGTATTGATGACACATATGCTCCCTATTGCAATTAGAAGTATTTTGTTGATCAAGATTCAAGAGACAATCATGAGGCTATGTTATTTCTTTAAAACAATTGCTTAGTAGGTCGTCAATCCCGAAGGGCTAGACGCTCTGAAGGATGAGGTGGTGACAACTCTATGTCATCCTGAGATGTATTTCCCTTCATCGGTTTTCGATATCATGGTCCATCTCATTGTTCACATTATGTGGGAGATAAAAATATACAGGCCCGTGTTCCTACATAGCATGTACCTGTTCGAGAGGTTCATGGGAATTCTCAAGCCCTATATACGGAATTGATCTCGGCCGGAGGGCAGCATTGTCGAAGGTTATGCAACTGAAGAGGTTATTAAGTTCTATGTCGATTACATGGCTCAGGTCAAACCGATAGGTACACCTTGATCTTGCCATGAGGGGAGGATCAAGGGTATCGGGATATGGATGTGTATACTCAAGCCCATTTCACAGTCTTGCAACACATGATTGAAGTGTCCTCGTATATCGAACAGCACAAGGACGTGCTTCGACCACAGAATCTGGAGTGACTGGATGTTTGGATCACAAGACAACACAACAGTCGATTCAACCAATAGTTGAAGGAGTGACTCGCTAGGGGCTTATCAAGTGATATGCTGACATAGTTGGCAAAAGGGTCAACATTTACAACTATGACATAGTAAGGATATAATATAAATAGGTACACATTCTATACGCAAATTCAAGATGTAAATAGCACTAACCAGAACAGCGGTGTCAGCATAGATGCGTTCAGTACCGATGGGTTCAGGAACTCCTACTATGGGTGTAACACCCTAGGTCCACATTACCCTAGGATGCTATTAAAAACACCTACCACTAGCTAGATTAAAAGAAAATCTGGTAGCACCTTCCCAGTAAATACTAAAACTACGCAGAAGCATGACAATATAACAAAAAATGGGAATGATAAAACAACATTTATCAGCCTAATTTTAAATTGTTCAACTTCACTAAAGTCTACCACAAAAGGCATTACTACGTTACAGTGTTCAACGATTAGATGGAAGAAATAATTTAAGAATTTAAGCCTCTAACATATACAACAAAATTCATGAAGACTTGATTAATGGTGCCGTGCTGCTCTACCCTTCCCACACATGCTCAAGATTCACCTGGAAGAGGGAAAACAAGGGTGAGATAAAATCTCAGCAAGCAAACTGTTTAACAAATTAATTAAACTGCGAATGGTTAAGCATCCATTTAACATCACGTGGTACAATGATAAAGCAATATCAAATAGCTCTTAAAGCAATATCAAATAGCTCTTCTCAACCACACTGTAACCTCATTCATATCCAAAACCACAGCCACAAAGCAATACCACTAAATACGAATGATTTCCACTATAAGATAATACCACATACCACGAGGCAATACCACCAACCACAAATGATTTTCACCATAAGATAATATCATAAACCACAAGGCAATACCATAAACAACGAATGATTTCCACCATAAGATAATACGACATACCACGAGGCAATACCACCAACCACAAATGATTTCCACCAAAGATAATACCACAAGGCACTACCACAAACCACGAAAGATTTCCGCTATAAGATAATACCACATACCACGAGTGACTCTAATGAGCCAAAAACTCTTAAAACCTTAGATTAAGATTTATCCTCATGGGATGCATAAATATGATTCTCCTCATCTACATTGTACCACAAGAAAATTATCCCACACCACAAATAACTCTCACAAGCCAATTCCTCTTAAGATCTCCTAATGAGACTCATCCTCATGAAATGCATATGTATGCATATGATCCACTACACCCTTACCTGGAAACGTAAGAGTGTGCATCGTACTACGGCAATGTACGATGCGGTACTGGTACGGTCGCGGCTGAGTGTGGCGAAATCCACGATGCAAATGACATGCTATGACATGCATGATATGACCACAATTGATTCCTTAGGGATATAACCACATGAACCACAATATATATATATATATATATATATATATATATATATATATATATATATATATATATATATATATATATATATATATATATATATATATATATATATATATATATATATATATATATATATATATATATATATATATATATATATATATATATATATATATATATATAAAACAAGGCATAAAGCGCAGCATAGCATCTTTGTTTAAAGGTGATTATTTACCAAACCTCAGCAATTACGGTGAAGGCAATAAAATTAATAAGTTAAACTGTAGCAACAACCGCTACGTTTACTTGCCTCTACCGAAAGGGTAAAGGGCTCAAGCACGGTCAGGACTGAACCCACCTGTTCACAACGCACCACTCAACACAAAACCAAAATACAACAATCACAACTAAGAAGTAAACGCCTCTATGCCCAAAACCCGCAACTCCTTCTCAAACAACTGTTCCCACCCTCTGCTCTCTACAACAGCGCTACTTGACTTTTCCATATCTTTTAATATTCTAATCAAACAACAACAAAACCAACATATTTCAAATCTTCAAAACAAAAGCTACAAATTTCATGAGACATCATAATTTTATTATGTCGTTTAAAGGGTGTAATCCATAATGGAAAACAGAGGACAGACTTTGCCTTTGAGTTCTGTTTAGCAAATTCCACAGACCACCACCGACAGCCCACTGCTCCAAAAAATTATAAATTTTTTCTAGAAGCTAGATTTAGATATTATCTACAACTTTCGCTATTATGAGTTAATTCATTAAAAAAACATTAGAGCCTCTGAATCTATCCACGATCAGAAACTGGATTCTGAATCCAACTCTGCTATACAGCAGACTTCAATCCTCTATTACACCCAAACCACTTGTCCAAAAATTCTGAAAATTTTACAGAAACTACATATATGCATCCTCTACAACTTTCATGTTCATGGGTTCCTCTAGAAAAAACGTTTTGACCGCCTAAACCACCCGAATAGACGCGCTGCCAAATCTAACTACGCGCAGAACACTGATTAGTCGCTAATCGACGGTTTCCCCTAGGTGATCCACCTCTAACGATGAACCAAAAGCCTAAGATCACTCTAAAACAAAAGGGAAAAGATAAAAAATTTTACCTAGGTTGCCCACGTAGGATATGGGAAGGAGGAGGTGCAAGGGGAAGTGGCGGCCAGGGGAGAAAAGATGGGAGGGGTGGCTAGGGTTAGGGGGAGGAAGGTGCGGCTGGGCCTAATGGGCCGGCCAGGCCCAAGTGGCCGGCCTCCCTCTCTAAACAGCCTAAAAGAATTTTCTAGCAATTCTTTATTTATGTTAATAGTTCCATAGCCTACACCCACCTTCCACAATTCAACGAAAGAAAAGAAAATCTCCGTGCCCCCGCTAAAACTTCTGTAAACACCAAAATAATATCTAGGGCATTACAATGGGTTCATAGAGGAGATTTGGGAGCTTGACTACGAGTTTTTCAAGATCCTCTTGTTTCGGTGCCATTGGGTCCATCTCCTACAGGTGAAGATCAACAAATATGGTGTCACTACCATTGACCTGAAACATGTAGGATACAAAGACGAACCATTCATACTCACTAACCAAATTGTTCAAGTTTTCTATATAACCGACCAGACAAATAAGAAGCGCCATGTAGTTCTTCATGGAAAAAAAAAGGAGAATTGTTAGAGTTGAGAATGTAGTGGATGAGGAAGATACAATCAATTTAACAAGTTGCCTCCTTTCAGAAATAGCATAAGGGTCGAGGAAGAACAACAAGATGAAACTAGGTACATACGTGTTGATCATCATGACGAGCTAATTTTTAAAGGAAATAAGCAAGTGGAATAATGAATGAAATGTTTATGTGTCATATATTCTGCATTTGTATTTATATATGTGTATGAGAATATGTGATATATATGTGAATTTGCGTATATGTATATAAGAATGTGTGATATATGTGAATTTGCATTTATGTATATGAGAATGTGTTATATATATGTGAATTTGTGTATATATATATATGTGTGTGTGTATATATACATATATATATATATGTGAGAATGTGTGATATGATGTATGTGTGTGTGTGTGTGTGTGTGTGTGTGTGTGTGTGTGTGTATATATATATATATATGGATGTGAGTAGGGATCATTACAGACGGTTTTAAAGTAAAACTATCTATGATATTTATAATCACAGATGTCTCAAAATTAAAACTATCTATGATATTTTATTATTACAGATGGTCTTTATTTAGAACCATCTGTGGTGCTTTCTATCACAAACGGTTCCGAAATAGAAGCGTCTGTGATTATTCCCCTATATATATATTGCGCTCTACGGGTTTTCCACTGTACTAACGCTACACTCCAGCCCCCACTTAATGTCGCCGCCTCCCCTGAGCCTATCGCTACCTCCCCGAGTCTGGCAGCCCTCCTCCCCCGTGCCAGGTGCCCTCCTCCTCCCCTGAGCACACTATCTCCTTGGAGCTCGACGCCGCCTCCCTGAGCCTATCGCTACCACCCCGACTCTGGCAGCCCTCCTCCCCCATGCCCGGTGCCCTCCTCCTTCCCCGAGCACGCTGTCTCCCTAGAGCCTGACGCCGCCTCCCCCGAGCCCGTCACCGCCTCCCCCGACTCTAGCTACCCTCATCCCCCGCGCCCAGCGCTCTCCTCCTCCCCCGAGCACGCCACTTCCCCAAGCCGCACAGTGAGCTTTACTTTATGTTCTTGATTTCTCTATGAGATCTGATTGTGCATTAGTTAGCCGTGCTAGTCTCTATTCATTATCTCTGAAATCTGATTGTCAACTAGCACTGGGAGAACTATTGCATGATAGATTGTGTGTTTTTGATTGCTCAATGAGCAAATTTGTCAAGCTTGAAATCTTAGTGACAATCTAGGAGTATTCTGCTAGTTTGAATTCATATTTGCTGGTTGTATACTTCTATGCAGTGTAGTCGGTAGCTTTGTCAATAGATAGTCCTTAGTCTCCTACTCAGTTTAGTCTCCTGCTCAGTATTGCTTACTGTTGTCCTTTGGCTTTGCTGAATATATGTTGGTTCTACCGTAGCTCATATCTGTTACTTGTTTCTAATTTCTATCGAAATATGTTGATTTTGCATGCTCTTGATATTGATACTACACTGAGGTAATATTCAATTAGATAATCTAGCAAAATATTGACAAGAGTGGAAGAAGACCAAGTTTAGAACTTGTGCAAGTCCTCACCTGAGAGCAAAAACACACTTCTTAATCTGTGCATCTTAATCTTTTGAAGATGTCATCCACTCATTCTTTGACATCGTCGGCAGATTCGTGTGATGCATTGTCCTATGGAAAATCCTGAAAAGAAAGAGGACTATCGAAAAGGTCCGAGGGCCGATTTACCATCACGGATATCAATGCGTTTGGGACCCCCTCTTAATCCTTGCTAAGTAGTGTCCGCATTTCACAGAATAGTCGAAATAGTTGCATGGGAACGAATTGAGATCACGTTCGATTCATGGAAGAACATGACCAAAGTTCGAAAAAGTGAGCTGGTGATGGAAGTTTTTCGATCGTTTGAGTTCCCGGAAGAACACAAGGCCTCCATGCAATGACATTCATTGCTAGAGGCGTGCAAAGTGTGGAAGAACTTCAAGAGTCTACTTGTCAAGCAATATGTGGAGAAGGATCTGATGCCCTTCCACAAGTATCCATTCATAAAACAGTAATGGTAAGAATTTGTGGCGATGAAGATGACAAATAATGTTAGGAGTGAAAGTGCAGTGCACAGGGCCCTTCAGGCAAAAAATACGCACCCCACAGACTCGTCACCACTAGGTATGAGGTAAAATCCTACAATGGAGGAAGGAGGAAGAGCAGGAAATCTTGCAGGACATCTCCCCGCCATTTGTCGGGATTCCTGATTAGCACACCCAAAACTAAATAAGAGCGAGGTCATCTATCGTGCTATCTAGGGGCTATATCCTTTCGAAACCCTACAGACAAGGAAGTGTCCCACCACCTGGTAAGATATCGAACTACCTAGTTTATAATTACTCCATAACTTTATAGGAAGTGAAATGACATATCGGGCTCTTGCAGGAAGCGCTAAGTGTAGAATCTTCCAAAGGCTCATTCTAGGCTCTTAGGGAGAGAGATATACTCTCCATGGCCCTGGGAAACAAGGAGCACCCGGGTCGCACGAGAGGCCTTGGTCTTTATATTCCTTGAAAATATTTTTTGTCAAAGGACTCCAAAGAGTACCGGAGTAGGAAGAGAGACAAAGCCGAGCGGGAGACATGGCTATGAGAGGACCTTACGGCATTCGTTAGAGATGAGATGCAAAGGTATGTTAGAGATCAGATGGAAAGGTACGGCATCCCAGAAAATCAGCAGGAAGCTTTGCTGCTCCTATGCTAGGTAGTCCCCCAACCGTCGGAGTAGCTGCGCGTCCAACCCTACCTCAAAAAGGGACCACCGATTTCATGTCGATGACATCCTAGTAATAATTATCATCTTTGAAATGCTCGATCTACTGATAGACCTGTTGGAGTAGTTAATTTTGTATTGTTATGTAGGTGGCTATGAAGTGCAAGGTCCAAGTGAGATATGCCTCTATTGCCCTATGCACTGCTTGGGGCCAGGCGTATCCATCTAGGCCTAGGGCCTTGGTGCATGCTATAACTCTAGCACCAGGTTTAACAAAAGTAAATGTGAATGGTGTTTATGCCAATTTTGAGGTTGTCCTACTACATATGCCCCCAAACGATGAGGTTGTGACTCTAGAGCAAGCCATTGGAACATTCATCCAGTGGCCTAAGAGAGACATCTGCCTAGAGGTTCCTACACCGGTGCCAAGTCCACTCGAGCTATCTGCACCGGTGCTAAGTCCACGAGAACTGTCTGCACCGGTACCAAGTTCACAGGAGTTATCTGCACCAATGCCAAGTCCACAGGAGCTATTCGCACCAAAGCTACCTGCACTAGTGCCAAGTCCACGGGGGCTATCTACACTGGAGCTACTTGCATCGACACGGCAAGGGTGTGGTGCATCTATATCTCGCGCCCGGTTGACTACCGTGAAGTCGACCTACAGCCGAGGAGGCAAGGGCAGGAAGGGCAAATCGAAGAAGACCGATGATGATATCCCCTACTTGTCGTTAGCCCAAAAATTTATGCTAGGCAAGCCGTTGGTCGTCCTGATAGAGCATCTCCTAACCCTAGAACTGGCTTACCAGAGATTTCATACATACTACATGGAATATGCCAACAAGCCGGAGGAACAACGACACTCGGGTGTCACCGTCAAGTTCAGGTCACATCATCTTCACCATGATATTTATGACTATATCTTCACGGTAACCTTCGATGACTTATTCGATCTCTTCACACTCGATGCCCTCGACGCCTTACTCATTCGATGCTGGACACTGTAATGTGTACAATCACGATCTACATTAATGTAATATCGATAAATGTCATATATAACTCGTTATATATATATATATATATATATATATATATATATATATATATATATATATATATATATATATATATATATATATATATATATATATATATATATATATATATATATATATATATATATATATATATATATATATATATATATATATATATTCATGGTGAGTGAAGCCAAATTAACAAAACCACCGGTTGGTTTCCTCGACCCACGCTTGGTCGCTATGGATATCATCAAGGAGGATGTATCTTTCATCGAGAATTACATGATGAAGGCATTGGTGGCTCAACACAACAAGGAATTCATACTTATGGCCTACAACCAATGGTAAGTGCTCACTAGTGGCTATACTTATTAATTTTTACTTTATAAGCAACACGAACTTAGGTTTAATGATATGACGACATACCTGTATATGTTTCACTGGATTCTAATTGTAATTATAGCAAAATGGAACAGGGTAATATATCTTGATTCTCTAAAGAAGAACAAAACCAACTACATAGTTGTTACACAATTAATCAACAGGTAAACATATTTCCTCTATAGATAACACTATTGCAGTTTTTTCTTCCTTCCCAATGACTAAAGCTAACTTTTTGAAATTATGTAGGTCGTTCGCCGCGTACGTTGCAGAGGTACGGAAATCCAAGGGAGGGAGCAATGCCCTGCGACACGATCTAGATTTCCCGGTATTCACTAGTACACATTAATCATATATAACACTTCGTAGTAATGCCTCTCGAACTAACAAATTCTAATTTTGCAGTGCCACCAGCAGCCGCCGGGCAACACTTATGGATTCTATGTTTGCCACAACATGCAACTACTCCTCGATTTCGTGAAGACCAAAGATACTCAGGTTTATCAATCTTGCAATAATTATTTCATACTTGTCAATTTATATATGTATGCACGATATTGATTTTCCTACCGACAGGCTGCGCCCATCGATACAACACCATTGGAACAGACCGACCTCAAACAAATTCGAGGATAGTTACGTACTTTTTGTTATCTAGAGTCATAAAAGAAGATAGGGAATTCCACAATGTAGAATGAATTTCACTGGGATAAGATTGAGCTTAATTGTACATGTGTGTATTTGTTCATGGATGGATTATTTACTTCATTTCAGTTAATTGATTTGTGAAATAGATGTTCTTATTTTTGAAATAAATGAATATGAATTGGATGTATACTATGTTGATATGGTTTTTTCAAAGGGCACAGCTAGCATTTCCTGAGACTAGACAACAAATAAAAATAGTTTAGGAATAGAAAAGAGTATCACAGACGGTTATTAACTCGTAATCGTCTATGATAGTGGACTATCACAGACAATTTTTAGTAGAAACCGTTTATGATATATGATGTATCACAGACAGTTTCAACTAAAAACTGTATGTGATAATCCACTATCATAAACAGTTACGAGTTAATAACTGTCTGTGATAGACTGCATCACAGACGGTTCGAAAGCCGTCTATAATGACATCATGTCATTACTAGCCCATAAACTCAGACGGTTCACCAAATCATCTGTGATAACCTTTTCTGCAGTAGTGAATCCATATGCAATCACCCATGTCAGTGTTAATACTTTACATGTTAATACTTTGCTTGTTTGCACAGGTAAATGTTAGGCCAAGCATATTTTATGCCAAGTACCATCCATACACATCCAGGCCTCGAGTAAAAATGCAAGCGCACCATCCATAAACAATACACACTAATGTGTCTCTCTATCTACTTAGCCAGGTACAAGCACTAGAGCGAATAATTCAGTACACACATGGACGCACACTCTACATGGCATTTATGCCATGGAGCTTAGCCCTATCAGCTGGCCAGGTCAGCCGCTAGCTGCTGCTGCCACTGCGAAGGAGCGGAGCGAGAGAGAAGGAAGTGAGACGCAGAGCAACAACAGCATGGTGGTAAAAGGACAGGGACGCGACGGCGACGCTGATCATTTATTCGGCAGTATGTAAATACCCACCACAAGCTTCACAGGTCGGCTTCCACATCCTTCTCTAGCTAGCTGAGCTCCCACTGCTGCTGCTGCTGCTGCTCTCAAGCTAGCTAGCTAGCTAGGGTTTACGCTGATCGGGGTTCCGGCGCTAGCTGGAGCGAGCAATCGAGCTCGTCGGTGGCGGGATCTACTCGCTGGAGCTCGCCGGCGGGGGGGAATTCGGTTGATTTGAAGGAATTGGAGCGCATGGCTGAGTTCTTGTAAGTGCTTCCTTTCGCGCATGTATATCTTTAGCCGGTTTGGATGTTTGATCTGTTAATTCTTGATGGTTATTCTATTGATTTGAAGATCATAAAAAATATAGGCTTTTGGGGAGTTTTAAATTTCCCCCCTCCTTTTCGTGGTCCTTTGTTAGAACTTTATGCTGCGGATCTATGAGCAGATTTGTTAATTATTCTCCCTTAATATACAAGTTCTTTGGTATTCTTAAGTACTTTATGAAATACTTTTCTTTCCCCCAGAAGGTTTCTTCTGAAAAACCAAGTTGCACTGGATCCACAACCTGATGATCCTTTCTCTCTTCTTTTCCTTTTCTGTTTGTAAACAACCTATGTATACAAGATGGTCCATCTGAGCCATATCATTTTAATTATCCCTTCTCTTCACTCTTTCCCCTTCTCTAAACACTCATCAGTATTATATTATTCTATTATTTCCAACATTTTTTTTTCTAACTTCGATTCGAAAAATCCCCAACTGAATCAATCATCATATCGATAAAAATATTCCAACTTTTCTCATCATATCTCCTCTCAATTAAACTTCAAAGAGCAAAGCTAATCACTCCTTGGAGGGGACTAGCCTGAAAGATAATTTTAAAAGCTATACGCTTCGCATAAAAGCTAGCACTCAGTACAAACCCCATCCTCCTCCTGTTCCTCACTTCAGAGAGCAATAGTGATCCTTGTACGATCTGATTCATAGTTCCACTGTTAGACAAGCAAAGATGTCGGGGGCGAGCACGGCTGGCCGTTAATTCAATCATGGAATGGAATCATTCCCTTCGGCAGCGCATGCACATAGTGCCGCAGCAGCTAGCTGCAGATCTACAGTGTCTAAGGCTCAGCTCGCGCGCTGCTGTTCCATTCCATATAGCGCTATCTTTCTTGCTGCAGCCTGCAGCTACATGTATATATGCAACGAATAAAACTTCGCGCTTTCCCCATTCCCCAATGGAACAGTGACACGAATTAATCGGTAGACCCTGCCGTGCACAGCAGTTCTTTAATTAATTAACTATTTCTGTGCCATTTTATGCTAATCTGCTTGCATACGATGTTAATTAATCGAGCTAACCAGCTGCAGTGGATGATTGACGATGAGCGCCGTCGCGTTAAGATGATAAGCGGCAGTCAGCAGCAGCAGACGACGGTCGAGGAGCTAGCCCGGAAGCACACCGCCGCCGTGGCGACGTCACGGCAATGGTCGGCGCAGACCGAGTCGCGGATCGTCCGCGTCTCGCGCGTCTTCGGCGGCAAGGACCGCCACAGCAAGGTGAAGACCGTCAAGGGGCTGCGCGACCGGCGCGTGCGGCTCTCCGTGCCGACGGCGATCCAGCTTTACGACCTGCAGGACCGCCTCGGCCTTAACCAGCCCAGCAAGGTCGTCGACTGGCTGCTCAACGCCGCGCGCCACGAGATCGACAAGCTGCCGCCGCTCCAGTTCCCGCCACAGGACTTCATGGGCCACCTGCCCTCCGCCGTGCCGCTGATGCACGACGAGAAGTTCGGACACATCGCGGCGGCGGCCACTCTGGCGGGAGACGGCATCAAGGCTGGCGGGGGCGGCGAGGTCGAAGGGAGCGGAGCACACCACATGGGGAGGTTTCCTGCCGGTGGCTACCACCGGTTCATGGGGCTGAACAACTCGCTGGGAATGGTCAGCAGCGCGATGCCATATAACTACACCGGTGAGTCATGGAATAACAGCAGCGTGCACGAGAGCGGCGCCGGCTCGCCGCAGGTGGCTGCCGCAGCTCACCACTCGCCGTTCCCGTCGCTGCTTTCCTTGGCTCCAGGTCCAGGGTCGCATCAGCTGGTGTTCTACTCCTCGGAGGCTGAGCAGTTCCCAGTGGACAACCTTGGCTCGCAAAGCTTGTCCTTGAGCTCGGCAAGAGCTTTCGATGATCAGACAGGAAGCTAGCTAGATACCTGCAGAAGGTGCCGATCGATGATAAGGATTGGTACCCTCTTCGATCCAGAAGGTAGGAATAATGCTCTCCCAAAGTGCAATATATCTAGCTAGTAGAAGTGTGTGCATTGGTTTTCAGGTACTTCTTTTAAGGGACAAGCTTAATTAATTGTGGGTTCTGAAGATGTTTGCTGCTAATTTGTCAAAACAAAACTGAATTTGGCTCTGGAACTGGAGCAAATTAATGCAGGGCTTGCTGCGTACGTGTGTGCAATACGAATTTGTTACTTCTTTTTATATACAAAGAAGTAATTTGTGTACTGGCTTGTGTAATAATAATTTGGAAATTTTGAACTCTCTCCCTCTCTCACCGTCTTTGGGTACTATGTTACCTGAGTTTCATTGCTATTTTAAGTAACCTGTGACCATGAAACCGTGGGGAATATCTGGTGCATTGTCCTTTTTATGATACACTGTGTGCCTTGTCCACAAAATTTAGGGTTAAACAGGGAAAGATTTTTTTTCTACTCCATGCATGCCCCATGGTATAATTTAAATAAAAGATTTTACGTATAAAAAATAGTGTAAGAAAATTAGTGAAAATCTAAAACATGAATGATAAAACACCATTAGTTTTCAAATTGTTTTTTTCTATCTCGTTGATTGAGTTTAAGCGGCAAAGTTATTGCCAGAGTATATATGAGGTAATTTTCGTAAGTAACTTTTATAAGTTGCTAAGGTCAGATATACAAGCTAGCTGCACTAAATTAAGAAGAGTTGTGCCAAATGCACCCCCTTCAAGGTCCGATACCGTAGCCTAAATGGTATGCATTTTGAAATAGATATATTAGCAAATTTAAATCATTTCCAACCTTCCACATATATATGGCCCAAATGGGTATTCTAAAGTGCAAAACAAGGTTTCACTTCTGGTGTATATTTTGAAATGAATTGATGCTTATGAAATTGAGCATTCGTATACATCACATGGTCTCCCTTGCAATTTTTTCGTGTGGTTCACATTGGAGTATCTTATAATTAGTATACGAGTATACCTAAAATGATAAAGGAGTATTTTAAATTCATTTAGGTGGTATATTAGAGGTGGGTGTAATTACACCGGGTGTAAAAGATATTTTTCCTATATATATATATATATGTGTGTGTGTGTGTGTGTGTGTGTGTGTGTGTGTGTGTGTTACACTCGGGAGTAAAAGATATTTTCCTATATATTCAAGCATTCATATATGTACGGCTTGTTTGTTTAAAGTCTGGAGGTAAGCATGGATTCTTCTATTTTAAAAACATGGAAAATAAATATGTACACCTTAATTAGGGAAGTTACAATTGAAAGGAGTGCGACCAACAAAGGAACAACTTCTCAACTCATATATATTTGAGAGCATATATAGTAATACCGTACCAGAATTTAAATCTAAGGCCATCTTTTTTAATAGTTGAATTTCAATCTCAAAATACTCACTCAATTTCAGATAGAGTTTTAGAATGTAAAATAGGGATATTTCTGAAGCGCCATTATCTACCTATATCTAGCCATTGCAGTCCTTACCGCCTTTTTTGGTATCTCGGACATATGCCACATGATCAAGACTATCTCTACCACGTCTCATTGATACTTTCAACAACATTCCTGTCACCCACACATGATGAACATTAACACTGGGACTATCTTGGTTTAGAGTTTAGAGATGTCAGTAAATTAAAGGAGATGAATATAGAATTGTTGGAAATAGTTATCCTCACCGTGCACATCGGCACGAGGGGCCTACTAATGAAAATGTAAATTTGTTGGAACCAAAATTATGTCAATGAAATCGGAACCAAATTATATATAAAACTAAAATTAAAATTTCCTTTATTCTCGGTCTCATTTTTGTAGTGTTTTTAGGTTAGAGAGAAATGAGAAGAAAAATTCTCCTCCCATGACATTGTAGTATATATGAAGAGAGAATTAACATCAATTTTCCTTGACCAAACTGAGATGAGACAGTAGACAAAGAGGACACAATTATAGTCTAGCTAGGTACATATACAATAGGTACTTAGTTTATCCATTTAACCCTACAGCTTCAGAAATTATTGATCTAATTAGTATACATTCTCAGATTGGTTAATTAAGTTCTTTTACTTTTATGGTTAGTTTGTGGTGTTGGGTTGTGCTATGCTATGCTACACTGTGGAAACTAGTTTGTTACATGAATCTTTACTAATTCTAGTAAGATTCTGCTATTGTGGCTCAAAAATAGATGCTTTCAACTGACCATTACATCCAAAAATAGAAGAAAATATGTGCTTTTTGAAAACGCACGGGCCAAACAGAGCCTCAATCAGTTTTTTTTTTTTTGTCAAGTTGGTCTTCACTTAATTGTTAACTGTGAGATCGATGGGCCATCCTTTTGTGCTATTTGGGGGCAAAATGCATATGTTGTACATTTCCTTTGAGATATTTGTTGTACATTTTGTGCATATTAATGATCTGTTGTACATTATTATTGAGTCATATCATTGACATTATTAGATAAGCTAGTGCAAAAGATTGTGTTTTACAATTATGTAATCAAGTACAAGAATTCATATGACCAACTTGAAATTTCAGAGATTAAAATAAAATATTTTTAATTGAAAAACAATTTTCAAAGCTTCAACCCGTAATGTGAATATATGATTTCTTTAGCAGAACAGAAGGAAATTATCATATATACTACACATGGATCTCTTTGTTCGCAACTTGAACTTGCTACTGCCCAGTTCGAATAAAAGAGTTTTCTATTGTCTGAATCCTCACGTAGAACGCATTCAACTTTGGATATTATTTGCCATCTGATCGAAGATGCTGCTGGAATTATATACGGTCCAACTAAGTACTGTAAAGTAGCGCCCTAAGTCCAAATTTACCAAGACATTCAATGGGGTCATGTTTTAAACAAACGATGGCTTCTGAATTTTAGAAATCAAAAGTCGTTTAAAACATGTTAGCTTCTTATATGGTTTTTTCCTTTTTCTCTTTTTTTCATCTTTGCATTATCCATGAGATATAACCATATTTTTTACTTTTTTATTCCAATACCTTATTAAAAGTTAATAATTGCTATAGTACTATTTGAACCAAAAATCACAGCCGCCGTAATATCTCTCACACACACATCCTCATCCTGCGCCACCCCACCACCACCACTGAGGCACTAGCACACCAAATAAAACAACAAAATGGGACACGATGGATGCATTTGTTGGCGCAGACCCACCAGCTAATGCACATCTAGCTTTAGCGGTAGCTAGCTATCAACCTAGACAACATGCTCGCATGTAAGGCACTTTTGCAAATGGTAACATGCCTAGCCATCTCTTCTCGCTCGCGTAAAAGAAAGATGATCAGAATGGGTACGGTATACATCATGACATCGTGCACGTTTGTTTGGCTTCATTACTTAAACATTCTACACTCAAATCAGCAGCTGTATTCCAATTAGTGCTCATGACCAGTACGTACTGTGCACTGTGTCATCCTGTCCATTTGACCAAGAGGGAGAGCGCATGCAATGGGAGTCACCATCTCATCTTATGTGGCCGATCGAGCAATCCAGCCCTTTTCCACTCTTACCTTTGGCAAAGCTGAACCCAAATCCCAAAGTAACCGTCCTCTGTGCACAGCTGTTCATATATGCTTGATCTGCTTACATGGGGAAAAAGATAGAGCAAATTTTAGAAACCATTTAGGTTTTGTGGTTCATATGACAGAAAATCACAGGATTTTTGGTATATGATAAAAAATCGGAATATTGTAGTTTTATAAAACCCCACCCCTAGCACCATTGTCTTTTTCTTCTCAAGCTTCGGCCACCACTCCGCCACTTGAGAAAGCGCTCCCGCTTCTCCTTGTCACCGAAGGCCTTCTCATAGAGCTCCTTGTTCTAGAACTCGCCGTAGATGTTGTAGCAGACGGGGTGGCCCTTGCGATCAGCAAACACCAAGTCCTCCATCTCCGGCAAGCTGAGGTTGGCGCCCAGGAGCGCATCGATGCCGAAGCGCTTGCATAAGAAAGCCACCTTGAGCATCGCCATGGCCTCCTTCACCTAGAACTCCCGCACGCGGAGGAACTTGAGCAGCACCGTGTCCGTGCGCTCGTCATCGCCTACAAGCGGCACTCCCCATATCAGTTCATCCTTCAGCTAGGCCATTGGCGTCGGTGCCTCCACCTCCAAGGCCACGGCCGGCTCAGACACGGTGGGGACGATGGTCTCCTCGATGGCTTCAACCATCTTAGTGCCTTCCTCCTCGCTAATCACGACGGCGACTCACCAGAGATGGAGATTAAAGTGGCGGAGCAGCCGAAGCTCAAGAAGAAGAAGAAAACAATGGTGCTAGGGGGTAGGGTTTTGTGAAACTATAAGACCATAATACCTGGGATTTTTTGTCACATGCTAAAAACCCTGTGATTTTCTACCACCAGAACCATAAAAACTAGGGATTTCTAAAATTTGCTCAAAAAGATTCTACTCACCTACTTACAAGAGATCAGAGAAAACATTTCCTGCTAAGAAACCTTCCAAATATTTTCCTCTGTCTACCATGGACAAGACAGGCAGGTCCGCAAAGACACAGAGCATATGCGACCACACACACAAACACATGTACACAGAAACACATACATATTACAGAGCGTTGGACACTTGCATTGATGGCCATGGCCACGAGAGATCGAAGGGGGAGCCAGAAGCAAAAGCATCCAACTATGGCAAGGCCTGACGATTGAGGGAAGTGAGGTGGATGAGTAGTAACGTTCATTCTGGCTTCAGCCAAGGCCTGGCTAGTAAGGGGAGTGGGGTTGATGAGTAGGAAGTTTATTCTGCTTTCAGGAATGTACGTGTTAGCTTCTTAATTTTTGTTTATTTTTGTGTTTTTGTTCTTTTTTTTGTATTATCTGTAGAGATATGATAATATTTTTATTTTTTTTCATCTTTTTTATTATTTTAATTGTATAACTCAGAAAGAAGCTAAAGCTAATCGCTAGAAGCCAGAAGTCGCTAAAAAAAGCTGGAATGAGCCAAAGACCAGTGGGGCTGGCATTCGGAGGAGAGGCCCCTAGGATTAAAGCGACCCTGCATAGCCCTGTAGCTAGGGTTTGCATGCATGCAGCAGATGTACCGACCGTCCGTATCTTTTGCCGTGGACCAATATATACCCTCTCTCACATGAATGGTCCCCTGATGATCCATCGATCGATATAGAGCTAGGTGCTGCCCTGTCCTGTCCCTATTAAGCTAGCTAAGCCATGATTCCTTCAGTTCTTATCTCTTCTTCTATATATATCTCTAGCCTTTTCCATTAGTTAATTTGGAGTAACAACAAGCTATATACATGGTTAGGCTGCTAGCTCGATCGTGCAGCAAAAGTTATGCCTAAGTGAGTTTCGATCGACAGATCAGTAGCTATCTAATTGCATGCATGATAGAGTCGATGGTTATGGATAGTACGTATCTAGTACTCCAGTAGCTAAGCTTGGTTATATTATTGTAAATGATGAATAGTGTAAGTGTAGCGTTTTCTTGTGTCGTGGGGCCTCGTACGTGACAAATGGTCGACTTGTTGCCCACAAGCTATCATTCATACTTGTAGGATATGTTTTTCTTCTGTAGAGAACGCAAAGGGAAGTGGCCTACAAATGTATAGCTTGTACTATATCTCCTCATGCAGTTTGTGGCCTACCGGTGGTGCTGGATCATTCCATTTATTTTAGAGTAATTTTACGACCAATGCTATCTTTGATAAAACTATCAAAAAATCACACTTTTAAATATCAATTTTAGAGAATCACACTTCTTTTTGCATAACATTTTATAAAATAACAGTTTTAAGCACTGTCGTCGTATCTGTCTAACATGGCAACTATCCCCATGTCAGTAAACGAAAACAGGATAATCTTGTGAGATTGACCAATGGGCCCAGCCTATCAAACCTGTTGGATATATATGACGACAATGCTTAAAAGTATAGTTTTGTGAGCGTTATGCATAGAGAAGTGTGGTTTTTTGAAACTGATGTTTAAAAGTATAGTTTTGTAATAGTTCTACAAAAAACGGTGTGATTTTATGAAATTTACTATTTAAGTTTCGTACTTCTAGCTCTACAATGCATGACTAGTAGTTCTCTTGGGCTGTATGCATAATAGCGTCGTTACAGGTCAATTGTAGTTTCTCCTAGATGGCAAAACTATCTGTAGACGAAGGACGTAGGTGAGTCTTGCATGCAGTGGCTTGCTACCATAATTAACCCAACTCAATTTCCAGTTATTGGAGATCTGAACTATACTTGAGGAGCATCGACAATTCATGATCAAGAGTCTGCAAATGCCAGGTTCTCAGCATACTAGTGCCTCAAGGCCGGATTATGGAGCAACAAGCAAATGAAATAAGCAATATAGCCCGCAGTGATCAGCTATAATTAATACATCTTAAGTTCTTGACGCTGCACGTACTGATCCCTAGCGAGCCACTTGTTGGGAGTCCGAGCCTTTGGCTTGAGCTCAACTCGGAAGGGACGCGTTTGCAGTGCAAGGGTCAGCCACGCCTGTGTCGTCCCCTGAGCAAACGAAAATGACCTGACGTGCATGCCAGACATGGGGAACACGGCCTTCAATTATTATTAACGAAACCAAATCAGAGTCTTACATCCATCAGTTTCAAGCTCAAAATGAAAAACAGCTCCAGGTCTAAAGCTAAGTAATAGATCACAGCCTCACCGCCTATACCACATCTCTTTTTCTCATCTCATTTCCTTACACTTATCTACGAGCTCGTTAGCAATACAGAGCCAGGTTCTTTTAGGCTATGACCGATAATTTTTTGTCTATATTTTTCGAAATGGCGACGGATAGTAGAGACGTCAACACGGATGACGTACACGGTTTTGGCGCTAAGAAGCTGTTTTGATTAACGGCTTCGAGAAGCCGTCCCGTTTATTTTAACTTATGAAAAAGCCGAAACCAAAAGTCACAAAAAACCAAAAAAAAACAGGGCAAGAGTATCATCTTTTGGCCTTCATTTGCACTCCCTTCATTTTAAGTAATACCATCGCACTTCACCAGCTAGCTTGACCCTTCTTCAGCTATTAGCTTCATATCCACATCAACCTCGGAGCTGCCCTCATCTTGAAGTCCAGCTGACAGATACAAAGATCCATCTGCTGCTCGTGTATCCTTGCAAAGCAGCTTCCATTTTTGTGTATTCTTGTATAGGATCGTATGGCATAATCAGAGAGGGTGAATGATTGTCTTCGATTTTTGAAATTTGAAACCAAAACTAAAAGAAGAAGAAAAATAATATGAATTATCGGATGTAGATTACGACCGCAAGACGCTTATTTGCTCGCCCATGCTCGATGAACGCTTTGATCGTCTGACCACTCTCATTAATCGCTCGCTACAACCACCGACGCACATAGTTGTAATCTTCCTCCGCTCGAAGTCTTCAGCCGCTTGAACACTTCGATCGCTTAAATGAGTACACGATAGAGACAGAAGAAAAATGATACTCAGAAAACATGACGCCGATGCCAGCAAACTTTTTTTAGAATAGATCTGATCTATTATTTTTGTATTATGGATGTGGTTACAAAGTGCCCTTAAGACAACCCTAAAAACTCTCTCGACGAAAGCCCTCTAAAACCCACACAACCTTTCTTCCCGAAAGCCCTACCAAAAACAACACGTTAGTTCTTGGCCTCTCCTGCTTTTATAAGCTAATGTCCAACCATGTCCACCTCAAATACGAACACACAACTCTATCTCTTCCTTAAATTAAGGGACCCAAAACCCTTCCTAACACGGATTTTACCATATATCTAAACCTTAATGTTACGGACTCCTTCCATAACGTCTCCGATCTCACAACGTGACGAAGCCTCTAGGACGCACCTCCTGTATCTCCATCACGCATCACCAACTCACGTGTTGAAGCCTTCAGGACCGCACCTCCTGTAGCTTCTCCATGCATCATCACATGCTCTAGCGTGAGCCCAATCACCTCGCGTGACATATCGACCGTCTGGACCTCAAATTACACCCTCCTAGCCCCGGTCCTCCTCATCACCGACTGTAACCGTCTCCATGCCTTCACGTAGTATTCACCTTTGATCTCCACGTTCTCCAGCATGAGCCCGACCACCTCGCGTGACACCCCAACCGCCTGGACCTCATATTACCCCCTCCTAGTCCCAGCCCTCCTCGTCACCGACCATGATCGTCTCCACGCTCACCTGCACATGCAAAGACCAAAAAAACTTTCTCCCGGCACAAGTTCTCCACAACTTGACCGACATCAGCACACATACTCACACCACTCTTGTCCATCAATAGACAAGAACAAAACCATTCACGAATACCAACCAGGTCATCCATGACCACAAATACCATCGCTCTCCAGAAATCCACCATTCGACCAATCAGTAAGACCAGCAATTTCATCGCTTTCCAAAACACAAACTTCAAACCATAATCGTGAAAACCACGACCATCGAGTACTGAGTCCTTTCAACTACCGAGTACTCCCATCTTCCAAGTACCAAAACCTGCGAGTACTGTTCCTCTGAACACTATTCACTGATCACTGATTAGCTATCTGGTACTGTTGCAACGACCATCAATCACCGGCTAGTCATCCCACTTATCTAATACAAGTACTCGAAAATCACAAGGGAAGCACTTGTACCGATAATGAAGTCTACGAGTACCGACCGTGAAGCTTACGGCAACTGATCACAAAGCCTTCAATTAAACCCAAAGACAATGACAGCAGTCCATAAAGTCTACGACTATAAAGACAATACTACAAAGACTATAACTATGACAGCAAGGCTGCGAAGTCTACGATCATCGACCGTAAAGCCTATGATTATCGATTACAATGTCTATGACTATCGAGTACGACCAGTAAAGTCTACGACCATGAAAAAATACTATAGCTTCAACCATGCAAAGTACTAGAGCTATGACCATGAAAAAATATTGTAGCTATGACCATAAAAATGTATTGTAGCTACAATTATCTTCAGTGGTCATTCTGTCGTGGTCGAAGTCGAACGTGGTTGAAGCCGGACTTAGTCAAAGTCAGTCGTGGTCGAAATGCCATAGTCGAGTTGCCATAGTCGAAGCCAGGCGTAGTCAAAATACCATGGTCATTTAGACACGGTTTAAGTCAGTCATGGTCGAAGTTGGACATGGTCGTAAAGCCGAGCTCTGCTACAGTACTCTTCCGAGTTGAAAGCATCTAGGCCCCTAAAAATGATTTTGGTAATTAATGAAATTAAGAGAATATGGAATATGGGACTAACGTGTTTTAATGAGTATGCGAAGGGTTAGTCCACACACATGAGCGACAAGATGCAAGCCAAAGGATACGCGGGAAAATCAAAATTGGCGCAAGACAAAGGTATACTTAGAATAGGACCCCTTTTTGTATTTTACCGGTCTTAGGTGAATGGTGGAAGACCGGATTATAGGATAAATGATCGTACCATCAAGGGGGATCTTGGCTAAGTAGCTTGAATACTTATCTCATGTGCCAAATGGTTTTGTCCTAAAACTTGCATCCATTAAAGAAATCTAGCTTTCAAAAGAAATCTTGCTCATGCGGAAAAGCGGTAGTACTGCAGATTTTGAACGTCGGAACTACGGAAGCGGTAGTTCGCAACCAAACTACGGTAGTACCGCCAGCGGAAGATCCGGTTTTGGAGCGGACCGATATTTCGAGAGCACCCTTGGCTCATTCCAAAATCTTGTGAGAACGGAAGTACCGGCGTTTGAGCGTCGGTACTACCAGCGCAGCGGTAGTACCGCATCCTAAAGCGGTACTTCCGGACCTCGGAAGATCCGGAGGAGAGCGGATCAACTTTTCCGAGCACCCTCGGATGAAGCACGGATTCCTCCGGAGCGGAAGTACGGCTATTTCACGCGGAACTACCGCGCATGCGGTAGTTCCGCCACTCAGAGCGGTACTTCGAGTCGGAAGATCCGACTTCAAGCGGATGTATTTTTCCAGAGCGCCAAGTCTGGACCCTTTGGAGTTTGGTGAAGCGTAGTACCGCGCCGACTTTGCGGAACTACGGGTAGCGGTAGTACCGCAAATATCAACGGCGGTAGTACCGCGCGCCGAATCCAACGGCCACTGCAGACGTCCGACATAGCCGTTCGCGCGAAGATTTGTAGCGGTAGTACCGGTCCTTGGGGCGTAGTTCCGCTCGACCAGAAAATTTTCTGGAAACTGAGTCAAACGGCTAGTTTTGGTTGGTGGAGGCTATAAATACCCCCACCACTGCTCAAGGCCAGAAGTTAGAGACTCATTGCATATTTCTCAAGCCCAAGTGCATTCATTTCACCTCAATTCTTTCTTTGCACATCAAAGTGAGGTGGTTGAGCATTTAGTGCTAGATTTCCTTGCAAATCCATTTGGCACTAGAGTTGCATTCAAGTGAACACCGGATTTATTACTCTTAGTGCTTGCCGGCACTTGGACGATCCGGTGGAAGTTGGCTCGGTGATCTTCTCAAGGAGATTGTGAGAAGACCCGACAATTGTGAAGGTTGGAGCTCGCCTACCCGGAGTGGGGAAGAGCTACATTAGTGATCGAGGTGCTTGGCTCAAATTTGTGGAGCCGGTCCGATTCGTCGGGCTTACCTCAACGTGGACTAGGGAAACCGGCAAGTTTCCGATCACCACAGTAAAACATTGGTTGTGTCTCTTGTCTCTTTAGCTCTTGTGTACTTGCTTGTTTATGCTTATTTGATTGTTTAGAGCTAAATTGTTGACTAGAATTGCGTAGGATTAATTGCTTTACATCATTGCCATTTAAATTGTGAAAATTAATCAAGTGAACAAGAAAAGTTTAAAAACCTCCTATTCACCCCCCCTCTAGTCGGTATCCTTGATCCTACAAGTGGTATCGAGCTTGGTCTCTCACATTTAGACTTAACCGTCTAGAGAGAAAAGGATGGCTAGTGAGGGATTGCGGTGAGGAAAGGCACCTCTATTTGATGGCTCAAATTATGCTTATTGGAAGATTAGAATGTCAATTTATTTAAAGGCCATGAGTCCTAATATTTGGAAAATCGTAAATGATGGTTACGCCATGCCACTTGATCCCGACAACCCAACGGAACAAGATGGGCGTAACACTCATTTAGATGCCCAAGCCATGAATGCTATTTTGGGGCCTTAAACGCGGATGAATTCAATAGAGTGAGCAATCTTGAGACGGCTCACGCTATTTGGAATACCCTTCGGAATACACGAAGGGACATCCACTGTTAAGGAGGCAAAATTGCATCGGCTTAGGATTAAATATGAGACATTCATAATGTTGCCCCATGAGGACATCAATGAGATGTACACACGGCTCAACAACATTGTGAATGAGCTCAAAGGCCTTGGCACTAACCTCTCGGATCTTGATGTTGTGAGAAAGATGCTTAGGGCTCTACTGAGAAGTACGAGATGTTGGTGACTCTCTTCCTCAACTCACCGGAATTGGCAAGAATGACGCCAACACAACTCTTGGGTAATCTAATTACCAATGAGTTGTACAAGAAGGACAAGGAGGAACTTTTGGAGCAATCCACCTCCAAAGGAAAGAAGATCACCGCTTTCAAGGCAAAGGCGTGGCAAGTGAAGAGTCCAAGATGAAGAAGAAGACTCCGAAGAAGAACTTGCCCTTCTTGTGAGAAGGATGAACAAGTTCATGAGAAGACGCTCAAATCGAGGAGGAGGCTATGATAAAGGCAAGAAGTGGCAATCATCCTCAAGCAAGAAGTATAGCAACATCCGTTGCTATGAGTGTGACGAGAAGGGGCATATTGCCTCTCAATGTCCCACAAAGAAGGATGACAAGGAGAAGTCATCCAAGAAGAAAGGCTATCTAGGCAAGAAGAAGCTCTTCAAGAAGCTTCACAAAGACGGCAAAAATGAAGCCCACATTGGGAGTGGGATTCGATGCGGAATACTCCGACTCCGATTCTAGCGAGGATGAGTCTCCCAAGAAGAAGGGACTTGTTGGCATCGCCATCAAAGAAGCTCCATCGCTATTCTCCACCCCCACATGTCTTATGGCAAAAGGGGAGAAGGTAAAAACTCTAGATGACGATGAGCCTTCTTATGATGATTTAATGGACATGTTGGTAGAATTAAATGAATTTCTTGGAAAAGAAAAGTCAAAATTCAAGATTTTGAAGAAAGAACATATGTCTCTTCAAAAATCCTATGAGGAGCTAAAGGAAGCTCATGACTTACTTCTCCAAGAAAATCATAAGTCTAGCACTAGCATTGGAATCACTTGTGATATTATGAATGAAATGCCTAGTGTAGAAATCTCAAAGTCTAGCATATCTACTTGTTGTGATGATCTACTTGCCATGCCTTGCTCATCAAGTGTAGATTCTAGAAATGGTTTAAATCTTGTTCATAATGACATGCTTATAAATGAAAACAAGAATTTGAAGGAACAAGTGCTAAAATTGAACAAAAGTCTAGAAAGAGCTTACAAGGAAAGGAAACCTTGATAAGTTGCTAAGTGATCAAAGATGCTCCTTTAACAAAGAGGGACTTGGATATGTTCCCCAAAAGGGTAAGAAGCGAGCATACAAGCCTCCAAGGTTTGTAAAAGAGAATGGCAAGTATTGCACAAAGTGCTGTGTGTTGGACATGCTCAATATGATTGTTCTAAGAATAACATGAAATTCATTGGCCTATATGATTCTTGTTATATGCTTAAAAAATCTAAAAATGGAAAAATTATTGCTCATTTCATTGGTACCTCGATTTTGGGTGCAAAGAAGAAATCCATTTGGGTACCCAAAACCTTGGTCACTAACCTCCAAGGACCCAAACAAATTTGGGTACCTAAAAGAACTTAATCTTCTTTTGTAGGTGAACTACAAAACCGGTGGAAGGCATTGGGTGTTGGATAGCGGTTGCACTCAACACATGACCGGAGACCGGAAGATGTTCACCACATTTGAGAGTGGAAGCAATGACAAGATTACCTTTGGAGACAATAGCAAAGGAAAGGTATTGGGATTGGGTAAAATCGCTATCTCAAACGATCTTTCAATTTCAAATGTATCACTAGTTGAAACATTAAACTTCAATTTGCTATCCGTTGCTCAACTATGTGATCTAGGCCTAAAATGCTCATTCTCAAAAGAAAGTGTTGTAATCTTAAAAGATAACAATAATGAACTAGTCTTCAAAGGCTTTAGATTTGGGAATCTCTATTTGGTAGATTTTTCTTCAAATGAATCTTGTTTAAAAACTTGTTTAATTGCAAAAACTTCTTTGGGTTGGTTGTGGCATAGAAGGTTAGGTCATGTGGGTATGGTACAACTTAAAAAGCTTTTCAAACATGATCTAGTGATTGGCTTGAAAGATGTGAAGTTTGAGAAAAATCGACTTTGTAGTGCTTGTCAGCCGGAAAACAAGTCGCTAGTTCTCACCCTTCCAAAAGTATCATGTCAACCTCTAGGCCATTGGAGCTCTTACACATGGATTTGTTTGGGCCAACAACCTACAAGAGCATCGGAGGAAATAGCTATTGTTTAGTCATTGTGGATGATCACTCTAGATATACATGGGTCTTCTTCCTAAATGACAAAAGTGAAACCTCCGGAATTTTCAAAAGTTTTTCAAAAAGGGCCCAAAATGAATTTGATTTTAAAATAAAGAAAATTAGAAGTGACAATGGTTCCGAGTTCAAGAACACGAAAGTTGAAGATTTTTGTGATGAACTTGGAATAAAGCACGAACTTTCCACAACCTACACTCCGGAGCAAAATGGAGTTGTAGAAAGGAAAAATCGCACATTGATTGAAATGGCTAGGACAATGCTTGATGAATATAATACTTCCGACAAATTTTGGGCGGAAGCCATCAACACCGCTTGTCATGCCATAAATCGCCTTTATTTACATCGACTTTTGAAAAAGACTTCCTATGAGCTTCTTGTTGGAAGAAAACCGAACATCTCTTACTTTAGAGTATTTGGTTGCAAATGCTATATTCTAAGAAAAGGTGTTCGGCTCTCTAAATTTCAAAGTCGTTGTGATGAAGGTTTCCTATTAGGTTATTCTTCAAATAGCAAAGCATATAGAGTTTATAACAAAAATTTGGGGTTAGTTGTAGAATCATGTGATGTACAATTTGATGAAACTAACGGCTCTCAAGAAGAGCAAGAAAACTTGGATGATGTAGGTGATGAAGGCTTGCGCAAAGCTATGGAAAATATGCAAATTGGAGACATCAAGCCAAAAGAAGATCCATCTTCACCAAGCTCATCAAGACAAGTAGTGCCACCCACATCGTCTACTTCAAATGATATTCAAGTTGTTGAAGATGAACAAAAGGATCAACAACAAAATAATATCAAGATTCATAATGCAATAGCCAAGGATCATCCAATAGATCAAATATTGGGTGACGTGAGTAAGGGTGTTCAAACTCGCTCTAGAGTAGCTTCATTTTGTGAACATTACTCTTTCGTTTCTTCTCTTGAGCCTAAGCTTGTAGATGAGGCTCTAGATGATCCGGATTGGGTAAATGCCATGCATGAAGAATTAAACAACCAGCGCAAAATGAAGTATGGACCTTGGTGGAAAGACCCAAAGAACATAATGTGATTGGCACCAAATGGGTCTTCCGGAACAAACAAGATGAAAACGGGATTGTGGTAAGAAACAAAGCAAGGTTAGTAGCTCAAGGCTATACTCAAGTCGAAGGGTTAGACTATGATGAAACATTTGCGCCCGTTGCTAGACTTGAGTCAATTAGAATCTTGCTTGCTTTTGCATCTAGCTTTGATATTAAATTATTTCAAATGGATGTTAAAAGTGCCTTCTTAAATGGAACAATCTCGAACTTGTATTTGTTGAACAACCTCCGGGTTCAAGATCCTAAATGTCCTAATCATGTCTATAAACTTTCAAAGGCTTTGTATGGCTTAAAACAAGCTCCTAGAGCTTGGTATGAACGCCTTAGAAATTTCCTTGTCTCAAAAGGATTTAAAATTGGTAAGGTAGATACAACTCTATTCACAAAATCATTGGTGATGATTTCTTTGTATGCCAAATTTATGTTGATGACATTATATTTGGCTCAACTAACCAAGATTTTTGCAAAGAATTTGGTGATATGATGTCTAGGGAGTTTGAGATGTCCATGATAGGAGAATTAAGCTATTTTCTTGGACTCCAAATTAAACAACACAAAGATGGGACATTTGTTAGCCAAACAAAGTATACTAAAGATCTTTTCAAGAAGTTTGGCATGGAAGATGCAAAACCCATCAAGACACCAATGGCAACCAATGGGCATCTAGACCTCGACGAAGGAGGTAAGTCGGTAGATTTAAAGCTTTATAGATCCATGATTGGTAGCTTGCTTTATCTTACCGCATCTAGGCCCGATATCATGTTTAGTGTATGCATGTGTGCTCGTTTTCAAGCTTCACCAAAAGAGTGTCATTTAAAAGTGTAAAGAGAATCTTGAGATATTTGAAACACTCCCAAAATATAGGGCTTTGGTATCCCAAAGGTGCTAAATTGATTTAATTGGATATTCGGATTCGATTATGCGGGTTGCAAAGTGGATAGAAAAAGCACCTCGGAAGTTGTCAATTTCTAGGTAGATCCTTAGTGTCTTGGTCCTCAAAGAAACAAAACTCCGTAGCACTCTCCACACCAAGCCAAATATATTTCTAGGAAGTTGTTGTGCTCAATTATTATGGATGAGGCAAACATTGTTGGATTATGGAATAAACTTTGATAAAGTGCCTTTATTGTGTGACAATGAAAGTGCCGTAAAAATATCCAATAACCTGATCCAACACTCAAGAACCAAGCATATAGATATACGCCACCACTTCTTGAGGGACCATGTTAGCAAGGAGATATTTGCATTAGCCACATCCGGACCGAAGACCAATTAGCGGATATCTTCACCAAGCCTTTAGATGAAAACCGTTTTTGTAAGCTTAGGAGTGAATTAAATGTCCTGGATTACTCAAATGTTGCATAAACTCATGGTAAATTTAAATGCATACTCTTGGAAGAAGCTTGAAAGGTTATTTGAAATTATGTCTCTATGCAAAGGACTTTGACTTATAAAGGTAAAATGCAAAAGTATTTGATTATATTATTTTGTTCATTTAATACATAATGATCCTTAAAGACTTTAGTTGAATGCAAAATCTAGGGATCATTTGCATCTATAGTCCTAAAGTTCAAATTCTGCGAAGTCTCAGAAAATGCGGAACTACCGCTGCCTTCTGCGGTACTTCCGGGAAGCGGTACTTCCGGTCGAGGAAGCGGTACTACCGGACCTGCATTTAAGGGGGAGCAACCGCCCGAACCCCAGGGTTCCCTCTGTTGGCTCCCACTTTGGACCCTCTCTCCGGTAGTTCCTCTCCATTTCGCCCGAGCCCGTACTCCTCTCCTCGTTCTCTCTCTCCCACCAAAATCTTCCAAATCGCCTCTCGATCTTCATATCTAGTGGCATTTTCTTGATTCCTGCAGCGAATCCTTTCCCCAGGGTTCAACTCCTTCGATTGCTAAGGTATTTCGGATCGAAACCCCTTTTGATCTTCATTTTCTTGAACCCTAGGTCATGCTTAGGTTAAATCGAAATATAGTTGTGTTTGCCAAATATTTCTAGGGAAATTGAGCATATTTGGTGGTTAAGGGTATATACAAACCCATTTCATGGATTCAATCCAAGAAAACACCAAAGATTCATTCACATTTCCAAAAACCCTAGAATCAGCCGAGAAAGCGGAACTACTGCTCGGCGGAAAGGTACTATCACTGAGCGGTACTACCGCCCGAACAGCGGTACTACCGTTTAATCGACATTTTGGCAAATTCAATTTATTTCTTTAGAATCGAATTTGGCCATATTCCTTCTATCTCATAATCCATTCTTCTTGTGCCTAGATGCCTAGAACAAGAGCGGCTTCCAAAAGTCCTATGCCTCGTGGACTTCCTCAAGCCTCGTGCTCTTCCATCCCCGAGGTGACTCAAAAGGCAGCCCAGACGGAGGGAAGAAGCTCGCACGACCCGAGTCGACTGATCGGATCAAAGCAGTCCGAGCATCCTATCCTCCAAGCTCTCCCATGGAATCTTCTCAAGAAGATATAGTGGAAGGAGTGTCTTGAGATTGATCTCAAGAAGATCTCGCTTTGATGAGTATGCTCGCTGCGTCACACCAACCAAGATGAGTTTCCATCAAACTCAATCAATCCACAATTCCATACTAAGTTCCGGAGAAGATATTTGATGAGATGTATGGACCGATCGCGATTCGCGAGATCATAAATATATTAATCGGGATCACATTGATGATATTGACAAGTATGATGGGACTTTCCTAAGATTCCAAACAATCGGTCTCAATCACTCGTAGCACTAGGACGTGACTACAATGAGACCTTCATCCGAAGCGATTTATGCTACGATGCATGTCTCTCCCGACCTTGAAACATGACTTGGATGACAGTATGTACCAGATATGAGGCCACCAAGCATGACTTTGAGGTTGTCTTAAGGGCGAGAACTAAGTGCCTATGAGAAGGTTTATGACAAACTGCTCTCGATCACCGATGCCATATATCCCTACTATGACACTTTGCAGAAAATTTACACTTGGCAAGAATGTTGGACTTCAACCCATTCCCACTTGATCAATCGCATCATCAATCATACCATTCTTCCAAAGGTGGTAACTATGATGCCATTCGAGGACATGTCCGGAACATCATAGACTATATTATGAAGGGCGTAAGTTCGATGTAGTGGATGTCATCATAAGGAGATAGTTGCCTCCAAAAATGATCGCTTCAAGCGCATTAACTATGCACCCTACATCATGGCCTTGATTGATTCTAAGTTTCTCTATCGTGGAGGTCGCGGTGGTGTGCATAAGCCATACAAGCCAAGATCGAGCCTCCCATTCCCATCGTTTGCGCTTCGCTGACGGGGCGCCTTCCGGAGGCGAGTTCATCAAAGAAGAAGCAAGCGGCTTCGATCCACGAGGAGCCCGCCACCCACTCTCCAGCAGATCTATTCTACCATGATTGAGGTTTCTCTACTCTCAACTCTAGGATGGATAGGGTGGATGAGCGTCTCGACTCCATTGACAAGCAATTTGACCTCTTTAGATGGTGGGTTGCAGATCTTGAGCGCTCACCGCGCCTCGCCGCTATGGTCGTCGCGTAAAGTCGCTCATGATCCTCCGCACCCTCTCAGATTTGATCTTTTTTTTTTGGTACTTGATGCCAAAGGGGGAGAATATTTTGGGAGTTTACTTATGATATTTGGACCTATGGGACTATGTTTTTAATTATCTATGGATGGTTGTAATGAACTTATGTTTGGTGCTTGGATGTAATGAACCTTATGGTCATGAGTTGATGATATTACTTAGTTGTCTATCTCTCATTGAATAACTTTGTCTTGTGCATCTTGCATAAAATATCGTAATCTTTATCTATGCACATGTTTAGGGGGAGTCATATTCCCTCTTGGACTCTAAAATGAAAATAGTTGTTTTTTATCTAAATAAATCTTATTGCATAAGAACTACACTCTTATTTAGAGTTCACATAGAATATACAATTTGTTGCCTAACAATTTGATATATTCAAATCTTTCATCTCTCAAAATTTGGGTTGTCATCAATTACCAAAAAGGGGGAGATTGAAAGCATCTAGGCCCCTAAAAATGATTTTGGTAATTAATGAAATTAAGAGAATATGGAATATGGGACTAACGTGTTTTAATGAGTATGCGAAGGGTTAGTCCACACACATGAGCGACAAGATGCAAGCCAAAGGATACGCGGGAAAATCAAAATTGGCGCAAGACAAAGGTATACTTAGAATAGGACCCCTTTTTGTATTTTACCGGTCTTAGGTGAATGGTGGAAGACCGGATTATAGGATAAATGATCGTACCATCAAGGGGGATCTTGGCTAAGTAGCTTGAATACTTATCTCATGTGCCAAATGGTTTTGTCCTAAAACTTGCATCCATTAAAGAAATCTAGCTTTCAAAAGAAATCTTGCTCTGTCTGGAAAAGCGGTAGTACCGCAGTTTTGAACGTCGGAACTACCGGAAAGCGGTAGTTCCGCAACCAAACTACGGTAGTACCGGCCAGCGGAAGATCCGGTTTTGGAGCGGACCGATATTTCGAGAGCACCCTTGGCTCATTCCAAAATCTTGTGAGACGGAAGTACGGCCGTTTGAACGTCGGTACTCGCGCGCAGCGGTAGTACCGCATCCTAAAGCGGTACTTCCGACCTCGGAAGATCCGGAGGAGAGCGGATCAACTTTTCCGAAAGCACCCTCGGATGAAGCTCGATTCTCCGGAGCGGAAGTACGGCTATTTCACGCCGAACTACCACGCATGCGGTAGTTCCGCCACTCGAGCGGTACTTCCGAGTCGGAAGATCCGACTTCAAAGCGGATGTATTTTTCCAGAGCGCCAAGTCCGGGACCTTTGGAGTTTGGTGAAGCGGTAGTACGCGCCGACTTTGCGGAACTACCGGGTAGCGGTAGTACCGCAAATATCAACGGCGGTAGTACCGCGCGCCGAATCAACGGCCACCGCAGACGTCGACATAGCCGTTACGCGCGAAGATTTGCAGCGGTAGTACCGGTCCTTGGGGCGTAGTTCCGCTCGACCAAAAATTTTCTCGAAACCGAGTCAAACGGCTAGTTTTGGTTGGTGGAGGCTATAAATACCCCACCACCGCTCAGGGCGAGTTAGAGACTCATTGCATATTTCTCAAGCCCAAGTGCATTCATTTCACCTCAATTCTTTCTTTGCACATCAAAGTGAGGTGGTTGAGCATTTAGTGCTAGATTTCCCTTGCAAATCCATTTGGCACTAGAGTTGCATTCAAGTGAACACCGGATTTATTACTCTTAGTGCTTGCCAAGCACTTGGACGATCCGGTGGAAGTTGGCTCGGTGATCTTCTCAAGGAGATTGTGAGAAGACCCGACAATTGTGAAGGTTGGAGCTCGCCACCCGGAGTGGGAAGAGCTACATTAGTGATCGAGGTGCTTGGCTCAAATTTGTGGAGCGGTCCGATTCGTCCGGCTTACCTCAACGTGGACTAGGGAAACCGGCAAGTTTCCGATCACCACAGTAAAACATTGGTTGTGTCTCTTGTCTCTTTAGCTCTTGTGTACTTGCTTGTTTATGCTTATTTGATTGTTTAGAGCTAAATTGTTGACTAGAATTGCGTAGGATTAATTGCTTTACATCATTGCCATTTAAATTGTGAAAATTAATCAAGTGAACAAGAAAAGTTTAAAAACCTCCTATTCACCCCCCTCTAGTCGGTATCCTTGATCCTACACGAGTCCCAGCTGAATCAGTGTTCACCTTTGAGTACTGTTCTTTTAACCGTACAGTTTTGACCAGATCATTGTAGCTTCAGTCGTACAAAAAAAACTATAGCTTTGACTGGCCCGTCAGTTGAATCTTTGGTGGCATCCCTGAGTGTTCGAAGCAGAGCAAAACCACTTGAAGCAACAAAACCACTCGAAACCAACTAAAACCACTCGACGCAGGCCAAAACCACTCAGCAATCACAACCATTAGGAGCCAACGAAACCCACTCGGAGCAACTCAAAACAGAACAAAATCACTTAGATTCAAAACCTTTGACTACGATCGACCAAAACTTTCGCAAATGCAAATTCCAAAGCAATTCAAATTAAATTATTTATCATCACTTTTAATCACAACCTGAGAGACCATGTGGTTGTGACCTCATGTGTATGATGAGTAATTGACAAAGGTTTAGGAGAGTCGAGTTTGGTGTGTGTGGTTCGGACCATGTCGTTGCGTGGTGCAACGGGTTCGGTCGGACTTGGTCAAACCAGGTCAATGTGTTTAGGATGCATATTCTGTTGTTTCGACAGGTTTGGACTTCTTCATGAGTAAGTATGACTCATTGATACTATTTATGCTTACATGTGTCAAGCGGTGCTATTTGATGTGTTCTTGTCTGTGTTGGCTGCAGGACGTCGAGGCGGAGTCGTGGTGAGACACGATGTGACCGGACTAGACGCAGGTGGCGTTGAGGTCATAACGGTCGGAGGTGTCGAAGACGACGGAGACTCGAGGTGGTTGCGAGGCTTGGACGACAAGGAACACGGAAGCTTCCAGGAAGGTGCAAAAGGGGCGTTTCGGTAAAAATGCAAAGCTGCATACGTGGAAGCGGATTCCGTTCGAGTTAGCAGGCGTAACGGGTTGGAGACCCGTTAGCCAAAGGCTATAAATAGGTGGGAGGGGCTGCATGCACCTCCATGGCTTTGGGAGAGAGTTAGGGTTTTGTGAGTCAAAAGAGGCTTTGGAGGTGGTTTTACCTTTGAGTCTTTAGTTGGTGAGAGTGGTTGGGAGAGGCAGGTTCTTGTTCCCTGTGTGTTCCCTCCCTGTACGTTGCTCTTCTCTTCCAAGTAAGAATCATGTAGTGTGGGTTTTCTTGTATTTGGGAGAGGGAGAGGATGGATTGAGAGTCTTCTAATCATTCCTCTTGTTCTAATGTTCATGCGTATCGGGACTCCTATGTAATCCTTGCTTGGTTGAAATGAAAATCTGAAATTTTTCTCCCGTGCAGCCTCTCTGTTCTTCGTTTTCTCCTTTTGGGTGATTTTCCTTTTTTGTGATTTGAAGTTCTTTCTTGCTGGGAAGGCCCAAAATGGGTTGCTCTATGTTGGGATGATGCCTCAAGATCATTTGATCAAGTTTCCCAAGAGGAAACTTGGTTTAATCTCAGATTTCATGTTTGGGACTTCTCTGTTCTTCATTTCCTCTTCTAGGGTTTTGATAATTTTCGTGTTTCCCTTCATGAGAAAAGGTGAAACATGGCATGCAGAGTCTTATGGCTATTAATTAGCTATCCTCAAAGTTTCGTGGCCAAAGGATCAATGGTTAGATGGGAATTGAGTTTTTGGGTAGCTCTTTGTATTTTTCAAGTTCTTGGCTAATCTCTGAATTTCTTGTGTTCTTGCTTAGTTCCCATGTTGTTTGAGGCCCTAAAGGTATTTAGAATAGTCTCTTGATGTCTCTCTCTGAAAAGATCAGAAGTTTTTCTTTCGTTTCCTTGATTTAGCCAAAATTCCGAAGTTTCAGAACTTCTGTCAGCCTGCTCTGTTTGCTGTCGTGCGGTACTACCGCTCCTCGAGAGGTACTACCGCTCAGTGGTACTACCGCTCGGCTCAGCGGTACTACCGCCCAGAGGTACTACCGCTCGTCTCAACGGTACTACCGCTTGCGGTCAGACCAGCTCTGAAATTATTTTTCTTGACTGTTTCTTTTCTGGATCTGGTTTAGCTTGTTGCTGTGACTTCCAGTAGTGCCTATCTTCTTTCTTCATAGCTTCCATAGCTATTGGAGAAGAAGCATAAGTGTGGATTCTTGAGGGGTGAATTTAATTTTTGAGAGCGCCATTCACCCCCCCTCTGTCGCCATTTCGGTCCAACAATTGGTATCAGAGCCGATTAGCTCTTCTTCATAGATCTTAACCGGTCTCTAGAGCCATGGCGACGGACAAGTACTCCACCAAGCCACCCGTTTTCGATGGCATCGATTACCTCTTCTGGAAGAGCCGAATGGAGACATACATCCAGGCTCAGGGGTACGCCATCTGGTGCAAGGTCAAGGTCCGGTTTATTGTTTCTGCCGATGAGAACATCAATGCTGGAAATATGCATTATGTTGAGGCAAACGCTAAGGCAAGGAACATCATAATCCAGAGCCTGAGGCGTAGCGAGTTTGACCGCATATCTCATCTTACGTCCGCCTTCGATATTTGGGAGACCCTCGATGCTTACCATGAGGGCACCACCCAAATAAAGACGGTGCGACAGGACCAGTTCAAGCGAGATTACAACAAGTTTGAAATGCTCACTGGCGAGTCCCTTGATGAGTGTTTTGCGTGTTTTCACAAGATTCTGAGCAACCTCCGAGCGGTCGGTCTCACATACCCTGACTCGGATAACGCTCGTCAGATGCTTGCTGCACTCGATCTTCGTGTTTGGGAGATGAAGGTGACTACCATCAAGGACACCACGGACCTCTCGACTTTGACTCTTGATGCGCTGTACTCGCGCCTCAAGACTCACGAAATTGACATTGTCTCTCACAAGTTGAAGTCACAGTCGATGGCCCTAGTCACCGATCCCAGTTCGGGTTCTAATCTTTCTTCTGATTCGCTGTGTGGATTCTCCCTTGCTGCTCTCTGTGACATAACTGATGATCAGTTAGAGCAGCTTGCGGATGAGCAATTAGCCCTCCTAGCTTGGAGATTTTTCCATGCTTACAAGAGGAGGAGGGACAGAAAGAGAGGAGGACCCGTGATCTGCTTCGAGTGTGATAGCCCCAACCACATTCGAGTGAACTGACCCAAGCTGGGGAAGGGCAAGAACGACTATGACGGTTTGGGCATTGGGCAAGAACGACTACATCGACAAGAACCGCAACAAGAAGCCTCCGGTGCATCCTCAAGGCAAGAAGAAGTTCCGCGACTTTGGGAAGGCCAAGAAGCTCTTCCACTGCGTCCTCGCCGCCTTCGACGACCTTGACCTCAGCGATGTGGAGGGATGGAGCGACGACGACGAGACGGGTGACCAAGACCCCAAGGGCGGAGACGACTTCTCCGGCATGTGCTTCATGGCCCTCAAGGGCCATGAAGAGGGCAAAGTGAGCGACAGCGAGCTGTACTCCGACTCGGATGAGGTATACCTTTCATATGACCAGCTTAATCATGCTTTTCTTAAGCTAGGTGATTTTCATGCTAAGACTAGGGTTAGGTGTACCGAGTTAGAGAAGGAAGTAGATAGAATGTCACGGGAGCTTTCTTCGCTTATATCTGCTCCCTCCTGTGACGATTGTGATACATGCTGTGTCTTGTTGGGTGATATGGAGAAATTAAGGACCTCGCATGATAGTTTGTCCTCTGAGCTTGATATGGTTAAGGTGGAGAACATTAGAACATTAGTCTGTTGGTTGAACTAGAGATGAGTAGGATTACTTCTATTTTATCTACTCCTGTTGAGACTATTGCTTGCACCTCATGTGAGGATAAGGATAATGCGTTTTGAGGTCTTTATACCATGCTGTTAGATCTGTCCGAGTCTTGTGAAAATTGCAATAAACTGAAGATGAACCTAAAACGGGCAGATCACAAGATTGCTGAGTTGAGTGCTTCATTGCTTGAGCATGTTGTCTCGTGTTTAAACTGTCCTAAATTAACTGCTGAACTTGAATCTGTCTCAAAACAGTTTC
Organism: Dendrocalamus sinicus; assembly: GCA_036346575.1. Taxonomy (NCBI): domain Eukaryota; kingdom Viridiplantae; phylum Streptophyta; class Magnoliopsida; order Poales; family Poaceae; genus Dendrocalamus; species Dendrocalamus sinicus. Next base: position 47,365,790 of record CM070641.1, on the reverse strand, counting down.
AAGAAATGATTGACACTAATAAGAGAATAGCTCAGTTTGCGACTAAGGACCCTATTAGCTCACCATGCATTAGTTGTGATAAACTAAAACTTGAACTCGTTGCTTTGAATGAACAATGTGTGAAGCTAACTAAGGATCAACTAGTGAAGCCATCAATTCATTGTGATGTGATTGCTGAGGTGGGGGAGGAGCCCAAGGGTAAGGTGGAGACGCTTAGCGACGTGAACCAACTGGCTAGTAGTAGGACTGTCCCCTCAGAGTCGGCTGTGCGTGCACAAGCCATTCTTTCCTCTACTGTTGGTTCTTCTTCTGCTTCCTTACCTTCTGTTGTCTCTTCTTCCCCCTGCTCTTCTTGCACCTCTCTCTTTCGGGAGTGTCGGTACCTTATGAACACTCTCGAGAGGTTTGTAGGAGGCAAGAAGAAGCTTAATCTTATTATAGACCAATCCAAGATTTGCAGATTCAATCAGGGTCTAGGATATGATTTCTATGAGGACATTAGGAAGCATCCACCTGCTATTCTTAGACCCAAAGTAGGAGGTGTGATCGAGGTTAAGCCCAGATCTGATGAAGTTAAATTCAAATCAGCGGGCTTTGTTCAAGAGATTTCTGACAGCAAGGTGATTCCGCCTGTTGCTTCGGCCTCTCAGAAGGCGAAGCCATCTCATGCTACTTCGCCTCTCGAAGGCGATCATCATTGCCTTCGTCGAAGGATAGACACTTGATCGATCGATGCTTGAGCGCGCCAGATCGCGCGAGAGACCGTGTTGCAGCTCTTAGGCGTATTCGTGGTCAGCCCGGACCTTGAGTGCACCTAAGACTAACACGAGTCTAGGTTTGCTTCGATACTTCGGTGGCTTTGGGCGACATCGAGGACTTGGTTTTTCCGAGTTTTACGGTTTCGTCCTCATGCTCCTTTGGTCGTGACTACCGCCGTCCCGAGGTAGATCTCATTTCCCCATCAAGATAGCTACCGTGGCGTGATCGACATGTTCTTTGGTGTCTTGACTCGCTCCTCTATAGCAGTCAAGCCCAACAACAGCTTTGGGTCTGCACACAGACCTTCTGGCTTGTTGAGTGACAGAGAGCGTAGGGTAGATAGAGGTCAGTCGTGCTTGACTACTTCATCTGCTCGACGTATTACTCAGTATTAGGTGCCAAAATCACTCTTGATTTACCCCAGTACTGAGACTTTACTCTCTGTTTGACTCAGGTTTGCCGGGCAGGGATAGGAAAGGTTTGGCTTGTAGACTCCGTGTGTTCACGACACATGACCGGAGACTCCCGTTGGTTTTCTTCCCTTGCCCGTGCTCCAGGTGATGAGACGATCACCTTCGGAGACGCTTCATCTGGGCGCGTCATCGCCAAAGGTACAGTGCGCGTTAACGATTCTTTTATTTTGAAAGATGTTGCTTTGGTTAGTAAGCTGCAGTATAATTTTCTTTCAGTTTCTCAGCTTACCGATGATGGTTACGAGGTGAGCTTTAAGAAAAATAATTGCAAAATTTTTTATTCTTCGGGTAGTCTGGTTTGCGGGATTTCACGTTTTGGAAGTATCTTTCGTGCTGATTTTTCTGAGTCTTCTGGTGATCCTCTCCGTTGTTTGGTTGCTTCTGAGTCCGGCGACCTTTCTTTCTGGCATAGGAGACTTGGTCATATTGGATTTGACCATTTGACCCGAGTTAGCGGCCACGATCTCATTCGTGGTTTGCCGAAACTCAAGATGGTCAAAGATCTAGTTTGTGCTCCTTGTCGGCACGCCAAGATGGTTGCTACTTCTCATCCTCCGATCACAGTTACTATGACCGATGCACGGGACAATTGCTCCATATGGATCTGATTGGACCACTCGAGTGCGATCAGCGGGAGGAAGTGGTATGTCCTTGTCGTGGTCGATGACTTCTCGAGGTACTCTTGGGTGTTTTTCTTAGCCTCGAAGGATGAGACGTTTACACATTTCCGAGGTCTTTTCGGTAGGCTTTCTGTTGAGCTCCCGGGTGCCTTACGAGTGATCCGTAGTGACAATGGCACAGAGTTCAAGAATTCCTACTTTCAAAGATTTTGTAATGAGACCGGTGTAGAGCACCAGTTCTCTTCTCCGCATGTCCCCCAGCAAAATGGCGTAATAGAGAGGAAGAACCGTACCTTGGTCAAGATGGCCAGGACGATGCTCGATGAGTACTCTACACTGAGGAAGTTTCGGGCTGAGGCGATAGCTACCGCGTGCTATGTTTCAAATCGAGTTTTTCTTCGGGCACACCTGCACCACACTTCTTATGAGTTGAGGTATGGGCGAAAGCCCAGTGTATCTCATTTTCGTGTGTTTGGTTGCAAGTGTTTTATCTTGAAGTCCGGGAACCTAGATAAGTTCGAGTCACATTTGTGTGATGGGATCTTTCTGGGTTACTCGACTTCTTCGCGGGCTTATCGGGTTTGGAACTGCGAGTCTAGCAAAATGGTAGAGACCTGTGAGGTGACCTTCGACGAGGCCAGTCTGGGGACTAGGCCCGATATCTCAGGTTCTTTAGAGCAGTCTGAGCCCATTTTCGTGGATGACTATGATGATGGAGACAAGGGTTGTCTACCTAATCCAGTCCCTCATCCACCCCTTGAGGTGCCCTCTTCCACCGCACCCCGAGGCGATCAGCCCATGCCTTCTGCTTCTTCTGGAGCTAGTGGCTCTGTTCCTACCTCTTCAGCTCACGAGGTAGAGGCCACTTCTTCATCTCATCCTGGACCTCCTAGACACATCCAGAGAGCTCATCCTTCCGAGCAAATTATTGGAGACCTCTTGAGCGTGTCACACGCTCAAAGTCTGCCACATCACTTTTCTGTCTCCATTCTGCCTTTGTTGTCTCCTTCGAGCCCAAGGACGTTTGTCATGCACTTTCTGACGAGTCTTGGGTCAATACCATGCATGAGGAGTTAGAGAATTTCGAGAGGAACAAGGTCTGGTCGCTTGTTGAGCCCCCTCGTGGTCACAATGTCATTGGGACCAAGTGGGTGTTCAACAACAAGCGGAGTGAGGATGGGGTAGTTGTTCGAAACAAGGCTAGACTGGTTGCTCAGGGGTTCTCCCAGGTTGAGGGTCTCGATTTCGAGGAGACCTTTGCCCCTGTAGCTAGACTTGAGGCCATTAGAATTCTGCTTGCCTTTGCAGCTTCTAAGGGTTTCAAGCTTTACCAGATGGACGTCAAGAGTGCCTTCCTTAATGGCTTCATTGAGGAAGAAGTCTATGTTAGACAGCCTCCAGGTTTCGAGAACCCCAAATACCCAAACCATATCTTCAAGCTTTCCAAAGCTTTGTATGGACTTAAGCAGGCCCCTAGAGCTTGGTATGAGAGACTTAAGTCCTATCTGTTGAGTCATGGTTTCGAGATGGGTAAGGTAGATAAGACCTTGTTCATTCACCGGCATGGCACTGATCTTCTGCTCGTCCAGATTTATGTGGATGACATCATCTTTGGCGGCTCTTCTCATGCTCTCGTTTCACAGTTCTCGGATGTCATGAGCACCGAGTTTGAGATGAGCATGATGGGTGAGTTGACCTTCTTCCTTGGCTTCCAGATTAAGCAGACTCGGGAGGGTACCTTCTTGCATCAAGGCAAGTACACTCGAGACCTCCTAGGACGCTTTGACATGAGTGATGGTAAGCCCGTGTCAACTCCCATGGCATCTTCCGCCACACTTGACCCAGATAAGGACGGCGAGTCTGTTGATCAGAAGGAGTATCGTAGTATGATCGGCTCCCTCTTATACCCTCACTGCCTCGAGACCGGACATACACTTCTCCGTGTGTCTTTGTGCTCAGTTTCAGGCTTCTCCTCGCGTATCTCACCGCCAGGCGGTGAAGCGCATCCTTCGGTACCTTCGAGCTACCATTGACTATGGTATCTGGTACTCTTCCTCATCCTGTCTTTCCTTGAGAGCCTATTCGGATGCAGACTTTGCTGGCTGTAGGATAAATAGGAAGAGCACTTCGGGCACCTGCCAGTTCATTGGCACTTCTCTCGTTTCTTAGTCTTCGATGAAGCGATGCAGGTTGCACACCCACCGCAGAGGCCGAGTATGTTGTTTGCGACCACCTTTGTAGCTGATACTGGATGGTCTCGACTCTGCGGGACTTTGGGTTAGTTATCGATAGTGTTCCACTCTTTTGTGATAGAACTTCTGCGATTAACATTGCTAAGAACCCAGTGCAGCACTCCTGGACCAAGCATATTGATATTCGATATCACTTCCTTCGAGACCATATGGAGAAGGGTGATATTGTGATTCAGTTTGTGGAGAGTGACCACTAGTTGGCTAATATCTTTACCAAGCCTTTGGATAGCTCTAGATTTTCAGCTCTGCGGGGAGAGTTTGGGGTGGTTTGTCCTTACGGGCTGCTGTGAGGGGGAGCTTTGTGCTCTACTGCTTTACTATATTGATTATGCTCTTACTCCTGCTGTTGCATTGCATTTTTGGGTGCATCGGGGATAGTCCTTCTAGCATAGGTTAGAGTAGTTTTCTTGCCTAGCTGTTTAGACTTATTACTCTTATCTTGTGGTTTCAGGATACTGCTTATTAGCTGTCTTTCTTCTCTCTAGGTTGAGCTTACTCACTTCTTGTGGGTTCTAGCGAGGGTTGGGCCACCCTCGGGTAGACAGGGTACGTGTTTGCTCCCTAGGTTGTTAGTAGACCAGCTGATAGTCCTGGAGTCATATGGGGTAGATGAGAGTCAGTCTGAGTCATAGTTTCCTCTATGTCTTATCTATACTTTAAGGACTGCATGTTTTCTGTTTTCTTTGCCAGCTTCTCGATTTATTGCTTTGGTTCAGGGGGAGTTCATTTGAGAGCTTCTGGAGCTTAATATTGATATAACTCAACTTGAACTAAAAGTTGCATCACATGTTGAGGGGGAGCTGGATTTTCTGCATTTTCAGCATTCTGCATTGTAATATAACTACATGGAGCCTTGATTATTATCCATTTATAACATGTTTACAATGCATTACTCTTGCCATGACTTGTGCTTCATTGTTAGATCTATCATGACTTTATATATGTAGTTTAGTCTTTGCCATGATAGGTTGCTTAAAATGCTTAACTTGAACTAATTCATGTCATGCTAGCTTTTGAGACTAGTCTTTCTCTAGTTATCTTCTTATGATTCATGCCATGTCAAATAGGCTGAGTTGAGTTTTGAATCTTTGTTGAGCTTTAGATTGAGCTATGTTAGTCTCTTAATGAAGCATAAGTTAGTACAACATGTTAAAAGCAAAAAAAAGATCTCTTTTGTGCGAAAGAATTGATCTCACCAATTCTTTCTCATGAGACGGCTTGCCATTGCACTTGGCATGAACTCAGGGGAGTTTTGGATGACCTAGACTATCTTCTTAAGGTTCTCGCTTGGAGTAGTCGCATAAGGCTTGAGATCTAGCACATAACAAAATTTTGGTTGGAAACGACCATGAGCCTTCAAAGGAAAATGTTATATGTGCTAAATTTGCTTAACTATAAAATTTCACAAGTACTTAAATAAATATTTCACACTTGAGCGTGTAGCACTCTAATTTGACTCAATACTAGCTTCTTGATTCCGCTTAGCTCATTGACATGGCCTGCATCATCTTTGGATACCTCTTGCTAGACTATAATCATGGACGTCTTGACATGCTAAGAATTTGCACTAAAATTTTAGATTGTGACTTAATTGGCTTAGCTGGCTTATACATATCTTGTCATGATCTAGATAGCTTTCTATTGCGTTATGGCTTGGTGTAATACTCATATGGTCATCTTGGATAATCTTCATGGCTCTAAATGCTTAGAATCAATCAAACTTCAGCCATTTCATCCAATATCATGTCATATTCTCTCTTTTGCATCCTTGCTGTGTTTATTGCCAAAAGGGAGAGAATATTGGAGAAAAAGTAGTTTGGGATCTTTCTCGAGCTTGGAGATCAATTTGTTATTAGCTTCATTCTCTTTCTTTGGACCATGTTGGACTTTTTCAAATCAAACTCAACTTCATGTTTTTTCTTGGGTTTGTCAATATACTCATCAAGGGGGAGATTGAAAGACCATGTGGTTGTGACCTTATGTGTATGATGAGTAATTGACAAAGGTTTAGGAGAGTCGAGTTTGGTGTGTGTGGTTCGGATCATGCCGTTGCGTGGTGCAACGGGTTCGGTCGGACTTGGTCAAACCAGGTCAATGTGTTTAGGATGCATATTCTGTTGTTTCGACAGGTTTGGACTTCTTCATGAGTAAGTATGACTCATTGATGCTATTTATGCTTACATATGTTGAGCGGTGCTATTTGATGTGTTCTTGTCTGTGTTGGCTGCAGGACGTCGAGGCGGAGTCGTGGTGAGACACGAAGTGACCGGACTAGACGCATGTGGCGTTGAGGTCAGAACGGTCGAAGGTGTCGAAGATGGCGGAGACTCGAGGTGGTTGCGAGGCTTGGACGACAAGGAACACGGAAGCTTACAGGAAGGTGCAGAAGGGGCGTTTCGGTAAAAACGCAAAGCTGCATACGTGGAAGCGGTTCCGTTCGAGTTAGCAGGCGTAACGGATTGGAGACCCGTTAGCCAAAGGCTATAAATAGGTGGGAGGGGCTGCATGCACCTTCATGGCTTTGGGAGAGAGTTAGGGTTTTGTGAGTCAAAAGAGCCTTTGGAGGTGGTTTTACCTTTGAGTCTTTAGTTGGTGAGAGTGGTTGGGAGAGGCAGGTTCTTGTTCCCTGTGTGTTCCCTCCCTGTACGTTGCTCTTCTCTTCCAAGTAAGAATCATGTAGTGTGGGTGTTCTTGTGTTTGGGAGAGGGAGAGGATGGATTGAGAGTCTTGTAATCATTCCTCTTGTTCTAATGTTCATGCGTATCGGGACTCCTATGTAATCCTTGCTTGGTTGAAATGAAAATCTGAAATTTTTCTCCCGTGCAGCCTCTCTGTTCTTCGTTTTCTCCTTTTGGGTGATTTTCCTCTTTTTGTGATTTGAAGTTCTTTCTTGCTGGGAAGGCCCAAAATGGGTTGCTCTATGTTGGGGTGATGCCTTAAGATCATTTGATCAAGTTTCCCAAGAGGAAACTTGGTTTAATCTCAGATTTCATGTTTGGGACTTCTCTGTTCTTCATTTCCTCTTCTAGGGTTTTGATGATTTTCGTGTTTTCCTTCATGAGAAAAGGTGAAACTTGGCATGCAGAGTCTTATGGATATTAATTAGCTATCCTCAAAGTTTCGTGGCCAAAGGATCAATGGTTAGATGAGAATTGAGTTTTTATGTAGCTCTTTGTATTTTTCAAGTTCTTGGCTAATCTCTGAATTTCTTGTGTTCTTGCTTAGTTCCCATGTTGTTTGAGGCCCTAAAGGTATTTACAATAGTCCCTTGATGTCTCTCTCTGAAAAGATCAGAAGTTTTTCTTTCGTTTCCTTGATTTAGCCAAAATTCTGAAGTTTTAGAACTTCTGTCAGCCTGCTCTATTTGCTGTCGTGCGGTACTACCGCTCCTCGAGAGGTACTACCGCTCAGTGGTACTACCGCTCGGCTCAGCGGTACTACCGTCCAGAGGTACTACCGCTCGTCTCAACGGTACTACCGCTTGCGGTCAGACCAGCTCTGAAATTATTTTTCTTGACTGTTTCTTTCTGGATCTGGTTTAGCCTTGTTGATGTGACTTCCAGTAGTGCCTATCTTCTTTCTTCATAGCTTCCATAGCTATTGGAGAAGAAGCATAAGTGTGGATTCTTGAGGGGCGAATTTAATTTTTGAGAGTGTCATTCACCCCCCTCTGTCGCCATTTCAGTTCAACACAACCACCACATGGTCTAACACCTTGCAAAGTAGCTTCCATATCCTTAGCATCCCTGCTGTCCTCTTGTACAGAACCTGCATGCCAAGCCAATTTTTATTCTGAAAAACCATGCTATTTCTTTCTTTTCACAAACACCATAAGGCTGCTGAAGTAACAATGTTACAAATCATATTCTTTCTATTGCTAACCTACCACCTTGCCATAGATTCAAAATCACAGCCAATTTGAACGTTTTATAGTCTCTGAAATGCCCAACCAAAACTCTCTAGCCACTACACAGTAAAAAAAGTGATTCACATCCTCCAGCTCACTACAAAAAAAAGACAAGACTTGTAAGACGAAGTCCATGAGTCCAAACCACGATCCAAAATGGTTAGAGGGGCCCTTAGTACTTGTAGCCTCAATTGCATCGGTTGATCACTCTGTACGTCTTTGATCAATTGACTAGTCAACGTCTCTCTTTGTTCGGAACTCCTTACCACGCATGCACAGTACGCAGACAGCCGTATAGAATATTACAGGAAACAATTCAATTCCATGGGTAAAGTTCTCGTATTTCAAAAAGCCTAATTTATGTATATATTGTCTGAGAATGAGTGGAGGAAGAGCTCAAAACAGGAAGCACTTTTCTCTCTACGTGAGACCCTCCTCCGTTGGATTTTCTTCCTTGAAACAGTGCCTTAATTAGGAACTTACCGTGCTACGTGGTGAGTCGATCCGTGCAATGGTGATGTAGTTAGTTTGCTTCTGTCTACCAGCTTGTATCGCCACGATAATGTAATTACGTACGTACAGTACAGCTATCCTATCATCTGGCGTGTTACGTACATGAGCACTGTGCAGCGAGGGACCAAACAATTTTTCGATGCATTGGATTTGGACCTGGCTCGAGAAAATTTCGATCGCTAGCTGAGCTCCCCTGCTCATAACGTGACACGCTTCGCACCGCCGAGCTCGAGCCGGCGGCCGGCTTCAATAACACATGGCCCACGCTGTTACAGCACTAGGCAGGACGGTGGTAGCCTTCCGAGGGCTAGAGGCCGTGCCCGTGCGTACGGGTCGGCGCATCGCGTCGGGGACATGCAGCCGTATACCGGCATACCGTACGTACGTACGTAGGCTAGCTCCAAATCATGCTGCTGAGACGAGACAGATCGTGCTGAATCATAAACACCCGTACATTGCTAGCAATATAAAAAAAATCACGTTACCACCCTAGCAATATCCGTGCATCGCTACGGATATAAAAAAAATCGCGTTACCACCCTAGCATGTTGGGACAGTGTCGTCGGGCTCGGCCTACGTCGTGCTATCGACTTCATTGCGGCACCAGGGCTCGGCCTAGCTACGTTTTGCCGCGCGACTGCACTGGGCGTGTCACGCCTCCGCCCGTTCGCCGTCGTGCTTAGCTTCGCTACCACGCCCGACGGCCTTGTTTTGTTGCAACCCGTGTTGCGCCTCCGCCGTCGCGCTCACGACTTGGCCACCATACCCGGCCAGGCTCCGCCGCGCCCGGCATATATGGAGATCCATCGAAGTGGGCGTATTTGTGCTACCCTACGTTACCTGATGGCCACAATTTCGTGCACCAAATTAACAAGTTGAAATATCTCTATGTTCAATCGAACTCGTACAGTTGTGCAATTTTTTTTGTCACCCTCTTTCAAGTTCATGCAAAGGATGTATCGCGAATGCTCGCAAATTACAATGATTTCATGAGACATTCTCATATAGGATCTTAAAATATCAACAAACAACCCGGCTTTAATTTTCAGGCTTTTTAGGAGTAGGCAGGTTGCGTACAATCATAATAAGCTTTTCAGGCACAAACCTCTTCACAAAAATTGGTAGCCAAGGTAAAGCCATTCAGCTGACATATAAGTAAAATCGACAAAGCAAGAAAATATTCAACATAAAAATTTGCTCTCAAATCGAATCTAGAAGCTGACCGGGTACCTCCATCTAACATTGTACTTGTTAAAAAAAAACTCTGAACATCTTATTATTTAGTTTTATCAGCTTGTATTGATGAGAGTCGCTAGCTTGCTGCCAAAGAGTAAAAGGTAGCTTATATGCAATAACTGAGAATAATAAAATACTTGAAATAGCAACATGATCTTTTATCATATTATCTTATACATGGGCAGCTTGATTTCCATTGTGCATTGAAAACATTCAGTCAGTTTCATTATTCTCGTAAAGTGAATCCAAATGTTCTGCTTACGGCCAAAGATGAGGTGCACAACACTTCGTCTCCATCATGAACACTACTCCTTCAAAAGCCTTGTTTGATGGCAGTATGTACCTCCACATGCTGCAGATTTGGATTTCGGAAGCAGCCTAACTTTTGCGTACCAGCAAATCAATTAATACAATAAAAAAGCGCCTCTGCAAATCATAAGGTAATACTTACTACCAGTAAGTCAACCAATTAAGTGACATAAAAAAATAGCGACGTTTGGACAGGATGTACTGAAATCAAAATTGCAAGTTGTGTATATCAATACCTTGAGGGAGCGATGTCAGATTAAAAATCCAGCTTGTACTGAGAGCTGGTTTCCATGTACATGTAGTTCTGAAAGTGCGGTTAGGTTAAAATAGTGCTCAACAATTATACATCCTCGTGCAGGTCGTAGATGAGAGGAGTTAATCATTGGTGTAAAATATCACACGAGCACATGCCTTCCAAAATATAGAGTAAAATGCAATGATCGAGCCGGAAGTTGCAAAAGATAGAACACAACTCAAGAAAGTCTAAGGCCAAGAACTATAAATATACACATGATTATATACTCAGCAATGCAAATTAATCATCTCAATGTGAATTCAGTACTACTGCCAGTCTCCCTAGATGTGAATGGATATGTTCTTTTTGGCTGCGGCTTGTGACTTTTGGGTTATTTGTACGAGAGATTACAGAGTGCAGTTTTTGCCGATATAAATAAAGTCAGTAAAGTATATACTACAATTAACTAGTAGACCCTATTTTGAAAAAAATACTTCTACTGTAGAAAAGCTGAAAAACAACTTTTAGAAGCTGAAAAGAACAAGACATTAATATTGACTCATGTTTTAAGACCCCATGCCGATCTAAGACCAGAATTGTATGCAGTCAAGCACTCGAGAATAGGCACAGGCGTTAGGTTACCAATTTTTCTGTCGGGTAGTTCGGGTAATTCAAATTCGGGTAATGAAAATCTACCCGATATTAGCCCCAAAAACACTACCGCAATTTGGTGCGATAATCGGGTTGGGTATACCGATATACCCGAATTCTGAAAAACGATTAATTTCCGACAATTCGGGTAATTTACTGAACAATTCGGGTAATTTACAGACAATTTCCGACAATTCGTAATTTATAGACAATTCGGGTAATTTACGAGACAATTCGGGTAATTCGGTAGTTCGTGCAGGGATATTACGAACTACCCAAACTAATTTCGGTAATCGAATCGCTATCCGAATTTGGGATCGGGTACCTCGAGTTCGGGTCCGGGTAATTCGGGTACGGGTAACGGGTAGCGGGTATTTTGCCTAGGCCTACTCAGGAACCAGATGCACCATGCAAATTCACACACTTCCCAGTAACAAAAGAGCGACGCTGCGTACAGTCAAACCCTATTAATTTTAACTAAAGATACTATTTAAATGTATAGTTTGGATATATAAAAATGACATAAATTTGTCAAAAAAATGCTTTCATAATATTATACTTTTACATCTTTTTTAATATATAATAAGAGAATTTAGTGGTCAAAGAAATATCTTGTTAATTTTAAAAAATTAAAAACGTCATTTTTTTGTGACCGGAGCGAATAAATGAGAGTAGAAGCGCCCTACACTCATAGTAATGAATCTGCTGAATCATCACTGCCAAAACTACTGGCCAGTAAACACAAGCAACAGAGTGGCACCAATAACATTCACTTATTATATTAAGAAAACCCAATAAAAAGTTCCATTTCAGCGCATGGTACCAAATAAACAATTTACATATAAGGCCATCGTATTCGTGTATACCTTCTTGACCCTCCATAAATCAGCACCAATCAAAACAGCCCCCTGAAATGAGAAAAGTCAAAGAAATTTTGTCATTACCTCTTACAACGACACGCTTAACACAGATGTTTGAAGAAAAATAAAAGCTTCTCACCACAAATGCATCTGGAATAGGAATGAAGAAGTAAAGATAGACTAGTCTCTTTGGATACAGAAAAATCTCAAGAAGAATAATTGCATTGACTGCAGCACTTGCACCCTGAGTGGCATGAATAGAAGGGTCATATTTAGGGTGTAACAACTAACAACTTAAGTAAACAACTAACAACTTAAGTACAATATCACCGATGATGCCCATCTCGTTCTATATTAGATTAGAGCAAATCACCCTATCGCCTCTGACTGCCACATTTACCTTCTAATTAATTCTTTGTACTTTTGCTATGGACGCGGCACTCATCGGCAGGAGCGAACCGGACCTGCGCCATAGCAGGTGTGAGACGGGGAGGGGGAGGCGGCTGCGGGCGGGGAGGGGGAGGGGGAGTGGAGGAGGCGTCGGTGGGGGCTGGGACTGGGTGGGGGTCTGGGTTTTGGGATGGCGCCGCGGAGGGCTTGCCACGCGAGGAGGGACTGGCACTGCAGCAGCCTCCTCCGCGTGGCCATTCTACCTAGCTAGCTAGCTCTCCTCCGCCGTCTCCCACGCCTCGGGCGGTTGCCGCCGGTGGTTGTGGTGGTGGCCTAGTCCGGTGGGGTTTTGGCTGCTTTGCCGTTACAGGCTGACGGCCTACAGAGATGCTTTGGGCTCATAGTTGGGCAGGTAAGGCCAGCGGCGAAACTTACTGGGTTCTAGTGCTTGGGCGTCGTCAGCCCATTAGACGTCGCATAGTTGTAGAAAGAACATACGAACCCTTTTTTGTAGACTTTCTAATCAGACGCGATCGCCATTGCCCCGTCGCGCAGCCGCCGCAGTGAGGTTTACAGGGTAGGCGGCGCGAGAGGGGTCCGGCCGTGAGAAGAGAAGGGACTCCCGGCGGCGGCGCGAAGCGGAGAGAAGGGAGGGGGAGATGTCGAAGCGGCAGGGTCCCCCAAGCACCAGAACCGCTACGCGTGGAAGGCCAACCCCGGCCAGAAGATCAACGAGACCGTGAGTCCGCGACCCACCTCCATCTCTCTATCTCCCCTTACTCGTATTTCTTGTCTAATCTCACTGTGGGATTACTGATATTAGATTAGGAATGGGTGCCTTGTCTTAGCAATGATGTTTCAACTGAATGAAAATACGCACCTTCTCTTGTTCTTGTGTATATTCTTTGCATTATTTTGTTGTTGCGAGATGTACCGTTAGATTTTAAGATGAAGCATGTGATTTTCCATTTTATTTTTTATTGGACTATATTGTCAACTCTTGGAATAACTGCTACTGGAACAACAACAAAACTTTTATCCCAAATAACTTAGAAGTAAACTAGGAATGAAATCTCTTCAAAGTCAAAAGAAACGAGAGCTTTATAATAAAAGGCAAAAACCCTAAGACTTACATCCTACCATCTGAACTAAGAGCCCAAAACATCGTCCTTAAATCTTCTTCTTATATCATGGTTCCAGTATGTGAATCATTAACTTCCACTAGTAGTGTGCCCGCTAACGCTACGGTAAAATACAAAACAAGATAAAATTTGTAAAAAATAAAACAAACAATCAGATTCATTAAGAATATCTGCTCAGATTGAAATTGTGAATTTGGTATAACTCCGAAATGCTTAAGTTCATAACCAACTTTGCCTACTAAATAGGTGCTTACTACTTATTAGTTCTGCTAAGGTAACATTATATCTGACCATATAAGAAATTTTGGCCCATATTAAAGAAAAGGAAATTGTCGAAAATGGAAGGGGTTGAAGAATTTATACATATTTCATTAAAATTATATAACTAACCTTAGGTTTAGCTTGGCAAACACATTATGCCAACCAATAGAGAAACCGGTTAGAACTTAGAAATTTTATGTTCAAAGACGTCTAACAATCAACCATTCAAGGAAGCGAGGAACCAATTTACATTGGTGACAATAATACTTCTTTGGAATAGTATATCCATTTGCAATCGACATGACAATTGACAAATAAACTAAATCATGGTGGTGGTTTTGCAATTACAACACGAAAATAAATAGCAACTGCATATGTGATGAAACTCAAAATGCAGCTGACTCTAGAAATATTTTTTGTGCATGTTAGTTTTCTTATTCTAGTTTTTTTTTAGAACCAGAGTTCTAATTCCAGTTGAGGTTTGGGTCTTCATACTACGTTATAACCTACAAGCGTGATGAAAGTCCATTATACAATTCTTACCTTGATATACTTGGCTTCTCCATCTCCACATGAGACATATAGCTTTCGATAAGGAACTTGAATCCAATTTGAGCCGGCCGGCGTGGCCACGTGCACAGCATTGGCGGCGCCTCCCCTGCCGCGCTCGCCTCTCGCGCATCCCGCGGGAGGGCTAGCCCTCCTCCGCAACAACGACCTCGCGCGCAAAGACATCGGAGCGACCTCCGCAGGCGTGATCCGTGGCGCAATAACGAAAACGTAAGTGAGATAATTCACTCTTGTAATTCCTTTCCCATCAAACTTTTCCAACTCCAACAACGCCCCCAAGAAAATTCTTAGCAAGTGCCCAAGTCTTTAAGAAAATTCACTCCCAATCATTAGCCAATAGCTAGAACGAACTCCCTAAGGCCAATAAGGCCGCAAAATGTGATTTGACTCATTATTTTCGACATAGGTCCAAATAGAAGCAAAGTTCTACTGGCAGTTCAACATCTGACGCTGGTAGAATACATAGAGAGCTCCAGATGTTGTTCCAATAGAAGCAATGTTATACTATGACTTCACACCCGACACGGGAAGATTATACAGCTCCAGATGCTATTGTAGTGTTGTGCCATGTTCCAAACATACAGAACTCAGGAAATTTTGGCACATGCCATTAAAGTTTCATAAATGCGACTGGCTAGTAAAATCTAGCCGAGTTAGCCCCGCTTCATTACTAATGACAAAATCGGACACTACAGATGACTATTTACGATTAATCGATTGATCAAATTTTCTACGGTAGGAAACGACCTATAAAGTACTTCATGATTCAACACAATGTAAGGCAATGTTGTGCAAACATTAATCTCGATGCTCAATGGACATTTTCCATCACGGCCAGTCAACCACCACGAAATCCTCCTACGCTTGATTTCAAATCAATTGTGTTCAAAAGGCTATCTCAATCTACATCCAATAATCGCGGACTTATCATGGCCATGGGTAGTTCAAGCAGGCAAGAACTATGAACCATCTTCATAGTTTAGACTTCCAATCTTGGATTGCATGATGTGAGTAAGAATATATTTATGCAAGACTTGACTCAACAGAACTACATAGAAATTCTAAAATTCATGATGACAATCGAGGATTCATAGTTACTTTCGGAGGGATAATGCAAGACAATTGTTTCAAAGAGCACGAGATATATATATATGATAACAATTTAACAATGCTCACCAGTCACCACATCTGGTCAACTATAAGTACAACTCATGCAGATCTCTGCATAATTCGAGGCGCGGATTAAAACCAAAATCAGATCTGCATATCCATAACTATTCGAAATTAAGTACCAGCGGAGTGAGGAGCAATTCGCTACAGTTACCGAACCAGATCTACACCAATGCTGACTCAAAATAAAGTCCACGAGCCCAAGAAGCCTACGGATCTTGCGCGCTCAAACCCCGATCCGGCGACGCGAGGAAGGAGAGCGGCTGTTGGTAGGGTTGCCATTGGACCCAGCGCTCGGATCATCCAGAAGAGGTCCTCGGGCATGCGGAAGGCGTCGTGCATGGCGGCGATCGCGCGCCAACGAGCAGCCGGAGATGATGTGCGGGCGGCGGACGTCGGGAAGAAAGCGAGAACCGACGCGACGACGAGGCCGAGCATTGTCTCGCGATCGGTGAAGGTGCGGCGAAAAGCACGACGGCCGGTCGGAGGCGCGAAGACGTAGAGAAAGCACCAGGCGCTAAGGATGCTGAGGAGGATGACCAGGGAGAAGGGGTGCGCCAGGAGCGAGCCGCGAGGGAGAAGGCCACCACGGCGGCGTAGTTGACGCGGAAGTAGCTGAGGTTGCGGCGCAGGCGCGAGGTGGCCTCGGAGAGGGAGTCCGGCTGCGAGAAGGCCGTGCGGTCGAGCAGCTCGTCGGAGGAGGGATTGGGGGAGGGAGAGACGTGGGAAGGTGGAGCTTTGCTTGCGGGGGAGAGACGTGGGGAGGCAGCGTCGGGGGCGTGTGCGTGGGCGCGGGGTGGGGTTCTAGGTTCAATGATGTGCATGATCCGGATGATTTTGGCCTTAAGATCTTCAATGAATAAGAGAAGAAGACTTGAGGAGAGATCCAGATCATTCATTTGTATGAAGTTAGATTACTTTGGTACACAAATCTGGGTGGACTTAGATTAGGCATGACTGTAGGAGTGGTTGAGGGGGGTGGATTTAGTAAAGAAAATTTTGGTGTATTATAGAGGGGTAGAGATGTTCAGACTTCAAACATTGAATCCAAGGACGTGCCGCACCTGCTGCTTGATCTGTGACAGAGGCGATGACGACGTCAACATACCAGACAGCGCCGGCGCCGACGGGATCCTCGTAAATGCCGCCTCCTCCTCCTCCCCACCCCGCGCCGCCGCCTCCTCCCCCGCATTCTACCCGTTTCCCCGTTCTCGCGTCTCTCGCCTCCTCCTCCCACGCCGCCGCCTCCTCCTCCTCCCCACCCCACGCCGCCGCCTCCTCCTCCTCCTCCCCCGCCGCCGCCTCCTCCCCTCCTTCCCACCCCGCGCCGCCTCCTCCTCCTCCTCCACCCCTCTGCCGCCGCCTCCTCCTCCCACCCTCTCTCCTCCCCTCCTCCCGCGCCTCCACCCCGCCTCCTCCTCCCCCCACCTCCGCTCCGCCAATTTTACCACCCGATTTTAGAACATGTAGTATGATAAAATTTTAAAATCCATAGCAATGCACGGGCATTCAGTTAGTTACTAATAAATGACAACATAAGCCAAATAATAGAATCTAAAACAAGTGAACAGGATAAGTCATTCAGTCTTTCTTGAACTTAGTCATTCAAAAGAGCATAACTTCACAAGTTTGTGAGGTCACATACAATTTGTTCTGGAGCATCAGTCTGCCTGCACATCACCCATGGAATGCCAGTATCAAGCCCAAGTGCCATCTGCGCTGCCCATTGCATATATCTCTTGCCTGCTTCACCATAATTGCTTTCAATATTCCCATATTCATTTTCAATCTGTCAAACATTATCCATAGAAGTAACAAATAAGAAGGTAAGTCATGTTCATGTTCATTTTTAACATATAAAATATAATTAGCACATAGCATGAACCATCATCACCTGCTTCATATAAGTTTGTTGCATATATTTTTGGTTTTGGATGAATGAGATGGTATACGAGTCTAACAATAAAAGAATGGGTTGGTATATGGCATTAGGATGGTTTCATGCAATCAATTTGTCTCCTGAAAAAGTTACGGCATTAACAAGAATGAACCGTGCAATATAGCACATAGATCCTTGTGAGAAAAAGTCAAACTGGACAATTTTCATATTCTATTGTTCAATAACCGAGATTCAAGAATGGTTCATCACACAGCGTGCAAGGAATGAATCCGTAGTTGTGAGGGTACACAACCGATGAATAGAGCACACGATCCACATGCACAACCAAATAAAAAATAACATTTTAGAACCATTGGAAGAGAGTATCACGATAAGAGGTATGAAGTATCGCATTGCTTTACCATTATCAGTCCAGTTTTCTTGTCAAGTTCATATTTAACCTTGCTGCCCCTAGGAATCTCAATGACCTGCCAAAGAAATACCATCCACTTCTTTCGATTTTTTTATGGGTGGTGAAAACTCTGTAGCATGTATTGGGAAGTGCCAAACAACACATGAACTTGAAAAGTTCAAAAATGAGAAATGTGGTTCATACGACCTTAGTTTTTATTTCGGGAGAGGTTTTTTGTTTTTCTACCGAAGTGAGTTACGCTATTGACATAGACTTCAGGCAAGAATATAGAATCAAACTTAAGCAAGGAGAAAATCAGTAGTAATATGTTAGGATGGACTTACACAGTTGAATATAGTTGGTGCACCAGGCCCTATATGAAGAAGTCAAGAATATAAGTTTTTTTATTCTGAGAGGAACACATAAACTGGCAGCCTGTCTAGCTAGATGAGTTGTCAAATACCTATCTCAAGATCATGCCAAGGATGTGCTGCAACAGATCTCCGGGACATGGATGACAGTATTCTTTCATTCAGAGCAGGGGCCTTTAGAGGTGAGCTTGTCATCTTGTCCACAGCTTCAGCAGCGGGAGCCATCACAAGAACCTGTCAATGATTATAAGCTTCCAATTAAATTGATTCAATAGAAGTCAAGTTAATGTCATCCTGGAAGAAGGAACAATGTGAACTGGAAAAAATGGTTGAACGACCAAATATGATAACATCACGCTAAGTAATCATAGGCACAAATGAGCAAAACCAAAACTTATAATAAATTGGCAAACTATGAAACATTGCACACATTACGTGTTCCATGAATATAAATATCTCAAATTTATCTGGAACATGCATTTTGAACAGCAATAACAACCAAACAATGAAACTGATGAAAGCAAGCCTTCGGAGATCAGGGGAGATGAAATCAAATGGAACAAAAGAATCATTTTAAGGTATAGAGGTTAGGATCAAATGGAGACTGGGTTTTCATGTTGCTTTCCCAAAGATGGATGTGAGTACCCTCTCTGATTTATTTACAAATGGCAAAGCGTAGTACACTGATAAACATCTGATCACTGATGGGTAATTCATTACAGAAACACAGACTTCTTGTTCTACCCGTTCATTGAGATACTGAATGTGCTTGATAACATAGAAGATGTGCTTCAGATCAGCAGTGTGAGGCTGGTCTTTTGGCATATATTCTCATGCATGCATGAAGATTGTGTTCCTGTGGTCAATGAAATTGGCGAAGCTACAATGAACAATTAAGGAACAAAAAAACTTGATGTAGCATGATACCCATACGAAGAGAGGGCCTGTAAGATGTGCAATATGGAGAACATAACGTAGCACAGCAGCCCATACAAAAAAGAGCATGCATTATGCGCTATTTTGCAGAACTAACTTATAGTGGACAAAGCACAACTCTTAAGAGTTGCGTGTGCAATTTTAGCTTGGAGAAATATTTATCACGAGCGAGCCTCTGAAGCAGCACTTGATACCTGTCCCGGTAAAGGGCAGCTTTGTCTCCAGCTTCTCCATGGATAACTAATCTGCCGGTATGCCTATATCCACAGCACAATCGAACATAGCATCAACAAATCGAAGATTTTCCATAAAAAAATAGAAGATTTGAGGGTTATTATAGTCACTACATCCCGCTTCTCCGTGAAATGCTTGGTTAAAATATTCAGACAATAAGCTATTTTGGCAAGTCATGTGTTGTAGAATCAAATAGAGTCGTATGTGTCATACTGAATCATATGGCACCTCCTAGTAGGAAAACGAGTTAATTTTCTAAACCCATTCAATCCTCATGGCCGAGCTAACCAATTGACGAACTGTAGTCAAGCACAACTTCTTGAATACAAAAGAAGCTTATTTAACACATTTTTCTAACACTAAGAAAGAAATATTTCTCTTTTTTAAAAAATTGCAAATATCTGTCCTACACCCATTCTGAAAAGTAGCAATCCCTCATCAAAATCCGTGCAAGATTTAGGCGAATCAGATAGTGCAATGGCTCCCAATTCCCAAAATACAGGCATTTCGCGCGCCCCAATCGTCACCTTCCAAAGCCACGACTTAGGCATTCAAGTTGGGCAAATTAGCAACTTTTAACCACAATTCAACAGCGAAGCATCAAAATGAAGAACAAATTATGAATACCCTAGACCCAATTGCCCAGATCTACAAGGAAGCAACGGCATCCACATACTCGTAGAACACTTTCTTGATTGGATCGTAGTGGAACCGCGGAACGACGAACGCGTCCACCACCCGCAGCGCCGACCGGGCGCTGGTGGCCGCCGGCGACGCCGCGTCGACCGCCTCCTCCGCCTCGACGAGCAACGCCACCACTCGCCGGACCGCGTCCTGGTCCAGGATCGACGACTGCACTGCGCGCACCCATACACGCACAGGGTCACAAACATAGCCCGTGCCCGTGCAAACATTCTATGGATATGCTTAAGATAAAAAATAAAGTCTGCATATCCATAGAATGTTGCTTTTTCAATCCAAGACGTAGAAAAGATCATACGAACAATCAGATTCATTAAGATTCACGTCTCATATATTGTGCACTTGAAGAATAAAACTTCATAGCAACAAGGCAAAGGAATTATGTCATACAGATATACACGTTCGGGTAATGACAGAAACCGAAGGTAATAAAAGAGATACAACGATAGGTAATAATCATGTAATTATATTGGGAATGTAATTAGGGCATCAGTTTTCAAGACTTACACACTTGGTTATACAAGAATAGTCAGGCATGCTCCTCGACTATATATTGGTGATGCGGTGTTATTTTTTCCAACAATAAAACTGTACTGACCACTTGTACATTGTCTCAATGTTATCTTCAACTCGTCCCTAAAACGCATACATGAGAAAAATGACAAAAAAAGACTAAAAAAAGAGAGATCACTAATAGAAAAAATAGAGAAATCAATATAATTTACATTAATACATCTATTGCCAAATTTGCAGTCCTCAACCTTAACTTACAAACTAATGAAGTTGTTGTTTCTTTTCTTCAATTTTATTCGTAACAAGGAAACAAGAAATTTTGATACAGCACACATATATCTAGTGCAATTTACTCCAGAAGCTACCATAGGGAGTAGAAAGACCAACCTGGTTACGGCCAAGGAGACGTTTAACCATCTCATCTTCAGGACAGTCAAAGAAAATCACGAGGTCTGGTTCTGTTCCAATCTGAAATTTTTAGACAAGTAATACATCAACATATCAGAACAGGAACCATGCAATCTGCAGTTATACGATCAGCAATTAATGACCGGACAACAATTAACATGTCCCAGTTGACATGCTAGTGTCTTAATTATCCAACCAAAGCACACACATTGTCATTGATATCGATAGTTCGATACTATTAATAGTTGATGCGATGAGACCCTACACCCACCATAACAGCACTAACATTAATTGACCACTGTTACACAACACCTACAGAGTGTATCATTCTCTAGCATAACATAGTTATTCCTTCATTTGTTACAATGAAAAAGCATGCATATGCATCTGCTGATTGCATATGATACATTAGCCGTCTAGGCATGCATATTGATGTTAAAAAGGTAAAGACATTTGCACACAAATGATCTCTATAGAGTCAACAGCTCTAAAAACCTGCAATATTTCACCCATTAGTAGCCTACCCACAAAGTTGAACAGAAAACTGATGAGCATCATGGACCTACCATCTCATTACGTAATATCTCAATTAATAGGACATCCTGGACCAGTAATGCAATAGTCAAACAGAGAACTTACCATTCTTTCAAAGGCGATTCTGTTTTCCTCACATCTTGGGAAACCATCAATAAGAACCCTTTTAGTATTGCTTGATTCCATTGCTTTTCTGATCAATTCAACAGTTATCTCTGATGGAACAATCCTCCCTTCCTTGATTATATCTAGGATCAACTCCCTGAAATGTGCCATGCAAAGTGGCGAATCAATGCATTGTTTCTTTCGTGTACATCATCATAGTGCTATCAGGGGATTAAGTGACAAAATATTACCCTTTTTCACTACCAGATGATATTTCATTCCGTAGAAGATCGCCAGCACTCAAATGAGAAAATCCAAAATTCGAAGCAATCCTACTACACTGTGTTCCTTTCCCACTCCCAGGTCCCCCTATACACAGGATCTTGATTAGTCATGTGAACATGCGAACCACATGACTAAATCCAACTTGAAATTACACTGATTATCACTGGAAGGGATCCTCAATTACTCCATGGAAACTGTGCATGGGTTTTTTATAAATGTAAAACCAGACCCTGCATATCTCAGAGTAAAAGTGGAAACCTTACCTAAGACGAAAGCAATGAACGGCTTGATGAAACTGCTACTATCACTTCCCTAGAGAAAGAAGAGAGGGCACAAAACCTGTTATTGACATGCACTCTGCAGAGATGCAATTGTAACAAATACAAACGCAGGTTTCTAAACAAACTTATTGCTTGAGATGTGAAGAGCCTGAGTAGATTCAGAGCAAGAGGTTTCTGCGAGCAAAATATGGAATCCATAAGCATCAAGGAACCACAGAAATATCGATCACTCTGGAAAAAGAAAGGCAAGCGTGGTAGTTGCATCAGATCAATTGTAGAAAAAAATAAGCTGGGATAAATCTTCCCAGCAATGTCAAATCTCTGTCTATTTCCAATGTCCCAAGATTTTCCTACTAATAAAAGACACGTACACACACGAAGAGATGAAAAAGAAGGGGGAAGATCCATTTTCCTTAATCAATTGTATCAGTCATCTACACGTAACAAGCAGTTTCTGTTCAATTTCTCACGGATCAAAGAGCGAGTCAGTGCAGGGATCACCAAGAGGGGAAAAATATTAATCACTCTATTAATAACTCCACGCATGGATTCGGTTCGGCCTCTCTCATCGGGACCAAAGAGGCACCTTTTCAGGCTGTGCGGACGAGGTGTTCGACGAAAAGCGCAAAAAAGGGGAAGCCGCTGAGTTACCTCATTGGGATTGGGGAGGAGGTTGTGGTGATGCTGCTGCTGCTGCTGGTAGGAGGAGGATCGGGATCGGAGAAGAGGAAGGCCCAGTCACCTCCGCCACATCTCCCACCACCGCGCTCGCTCCTGTTCTCTTCCCTTCCGCCACCTCAGGCGAGTGGCCGACTCGGTGATGGCCTAATGGGCTTGATTAACCCTTTTTTTAGAGAGAGGAGGAGGCGCGGCGTGGGGAAGAGGAGGCGGTCTTGGATGGGAGAGGAGATGCGGGGTGGGGAGGAAGGAGGCGGCGGCGGGGGGAGGGAAGGAGGAGGCGCCGGCGCGTGGGGGGCGGAAGAGGAGGCGGTGCGGGATGGGGATGAACATGAGCTTGGCCATGTTCCAGTGTCGGTAGTCCTGGTCGCCTCGATGGCGCCGTATCGCCGTGCACTCCGCCGCGCCACCGCCGCTCCTCCGCCGCCGCCTTGCACGCGCGTATCACCGTATCACGTCCTGCGGCGGCGTCACACGTCTCGATTACACCACGCACGATCCGAGGCGGGGGAGGTGCGATCCGAGGTCGGCCGGCGGCGTGCCGGAGAGAAGGGTTGATGGCGAGGTCCATGGCGAAGTCTCGGCGATCTTCTCGGCGAATCCGAGCGGCGGCGGGGATCTCGTCGTCGCGGGCGTGTGAAGGAGCGGAGCGGAGGAGGAAGACGGCAGCGGCGATGGCCGGTGGATCTGGGATTGGGCGGTGGTCGTGATGGGAGGAGGCGGCGCGGGGTGGGAGGAGGAGGCGAGGCGGAGGCGGAGGAGGCGGAGGCGGGGCAGCACAAGGGTGGAGAGGAGGAGGTGAGGCGGAGCAGCGAAGAAGGGAGGGTAGGAGGTGAGGTGGAGCGGCGGAGGAGGTGAGGCGGCGCGGCGGGAGCGAGGGAGGAGCGGCAGGCGGAGTGGCGGCGGAGGAGGAAGGAGGAGCGACGGGATTCGGTGGGGTGGGAGGAGGCACACGGGTAGCGGCGCGGGTGGGGTTTGGCTCAATGATGTGCATGATCCGGATGATTTTGGCCTTAGGATCTTCAATGAGTAAGAGAAGAAGGCTTGAGGAGAGATCTAGGCCATTCATTTGTATGAAGTTGGATTACTTTGGTACACAAATCTGTGTGGACTTAGATTAGGCATGACTGTGGGGGTGGTTGAGGGGTGGATTTAGTAAAGAAAATTTTGGTGTATTATAGAGTAGGGTAGATACATTCTTATCCATGATTGTTACCGCAACCTTGGCAACCACGGCGCCTAAAAGGCGCCAGGACGCCTAGTCGTCCAGGGGGCGCCTAGTCATCTTCTAGGCGATGCTAGACGAGCTAAGGCGGTTCACTTGATAAGTACCAACTACTTAACTAAGACAGCAAATTAGATAGAGGTCAATAACAATTGCTTACCTAACCTTGATGAGCCTGCCATTCTTTTGCTCTTTTTGCAGGTAGCCAAGCACCCCTATCCAAGATGAAGTTGTAAAGAAACAGTAGAGAGTAGCTTCAGAAGAACAAGATCAAAGCCATTGAAACCATATGCTCCTGCCATTGAGAAAGATAACAAACATTAGAATGTAAAGTTGTAAAATGGTTACCGAATATTGAGCAATTGAGCATTGACTATTGTAATTGAATATTTGTAAACTTGAAATGATGAGATGAAATAAGCTTTTGAGTTGACATGATGAAACTGAGAGCAAACAAAGTAGCATAACATTGTCAGGATAGACCCATCACATAATACTACTACTACGTAGTGCGTTACACAATTAAAGACAAAGAGTCAAAGGCAAACAAAGTTACAAAACAACTGCAACTCTCCATCAAGGCATCAACAATCATAATCTGAAGTTGCAGTAGCAAATAGCAGTAGCAGTGAATGAAGCACATAGTAGTAGCAGTGAATGCAGCATGAGGCACAATAGCACATAGCAGTAGCAGGAGCAGTAGCAATGAATGAAGCACATAGTAGTAGCACACAAGTTGCAGTCCAAAAATCTCAGTAGCAATAGCACATGACACAAACAACTAGCAATTAGCCAATTACACAGTGTCACAATCGAAAAGCCTTTTAATTCTTCGGTCTTCGATTCATTACCAGAGAGGGGAAGACCGAAATGATTAGTAGCAGAGGGGGAAGCACCGAAGCAAAGAAGAAGCAAAGGGAGGGAGGTGGCGCTGCGGGAGCGTGGGAGGGAGGGACTGGCAGCGGGCGCTGCCGACGCCCGGGAGGGAGGGAGGCAACGCGGCCGGAGCGCAGGAGGGGTGGAGGCGGCGCGGCTAGAGCATGGGATGGAGGGAGGAGCTGAGGAGGGAGTGGAGGTCGGAGAGGAGAGGGCATAGCTGGCAGCTGGGAGCTGGCACGGTGAGGCGAAGGGGCGGCGATGGTAGCCGACAGCTAGTGTTCGAGGCTTCGCAAGTTGCCACTTCAGATCTGGCTTCAGGCCTTTCTCGAGCGACCCAGGTATTCAACTTCGATTATTATGCTTCTTAGGACTCGACAAGGCGCCCATCCAAACCAACACCGTGGGCACCGCGTTGATGCCGTAGATGCCTCAGCAACCTAGGCACCCGCCTAGCTGGCTAAGGCGAGGCGCTTCTCCCCGGCGTTTCCTCCGTGGCGTCGTGGCATCCATGTTCCTATCTAAAGTCAATTTTTTGGATACATTTCAATCCCTCAAGTCTGTTTAATTGTTTCCTCCCACTTCAGTCTTTGCTGACCGCTGTCTCTCCTTATGTTTTAGATACGTTCTAAAATTCCACTACATACCGGTGTTTCAGAAGGTTTCTATTGGAGATGTCCAAACTATCTCAAGTGATATTGAACAAACTTCTTTTCAATTAGTGCCACTCATATCCTATCACATATATTATCATTGCAGATTTGATCCTGCGTTGTGTGACCACAAATCTACTCTTGGCATAACTACTCGAGTGCTTAAATATCTGTTAGGTTTGCAACAACTAGAAAAAAAAAATCAAACTGCTTTCATCTTGCAGATGGGAATAGTCAAGGCTTGCTTACTGATATAGAATCTATATTATGCTATTCACTAAACCCAAAGATGGGAATAAATAACTGTTTGAAATTCCAAGTTTCAGCAGTGTCTTGAAACAATTTGACTGAGTTGTCTGTTAGAAGATAGTCCTGGAGGCAGTAGCTTTTCTGCATAGGCATGCCCACAGCCAATGGACACAGCTTTATTAATCCTACAGTAGATCGATTTGCCCCTCACAAAGATCATATTATATAATGCTGAAACATGTGCAATCCGATTCCCAAATTTTCCTTTCTTCCTGTCCTGTTTTTGCATAATTCTGCTCACATATTCATTCTTTGTAAAGTTGCAACATAAGTAAACATCTTCAATTATACATCAGCAGCATCGTTCCAGAGCTACCCCTTCAGCCCAGGGGCTCATTATCGCAAGGTTCCATCCGCTGAACTTTGAGAAACTATGAGAATCGACCCACGCGTAGGCAGTAGCATTCCATTAAGCAGTATTCCCTCACTAGTCACTACTAACCAGTAAAATCTAATATCTTGTTGACTCATCATCAACTACCTTTTTTCTTCCATCCGAAGTATAGAACATGAAAGATAGAATCTGTATGATGTAAGAAAAGGCTAAGCGCATATCTGTTGTTGGGAAAAGAACAACTGCACCATTTGGTCCCACCTGTGAACTGCTGCTTTCCCACTTTTGCAACAATCCTGTAGGACCTAGATCAAATCATTTTTAGCTCAAGCTACGTCAAGCATTTATCTTTGTCTATGAAATGTAAACCAAGCATTTTCCTCCTTTAAATAAGCTTAGATCCATGGTATAACAATCTAATGCTATTATTTGGGGAAATTAATATATACCCTACCCTGCTCATATTCATACTCATATTGAGCATTACCAGATACTAAATATTACCTTTTGTGATTGAAAGGAGTAGTACTATGTGTTAAGAAAGAAACTTTGATACAGTATAGAAATGCATTGTGGCTTGAAGAAAATGGGAATTTTCGTCCTGTTGTGGTATATATAGAATGGTCGGCATCAATCAAAGTCCACCATACATGGGATGTGAAATTCTCCTTTGAAACATTGATGCTTAAAGCAAACTGGTTGTAGATTCAAATCCAAAATACTGTCGATTGTGACTCGAAGTTGTCGAGATGCAAGTGAAATAATATTTTAAATTGTCATGATTTATTACCTTGTTGGAACTGAAACTCAAGTTCAATGTTCTAATTTTGATTTTAGTAACCAAATTGTATCTCCAGATCGTTTTTTTACCTTGTTTTCATCACTGCTGACTCATCTTTTTCTTTGTGCACAAACTTTCTGAACTGGTAATTCCACGAATATTCATTGAGGTTAACATTTCCTTTGCAGATGATGAGATGAACATAGGCAGCAGCGGGGAGAGTGGGCCGGCAGTCCCAAAGATTGCTGACAGAAGTCGTGAAGGTGACATCTTCCCTGCGGCATCGTCACTTGACGAATATGCTAAACAAGCTTGACAGCAAGATGATTCTGACGAGGAAGAGGCCGGAGATTTTGGAGAAGACTAAGTTCGGAGTGCTTCATATTGCAAAAGGGTTTATTTTTAGTTTTATGTAGCCATGTTCTTTGTGGGTAATCCATACCAATGTTAGTTTTATCAGATATATATTTCAGCTTATCATATGCTGATCAGAATGCTCCACCCCGTCTGTGTTTCTCTAAATGTTGGAATTGGAAGATGTGTATTGTCAGTTGCTGTTTTAGCGTGTGATAATCCAGTGCGGCAGTGCGTTGATGTATCAGAGTTGGAGAAATTTTGCTCAATAGCATTGCGAACATGCATAATTTGGAACATGACATCCGATGTGAGAATGACTGGTGAGGCCAAACGTCTCATGCCAATGACACATCCATGCTATTTCCAATCTTCGTAGGATTACTCAAGAGTGATGTCTTCTCCCACGGGGCACGGTGCAACTATACAACAGAATTGCGAAAATAATCATCGTCAACCAGTACTTCGGTAGCGAAAGTAACCGTTGACTAGTCGTTTGTACGCGACGCACAGCAGCACAAAATAGCCGTTTGTCAAACAAGACGAGGTTTCTTTTACACTGTGACTTATGATTTAAAGTTTTAAATTCTAGCTATTTGCGAGAGTTAGTATGATTCTACTTTAAAAAAACATATTGTTTGAAAGCTACCTACTGTAACTTAGTATAATTTTTACTATAATTTTTCGTCGTATACAATTTTAATTGATATAGCTGAACTCAGTATAATTTTTACTATAATTTTCTGTTGATTCTACTTTAAACAACGTATCATTTGAAAGCTACCTACTGTAATATATCATGAAGCATAAGTACAAGTGGAAAAGAAGGAAGTGTGTATGCCAAGAAAAGGAAACGTTAGATCTGGCCGTCGGCTCCCCCGATCCAACGGCTCTCCACCCGGCCTCTGACCGCAATAAAGCAGCCGCTCCTTTCTTCCTCAAGCACTCAACGACCGGGCTCCCGATCCGCCATTCCCGCGCGAAGCTCCGCGGCCCTCGTCAATTCAGGGGAGCCCCTCTCACGGCCGGCGGACGCGTGGAGTCCCCGAACCACCAAGCCCGCACGTTTATATAGCCGCGCCCCCTCCTCCCCATTCCCACCGTCCACCTCCCTGAAACCACACCTCTTCCTCC
The DNA here is from genome assembly GCA_036346575.1 of Dendrocalamus sinicus. Lineage (NCBI taxonomy): Eukaryota > Viridiplantae > Streptophyta > Magnoliopsida > Poales > Poaceae > Dendrocalamus > Dendrocalamus sinicus. The sequence continues at coordinate 47,337,438 of CM070641.1, read as the reverse complement.
GCTGTTCGCATCTCAGATCGAGAAGGCTTGTGGCCGATCGAATCGATCCAGGCCGCCGGCGATGGCGCCGCTGCTCAAGGACGAGCTGGACATCGTGATCCCGACGATCCGTAACCTGGACTTCCTCGAGATGTGGCGGCCCTTCTTCCAGCCGTACCACCTCATCATCGTGCAGGACGGCGACCCGACCAAGACGATCAAGGTGCCCGAGGGCTTCGACTACGAGCTCTACAACCGCAATGACATCAACAGGATCCTGGGGCCCAGGGCCTCCTGCATCTCCTTCAAGGACTCCGCCTGCCGCTGCTTCGGCTACATGGTCTCCAAGAAGAAGTACATCTACACCATCGACGACGACTGCTTCGTCAGTACTCGATCTCTCTCTCCCTCCGCTCTTGGTGTTCATCCATCCCTGCGCCGTTTCGAACGGTCGCGTGCGGTTTGTTTGATCGATCTTTTGCAATGGGGTGTGCTGCAGGTGGCTAAGGACCCGTCGGGGAAGGACATCGACGCGCTGGCGAAGCACATCCAGAACCTGCTCTGCCCGTCCACGCCGCTCTTCTTCAACACCCTGTACGACCCCTTCGCGGACGGCGCCGACTTCGTGCGCGGCTACCCCTTCAGTCTCCGGGAGGGCGTGCCCACCGCCGTGTCGCACGGCCTCTGGCTCAACATCCCCGACTACGACGCCCCCACGCAGCTGGTCAAGCCCCGCGAGAGGAACAGCAGGTACGTCGACGCCGTCATGACCATCCCCAAGGGCACCCTCTTCCCCATGTGCGGCATGAACCTCGCCTTCGACCGCGACCTCATCGGCCCCGCCATGTACTTCGGCCTCATGGGCGACGGCCAGCCCATCGGACGCTACGACGACATGTGGGCCGGCTGGTGCGTCAAGGTAAACACACGCTACCATCAACGGCAGATCTCAATCTGTACAATTTGCAGTTCAATCTTTGATTTTGCTGAACAATATGCAGGTAATCTGCGACCACCTCGGGCTGGGCGTGAAGACCGGGCTGCCCTACATCTGGCATAGCAAGGCCAGCAACCCGTTCGTGAACCTGAAGAAGGAGTACAAGGGCATCTTCTGGCAGGAGGATATCATCCCCTTCTTCCAGGCCGTGACGCTGCCCAAGGACTGCGACACCGTGCAGAAGTGCTACGTCGCGCTCTCGCAGCAGGTCAAGGACAAGCTCGGCAAGGTCGACCCCTACTTCACCAAGCTCGCCGACGCCATGGTCACCTGGATCGAGGCCTGGGACATGCTCAACTCCGGAGAGGCCGCCAACAACGGCACGGCCAAGGGGAAGTAGAGGAGCTCCGTCGACCGCTAGGCATGCCGGCGGCGAGCGTCTCTTCTTTCTGTAGGTTCCATGCATGCATCAGGTTTAATTTCACGCTGCTGCTTTGTTTGTTTGGTATGGAGTACAACTACTCCATTGACATTAGTTGCTGTTATGTTATCCCCCCTTTATCCTTGTCAAGCGAGGTTGTTTTCTCAAGGTTTACGGTTCATTCTTGGGACTACCAAAGTTTTCGTGTAATCTTAATTTGTTTCTACACTGAAACGTGAGAATAATAATTGTTGAATAAGCATTGCAAGTCTAAGCAGCTTCTATGTATGCCATTGATTGTTCTTGAAGTAAATTAAATTGATTAATTAGGCTTCTTGTTGGCTTAACTCTGAGCCTATTATGGACCAAATTTCGATCAAATATGATCTTGTCGTACGTACCATTAGCTGCTGCACTAAACAAAAAAGTGATCGCAGCATTCCGATAAGGAAAAAAACATGTAACAGTACTAAACGAATGTAAGAACCACCACGTTAAACGGGACATGCACAGCTCTTGCATTTGCTTCCCATCCCGTGAAGGTACGGGCTACACGGGCCAATTTGGGAGAGTTTTACCATTGAAAACGTGGATCTGGAGCAGCTCCACTGTGGATCTGGAGCAGCTCCACCATGGATCTGGGATCCCACCATGGAGTGTTTGGCTTATAGCAGCTCCAGATCCACGAAATTGAGGTTTTAGTGGGAATGGCCACTTTTGGTGGGATGGGGTGTGTAACCAGTGGTATTGGTGGGTAATTACCACCCAACTCCACGGTGGAGCACCCCTTGAGGAGCTCCATGAAATCCATGGATCTGGCCCTCAGATCCAGAATTTTGGTGGATCCAGATTTCGCGGAGCTGGAGCATTTGGGTAAAATTTCGTGGAGTGGAGCTGTTTTTCGTGGATCTGGAGCTGATGGAGCTCTCCCAAACAGGCCCTTAGTCCTACTGGGATGGCAACGGGATTATTCTCCACCGGTTTCTCATCCTAACGGAGGAATTGGCAGGGTACGAGAGCCCGATAAAACCTAAATTCAAATTGTATTAATGTAATTGTAAACATATATATAAATTTATCAACACATGAAATGGTAGATTGGTATTAAATGAACAATACATTGTATAGATTATACAAAAGTATATTATGCCAAAGATAATATACCTATATTTTAGTAATGTGCATATATCAATCTACATGTATATAAGTGTATATCAAAGTATAGAGAAGCAGAGATAAGAAAAAACATTTTTGTTCTCATCCCTATATAAGATAGTAGGGACAAAATCTGTCCCACGTCCATCCACTAATAAGAGATTCCTCACGGGTTGTCAGAGAGCGAGGCACACTGCCATCCCTAAGGCATCTCCAATGGTCTGAGTCAGCTAGCTATATGCATGTACACATCAGTATATATCCTATGTGGAGGAAAGAGAGTATGCAAAAAAAAATCGAGCCAGCTCTTCCTTAAGCACTAGTCTATAACGCCAAACGAGGCAGCCTCTATAAATTCTGTGTGTGCATGTAAGTATCAAATAACTATCCTTATAGATAGTTCTTTAGAATGCTAGGTTTAGTGTGTACTATATAAATCTCCAATGGTCTGAGTCAGCTAGCTATATGCATGTACACATCAGCATATATTCTATGTAGAGGAAAGAGAGTATGCAAAAAAAACCGAGTCAGCTCTTCCTTAAGCACTAGTCTATAACGCCAAACGAGGCAGCCTCTATAAATTCTGTGTGTGCATATAAGCATCAAATAACTATCCTTATAGATAGTTCTTTAGAATGCTAGCTTTAGTGTGTACTATATAAATGATGTGGAAGTCTTATAGTTAGTTGCTAGCTATAACCATTGGAGATGCCTTAAATGATGTGGAAGTGTTATAGTTAGTTACTAGCTATAACCATTGGAGATGTCCTAAGTACTACTCCTCGGATCAAAAGTGTCCCTTATTCTCTAGCAGTGAAAATTTGTTACTGAATTTTACCTGAGCTGTAATAATCATTTCGCCAAATCAAACTAGCAAAAAACCGTTCGAGTTGCGAGATCGGAAGGCCACGGGGGGAACAAGTGAAGCCAGCGCCTTGCGCGTGAGCAAAGCAGCGCGCGCCTGGTCGTACTCGTATATGCACACTGTTGCCTCACGTTCCGACCTTGTACCTCTGCATGTAGCCCCTTGCCACGGAAAACGGGCCCCGACAATTCCTGGAGCTGATAGATCACACTTCCTCCAAAATGCCCTCTCCACGTCAAAGGTGGTGTTCTAACTAGCTTTTTTATTTAAGCTTATGATTGAGTTTTTTAATTTTTAATTAAAATTGTATTGTAGTGATTGTTAATTTTTTCTAATAAAAAAATAAGATAAATTTTGAGAAAAAAAATGAAAAACGGTAATATCGTCACGATAATGCAAAAAGCTAAAATAAGTTGAAATTAGAAAATAGTACGTTCTAAGTGGTTTCTAGTTTAAATAAACTAAAAATCAAAAAATCAAACTGATTGAAATAGGGCCGAAATACCGGGACCTGGTTGCGTTGGTTCTTTTCATTTCTAGTCTCAACCCCGTCTTAGCCATCTTGCTAGTGGCTCGCAGTTCTAAGTGGCTGATCTTGCTTATCTCAACACGAACAACGGAACAACGGTGATATATACACACACGTGTGTGTGGGTATATATATATATATATATATATATATATATATATATATATATATAATACACCACCAGTGTAATTACACCCATATCTAATATACCATCTAAACAAATTTGAAATATTTCTTTATCACTTTAGGTATACTCATATACTAATTATAAAATACTCCAATGTGAACCACACAAAAAAAAACTTGTAAGAGAGTTCATAGTTTTTACCGTATTTTGTAAATACCCTCGAATCTCTCCTCCTTAAAAGTTTGAGTAAGTGGCAGTAGGTTCATTCTCCCTTGACTCTCAATAGCCGTTCGTTCTTCTTCGACTCTCTATGATTGTTGGATCTCACGATCTCCTTTTCTATGTGCGGTTACTTGCTACTTCAATAAGGCAGTTCCAATAACGACCCCTTTCTTCTATTACTGGCGCATACAGTTACTTACTTTTTCTCTTGAAACCGCGCAGCCATGGCCATGGGAATGTTGAGATAAGTCTAAGTCATAAACCAGATAAGATATCTTACGATGGGAAATAAGACATGCTTACTATGAGACAGACTCGAGTTTGGCTCGAAGTCTCTAACCCAAGTCGATCCCCATTCCCAAATCCCTAATTCTCCTCCAATTCGTAATTCGCTGCTGTTGCTGCTTCCCGGGGGCGATGGAGGGGGCAGGCGCGCAGCGTGGTCGAGCTGCCGAGCCGCGGAGGGGCAGCCGTGCGGGCGCGGGTGCGAACGGCGTGGACTGATGGACGAGCGCGCGGGACCTGAACTACACTGAGAGGAAGCAAGTGAGCAACTGATTTATTTATCTTAGTCTTGACTTCACTTGTTTTATTGGATCATATTTGTATTTGTCTTCATTTGACGTGCAACAATATCTAGGTGATATTTTAGCGAAAGTTCGTTTTGATGTTTCCCTCTCTTGATTTTATAGCATTATTTGCAATTGGGGGTTTTTCCTCTTTGCCTTGAGCATGTATTCATTGAGTTACTTATTGCGCAACCTTTGTTTTGTTTATGAAGAAGATTTCTTGGAATTACATCTTTTTGGAAAATTGTCTATTGCTCAGCCCAATTAGGTTTTGTTCATATCATGGATCAACAAGCCAAAGATGACGTTGATTTTCTTGAACCATCAGTACTCTTAGACGAGACACATTATCAAGAGGGTTTCAGAAATGGTTATCGTGATGGCTTGGTATCTAGAAAGGAAGAGGGAAGGCAAGTTGGTTTCAAGACGGGTTTCTAGGTAGGTGAAGAACCGGGATTCTATCAGGGCTGCTTGGATGTGTGGATGTCGGTAATTTGCCTTGATCAAGATGCATTCTCAACTTGGGTCAGGAAGAATATCGAGCAACTAGATGCACTGGTGAGCAGCTATCCTTTGTCCGATCCAGAGAATGAGCAAGTTCAAGATGTGATGGAGAAGATAAGGCTGAAATTCAGGGTTATCACGACGAGCTTAGGAGCAAAATTGGAGTACGAGGGTCGCCCCACATCATCTAAGCAGGGTGTTGAGGATCTATAACTTGTTTAGAATTATGAATATCAAATTTTAATTACCATGTTCAAATTAATATTCGATATCCATACATTTTTTGCTGTTGGTTTGGACGTTGGAATAATGATGTCCAATTCCAACATATATTGTTATCGAATTATGCTGCTAAGATCTGCTTAGGAATTATGCCGCCACCGCCCAACATAAGGAAATTTTGGAGTCATCTTGTTTTTGAGCTCTGGTCTCTCCTGTTGAGGTTGAGTTCACTTTTAATTATGCTGCTACTGTCACTTTTTCACTTGAGGATTGATAATATGAGGTTGATATGCTTATTGTAAAAAACATGATTTATTTCTTATATGCCCAACAGATAGTTGTTATACCAATCACATAGATCTTCACACTATATGGGTTCCTCCTTGGTTTCTTTATCAGAGTTTAGGTGTTACATACTAACTTGACAAAGAACTTACCACTTGCTTCCTGTCTACACATCACCCTGTCTGCATATCCTTCCAACGTGGTAGGAGTATTATTCATTGGTTGCCCATCTTTATTCAAACCTGATTTTAGACGTATTAGCCATCTTCTAAAAGTAAAGCTGGTAGTGTTATTTAACATAACTCACCATCACATAAAAGTAAAGCCTATGAGATCTCATATGAAACGAGTATTCTTCAGTAAGTCCAAAATTTACCTGTTTTTTCTTTGATAGAACACCACAATACCACATACCTGTTAGCTGGAGATCAAACCCAGCATATAATGAAGGATTTAGAACGAATCATCAACATCAATACCAATCATTGGTTTATTACACGCACGGCACAAGCGCATCGGTGGCCTGCCAACGTATGGCCACCAGCGATGGTCGACCGCTCCCAACCTACGATCACACGCAATGGTCGACAGCTTCTAACTTACGACCACGAGATGTGGTCAATGGCTTTAGATTTACGACCACGAGCACTGGTCGATGTGTTCTGACTTACGACCATGAGGTGTGGTCGATGTCTTTCGACTTACGACCACGAGCGCTGGTCAATGTGTTCGACTTACGACCACGAGGTGTCCTCAATGGCTTTTGACTTACAACTACAAACGATGGTCGTCGGCTTCCGACGTACGACCACAAGCCATTGTTGAAGGCTCCCAATTTAGGACCACGATCGATCGTCAACCGCTGCCAACTTATAACCACCAGCGATGGTTGACCACTCTCGATCTACGATCACGTGCGGTGGTCGATGGTTTCTGACTTATGACGATGAGGTGTGCTCGAGGGCTCTCGACCTATGACCACGAGGTGTAGTCAATGGTTTCCAACTTACCACCACGAGGTGTAATCGACGGTTTTTGACTTACTTTATGGATTTAAAAACATTTAGAATATGTTTGTATGCATATTCTAAAAAATTTTACCACTCGTGAGTTTTAAAACATGTAGTATGATAAATTTTAAAATTCGTAGCAACACACAGGCATTCAACTAGTATGCACATAAAAAGGAGTATATCGAAAAATGTACATACCACCTCTGAAAAATTGTTCATGCCACCTAGATGGTCTTAAATACTCATATACTACACGTACATAGCCTCTGTTACGCGAGATACTCTCTACATTGTGAGATACAATATATGGTATAATTACACCCGGAGTAGAAAAGAAGCTTCCTACATATATACATATATATATGTATATGTATAATCTTTACTATTATAAAAGAAGGAGTTGGTGGTTGGTACGGCCTCCCCACTCCTTTAAAAAAAGTTGATTGACGTGTGGGCCCTCACCCTCCCCACGTCCTGTGCGCTGCCTCCCCCACTTTCACCCTCGCCTCCTCCCCCGCTGCGCCGAGTCTTCCGCCGCTCCCGCGCCAACGCCTCCTCCCCTCCCTCCCACCCTGCACCGATGCCTCCTCCGCCTCCTCCCCACCTCGCGCCGACGCCTCCTCCCCCCCCCCTCCCACCCCGCGCCGACGCCTCCTCCCCTCCCTCCCACCCTGCGCCGCCGCCTCCTCCCCCGCTCCTTCGTGCCGCCGCCGCCTCCTCCTCCCCACCCCGCGCCGACGCCTCCTCCCCTTCCTCCCACCCCGCGCGACGCCTCCTCCTCTCCCTCCCACCCACCCCACGCCGACGCCTCCTCCCCTGCTCCGCCGCCTCCTCCCCCGCTCCCACTCCGCTCCGCCACTGTCTCCTCCTCCCCCCACTCCTCCGCTCCGCCGCCTCCTCCCCCGCTCCTCCACTCCGCCGCTGCCTCCTCCTCCCCCCACCCCACGTCGGATCTGGGCTGGGGCGGCGCGGTGATGGCGGGATCCGACAGGCAGCGCGCCATGGGTGGCGAAAGGTGTCGCGCGACGACGTAACCGAGGCGGCGGCGACCGGATCCGGGCGGGAGACAGCGGTAGGATCCGGCGGGGCGGCTAGATCAGCGTCGGGGCAGAGGCGGTCACGGTGGCCTGCGCCAGTTTCTGTCCTCCCCCACCAACTCCCTCCCCCGTTATCCGCACCGCTCCGCCCACGCTTCCTCCCCTCCCCCGAGGTCCCTGCTGTAAATCGGATGTATGGTGCAGTTGATCCTGGGGAAGGCACTACGTTCAGTCCATCACATCATGGGAGGGTGCTAGCTGTTAGAGGGCCTCAAAATAGTGCCTCGGATGGTATTGAATCAAAGGTGCCACAGAATTCAATGCCTCACCGCCATCATTGTTGTATCTGCGAGGAATGGGAAGCATGTCAAGATCAATGGAAATCTTGTTGTCAAGTTCATTGTTGCAAGTGAGAAAGCTTCTTCACGGATGTCTAAGTCGAACTATGGTGGGAAGGGCTCAAAGACAAGGAAAGGAAGAGACTAGCCAATTCTCGGCTATGTGGCTCCATTGGAACCCGGAGATTTCTTGGAATCTGCAAGGAGTAAAAACGAATCGATGGCTTTGGCCCCGGAGTTGGAGGCATATACGGGGAGGATGATGGAATCTTTGCCACGATGGTTTAGTGAAGCAATGTCCAGTAAGAATGCTTGCATAAAGTTACATGCTCTATTTAATTTGAATGAGTAATGCTTTTGTACATGTCACATTGCTTTGATGCTTTGTATGATAATGTGACATTTAGTGATATGAATATAGCATTCACTAGCTGCTAAGGCTTGCTAATAGACAATTGTTCAATATTTGCAAGTAGCCTAGCTAACATAAGAGTGATGGACTCTTGTAGATAACATACAGTGCTTTGTAAATAATTAAAATGAGACTAATATGGTGGAATGAAGATAGCATATATTACACATTTGTTTTTCACAATATTAGAGGTAATAGATGCTTCTTGTGGGGTTAGTCGACCACTTGAAAATAAGCGCCATATGAAGCACACATAGTGAGGTGATCATAGGCTTGTAGGGTTAGTAGGTCCCTTGGTAAATAACTACCATTGTCAAAGTTTTATATTTGGTGTAGTATTTCCTTATGTGATTGGTAATGCAGCATATTATGATATATCTTGCATCAGTCCTCCTGTTGCTGTGTGTACATGCATGTTTCAGTATTAGCGCGTCTGTTAACATGCGGGCATGCATTGTGATACAAAGTTGATGGTATACTATTTGTCTAAAACTGTGTGGTGAAGTGGTAGTTCGCATATGTGATGCATTGATTGTCTATTGGTGATGGATTAATACAGATATATAGCTTAACCCTAAGAACTTTATTCCTCTAGAGAAAATGTGTGATCCAGGAAATGATTATGTGCTATCTTAGTCACCTTTGTGAAGTTGAATTCAATCAAACATGTAATTAACTGCACTTGCTACAAGTAGGTCGTTCCTTTGTTTGCTGACGCACTGCTCTTTACGTTCCATTTCAGGTCCTATGTTGAGCTCTGGAATGTGCACTGAAGTATTCCAATTTGATTTATCTCCCATGTCAGCTGATGCAAATGGCATAGTTCCTGTCTACTCCAACGCTATGTCGAACTCATCACAGAATTTTACTGAAAATCTCCCTTCCAGTTGGGCTCAGAAGGTCAAGAACAGGAGGATTTTATACTTCGAGGCCATTCCTATACAAGGTTCGACATTTTTTTATACTACGCCCCATTTTCTTATAGTTGTGTTGAACAGAAAAGTAGTGATCTGGGTTTTGGAGTACGAAGGGAGTATCTGCAAACAGATTGCACTATCAATCAGGCAAAACCTTTTTAGTTTTTGTCCCTAAGCATTATTTTATTATGCATGTTTCTTGCATTTGAATACTCTAGATTTTTTATAATGCATGCCATTTACTATGTCTTGTCGGTTGTCACCAAACCATAATTTTTCTTTCTGAGAAAATGCAGAATATGCGAAGTCTCAACGAGCAACAACGTCATCGGTTAAGGCAGCTGGCACGGCAATGCCGGTTCCCCTTGCCCCTTATCCAACTCCTTCTGTGCCATTTATACCTCCCAATGGTATGGTTTCCTACTGGCTATTGCAAGAAACACTGCTACTTTTGGCCTTCTTTAATGTTGGTTGGTCACCCCAGAGTGTTAAGAAAGTGTCACAAATTCTGTCTTTACCTAGATGTATAGGTCATAAAGTATATTCTTTCATGGTTTTAGACTAGAAATCTAGAGACTGCACTTTAATATTCAGGGACTTGACGAAGTTGTTCCATTTGCTGGTTCAGAACTTACAGTACCTGTGCTCATACGAGGACATATTCTCAATTCCAATATACCACTTAAACAAATATGCTATACCTTTTTATTACTTTTGGTATATTTAAATACTAATGCTAAGATACTCCAATATGACATAGTTAAAAAGATTCATTGAAGGCATTTATTTTCATGTAATTTACTTTGAAGTATCTACTAATCATTATTAGAGTATGCTATCAAAGATAAAGAGTTATAATAATATCATTTAAACTGTATATGAGAAGTAAGAGCACTGACTCAAAAGAGTATGAAACCATCCCCCCCTCTATATGTGTGTGTATTGGAAGTTCTGATATAACAAATTAATCTCAAGATGTGCTCAATTAAGTTATATTAGTTTCCCTGCTGATTTTGTTATCTCAATGCATGAAAGTGCTTTTTCTGAAATGAAACTGTCAGTTATCGGTAAATGAGTTTCAGCCATAGAAGTGGTGCCTCTTTTCTGCCATTTCAGGGGTGCAAAGCTAGCTTGTATGCTCCGGTTGCTGCAATCTGCTCATGTATCCAGCCGGTGCGACATCGGTATGCTGCGCAATTTGCAGTGCCGTGACCGCAGCGCCGGCTCCCGGTATGCACGTGAACCACTCATCTTTCTCTCAAGGATTTGTAAGTAATGTGGCATCTGAATATTGAGTTCCATCTTGCATTTGGATACTCTAGATTTTTTTATAATGCATGCCATTTACTATGTCTTGTCGGTTGTCACCAAACCATAATTTTTCTTTCTGAGAAAATGCAGAATATATGCAAGATATTATATAGATTTGAATGAACCAACAGTTCTGAGCAAAACATTAAAGATTACACAACAAGCAAAAACTAAACAAGTAGCACCTGAAGCTAACAATCTATTGGACATCTTCTTTTACAAGTTCACAACAATCAACTTTCTACTCTGATTCATTGATCACAGAATGGCAATCATATGTGTCATCTCCTTTAATTATGTATAGAAGGGGTCAATTTGTAAATAATCAATTAATTTCCGCCCATTATTCTTATGTCAGTGCTTGTATTCAGCAAGCAATTTGGTACCTTTGCTTTTCATCTACCAAAATTAATCACTGCCATCTTACTTTATTTTATTGTTTTGTTCTTGGACTAATACTGAATAACAATATTTTTTTGTTCTTCTATTTCATTGACTCTACTGTTGCCAAGTAGGCTCGTGTGTACCTAATACAAACTTATGTTCTTCTATTTCTTGTTGCTTCTGCTTTGGTCGTTTACTTTGTCTAGAACAAACGGTTGACACATTTGCTTGCCGCAGGGAAACTTTGGAGGTCCTCTTGTGAACCTTGATGGCGAAATTGTTGGAGTTAATGTCATGAAAGTTTGGGCTGCTGATGGTTTGAGCTTTGCAGTACCAATTGACTCTATTGTGAAAATAGTGGAGAACTTCAAGAAAAATGGGTACCCCTTACTGTTCAGTAGTATGATGTCTGCCGCTACAATGTCATTTTAGGTAAAAGCCACAACACTTTGAACGGGGTGTATGTGAAGCTATGAACAGACTTGGCCATCAATATTTGTTACTATTTATATAGCTTTTGTAATTGCAAGGCATTTGTCTACCAAAAAATTCTAAATTCAAATGGCATCTTTTTGGCAATTCAAATGGCATTTTTTAGCAATGCTAATAGCATCATTATCTCTATTTGGTTCAATTCAATCAAGTAATATAATTCTTTTGTTAATTCGTAGCAACGCACGGGCATTGAACTAGTATACATATATATGTATATATGTAGGAAGCTTCTTTTCTACATACTCCCTACATTGTGAGATATAACATAGGGTGTAATTACACCCGGAATAGAAAAGAGGATTCCTACACACACATATATTATGTGTGTGTGTGTGTATATATATATATATGTATGTGTGTATGTATGTATGTATGTATGTATGTGTGTATGTGTGTGTGTGTGTATGTGTGTGTGTGTGTGTGTGTGTGTGTGTGTGTGTGTGTGTGTGTGTGTGTGTGTGTGTGTGTGTGTGTGTGTGTGTGTATGTATGTATGTATGTATGTATGTATGTATGTATGTATGTATGTATGTATGTATGTATGTATGTATGTATGTATGATACGTCACGGACTCAAGTATGTGTCTTTATATGTTTATTTACTCTCAACAATAGACAGTGTGGTGATCATGGCAAACTATACAAGTGACGCATATGGTATTAGTGAGAAGACAATCCACACGCACCAATGATACTTAGCCTGAGATGAGATATTCTAATGGAAATTTTAAAAAAATAATTCTTTTTTATTTAGAAATACAAAATTATCCCGTATTTTTATTTTTTACAAAAGTAACCTCATGCAGCTCAATTCTTGGGCGACTAGACCCTGTCACCCAATGGTTGAGCGACACACAAGCAGTCACCCAACAATTGGGCCACAGGGATGCAATCGCCCAAAGGTTGGACGATAGGTGTTGTCGTCCAACAGTTCGGCGATAGCACCCCCTGTCGTCCAACTGTTCGACAACTACACTTTCTGTTGCCCAACCGTTCGATGACTGGATGCCCTTTATATCTCAGCCGCCTGAGCGCCCGAGCATTTGCTCATTCTTTGTCAATGCCGAGCGCAAGAAGAGGATAGGAGATGAAAGAAAGAAGAAGAGGGGAGAGGAGGAGGGTCAGCTAGTTCTACGAGGATAGATTCATCCGTAAGATAAAAATTTTGTTATGTTTTTGTAGTAAGTAAATAGTCTTCTTATTGTAAAGAAGAGTATAACTAGCATCCGTAGAAAGTTATAGTTAGAGAAAAGAATAGTATAACTTTGGCTAGATGAGTAGAAAGAAAAGCAAGAAGAGAGGAGAAAGAAAAGAAAAGGCAAAAGGAGAGCGTGTGTAATTAATTTATTTTATTGTGAATATTTAACTGTGAGGATCCTGTGGTATGTTAGAGTACTGTGAAAAATTTTGGTAGTCATATTAAAATGCAAAACATTAATACACAATATTTATGATTAATTAGGAATGAATTTAATGCCGTAAGTACATTGAAAATTCACACATACCGTTAAAACTGGTATATTGCTATTTAAGTCACTATGTCACGTACTTAATTTCTTAATCAATTTTGTCAGTGTCATGTAGTCAGTGTTATGTAAATTCTCTAAACCCATTAGGAATTATTTAGAGTAAGAGAGAGCTCGAGTAGAGAGAGAAGAGTGGTATCCGTGTGCGTGGGATTAGATAGGGAGTCGATGCGTATTGGGGCAAAGGAAAGGGAGCGGTGTCGGTGTGAATGAGGAGGAGTTGAGATAGATAAAGGGGAAGAGAGAGAGGGCCGGTAGTGGGCAGACTAATGGGCCTACCGGGTGACAAAATCAATATGTTACTTATGTATAAATATATGCACACATACATGAAAGTACATGGGGAGGATTGATCCAGTGAACAAAGTTGTATTTGTCATCTGCTAGAAAGGAGGGTTAACATAGAAGTTCTATTAACAATAACAGAAAATAAACTATTGGCTAATTGTATCCCCAGTGTGTGGGCATCGGAAGAAACATTGTTCACCTTCAAACTGGTTGTCCAAGACATGCACGACCACGTCATCCCTGTGCCTGCATTACAACCATACCAGTTGAGCATGCTTGTTTGGCATCAAGCGATAGTTAGGGTCGAAGTCATCTTTTGTTTCGAAGGGAAGGTCTTGCATCGGTGACCCCAGTTGAACTGGCCCCTCGGCATTTGCCATGGTATATTATTGTAGGACGGAGAAGGTTCTTCTTCCTATGGTTCGCAGGGTCGAGTGCTCCTACCTTCAGGGGGTGGGGGCATGCATGTTATAGCTTGCAGAGCGACAACGTCGCCTCCATCATCAGAGTGGGATGTGGCCTCCCTCTCAAAACGAGGTAGCCTTGCGCACCGACGTGACCTAACAAGGCAGCTTTTTGCACCAACATGACCTAACAAGCTAGATTTGCACACGATATAACCCATTGAGCTAGCTTTCCATAGGGACGTGGCATGACTAAACGAGCCACTTTTGCGTAAGACATGACCCAATGAGGTTGCTTTACATTGCTTCATGTAGAATGTGACCCGACCAAGCAGCTTTGTGCTGCGATATGACCCAACAAGCTAGGTTTGCGTAGGACATGACCGAATGACCCAATAGATTGGTTACACTACTCCAGATGTACATACTATCCAGATAACAGAATAATCAAGTACTCAATAACATACTATCCAGAATAACTAGTAGATCAGTCATTATATCCAAGTACAATTTCTAGAATAAAAAACAGAGGTGTATTTTATGGAACTTGTAGGGAAGGCACTAGAAGATGTTTCAAAAGCTCGTCATAAGACTAGTGATTACCTGGAAAGTTAGTTTGAAATATCATGAATACACCATGTGTAAGTACTTGTTGGACGAAGAGAGATAGTGTAAGTACGTATTTGTAAAGCACAATGTGGCCCAATATGGTAGCTTTGTGCTACGATGTGATCTAACAACGCAGCTTTGCGCAGCGATGCGACGCAAGGCTGCAGTACGGTTCCTCATCTAGCCCGCTGCCTTGTGGACGCCAAATTAGCTTCAACCGAATTATGCCCCAACCGCGTCCGCCGATCCGCATCAGTATTTAAGTACTACCCCAACAGGGTACTCCTGCACCACAACTACAACAATACCTCGCTCAAATAGAGAACCAGTGGGATGAGATCTGCATGCTCGCAAGGTTGTTGCAGTCCACAATGAACAAAGGGAGCATGTCAGAAGGCCACCTCCCCGCAACAACCCCCCGTAGCAGCACCCCTACCTCAACATTCCAACCGAGTGCTCGCCGCAAGAACCACCCGAGGGGGAGACACTACCCCTCTGTTGGTGTAGCGACAGATGCAAGTTTTTCAAGTCCAAGCAGCGAATCAGCCTCAGCATGCGGTACTGAGGTTGCGAAAACTACGCATCGGAGTATCCCAATCGCTGTTGGGACACGAGCCACTACCGGCAGCTGGTAAGGACCTGCTACAACTTATTCCCGTAACATTTCTCTCCGCAAGTGCGCACTAACATCCTCTCCTGTCTACCCATAGTCTCTGGATCCACTATGTGCCTATCGCAGTTGGATCGACCGAAAGATCCACTCGCATGACCAATGACGTCTTGACTGTGAGGACTAGGATGCCAAAACGGACCGCGAGAGAGTGGAGAGCATCGCCGCGACGAAGAGTGCAGCAACCGTACCTAGCGAGAGATGCAGGCTTATCTCAAGGCATGCAGGCGTATGGAGCGCGAGGCTCGTGAGGAGGAGCGTGAAAGAAAGCGCAAACTGGCAGCTAAGGCAAGGGCGGCCAGTGAGGAGTACAACGCCAAACTCGCAAGGAAGGGTAAATAGCCATGGTCCACGCAGTAGTTCGAGACATTTCGTAGCAACCCCCTGCCGACCATATTGTTCCTTTATGCATATACATGCATTCTGGTATTAGTCGGATGCTTTCGTCACAGTGTACTGTAGTAGTATTGATGTTTACTTAAGTAATTACCAGAAGCACTATGCCATGTAACCACATTATATGCATGTCGGTTCAGGGACTCTAATATATTACATATTCCTTGTCTCCCAACTTATCTTTGGTCAGACTATTTTATTACTCTTCTATCTTCTGGTGTATTCGCACTGTGCAGTAGGATTTGTATGCATTATATTTTTTCATCCGAGAATATCAAATTATGACAACGAAATTGGTACTCAAACTCTACTATATTTATTTACAAATTAAAACCTCAAACGCTAAGTTTTTTTTGCCAGATGACATACAACTGACTATCTAAAATATTCCTAACTGTCATATAGTATTACTTTATGATCTAACAACACCATCAACAGACATTGTTCAATGTCACATTTGAATAAAAAATTCAGTGACTGGAGGTGCAGTCGCTAACGGTTGGACGACAGGAGGTGCCGTCGTCCAACCATTTAGCGATAGGAGGTGTTGTTGTCCAACCGTTTGGTGACAGCACCCATCATCTAACCATTGGATGACTTCATTCATGTAGTCCAACCGTTGGACGATTGCATCCTTGTTGCCCAACCATTGAGCGATTGCCTGCGTGTCGCTCGGCCGTTGGGTGACAGGGTCCAGTCCCCCAACGGTTGGGCTACAGGGGTTACTTTTGTAAAAAAAGAAGAAGAAAATATCGATATAATTTTGTATTTCTAAATAAATAAGATTATTAAAAAAATCTATTCTAATGGGTGGCGGAGGCCATCGGTTGGAAAAAAGTTGGAACAAAGAGAGAAGTTCAGAAAAAAAATAATACGCTATCTGGCCTAACACTATAGCCGTGTGATACATTTAGTTAGCGCTTAATTAATTCTAGGTAAAATAATAGATATGTATTTCTCAGATACAAATCAAAGCCACGTACCTAGCCACCAATTTTACTTGCACAACCGAAGCACCGAGAACACACGCAGCCAAAGAAAAAAAAATGCCGCGAGAAAAAACTGCCCAAAAGAGCACACTGCACACAGCCTTGGCTGGAGGCGGCGGCAGGGCGAATCTCTCCTCAGTCCGAGATAACGCCAGGCTCACCACCATCCCTTCTCCACTCCCCACCCTTCTTCCCCATCTCCCCCCAAGAAAACACCACCCCTCCTAAAGCCAAAGCCCTAGCTAAGCTAGCTGGCTCCATAAACAGAAGCTTCCTAGATCTCTCCCGGCTGCTCGCGCCGCCGATCCGCCGATGGCGACCAAGGGGAAGCTCGGGGAGCTAATGCGGGAGCACCGGCTGCAGGCGGCGGCCGTGGTGGCGCTCGTCGCCGCCTCCGTGGTGTCGATCTCCGCCGTCTGGCCCAGGCTCGGCGCCGTGGTCTCCTTCTTCTGGCCGCTGCTCGTCTCAACCGGCTTCTTCCTCGTGGCCATCGCCGTGTTGCTCCGGATCTCGCCGCCGCCCGCCGGCGCCGACGAGTCCGGCAAAGAGCTGATCGACTTCGTCGCCGGGTGCCGCCCGGAGCACCACCCCCCGGAGGCGGCGGCCGCCGTGGAGGTGCCGCCAGAGCCGGAGATCTAGAGGCCGGAGGAGGAGGAGGACGCGGCCGTGCAGCGTTCGGTGTGGCCGTGGCTTCGGTAGCGTAGGATTCCGTCTCTCTCCGTAGTCTGGTGTACAATACCATTCAATAAACGATGGCATAAATTCGCCCTAGTTCGTGCAGTGTTCATCTCGCCTTCCATTATTGTGTTTCGCTTTCAAGTCGAGGCTTCAACTTAGGATGCCTTGATTGGCCGGAAAGCGAGAGGTGAAGAAGGCCTTGAGGCTGAAGCTCTTGTTGCAAAATTCGTCAAGCCTCTTATTACAAAAAGAGAAAAACATCATTTCTCTGTCTCTGAAAAGAAAAAGGGTGCTTCTGTCTTCGCAAAATTTAAGAGAGAAATTTGGTTATATATATACCACAGTAATATACCTGGTTTTGGTATATATCATAATAAAATTTATGTTCACTTTTAACACCACGGAAATTTCTAAATCTTTGTCCATGTACCACTCCGTCCACTTTCACGTTAGCTCCGTGGTCTTCATCCCTTTCTTCTTCTTCTTACCCGGGCACTCTTATCTCTCTTACTCGCCTTCTTCAATGCAGCCTGTGTTGGTTATAATTTTAACATATAAATAGTTTAACAGTGTGTGTTCGAGTACTTATAGTAGTTGAGTACTCACGTGGTAGTTGTAAGTGGATGTAGTTGTAGACTGTGTTGGTCGTGAGTAGTGTTGTTGAAGCTATGGTCGCCATACGTGGTTGAAGTTGTGGTCGAAGCATCAAGATGATGTACTGTGGTCGAAGCATCAAGATGATGTACTGTGGTCGAAGCATCAAGATGATGCATCGTGGTCGTAGCGTCCAAGATGATGCGCCGTGGTTGAAGCAGCGATCGGTGTTCGAGTACCATGTGAAATCATAGCTATAATGGTCGTAGCTATAGTGGTTGTAGCATCATGGTCGTAAGTCGTACTCGGAAGAGTATTGTAGTTGTCGTATTCGGAAGAGTGTTGTAGCAGTTGGAGCGTCCAAGTACGTGAGGTAGTCGAGCATCCGAGTGCATATTACGCCGTAGTCGGAGTTGAGTGGTTGTAAAATGAGCGGTCAATGGTCATAGTTGTAGTCGAGTGGTTGCAGTTGGAGTCGAGCGATAGTTAGATGATCGAGTCGTGTGGATCGTGGAGAGTTTTTAGGAGATCAGTGCATGATCGTTAGTAGTGGGTGAGTGACCTGTATGTGCGGTCAGATTGTGTCTATTTAAACATCCTAATTGAATTGAATAAATGAGTCATTTATAGTAAGTCTTTTGTCTCTTGTGAGTTTGTATTTGTTTTTTGAGAGATAAAAATACGAGAGAGAAAGAAAAGAGAAATCTCGAGATTTCTAATAGCCTGCACCGACCTTACCATTGCAGCCCACACACGACCTTGTTGCATCGCGTGGGATCGACACATCTGGTGCCTCACCTCAACTTGCAGCCTGCGTTTGTGCCGTCGCCACCTACGACCGCCCGTACCCATGCCCCATGACATAGCGCCGTCGTCCGCGATCGCGACAAGGCCTCACCGGAGTGCTTGCCCGCATTTGTGCCTTGTCGCCTCGCCTGCGGCTCACCAGAGCTACAATCCCCTGCCCTTGTGGCTCGCCATAGCCTTCTCCCTCCTAGGCTGTCCCATGGCAATCTGGATCCTGTCTCGTTGGTTCCGTGGCTCATCGGCCATGATCGCCATGGATGTGGTGGGCAGGTTCCTGGTAGCGTCGGCGGATTCGTGTGATTGACTTTGCTCTGGATTTGTTGATGTGATTTTTGTGTTTTCCCCCCTTCTTTTTTTGTTGTAAGAAAAATTGATCTGTAATTTTGCTTTGGACGTACAACGACTGTGTAAGATATGATTTGGGTCAATGAATTAAATTGAGAAGTTTCAGACTTGTCTTCCCTATCTTGAAGCATAAGAATTGATGCATGTGTTTGTCAGATAGGGATTTTTGGTGGTACTAAAGTGAACTAAAATTTGTTATTAGTATATATCAAAACCCGAAAGCTAGCATATGACTAGATGGCTAAGTGTATGGGTGCGCACCCACCCCACTAGGGTTTAAGTTTTAGACTTGGCACTTGCATCTATTGATCTTAGTCCAAGATGCCCCTGTCTAGTACTTGTTCTAACATTTGTTGTATATTTGTATATGGTCATATGAATTAAAAATAATATATTTGAATGAGTATGAATTAAAAAATTAAAATAATAAAATAATAAAAATTAAAATACGCATGTATGAACGGGATTTTTGTGAATGTGCTCCATGAGACAATACGTGTTTTTGTGATGAGGGCATGCCTCTGAGGGAGAGAGTGTAAATTCTAACCTCTCCTATTCCTTTGTGAGAGCATGTAAGCTATTTGCACACATGTGAAGTTTGGTGAAGTGTGCAAACAGACCTGATCTTAGAAGTATACACGTGTTCAATGGGAAAACGTGTATATGTGCTCCATGAGACCTTATGTGTCTCTGATAAATTCTAAACATACGTAAGAAACGTACATATATGTGTGCGTGGATGGTGTGAGTACAATGTGTATTAAATATGCACGTTCATCTTGTACTCTCTAAAAATATAGAAACCTAAAATATTTCGGTGGTATATAACCGATTAGAGGTTATCAGCCAGAAATTGTGTAGAATTATAAACCTCATTTCGAAATTGAGCATCATTGATGTCCCATAAGAATGCTATAAAGACCACCAAAAAAAAAGATGATAGATACAAGCTAGGATGCATCCTTTCGGCATAGAAAGAGATCGATACTTCCATATGATCCATCCTTTCGGCGTAACGATAGAAGTCGTCCCTGATTTATTTTGTCGTACCAGACGCGAACACGGATGATCACAGACGCACGTAGGTTCTCCCGTCGTTGTCACCCTAGGAACTCAGTCTTACAATGGTCTTCACATTAGCTTTTAAACTTTGTTTTTTACTGTACTTAACTTTTAAAATAATATATTTTTTAAGATAAGATTTATTAGTGATTATAGTATACACTATAGCGATTTTATTTATATCAACTAAAAACACACATAAGTGTTTCTTTCTTTATTTTATTACTTTTTATAAACCAAAGCAAAAGATAAAACTCTATATAAACATGCCCAAAAATTCTGATCTGTTTTGGAACGACAACGATTCTGATCTGTTTTGGAACGACAACGAGCTAGCCTGGCTGGTCACCGTCGCGATACTAAATTTTGATCTCCATCGGACCATAGTCGCTCTGAAGTCTGGTCTAGCAAGTCAAAGCGTGCGACGCGGGCCCACTTACTCAGGTCTGTTTGATTAGTGTCCATTATTCTACATCGATGTCGTTGTTGGCAAAACTAATATATTGGTGTTGGCAAATTTTAGAGCAACTCCAAAAGATTAGCCAAAAGAAGTATCTAAATTTAGTGATTTAGCTATTCTCTAAAATAAATCTCACTTAAAAAAACAAGACTACTCCAACAGGCTATCTAAACTAGAGGGCGCGGTGGTGGGTCGCAGTGCTGCGGGAATGGGGCGCGAGATGCGGGAAGGAAGCGCCGACCGCGCCAAGAGGCCGGATGGTGAGCGAGGTAGGCTATCCAAAAATAGAGAGCGAAGGAGGAGGGATGGAGAGCTACTAAATTTGGAGAGTCATTTACAGAGTCTATTGGAGACGTTTTTTCTCTAATAATAACCAAATTTACCTTTAGAAAATGATTTAGCTCTTCTCTTGGAGTTGCTCTTACTGATACAAAAAGTATGCAAATTCTATTGGATACTAAACTATCCAGATACAGATAGAAACGGCTATAGTTGTCATTCAAAGAGCCAGAAGACAACTTAAAGTCAAAAGGTACTAACATATTTGGCTAGCGGACATCGGATAGTGGTCAGAGAAACATCTCGTTGCTTGTATACTATAGCAGTATCTCCACGTACGTCGACTGAATATTTTTCATATGTTGCTACGGGAACGTATTAAAAAATGAAGTTCAGTGGAAACATGGCAACAGAAAATCAACAAGTGATAAGCATTCCTCTCTCTCAAAAAATAGGAAGGAAGGAAGAAAACCAAACGAAATAAATGATTGCCATGCATGCAAATGCTACGTTTTAGCCCAGTTTCTGCACTTCTGGGCTTCTGGCCTATATAAGCCGGCTGAAGAGATTGATGTCAATCCCAACAATGAATCGGAGCAGAAAACTGCTTTGAGGGCCGACTGATCGAACTGCAACGCGGGCTGAAACTTCCCTTTTCTCTTCTGACTTCTTCTGGTCCCGGCCGACGTACGCTTGCACTCGCATCGCGGATGCGGTAGCAGCGTGAAGAAGGATTTTGCTCGTACGCCCACGATGGAAAGAGGCGATTCCCAGTTTCCCACTCGCCACCCACATATTCTCGTTCCACTTCGCACCGAAAGCGGAATCAAAGCGGCGGAAGTTGCTGGGGCTTTCCTTAAGCACCGACCCCATAAATGCCGAGCTTTCCAGCTCGTGTTTTAGCCCAAGTTTATGCAAATTCTATTGGATACTAAACTATCCAGATACAGATAGAAACGGCTATAGTTGTCATTCAAAGAGCCAGAAGACAACTTAAAGTCAAAAGGTACTAACATATTTGGCTAGCGGACATCGGATAGTGGTCTATATGGATGTTAAGTTCCATTGACAGCTAAATATTTGGCTATGTAGTCGCATACTAACTTTTGGAACATGTATTCTGTTTATGTTGAAACATGTCGGGTAACAACTTATAGAGGCTTTTGGCTTCTAACGTCTTGATTTCATTTTTTTATGATTTTTTGTATTTATTTTTTCACTTATTCCTCTATATTACCTGTAATAATATAACCTTTTATTTTTTTTATTTTTTAAATTTAATTACTCTGAAAAACTAATAGCATTTACAACGCAAAAATATCGCTATAGTGAAAAAAAACATAAAATAATGCTTAAAAGCTCAAATAAGCACCACCCGTATCCACTTGCAGCTTGTGTTGCTCCTAATGTCAAGCCTACAAGACCACTGAGGATAATAAAACTAGACTCATATAAGTAGGGAGTTTATCCAGTGAGAACAAACCTTAAAATAAGAATGTGAAGCAATCACACATGGACGAGCTCCCTCTTTTCAGTTTATGGCTTATAACTTTCTTAAACAAATAAACAAAATGGCTTTTTCACTGCTGTTTCGATTCGATTTATCGAGATAGTTTTATTGAAACGACTTATTGTATTTGGTTCATTAGTATGAGTGTTCTTAATACGGTTAAAGTCATAAACCACAATAAAAAAGAACAACTCTAGGTTTCCGTGTGGATCATTGATGGCTTCCCTAAGGACGCTACCGGCCTATCGCAGTATCGCTAAATTCATAGGAAGTTGGAAACAGCTATGTCCCAACCTAATGCATGCAAATCTCCCCTTCCCACGGTCGAACAGTTCACATGCCAGTTCTAGTTCTCTCATTTTATAGAGTTTTTTGTAATATTTGATACATTCCCCTTTTGAGTAATACAACACTATATCACATGACTGCACAGGTATGATGCGAGATATAACTCTACAGAACAACATTGTTAGTTGATTATGCATTAGCACAGCTGTGGTAGAATGAATAGCTGCTATATATATCCTATATTTAAGGCTTAAGTGTAAGTAATCGCTGGCTGGCCTAGAAAATCCCAGAGAAGAAACATCCACCCCACTGTTCATGGTCACCAACAAAGTGAACTTGCTACGTGATAGCACTCTCTCTACGTCAAGAATGCATGCGTTTTCCCGAAAAAAAGAACGCATACGTATTTTGGACAGAAATAAAAATAATCAAAAGAGCAAAGGACACCACAAAAAATACTTGGATTTGCTACTTTGCTACACTCTAATTGAAGAGGTTCGGCATGATCATGTCACTCTTGAACTCAACGTGCATTTTTGGATTAAGGAGATAAACCGATACATCTCCGGCCTCTGTTTTTCAACAAAAAGTTCCAGCACCACAAGTAACAGACATACAGACAAAAAAAAACCCAACGTTTTTAATCCTCTAAGGAAAACACCAACTAAACTAAACTAACTGACGCCAAACCCCGATCTGGGATCAAACCTTTGTTCACTAGGGCTTCGATCTTCTTCTCATACATCTCAGATTCAACCCAATCAGAAGGTTTTCCCGCCATTGCTTTAGGTCTAAGATTAGATCTGGAATCTTTTTCGGTAGAAGATTTGGGGTTGTTCAAAAGCGGAGAACGCAAGGAGGAAGAGAGCTCAGGTGAAAAAATCGAGAAGAATAAGGGAAGTTGTAAAGTCCAAATCTTTACCCCATAGGTCTAATTTGTGCTCATTTAGGCTTTTTTGGGGCTTATAGCTGAAAAGCATTGTAGATGGCTGACTGAAAAAATATTGTACCTGACAGAGGCTTATTTAGCATAATTAAATTTAAAAAATTTAAAAATATAAAAAATATGTTAGCCCATTACACATAATACAAACAAATACGGAAAAAAAGAATCGGCAAAAAAACTCAACAAAAAGTCAAAAGTTAAAAAAATATATAAATAGTGAAAAATAAGCTGAAAGCTAAAAGCTGAAGTTCACAGCTACAATTGGTGCGATCAAAAGGCGTGCAACGGGCAGAATTTTTCGGGAACTGCACCAAACGGGTAAAATTCTGTGCAACCGTTCGCCTCTTGTTTTCGTTTCTATTACAATTAATGAGAATTATTCTACAAGTCCAATTGAAAAACTTCCTCGAATTGGGTCGAGAGATGATGTGATCACAAATACTTTCATTAAACAAGTAGTCCATATATTTCTCAAATAAGACATTTTTCACTTAAAGTTAAGGGTTAACTAACAAGAATTAAATAATCATTACTATTATAAAAGAATAAGTTGGTGGTCATACGTCCCTTCTCCTCCAACCGCTCTATTTTCAACTTTTTATCACTTTCTACTTTTCAACTGATCAGAGTAACCATTTTTCATAGCATGATTATCTATATATCCAATTAATTTCGTTGCAACGCACGAGCAGGTGACTAGTCTATAATAAATAACATGTTGTTTATAGTAGCTGTCAGAGGAAAGTCTAGTCGATAGCTGTGTCAACCCGAATTTTTCAACAATGTGGGTTCGAGCAAAAATTATTTGAATTTAGAGGTTTTTGTCAAATCCGAAAATTCTAGCCAAAAACTCATTTTTCTTCTTCAGAATTATGTGTTCCACCTTGAGGAAGCATATTCTTGCTGCCCGTTTTCTCCTCTGTTCTCGCCTGCTTCATATCGCACCACGTTCGCGCACACTCACACCGCCATAATCCACCATCGCCTTTGCACGCCCCAAGCTGCGCCAGGCCGCACCACCTCACGCCATGCCCAGTACAGCTTCGTACGTTGTTGCTTTCATGGCAGCACCACCGCTCACCTGCAAAGACTGCGCAACCATCCATGCCGCCCTCACCACTATTTTTCGCTACCACTTCTCACACCCTCTCCGTAAAGGAACAACGCCTCTTGCGCCGCCACCGCGTCTTTGTCACAACGCTAAATCCGTGTGACCTTCCATGTTGCTATCCATGTGCCGAGTTCGACTTCGCCGCCACTCTCCTCACGTGCCCTCCCTGTGCAAACTGCCTTGCATCGACTATAAAGCTACGACTAGCAACTACCTTAGCCTCTCCTTCGCACACCCTCACACCCGAACCTACCATCTTCTTTTCAGTCGCGTGAAGATGCACCACTGCCATCATCCCCAATTCGAGTAAGCCTTGGCTATCTTCAAAATTCCTTGTCTCTATCCTTGCTCTTACCAAATTAGTCATTTCCTTAGCATCTCCTCACCACCACGAAGCTATCCCCAGCTTCCCGCCTAGCCTCATCGCCCCTAGCTCGTTGCTGCTATGTGCCATTGCCCCACCGCCCACGGCAACATCATCAGCTTTCCACAAACCACCTCGAGTCGAGCCACCACCATCGAGCTCCCCTCACCACATTGATGCTCAAACGGCCCCCAATTCAGTTGAAGCACCACCATGCCACTCCCCTGTTCCATTCATGTGCCATTACTGCTAGCTATTTCCATGCCACCACTACTGTCTGAAGCCCAAAATGTGTTCCCCATGAGCCGTAGTGCTCGCCGCACCACCGCTCATTGCCTTTCGCCATCATTTTTCTTTGCTCAGCCACCATGGGTGAGCTCTAGCTTGCTTAAAATGCAAGCTGGGCTATGTGGCCCATGGGCTAGCAAAGCTAGCATGTGTCAGTGCTTAAGCCCAACTAGCCAAATTGAGCAGCCCAATACTGTTCATATGCAGCTTAACACTGTGGAGCCTAATAACACCCGGCCGGGCAAGCACTATTCATTCAACCCAACCCGAATACTGTTCAAACTGATCCGCTATGTAGTAAATGGGATTAACATTGTTCACAAAACTCGACTCGCTAGGAATATTACTAACCCGATACTATGTACCTGACTTGTTACTATTCACCCAAAATTCGATAATCTTGTTTATACTCATTTCGATTGTTTTGAGCCCGTCTAACCCATTTTTAACCTCGTTAACCTAACCAAACTTAGTTTAAACCCTATCACCAAAACCCACATTCTTTTATATGTTTTTGGTTTTTCATTTTATTTTGTTCGCAGCTTGCATTCTACAAAGTGGTGACATATTTGTATTTGTTCTTTTGCACTAGCATCCAGATTCGACTAGTTGATTAACGGAGAAGCTACTGGAGCAACTGAAATAAATGGTGTCAAACCTAAAGCCTAAGAAAAAAAGGTCAAAGTCTCTGGGTAAGAAGGCAAGTCACATATCTTTGATCATGTTGATCGCATATTACTACTTTCATTTATATTATTTGAGCACTATTATTTACATAAAATAATAATTTAGAAATGACATGATAAATAGTTAAATCCATCCACTGAAAAGCCCAATCATACTCTTATAAGTTATATTCACCTTGATAACCATAAGTGTTATTATAACATGAAATCACCCCATTGGTAATTAATAGGCAGGTTAAGAAAATATAAACATTTTACAGATACTGTTAAGAATTATCCGATCTAGTGCTGACAGACTTTGAATTAAAGCTGAAGGTTGATGCTTCTTGGTGGGCAGCTACTAGATGGTTGGAGCCTATGACCTTACCCAAAGATTGAGACCTTCGTATGGTTTTAGTGGTATTGTGCTATGATGTACGTGGTATGTGGATGATAGTCTCATCTGTGACAAATAAGGACTAGACTCTTGTGCCAAGTGAATAACACAAAATTTGCTAAATCATAAGTTTGGCTTGTCAACCTGATCTAGTACACCACTCGATCCGATCGAATGTTTACAGGAGAGACTGCTATCCTAGGGTTTCTGGATGGCCTGTGAATAAGGGGTGAGATAGAAGTTGGGCTTTGTTATGCCACCTGCCAATCTTCACAATGGTAGATCCACTCAATGTCGGATCACGATTTTCGCATTGGCCAGTGGATTCTTGATGATAGTTGAATGGTTTTGAGCCTACCATGTAGAAGTTAGAATGAAAAGAGGAGTGAAACCACATTCAAACACGACATGCTTCCAGTTAATGAAGCTGTGTTTCATGAGTGATTCTTATAACCAAGATATAAGTAGAATTTAGATTATTTTAATGTGAAAATTACAGATTCCAAAACCCAATTGCTAATTAAGTAATGTTTTACTGTTTTAAGTATAAAGTTCTTTATCAATAAACTTGTATATATTCATATTATATTATAATCCGTGACTCAATCCAATTAAACATCTCGTATGATGGTTAATTAGCTTTTCATATGACTTACCGAGAATCTTAGTGTACTTAAATCATTTTCGTAGGAACAAACACCTAACCTATGCCAAGGTCCAGAGCTTGCCTCTCGATGGTCGCCACTCGGGAGCGCCTCCAACGGCGGAGCGTAAGACCAGATCGTCTACGCATATGCCACTCTCGAGATCTCTCAGTGAAGAAATCGCTACCCTCTGACAAGCAGGGGCGAGATTTGGAACACTCCCGAGTCCCGACTCCTCCATCTATTTCCGCCTTCGCGCAGCCGCCTATCCGCCGTCCCCGTCCCTCTCCTCCCACTCCCTTCTCGGGCTCGGCCGTCTCTCACAGCAGAGTAGTGAAGAGCCTCCTTAAACCCTCCGCGCTAAGCAAACCAAACACCAATCCCCGCAGTTCTTACCCCTCTCGCAAGCCACGCCATGTCCCGCATCGCGAGGTCGCGCCACCTCCTCCCGCTTCTCCCCGGGATCTCCGCCCTCTCCTTCTCCACCGCCGCCGCCGCCGCCGCCGCCGCATCGTCCCCCCCTTCCGCGGCGGCGTCTGCGGCCTCCGAGTCCTCGTCCGCCTCCGGCGATCCCTCCTCCCCGCCGCCTCCGGCGGGCCGCAAGCCGTGGGGTCCGCTCAAGGCCGTCACCCTCGCCGCCGTCGCCGCCGCGCTCGGCGGCACCGGCTACGTCACCTACGGTGCGATCCACGATCCCTATCCCTCCGCGGGATCCCGCGGTCCTGCTCCCATTCAATGTAGCGCGGGCTTGGTTTGGTTCGGTGTTGCAGTGTGATTCGTGTTCGTCGTTTTTTTTGTTTTTGTTGTGTGTGCAGCTTATTCTCTGGATGAAGTGGATCAGAAGACGCGGGAGTTCCGGAAGAACTCGAGGCATCCCATCCCTGACGACCTGTCCGGCTTTGAGGTAATGCGGTAGCATCCGTGTTTGGGTGCTTGTTGTTAACTTGTTACCATTTGGTTGGTTGTGTCAATGCATAAGAAGCACTGCCTTGTGGCGTTTAGAGGGGATAAGAAGTGTGATCTTGGGGATAAGATGAGCGGTGATGTAAAAGACTTCCCACGAATCATGGTATCATGAGAAAACCGTTGATCTGGCTGTAATGCTGCATGGTAGTTGAGATTTGCATTGTCTGCTTGTAGGAATTTGCATTTTCTGAAGTCACATATGGGGTAGTTTGATATCAAAAACACTTCCTGCTTCACAGCTTGGACTGAATAAAAGGGAGAAGGCAAAATAGGAGAAAAGAAAATTCTCTCCTTATCGTGATTTGACTTGTAAAATGAGCTATTAGTTGCCATTTTCCTCCACTTATTGTTCCATTCCATCCAACTAACTATAAATGATTGCCTCGTGAAGAATTTGCATGTGTAGAAGGATGCCGAAAGTTTTTTAGTCTTAGACAGGATGTTCTATGGTAGGCCTGAATTGTGGGAGTCTGGGACAAAACCTGAACTGGAGTGCAGAACAAATAATTTTCTCCACTGAATGTCAACCATGTCTAATAGAATAATTGTTTTTTCCTGTCTGCAGAAGTTTCGGGCTATGGCTTATTCAGCAGCTATGAAAGGTAGGAACTACAACACACTCCTTCCTTTAGTTTTACCGCTGGAGTCTGGAGTTGCCACATGTCATGGAGATCATTCTTTATCCATCTAATGAGCAATTCACCATTCTGTTATCATTGCTTCATATATAGACTTTGGCACCATCTAGGCAACCTTGGACAATTTTTCTCAACTACCAGTGAATAACTAAGTCTCTTCACTCTTAGAGATATAATTTTGTATGCCCCAAAGTAATGGTAGTCTGTAAGAACTAGCTTACTGTATGCATGTTGCAATTGTTTAGTTTCCAATCCCTAGAGAGTATATTCCAAATATAATACCACAGTTCACAATTGAAAAAACTAGGCTATACCCAAGTGTAAAGTAGCTGGGTAATACCTTTTTTTTTCTGTAGCAGAAGGTTACATCCTCCATTGATTGACTAGACCAGATGTGGTAATTGTAGCAACCTTATCATTAGACTGTATCGAATTACATGTGTTGCATTTACTGCAGCCAATATGTGTCATTGGTACAAAAAATTGTTAGTTAAAAAGCACGTCGTTCTGACTGTAAATTAATGCATGATGATGTCTGTATATGCATATTCTAGATTGCTATATACAACCTCATTATCACAAGCAAGGAGCATAACATGAGCCTATTGAGTATTGATTAACCTGAGTGACCTAGATAGCTGAGATTGTACAGTTAACATCTCCTTGTACTACATTTTTTGTTAACTGCCTGCTTACATTGCGTGTTGGTTGTATCATTTCCTTCGTTCTGCCTCCTTAGTACTAAAAAACTGTATGTTTTGTTCTGCAGTTCCTGTTGCCACTATTGAGTTATACTTGGATGTCAGGAGCCAAATTGAAGATCAAATTCGGGTCAGTAAAAAATGGTAAACCTTTTGTTCTTTGTGGTCCATATTGGATATTGCGAACAAATGTCCATAATCATACTAATACTTATTTTTACTACAGGGCTTTAGTGAACCATCATCGGACAAACTTCTTCCAGATCTACTTCCTCAAGAGCAGCATGTCTTCACCCTAGTTCTGGATCTGAATGAGACTATTGTATACTCAGATTGGAAGGTGAAATTTTGTGTTTTCTATGAAGTCTTCAATCTTGTTATTTGCTATGCGCCTTACTTATTGTGCAATATGAGCCAAATTATTTAATATCCCAGAAATGTGCACTTGAACTTTCCCATCTGTGCTGTGTGGCTGAAACCTGAATGAGCTTGTGCTTATTTAAGTTTCGAGTTCTGATGGTAATCTCCCTTCAGACTGAACTAAAAAGGGATATCCTGGAGCAGTATTTTAAATAGTTTACTAATTTGTTTTGTATGTTTGATTGGAAGGTGTGGTTTGTTTTTCTTCAGTTCACCCATTGGCCAACTAGATCTCTGGTTCTCCTGAATCAGTTTCATGACTGCAATTAATATTTAATATTTACCATATTCTTAATTTCCTTTTTTTCTTTTCTTTCCTTTTCCCGGTATGTTTTTAGAGTTCCTGCAACATGTTTCCCCCCAAATATTTGTTCTGAAAAGAAGAGAATTGTTTGATGTAGTTTGGGTGGATGTTTTGTATAACATTGCCAAATCGGGCAGAATTCTTTCTAGTTTTATAACATGTGCAGTTTATATGTTCGTTTCCCCCCTTGAAGAGCTGAGGACTGCTTGATGAAGAATTCCTAACTAATGTTTTTAAATATGTGTGTGTGTGTGTGTGTAGCGCGAGAGAGGATGGAGGACTTTTAAGAGGCCAGGAGTTGATGCCTTTCTGGAACATCTTGGGAAATTCTATGAAATTGTTGTGTATTCTGATCAGCTCAGTATGGTAAGTTTATCATAATTCTTCAACTATTTGGTTGCTTTTGCAAACATCTAACCCAGATGAAACTTTGCCACGTGTAGTATGTTGATCCCGTTGTTGAAAGACTGGATTCAAAGGGCTATATTCGGCACAGGTTATCAAGAGTTGCAACTAAATATGAAAATGGAAAACATTATCGGGTATGGGGCCTTACCTGCTATTCTCGTAGTAAAGTGTGTTGCTGAATATCCATACTTTTTGCAGTGCTTAAATATACTGGTTGAAACAGTTTTGCATATTGATTCTTTAAATATCCTTTTCTGTCAGAGAAGTCCCATGGGATCCTGTGTTATGCATTTTTGGAGTACTCTTGCTAGTAATTTACAAGATGCTAGGCTGCCTATATTGTTGGCATAACATGGATTGAAACACGGTAGATGTTCTTCGAATAACTGGTCAACAATGTGAGAAGTGAAATTGATGTTTATGAGAGTTGTTTTTGCCCATGTATTAAGTATACACCAACCTTGTGTACTTACAACCAAGAAACAACACATCGTGTTGTATCTTATACAGCAAAAAATGTCTAGAAAGCATAGCATTCTGGATGACTTAGGCCTTCCCATTCGGCTAACAAGAGTTTCCAATTTTATAGTAGCATGTGCACAATTTTTAGTATTATGATGGGACATACAAATTACCCATTTTTTTTGACAGTAACAACTTACCCATTTTTAAAGCAGTATAATTTGTATGGATAATATAACAAAACGATTACTTATTTTGAAACATTACTACTCTAGAAGGAGAGGTAAATATAAGGGATAAGGAGAGGCTTTACTATCATTATTGTAAAGGTTGAGCAGTACATACTACATAGCTCCAAAGCAACTGGCTTGCAGTCTTTTCTTTTATTTATTCTTTATCTGCAAAGTGCAAACCATTTCTAGAACCCAAGCCTAAGAGAATGCAACCATACCAGACACATCTTGGTAACTCCTGTAGGTATGGCTTGGAGTGAATACCCCAACTCATCTCCTCTGTTATGCTTGAACCTCTTAGCATCTTCTCTTGATACGCGGTATGCACTTGCTATAACATCATTTGGGAGGGCATGGAAGATGGAACTCTTTCCTGCGATGTGGCTCACTATGGAGTTTGGGTTGGTCTTAAATGCAATATATGCACATCCTTTTCTTTGTGCCTTCTTCAGAACTACATGGTGGTGTGGTATAATCAGCAACTGTCCACGATGAATCTCTCCGTTGAAAACAGTTTTTCCTTTGTTGTTGACAATTTGGACCGGGCACGACCTTGAGTAATATACACCACACCATGAGCATTGATGTTCCAGAATGGAGAAAGAAGCGCGTTCTGCAATATAAAAAATTTGTTAACGAACACTTCGTTAGCGCAATATGTGCGTTAAAGCTTTTGACCAACAAAACGAGCTGTGTGCATTTACCTGGTATAGATTTACTTTGATAGCACTCATTTGTACGAGATTTAGAATTGGGAACTTCTGGCTATTGAGATGTAATCCTCCCAGCTCTTGGGTTTTATGTATCAGCAAGGTTAGGGTTATCACTGTTCTGCCTTACCCTCATGGTACAGAAAGTCTCATCCAAACCGTTAGAGCAACCACCACCATATTGCGATAGTTGCACTTGTTCTGGTTCCTGCTCCTGCAATGATGCATATGGTTGGAGGCTTGGAGCAACGTAAGACCATGCTCGACGCAAAATATTTCCCCTGTCATTTTGACACTGGAGCTGCCTTGCCACCTTTCTGCTTACGCAGTAACCTCGCTAAGCAGTTCAACACTGAAGCCACTGAATATGTTCTGAGAGTGCTCCTCAACATCACGACTGCATGCTTGCTGGCTTCTCTTATTGCCAACTAACAAGAAATCCTAGCAATTGATTTAGAAGGATCAATATGCAAGCAGATCATAATCTGAGAAAGTACAATAAAAAAGATCAATATACTGATCCAATGTTGACTTTTGATAAGTTATGCTTAGTTACCCTTTGTCTAAGTTCAAGTTGGTTAGCACTGTTGTTTATATCAACGACATATATGTCAACAACTAACACTTCACCATTGTTGTAGCACCAATGAGCTACACCAGCAGGCAATGCGATGACATCTCCTTGTCTGAAACGGTGGATATTTTGATGCTCATCTCTGAACTTGTGGCTTTGGCTTTGACCCTTGAAAACTTGGGCTTGCCCAGTTTGTTGGAACTGCAAGTATGGCACTTCTATGTTATTCACAACTAATATAAGTGTGTCGATTGATCAATCTGTACTCAAATCAAAAAACAAACCTTGGATGATATACATTAGACTTGCTCCATTGGCGTAATGAGGTAGTAGAAGGCCTTTAGGTTCAGTAAATCAATGGACGATAGATACACTGGTACATTGAAACAACTCATTAGATACATCATAAAACTCAGTTGTACCAGCTTGGGACCTTACACTTCAAACCGGCTCGAATGCTTGGAGCCAATCGAATCCGCACTCTCTTGGACTTCCACATCGAAAACTCTGCCATTGACTAGTACCCTGGCCTAATAGCTGGGCTATAGAGCCATGGCACAAGAGGAACAAGCAAACAGTGAAGGAAACTATGGAGCAATGGATGGTTGCCATGTTCTTGTGGGACTAATGAACTCTGATGCTTTTGTGGTAATTGATGATACATCATTGTTCTTTTATAGTGAAGTAAAGTTTTCTGTATCTAAAGGTTAAGATAGAGCTTGTTGATGTTCTGACATGAAGTGATTCATAATACAAGAAGTGTGGTACAAGATAGGTGGATGGGTAATAAACTAATAATGGACATACCGATATGCATGAGTGACACGTGGCTTGTTTTTTTTTTCACAAGATTGTTGGCCATCATGACTTATATCTTGCATTTCTGTTTTAGCAAGTACTTTAATGAGGTATCTTTTGGAACAGTCCTTTGTTCACACAATTAGTACTAAGATCTATGAGGTTTTGGAGTGTTGCACTACATATGGACCACACCAGGTGGATGGATAATGGTTCATAGGTTGGTAGAGACATGCTAACATGCATGAGTCACACTTTGTCTTATATGCTCTCCTCCATTGCAACATGACATAGAGTTGCAAAGTTATATGTACACATGTGCTTTTGCTTTATCTTGCTTGTGGCCCTGCAGTTTGTCATGTTTTACGCATAATTGTTATTGATCATGACTTATATCTTGGTTTCTGTTCTAACGCATAATTGTTATTGATCATGACTTATATCTTGGTTTCTGTTCTAACACTTTAAGTGAGGCCACTTTTGGAATAGTTTCATGATTTTCACACAGTTAATTAGATTTATATGGTTTTGGAGTGGTACCATGATGCAAGATGTGCGGGTGAGTATTGATACATACTTGGTAGAGGCATGCTAATATGTGTGAGTTACTCCATGTCGCATATTATCTCTTCTTTTGCAATGTGACATGGAGGTTGCAAACTGTGCACATGCATGCCTTTGCTTTTCATCGATGATGCATGGACAAACACACATGTCTGACATGATACGGGGATTCGCCATTTTCCCAAAAATACCTATATACATATACATATATACATGTACATATACATATATATATATATATACACAAGGTTCCAAAACCGTGACGCCTAAATCCATACTGAGGCGTCAGACGTTCCCGCTACGCAGAACCGAAAAACTGGGAAAACCGGTCAAATTTTGAATTTTAAAATTTGATTTTGAAACCGAAATCGAAAAACCGCCGTTACGCCTAAAAACCGGAAAACCCGCTAAAAAACCGGGAAACACAAGAAAAAGTTGAATTTCGGATGTTTCGAAGCATATTTAGCTCATACAATAGGTAATCTAATACATAAAGGGTTTAAATCAACCTAGAAGATGCATTATGCAATCACAAAAGACTCACAAATATAAATGCACTTGGAAAAAACCCGGCCGGTTTTTTCCTCCCGCCACCACCGGAAATCCGATTCTGCGTGCACCGCCAGAATCGCGGTAATCCGATCCATGCATATACATATATATAATATAAATAACAGGGACATCATGGTGCCCAGATTCCATGATTGAAACCTTCCATCCATGATTAAGATTTTATATCCTGATATATTATATATCATTGTACTTGCACGCATCTAAAAGCAATCCAAAATCAGGGAGACCTGGTGCCCTATTTCAGCGTCATATATATATACACACACACACACACATACACATATACATATACATACACATATACATATGTACATGTATATACCTAGTATAAATAATTGAGACTTTCCATCCATGATTGAGACTTTCCATTCATAATTAAGACTTTCCATTCTGATATTGTATATCATTGCACTTACACGCATCTAAAAGCAATCCAATGGCAGGGAGGTTTGGTGCCCGGACACCCTGGTGTCCCATTTCAGTGTCCTATATACATACACACACACATAGGGAAAATTCCTTTTACTCCCGGGTACACCTAAACAAACTTGAAATACTCTTTTATTAATTTAGGTATACTCGTATACTGATTATAAGATACTTCAATGTGAATCACACGAAAAAATTGTAAGGGAGTCCATAGTTTTTATTGTTGGTCTTAAATACTTATATACTACACGTACATACCATTTGTTACGCGAGATACTTTCTATGTTGTGAGATATGACATTAAACACTACTTATATACATACATATACACGTATACCATTTGTTACGCGAGATACTTTCTATGTTGTGAGATATGACATAGGGTGTAATTACACCTGGGAGTAGAAAAGAGGCTTCCTATATACATACATATATATATATATATATATATATATATATATATATATATATATATATATATATATATATATATATATATATATATATATATATATATGTATATGCGTGTGTGTGTGTTTGTTTGTGTGTGTGTGTGTTCTAATAGTCGGTACTTGGTAAACTCACATCATAATCATATCATAGTCATGCTTGGACATTGGAATTCACAAATTACAAAGTGAAAAGTGTAGCTTTCTGTTTCATTACTTGCATCTAAATAGCACATTTTCTCTGCCGGCTCTGTCCAGAATTTCCACATGATTCCACAGAGGTCTGGTATCTAGATCATTTGGCGCCACCTCCTAAAATAGTGAAAGGAGTAGTTTCAGCTAGAAAGGAAAGGACCTATAGGAAGGTGCGGATTTGGATGAAGGAGAGGATAAGGGACTCACCATGCTAGGAAGAAACGTCGGGTGGGTGGGCTGCTGGCAAAGAGGGTGCTGCAGTCTGCACTTGTAGATCTGCCGAGGCTCGAGAGCAAAGCAGGGATGATGGGGTGGCAGCCTGTCGGGACTCGGGAGACAAGGGTGGTCACCATCTCTGTAGCACGGACGCCTAGGAGGCTTCGTGTAAAAGTTCAGATCTGAAACAAACACAGTCATAACGGATGAGGAATGGAGGGAGAAGATGAGGGCTGAGGAGAGGAAGGAGATGAGGAACTCACCGTGACAGATGCCTCTGGTCACCGGCAGAAGTCACTGTTGCCGGCGAAGATCTGAGCTCGAGAGGGGGAGATCAGGGAGGTGTGGGGCTGTGGGCACCGCAAGTAGAGAGGGAGGCGAGGGTGCATCTGGTCGCTAAGGTTGGGAGATGTAGTTGGTGTGTCTGGGCTTGCTGGGCTCATGTGGACTAGGCCATGTCGCATGCGTGTCCATGCCGTGTCCGAAATTAAATTTGATTTTTTCGAGTGGAAATACTCTGATACAACTGAGATACATAGTTCTGTACTGTCCATGGCATAACGTTGTCCGACACGGACATGGCATCTCCCTGGCGTGTCCGTGCATCATAGCTTTTCATTGCTTGTGACATAGCTTGCCATGTTTGGCACAAGATTGATCATGATCATGACTTATCTTGGGTGAGAGAACTTCTGGTGTTCATCCAGAATACACACTTAATCATCAAATTTTCTATTCGATTTTTTGTGGTCCCATGATGTTTACACGTTATTCATGAGATTGTCTCTTTCATAACACTGCATCTTGTATCATGACATGTTTTGTTTGTATCACCGAATAGCAAATACAACAAACTATCTTGTGCGTTTTTTAGTGTTTCATTTTGGTTGCCTACTTGCCTACAAGGCTACAGCTACAATCATCATCAACTTTTCATTACTGTGAACAAAAGCCATAAAAGAAATAACATCAAGAGCAAAAGCAACATTCTAGTGTTCACTAATTGTTAGAATATCACGGCACCTTTCCAAAAGCACCCTCATGCAAACAATTCATTGTGACCTAGTTTGTCATTTCTTCCTGGAAAGTTGTTGCCTGCTTAGCTTTCTGTTGCAGCAATTACTTTACATTAGGTAGGGACTGATAAACTGGTAATACTGTTATTATTATTTTCGAGTGGAAACTGGTAGTATTATTTGGTAGCAAGGTTATTAAGTCGTAAAGTTGAGTCAAGCTGCTAGATGGGCGACTAGTTGCGATTAGTCTCGACTAGTCCCCAGACTAGGAAGTATGTTAACAGGGCATGCCATATACACCAAGTTGTAGCAACAATTAAACACATATACATATTGTAAATCATGAAATGAAGAGAACAACAACATAAGCATGATGATGAGTTGATGACTTGCTTTGATCCCAATATATCTTTCTTGATGAATGTTTTTCTTTGAAATTGGGAAGCAACACCCTGGAAGTTGAAGAACAGAATAATGAAAAAAATGTTGATATATGATAGCAAGAGAACAGAATAATGAAAAAAATGTTGATAATATGATAGCAAGAAAATAACATAAGTATCGGACAGCAAGTAGAATAACATGAGTTACATGATAGCATCACATTCACACTTCACACTTCACAGCAAGGAAAATATTAAAATTCAAGATAGCAGATAAATAAGGCACTTGGCAGCCACCAGCCAGCCAGCCATCAAGCATAAGTGCATAACTTAATAAGAAACAAGTTCTGAACGACAACGATAATTGATAGATAAGTTCTAACTCTAAAAGTAGCAAAAGTAACAAATACATTCATGATTTAAATCAGCCATCCAAGTCAAGTTCATCCTCTTCCTGACTTGCTCCACCAGCATGAGTAGTAGATGGTGGAGTCTTATCATCGTCCAATTCTACGTCATCATCAACCGCACAATTCTGGTCATTTTCAGTATCATCTCCCCTCTCGTGCTCCAACTCATCAGCACTACCAGCAACCTTTGAAGCCGAGTATAAGTGATATGAGGGGCTATTGGAATTAAGGATCAAACTTTTTTTCATTTTAATACAATCACCTTACGGTAGACCATGCTGTTTATCTCCATGTTGATTAGTTACCCACTGAAGGGTTTGCTGTGACCATCCCCCTGCTTTTCTTAGTAAAGAATGCTCGTTTTTAAGTCTGAAGTGAAATGTGGTAAATGTTTTTCTAAAAAAGATGGTCAATATTGTAAGTTCTTAGTAACATAATCTAAAGATGCAATGTCTATTTCGTAATTTTTTAAATATCTGACAATTTTCTTCAGTGGTATGCATATTCTATCTTTTTACTTTATGTTGTCATTTTAGGATTTGTCAAAGCTGAACAGAAATCCTGCTCAAGTTATTTATATCAGTGGACATGCTCTTGAGTCATGCCTGCAGCCTGAAAATTGTGTGCCGATCAAACCTTGGCAGCTTGAAAATGATGACACTCAACTGCTTGATCTTATTCCATTTCTTGAATGTAAGCCCTGTAATCATTTTCTCCTGTTGTCCTGTGATCCTAGGATTTTTCCATTTTGTGGTCTGCTAAGTATTTCTGTTTTTGGAATCTTGATAAACCAACAAATGCTGCAGATGTTGCTATGGCAAGACCTGGCGACATCAGGGCTGTTCTTGCCTCCTATCAAGGTCATGACATCCCTACTGAGTTTATTGAGCGGTCAAAGGAACACCAGAGGTAGGCAGATGTTTGTGTATCAGTTCTATCTGCTTCTAGTTGTAGGTGATTGATATTCTGAATATTCAATGTATGCAACGTGGAGCATCAGTTGCTGCTAGGACTATAGCTCCATGAATCACACTCGATGATTACATTTTTGGTTCTTATTTAATCTTGACAATCAGCCTGCCATTAGTTGTTGAGTCTTCGGTGCAAAGAAACATCACACTAAACTGGACAGAAAAATCTCCTTAAATAATGCAATAATATGTCAGTGAATTCCTGTGTCCAACAAGAAGATAATTGATTAGGTTAAGCAAAATATACAAGCTGATCTTGATCGATGGTCATCAACTATTGCTTTGTTTCATATGGTCTTTTTGCAACAGGAAAAGTCCAGGGTTCCCTTGCTCATATTGCTATCATGACAGAAGTTGCTAACATATTTAATCGGGTCCAGATAACGGATATATAATCTTATAGCAAAAGAACTTTCATGCTCGTTGGACAGTTTGTATCACCATGTATGTACTCAAGTTACATGTTTTTCACAGGAAAGTAGTAGTTACCCACTGGAGTCTTGAGTTCAGAATAGTTTTTTTTTTCCAAATTACCAAAGCACAGTTAGGCTCATATTTGTCTAGGTTGAAATGTTGAATCAAAATAATGATGACTGAGCCGAAGTCTGGTTGGCTTCACGTATTTTGACCAGTTTCTGATTGCCCTGTGGTGGAGTGGGAGTAACTTGCATATACCATGAGGCTGCCTAAAAATTTCAATTGCATTCTGGTGTACGGTCCTCAGTGAGATCCACTGAGATACAGACTTACATAGTTGAGTCCCTGGTTTTGACTTATTTACAGCTAGGATTTGGCCAAATCATATTGGTTGTTAATGGAAACGATGAGTTTTAATCTCAGCCCCTCTCAGTTTTAAATTTTGTGCAAACTTTTCTCAGGAGAGCACAGAATCAATCTCTCAGACAGTTGTCTTAATTATGCAATTCAGCAACCTGGTGCATTGGACTGATGCTGTTGTCTCACACATTCTAGGATTGCTATTGATTGAATAAATTTCATAAGCTCAGGCCTGATTGACCCATTAACTTCTAGTTTCTGCTTAGTCTAGTCTTACTGGAGTTTGTGCTGGCTGTGGGCCAATTTGCTGTTGTTGTGTTGTACTTTTCTTTGGCACGGAATCGAGTTAGTGATGGGAATCTTTAATAATTCCAATACGATTTTGCTGTTATGGCTTCAGAAAAAGATGCTTTCAAGTAGTTATCACATTGCAAATAGAAGTGCATTTAAAAAGCTACAGAAATACCTGCAATACCAAACAGAGCCCTTTATCCAATTTATACATGTTAGGCCACCAGTCATTCTGGTTTTGGGTCTGAGGGGTAATTTTTTGCTATCTCCATTACAGTGTTCCAAATACCGGCGGTAACCGGCCGGTTACCGCCGGTAACCGGTTTTACCGGTGCCGACCGGGAGGGAAAAAACCGCCGGTTTTTTATTTAATTCAAATTTAAACTTTTGAATGTAAAAATTACTTTATCTAATGATATTTTCATTATTTAGCACTAAGAAAAGGTATTAGGAAGATGCATGCACTTTCCGTGCTTGATTTCAAACTTTTTTCCATGAATGTACTAGGAATTTTCAAATTTTGAATGTAAAAGTTAGTTTTCCTAATGATATTTATATTGTTTAACACTAACTTTTACATTATGCGGCTATGCCAGCATCAAATTCAGTAATATGTGCCATTTGGACTTTCAAGGAGGGTTCATGGTCATTTGAATGAAGATTGCTTCCTAAGAGTCTTAGTAATCAAGTGTAATCCCCTTCCCATCTATATAAGGGGAAGAAATGTGATGTTTTGAGCAGCTTTTGATTGATATATGAACTTAGAATTAAGCAAAGCTCTTCTTTCCACCGGTTTATCCGGTTTTTCCACCGGTTTTTCCGGTAACCGGCCGGTTACCGGTCTCCTCCCGCCCCGCCCAAAAAATTCATTTGACAAAATTTAACCGGTTTTTTTCCGGGATTTCCGGTAACCGGCCGGTTACCGGTACCGCCCGGCGGCCGGGATTTGCTCCGGTACCGGTTTTTTGATCCTTGCTCCATTATATATGATAGCGATCTATGCATGGTTGATATTTGTGGTTTTTATCTTTTTTTATAATAAATAACCTTACTGGACACTCAGCATTCAGTTTAGGTGTGTTGCTGCTTACTGTGCGTAGCTTCCTTCTTTTTTTAAACCTAATTTGATGGAGGTGACAGGAAGTTAGCTTCTTACCTTTGTGGGCTGTCAGATGTTTTTTTAAGGTACTTCCACTTCGTTGGAGAACTGTATGATATCGTTAGAATTGGAACATGTCAGAAATATGAGGGCTAATGGCTCAGCCACCCGTACTATAAACCTTGAAGTTAATGGCATGCCAAAAATGCTTTAATGTTTCACAATTCTCAATCTTGCTTGTTCACATGGTAGTCCATGGACCAGTTATTTTTATTTAAAGCTTCTAAGGACATAATGTGTCATTTTGCAGGCGCTTGCAAGAACAAAAGCAACAGGGACGCTTATGGCGGCGATGATGACTATTATCTGCTGGAAGGAAAGCAGATCAATCTACACACTTTCATTGGCACATAGAACTTTTGGTGCTTCACACCTTCGAAAGAACCTAGTAACTATCTTGTAATTTTGTCAACGTGGGTTTCAGAAATCACCAACTTTTCGCAGCTATTCCATGTTTCCATTTTTATAGGCATCTTAGAGTGACATCTAACCAAACAATATGAGAATTTTATAATAAAGTATGGTCATGTGAGGAACATGTCATTTGAAGATAGCTTGTTGGCAATATGAGAATTGCTGAAATGAGGTTCCGGTGTAGTTTTTTGATGATTGCTACATTCTTGTGCAGTGTAACAAGGTGAATTGCAATGGTAATGTAGTCAGTCGATGTGTTGGATCCATTTTGTGGGTAATGTTACTTTTCGTGAACCCTCTATGTATTGGTAATGTGGTTAAGATCTGGTAGGCTTAGTGTTACTTTTTTTTTCAGCGTTGAAGATTCTATTTCAGGACATTCTTTGCTGTTAACGTCTCCTAGTTGACTTGTTGTGGTTAAAGCCATGCAAGAATTAACTTCTGGTAAGGGCATTTTAGATGGCTGATACTGGATCCGGACAAGGAAGATGGTTACTAGAATCGGCTGTTAATTGTCGGTTTCCAAATCATGGTATTGAAAACTAGCTTTGACTCTAGTGAGGTCCGGGCGTCCGGCTACTTCAAAGTCCAGCCAACAGTTGGATTTCACTTGAGCTGCGGTGAGTTAAAATCAATCTAGGCAAAATTTAACTTATGCCTTTATTATCTATTCTGTGAACCATGCATTTCATGACATTCTTTCATTGCTATGAATTTGTGGAGGAGACTTGGTAAAAAAGTTTTGAAACTGGGTGTTTTTAGTAAAAAAGTTTTGAAACTGGGTGTTTTTAGACTTTTAGTTGGTTCCTAGCCGATTCTCAGGTGAGTTTTAAAACGTTTTAAACCGGGGCTGGTTATCTGTTGGAATTCTACTGGCTATTGGAAAGTGGTAACTGGCCGGGACCTTGCAGGACTTACTGGTGGCGTGTGTATATTGCTTAATAGGTTTGGTTCTTGTCAAATTGAACCAAGTTATACTCAGCTTTTTAGAATCATAGGGTCTCCTCTAGTTTCATTTTATTAAAACGAAACCATCAGAGAAACTGGTATGTAGCCAGATAGCTAAGCATGTGGGTCTGTACTTAGGGGGTGTTTGGTTGCCAGTCACAATTTACCACGTCTAAAGTTAGGCAAGTTTGATAAACTTTTGGGAGCTGTTTGGTTGCAGCCACAGTTGTGGCAAGATTTCCTTCTAGCAAACTAGGTCCCACGTGTCAATGACTCAAAAAAGTGTGGTAAAATTCCCTTAAGCTTGCTAAGATGTGGTAAAGAATTTGAGCACTTCAACTTAGGCAAGTGTGGCAATTTTTGTTGGCAAAATATGACTAGCAATCAAACAGGCACTTAGTCTGTTAGGCTTTAAGTCCTTCATTTAGCGCTTGGGTCTGCTTATTTTAGAGCTATACACACGTGCGTGTGCTTAGTGCAAAAGCGCATGTCCCCGCTTTGTGAGATCTTGGACCCGATAATTTCTAACGTGTATAGAGGACATGCATCGCTTGTGCGTGTACGGTGGTGTGAGCATAGTGTGGGTTGAGTGTGCATTTATCGCTCCAAACCAACTGTCCACCTGCATTTTTACTCTCTATATACAAAACCTGGTTATACTCGTGGTTAATATTTCCAAATTTTAGCTAAACGTCGAAATTGGTCATTATAACATAAAAGAAAAACTCGTTTATGCTATAACTCATCATTTTCGGTAGTTTTATCTGGAATAGCTGCTATCTTGTAGTTCAGTGCCCAGTTTTGCTTGATTTCCTGGGTACGCATTCCTCCCGGTAAGTGTTCAGCTTTCCTCGATTCAGATAAAATGCACGTGTTGATCCATGACGGAGAGGGCTACGTGAGAGAACCAGATTGAAAGATTGCGACATGAAACATCGCGCATAGGAGCAAATTGGAGCAAAGATAAAAAAATCCAAGTATTTTCTGTTCTGGAAGCGTGACTCGCAGTGTGGATAATTGGAAGCCCAGAAAAGGTAACAATTTTCTTCCTATTTATCGTGGACGTAGGAGCACGGAATATTTTTAAATAATCTACTATTTTGAATTACAATAAAATATATGTTTTTTTTATTTTAAAGAAATGGTCATTTATCACCACATGTTTGGACGACATTGGCAAGTCGTCCGACCGTTGGGCGACACGGGGCCTAGTTGGCT
Organism: Dendrocalamus sinicus; assembly: GCA_036346575.1. Taxonomy (NCBI): domain Eukaryota; kingdom Viridiplantae; phylum Streptophyta; class Magnoliopsida; order Poales; family Poaceae; genus Dendrocalamus; species Dendrocalamus sinicus. The sequence continues at coordinate 47,294,170 of CM070641.1, read as the reverse complement.
AACGGTTAGGTGACTAATTTCTAGTCGCTCAGTTTGGTTGAGCGACTTAGCCTTAGTCGCTCCATAGTTGGGCGATTTAAAATAACAATATTTTCATTTTATTAAGCTGATGGAAATAGTTGTGGCAAAATAAATAGCAATTTTTATAGGTAATACATTTATTAAATCTTATTTGCAGGTTATTATTTTTTTAAAAAAAGTGCGGACAATGTCGGTTGGTCCATTTGTGATTTTCGTAGATTCTGAATGTTACGAAATCTATTAGACTTACAATAACATTTTGTGATTGTCGTATGTTGTTGTATTGCGATACATTTCTGAAGAATTTTATAAAGATGATTGAGCTAGCAATGATTCGTAAGTAGGAAGGTAAGCGATATTGTGATGCAATAGGGAATTCATACACGAAGGAGAACTTTGAAAAAATGGCTTAAGGAAAACAATATGACAGTTCATCGGCAAGGGGATTACATGGCACGTAGGCTAATGAGCTAAGGATGGTACATGTATGCCTTTAAAAATTAGAAATACATGGGATATATGGACGAAGAGGGTCGAACTACTGCATGGAACGTGGCCATTTGCCCTTCCTCTCGAGATCGGCATTATAGTCCACGCCGGTGGCCCTGGCCTTGGCCGCCAGTTCACACTTTCTCTCATGCTTCTCCTTACGAGACTCCTGCTCTCTGCGCTTGCACGTCTCCAGGTGAGCTTGCGTCTCCTGTTGGATACGCTCGCTTCGATTTTCGCTACGCCGTCGCTCCTCCATCCTCTCATATGCCGTTTAGGTGACCCACTCTTCACAGTCCAGAGTTCATTGATCGTGTGGGTGGATCTCTCGGTTGATCCATTTGCGATGGATGCATAGCAGATCCAGAGACTATGAGGAGGGGATATCTTGTTAGGGCGTGCAATACAAGAGAACTGGTAAGGAAATGTACTGTAATCCATTTTCTCTCTCTCTTTCTCTCCTCTCTCAAGCTCCTCTTATTTTCTTGCGAGAGAAATGATGAGAGCCTATGAGAGGTTAGGTTAAAGATAAAAGAACGAGCTGACAACAAGTACACGTTTTACCGTTAGATGACTAGAGGCACTAGTCTCCCAATCATTGAGTGACTAGGCTTCGTATCGTCTAACGGTTCGGTGACATGCTAATATTGTCTAACCGTACGGCGATAGATGATTATTTTTGTAAAATAAAAAATGATATACTACTGTAATTTAAAATATAAATAGATTATTTAAAAAATTACATGGGCATGCGCGGTAGAGCTTGGGTCCCTCGCGCGGGTCTCCACCGCAGAATCGCCTACAAGTGGACGTGCGCACGAGCACTACCTTCCCGATCTCGCCCAGAGTAGTGGACTGGAGCATCGCGCATTCGCGCCCGGCCGTGCGGCATGTCAGCTAAAAGCTTGAGGCGATGCAGGCGCGCGCTTCAGCTCCCCCGTGCCTGCCGGGCAGTGGCCCACTGCCGGACCTGGCTGGCGCCGGGCGCGACCTCTTCCCGGGAAGCGTCGGCAGGAGGGCTCCTGCCGGCCGAGGCGGCGCCATTCGCGCCGTTGAGGGGCCTTCCGCTGCGGCTGCCGTTGCCGCGGCTTTCCTCTCACGTAGGCGTAGCTACGTATTGTTAGTTCCTCTTCCTCCGATTAATGCGTTTGATGGTATCGCTCCTCATTTCTGCGCCATTTCTGCAGCTGGAGGGACGCCCTTCGTCATTGCAGGGGTCTGAGTTCGGCAAAAGAATTGTGAGTGCTGGGCCTATTTCTTGCTGTTCTGTGTAGTGCTTTAAGCTTGCTCGTTTAGTTGCATGAAGTGAAGAGATCTATGGGCATGCTTTGTTTTTGGTTTATAGCTGTAGCTTATGATTTTTGATTGAAAATTTTGAATTTTGTACTGTTCGTGATAGAGATTACAAAGAGATATTTACTTGCGATTTTGGCTAGTATAGATGTTGAGTTTTTATCGTGTGCTACACTTAACTTGTATACTTTGTCTTGGAAAAATACTCCGTTTAAAAGTTAGATACGGTAACAAAAGCAAAAAAACTATTTTTAGAAGCCACAATATATATATATATATATATATATATATATATATATATATATATATATATATATATATATATATATATATATATAAAATTAAACTTTACTTAAAAATCTGTCTAATATTTTAGACTATAAAGTCATGCCCTAGCTCCCATGGTGCTTCCTACGCTCCGGCCTCCGGGAGTCCGTGGCCTTCCTACAATGATTTTGCGGTGCAAAGACAAGAAATTTTTTTGGATGGAACTTATCCATTGCCGTTGGGAGCTGTCTGACTTTGAATGTTACAGATACCGACCTGTACCTGTTTCCGCGGCGACCGGGCCTCATGGAAGCTTATCCGGTTATCCCCTCGCCGTTGGGAGATTCAGGTGGCTGACTGATTGTTGCGTGCAGACAAAAGTTTTCTAGTCATCCTCTTGAAATGCTAAATGATTCCTTTATAAAAGAAGCACATATTTGACCATAAATCACAAGATTTTTTCGACCCCGCTTATTTCAGTTTGAGCTTCGGACTTCTGACTTACTTGTTATTATTTCTAAATTTCATCTTTTTTTTTGCCTTTTCGGTTTTTTGAGCTTTTTTTACCGTTTCTTTTTTTCGTATTTATTTGCATTATATGTGATGGGCTAACATGTTTTTCTATTTTTAATTTTTTAAATTTAATTATACTAAATAAGCCACCGTCAGTTACAGTGTAAAATAAGTCAGCTACAGTAAAATTTTAGCCATAAACTAGGCTTATTCAGCCCAAATAAGCCTGAAAACGTGCAGCTTCTATTCCAAAGTTCTACCTTGCAAGATGGAGCAGTAGAGGCGTCCAGATTCAGGTCTTACTCGTTTGGGCTTGGGCTTCTAGTTTCTAGCTTATTTTTCAGTATTCCTAAATTTCATCTATTTCTGACTTTTCAGATTTCTTTGAGCTTTTTTACCGGTTCTTTTTTTCTCATATTCATTTACATTATACGTGCTGGGCTAACCCATTTTTTCCTATTTCTATTTTTTAAATTTAATTATACCAAATAAGTCACTATTAACTATAGTGTAATTTTAGTCAGTTACAGTAAAAATGCAGCCATAAGTCATAAAAATTCAGTCTTGACCTCAGTTGATTTATCCAGTCGACGAGACAGCTGTAGCATTTTTATTTCCAGCTGGAAAACACTAACTTTTATCAGCGTGCTAGCTAGCTAGGAGAGATCCCCTTTATGAAACCATAAAATTAAAGTTATGTACATTCAAACATTATAAATATTGACTATTAATATTTTTTTAAATATTTAGAATGAACACATAAAAATATTATGTCCATATTTCTCTCAAAAATAATTTAATGATATTATAATTTTAATAGGTTTTATAAATATATTATAATAGAAATTAGTAGTTAAAGTTGTATTGTGATGACCGTATCAATATATTACAATACTTTCATAATATTATTTTTGTGGGGTGCCCAATCCCTCGGACCGTCGGAATTGCCTAGTGGGCCTCAGAGTAAAACCAATAGCATATTGTTGTATGTATAAAGAAATGTATCGATATACTCTCACCCTTTGTAATTATTAAGGGGTACAAGGCGCACTTATTTTACTCACTAGCTCCCTCTCACACAAACGGTGGTCTCTAGCTCTCTTTTTTCCTATGTCCCCTGTGGAAAAAGGTAGTAACTATCTACTGTTGTGGCTCATGTCACAATAGTTAGCGTCGTCTGTGGAATCGCACAAGAAGATGTGCGAGGAAGAGCCACTAGAGTCGTCACCACGTGGGAGATCTGCTCCACGGCTAGGCTGGGGCACATCTCGGTGTGCCAGAGTTTGCCCAGCTTGGATGGAAACACAGCCCCGGGCTTCAAAGGTAAGAAAAAGGTAAAAAGGCATAGGCTGATTGATTTGGGTTGCATAGCCTAAAGTGAGTAAAAGATGGTTGTCTATCACAACTAGTACACAAGGCACCTCTTAAACCGCGGAAGTGGGAGTTGCCTGGAATGATGGGCTACACCGAGCTTAGTCACGAGGGCTTTTGACCCATGAGGGGGCATTAAGACGGTGTGGATGTTTGGTACAGACTTTGGGTCTATGGTTTTGCGTGTGACTTTGCTAACCTGCCCGTTCCAAGTTGCGTAGGGGGCTGCAGGCGCTTAGGTGAAGCCTTGGGTGTCTCATCACCTAAAGTGGCGAAGACCGCGTGAGGCTGGCTTCACAGAGTGCCTCCACGAATGGCGTGAACTGAGGAGTACTTGCTTTAGGCCTACTTGCCACCATTGGAGCAGCTGGCTTCACAGAGTGCCTTTGCCGATATATATATATATATATATATATATATATATATATATATATATATATATATATATATATATATATATATATATATATATATATATATATATATATATATATATATATATATATATTTACAACCATAATTACAAAAAATAGTTGTATGCATGCCATATTAGTAAAAATGGCATTTTTACCTCTCGGTGGCCAGGCGGCGATGCTACAGGGCTGACGCGTGTCACCTGCCGCCCTGCCATTCTTAATTTTTTTGTATGTTATTTGTTTAAATTTTTAAATATAGCAAATAAGCTCAAAATATTATGAAAATTTATGTATAGTCATCTGACACAATGTACTTGATTTTGTAATTTTTTGATAATTTTATCCGCTGTAAATATTGCTTAAAAATTTATACGATTATGATATTTGTAGGAGTTGTTACATATAGCAAACGGGCTCCAAAAATTACAAAATTTTACGTGTAGGCTTCTGACATAGTCATAGTAATTGTCTATTTTTTCAAGAATTTTATGCATTACTAATATTTGTAAGAGTACATATAATAGTATCGTACGTGACGGACCGTACGGGGTGGACCTACCCAGTTGTGACCGGACCGTAGGGCGCCCGGTGTGAAGGACATGGGCCTCTTGGAGCTTAGGAGGTGCATCCATTCTATGTTTGATCGCGCCATTGCAAAGAACAAGCTGTGCATTGAAGCGTTGTACGTCTCATTGGTGAGTGGTCAAGGGGAGACCTCATGGCAACTTTTGAAGGTGACAGGCGACGAGTCATGGCCTCATGGGCTAGTTACATGGAGGTTGTGTGCAACCCTACTACTGCAATATATGGCAGACCGATGGTGTATGTTCAGTTCATGGAGCAGAAAAAGTCATCCAGCATGCTTGGTTCTGGTGCAGGCACTGCTAATGTAGTGCTTGGGTTGGTCTCCAGCGATGATGTAGATGGGGTTGATTGTGGAGATGCGGGCGAGGTGGTAGGTGATGGAGATCTGAGGAGGTGTGTTGAAAATTTTGAGCCCAACAAAGGCGTGCAAAGATGGTGGGCAGCTCATATTGACTGCAACGAGTACCTGGCCAACCAGGTGGAAGAAGTGGAGAGTGAGGGGGAGGAGGATGTGGAAATATCTAGTTCTAAAGACGACGGAGATGGAGGAGCTACCGCGAGAGATGTAGTTGGTGGTGTTGTTACCACCGATGGCACTTATGTAAGCTGTAGGTTGGACAACATCGCGTCGGCATCTCTAGTTCTGCCGCAGCCAGGGGAGGCACATTAGGGTTTTAATGAAGACTCTACTCTTAGGGCAGCGCTTTCTTAACAAGAGCACTGCCCAGCAGGGCATTGCCAGATATGCCGTGGCCATCAGCCGAACATATAGTGTGCACAGGTCGAACCCTGACACCTATATCATGAAGTGTGTGGACGAATCCTGCCCTGGAAAGGTCCATGCCCAACGGTCAAGGGGCGGGGTCATGGACTTTTGGATCTCAGTGCTGATGGATCGCACTTGCGAGCTTGCTGAGCCCCTCCGAAGGCACCGCAACTTGACATCCTCGCATGTTGCCAGCCTGATTAGCCATCTAGTCGCCACATATGTTTCCATTTCACTTAAGCTTCTCTACGCAGATGTTGTCAACATGGTAGGCTTCGAGGTTAGCTATAAGAAGGTTTGGTGGGTGAAAAAGAAGATCCTGGATCGTATGTACGGCATGTACGAAGAGGCATACGACCTAGTCCCAAGATTGCTCCACCAAATAGCATAATCAAATCCCGGGACATGCATAAACAAGGTGGAGCGATCGCATCCCACGAAGGGGCCAAATTGCTTTATTCTTGATAGAGTGTTTTGAGCCTTTGGTCAAGTGATTGACGGGATCAAGTTCTGCTGTCTCGTACTGACGATGGATGGCATACCCTATCCAGGAAATATAAAGGCACCATCCTGATTGCGGTTGCAACCGATGCCAACGACCAGTTAATCCCCATGGCATTCTTAATTGTGGAGAGCGAGAACACGGAGAGCTGGCTATGGTTCCTGGTCAATGTGAAGCAGGCAGTGGCTTAGGATCGCATGGATGTGTGTGTCATCTCAGATTGTAATGCTGGGTTGCTGTCCGCGATGAGCACAATGCAAAACGGGACACAGCCCCCATTCGTGTGGAACAACATGAGGAACCGTTGGTGCATGAGGCATCTCGCGGTGAACTTTCATAGAAGATTCTGAAGCAAGGAGCCGATGAAGACCTTCAAGAAGTTCTGCATGCAGAACCATAGGCGAAAGTTTGATGTCGTGTGGAGACAGCTCGATGAGAATACCAGCAAGCATGTCGCGCACTCATAGGATGGCAAACCAAGGGCAACGGTGGGTAGTCTTGCGAGAGTTGAGGAGTTCATGCAGTGGGTGAACACACACACGTCAACTTCAAGAAGTGGTTTCTGCTGCATGACACCGGCGGTGCAAGGTACGAAATCATGATGAAACATATGTCTGATGTGTACAATGGTGTCCTGAAGGATGTGTGCTCCCTACTGATCATCGCGATCGTCGATGAGAGCTAGAACCGCACCGTCAGGTACTTCGTAAATAGAGCCCCGATGGCCAAGAAAAAATATCCGAAGTTATGTAGGCGAGCATGGACATGAAGATGACGAAGGCTCGTGTGCACACTACCAGGCCCTTGGATGGTATAAGAAAGAAGTTTGAGATCCGTCTGAGGGAAAAGTACATCATGGGTCATGGCAGAGGGGAGCGCAAATAAGTATGCACGATCGACGATGAAGCGTTGTGCACGTGCAACAAGCCGCAGCTTCTTCACAAACCTTGCTTCCATGTGTACGCGATCTGCGCAGCATGATGGCAGGCCTCGGTGCCGTACATCTTAGAGTACTACGACATGCACCACCTATATAGCATTTGGAGTGTGCAGTTCAACTCATACGGGTTGGATGTGCACTACAGGGATGTTTGGCCAAGGGAGGTGCGGTGAGTGCCGAACGACGTGTTGAAGCATACCTGCTGTGGAAGACGATAGTCCCACCGCATCAATAATTGTTGCATTTTTAATCTTAAAGATGCTATTGCATATCATCTAGATTTGTTTGCTAAGTCGCTGAGTATTTTTTCTTGAAAACTTGGTACCGGTGCTCCCCGACCACAAGAAGTGGGTGCCCCACCCACGCATGAAGATTCCACACGGACCCAATCTCATGAAGCGAGAATCCCGCTTCCTCAGGCACACACATGAAATAATGACCGCATGCATGAAATGACATGATACCTCTTCGGGCACACGAAAATGCATCAATGAAATTGCACTTCATCCTTGAACGATATAGTCATCCATTCACAGACAAAAAAAGTTACTATGATGCGAATACATTGAATCGGTAACAACATGCATTACACATACATATATCATACAAAGCACTGCAGGTACCAACAGGAATGAAAATGACACTCCGAGCACTACACCTTCATGATAACAATGAACACAAGAAAGAAAATAACACACAACATTAAGTTAATCTTCTACTCTAATATATCGAAACGATGCCGCATCTCTACGGTGTTACTACCCCCCATGGCAACTCTCTCAGTGGAACAATGCCATGCCTAGTGCCCATTTCATCCTCCCACATCTAGAATCGGCAACCGCCTGGGCCATCCTGCAATTCCATGAGAAGAAGGTTTTGTAACATATGCTGAATGATTTGAACCAACCCGAAACAAGCTAACTTACCGAGTGAAAGGGGCACTTGTAGTAGTGCCGTTCAGGATTTGCGGCCATCTGTGAGGTCTTACGTCTCACAAGCGTGTGCATTTCGGGCAAATCACCGTGGGTGCCGATAAAGAGGCACTGATGATACGGGGTCGCCCGATCTTCTCGACGTAGGATTGGATACTCACATGCAGCCTCTCAAATCGTAGCGATCCTCTGTTGCCAATGCAAGAACGAACGCTCTTTAATTCGCAAGATCACACGCGCCGGACTTCACGACCACCAAGCGAAAGCCCTATCGCGCTCCCAATTCCCAGCGGAAAGGTTGAACGATCTCAATTTGCAAGAACTCTCAAATTTCTCAACTAAATTTTGATTGGAAGTAAAATATCAAAATCATGCACAAAGGCATGAACTCCTCTGTAGTCTCTCGTCACATCTTTTTTATATGGCGGCTGCACGTATAGGGTATCTATCCACACATACGCGCACGAGGTATTGGGCCTTGGGCCTGCCCTTTTTCTTGTTTCCTGGCGCACGGGTGCACAGCACAATAAATATCCCTTCTTTCTCATATGGCACCAATTTAATTATTATTCTGAGTGGCATCCTGAAATTACGCAAAATATTCTTGTGAGGTAGTAAACAAGTCTCATGTAAATTAAAATTAAATTCACCTCGGAACGAGTTCACCTGATAATATTTAATACGGCTCAATAATTCCTTCCAATTAAATAATATTTTTAACCGAAAAGCGTAAGATATATGCGTATCCACATCATCCTCCCCTTCTTCAAGAAAAGCCGTCCTTGGCTTTTGATAGCCTGAAATGGTACTAAACAAAGAATACAATGTGTATGCATGGTATATATATTTATCGTCAACAATTCTCCTGTTTAGCACATCATGAACATCTGAAGGCGTGGTAAACAAAAAGAACAACACATATGCATGGTATATGTATGAATCAATTATTGTGTCATTCTTATTGTTTTGCATAAAGTATTTTGCACAACAGTAGCCATAAGATGTATACATTGCAATATTATCATTCACATCATTCTCCCTCCCATGAGAAAAAGTCGTCCTCGACTTTGCTAAGTACATGGATAAGTCATTAATGGGCCAAACCAAATTAAGTTGTTTAAATATGGGGGAGAAAATTTTTAGTGTCTTCCATGCTTCAACTGCGCTATTCTGATTATTTGTACATGATTGTATATTAAAGGATGAACAAGTAGGCTTAAGAAACCTTTTAAAACATGAAGCATTATTGTTGAAACTCTTCTCATTCTGATCATGGTATGGCACAAAAGATTGTTTATCCAAAATATGCAATTTCAATTCAGCAAGCTTATCACAGGTAATGCATATTCGGTAAACATAAAACTTGCCATCTACACCATAATCTCCGATCAAATTGAACTTATAGGTGTAGGCATAGATACTAACTAGTGATTTTAAACATGAAATTTCAGCAACATTCTCAATCACACTATATAGCTCTCTAGGATCATCGAACATGATATAGTACAAAGAATCATCAGGAGATATTCTCGTAAGAACTTCCTTATGAGTAATCAATTCCACATTATGTAAATTGAGCAAACAAATTTCAGAACATGGAATTTTCATTTGCATATATGAGTTCTCACAATTACTCACCATTTCACAATTAATTTCAGCACCAATATTGTTACCTTTATTGTTCTCCTCAGTTGATGTAGGTGTTATCGGTATTAAATCATCATGTTGTAACAACGGAATAGCAAGTACTTCATCTTTAACTATGGTTATCTCCTCATTGTTTATCTCCAATGGTACCGGTTGTTGAACATTTGGCTCCTCTTCTTTAATATCAACCTGCACAATGGGAGAAATAACACTAGAAGTAGATATTAATGTGTTAATTTCAAAATCAACCTCACTTTGTCTAATATCTACCTCTCTCTTTTCTTTTAGTGTATCTCTCGCACTCTCAATTTGGATGCTCTCAAACTCACATATGGTGGAATCACACAGCTCACTCTTTTTAACACTCTCACTCAATTTGGTTATGTGGCTCTCATTCTCACATGGGGTTTGGCGCATCTCAAATGTTATATGTGTCATTGGGGCAGCACAAGATGTCTCGTTGACCGAAGGAAAAGTCCCATGCTCGGTCATCTTCTCATGTATCACATTAGTAGAGGCATAAGAACTGAAGTATGGATATAGATGGATCCGACACCTCTCCATAAGTCTTTTCTCCTTCTCAATAGCACAATTCACAAGATCATACACACTACTAAAATATTTTTGTTGAAATGCAGCAGCGATCTTAGAATTCAAGCCTCCTTTGAAGTATGCCATCTCTTTTAATTCACTAGTGACACCTGCACGATACAACGCATCTTGCTGTTGCAAATAATAATCTTGAACAGTATTACTCCCTTGTGTGATACTCTCCAAATGATGGAGCAATCCCCGCTCATAATAGGATGGCACAAACTCATTTCTCATGATCACCTTCAAACCTACCCAAGATTTGATGAATCGTTTTCCAGATAATTGTTGCCACCAACTATAAGCATAGTCTTCAAACTTCATAGTGGCTCGCATCACATCTTGGTCTTTAGGAAGCTTCTGAAATTTAAGCACTTTCTCCATTTGCCATTCCCATTCAAGGTACTCTTCTGGATCATCACTTCCATAGAAAGGAAGATACAAATTGTTGGGCTTGGAATCGCTCCAAGAGGAACGAAATACTAAAGATTCATTCCCATTTGGTTCACACCGAGAGAAACGAATTGTTGAATATCATGTCATGGTTAGTTTTGCAACATTATATATATGGAAAATATTCAATCTCACTCTTTTCTCTCACAAGTAAAGTTCTCACCTTTCCGAAGTGAATTAAGGCTAATAAAACTTACACTTGGTAGAAACTACAATAGCAACGTGATGATCAAGCGAATGTAAGAGTGTTCATAATTGCACAACAATGGATATTTAGTGGAGCTTGGTATGGAGTGTATGTCCTAGCAATCCGAAATTTTTGATGTTGTTAAGTTAACTAATAGTCTAAACTAGAATATTTCGCCTAAGTGCTGATCCAAAAGATTTAAGTGAAATATATGAACGCACACGCAAAGATCAATGTAACTTAATGCAAACAAAGGAGTGAGCTAAATAAAGGCGATTCAAAATTAATGATTAATTAGCTCGCTTTGCATCAAGTACTAGGAGAGACGCTAGCCAATTGCAATGATATGAATATAAGGGCACAAGATTGCTCAAGAAATTAAATTACACAATCTGAAAACTATGACTAGAATTGGCTAACCCCAATTCGGCCAATGCCCACTTTTCTATTTTTTTTACTCTTTGTCGTGGCTTTTCTTTAAACGGCTTGCCTTTTCTTTTTCTTTTTTTTAAGCCAGGGCTTCTTTTTTTTAACTGCCTCTTTTTTTTATAATGGCCGAACCTTTTTTTTATGCAAGTCCAAAAATGATTCAGCAATGTGTAAAATAATTCTAGAACAGCCCTAAATGCAATATTCAATAGCTAGTCTCATTTGATGAATAAAATATAAGTGAAGCAACAACTGAGTTCACTCATCTCGACGTCTGGGGGAGGGAGAACCAAAGAAAGGTAGAGAGATTGGGATGAAATACTTCATGAGGTGAAGGAGAACAATACAGGGGAGTGGCTGAGGAATGGGACCCTTTTATAGCTGAGTGCAAGGGCAAAATGGTATTTCCCCATCCGTAATGGAAGACGGATAATTATCAGTATGAGTGGACTGTAGATAGTTGAAGTTCGTGGCAGCCTTACACAATGGTAAGACCAAATGAGATGGCCTTGAACACAACAATGAACACAAGAAAGAAAATAACACACAACATTAAATTAATCATACTCTCCATTCTATCAGAATGATGCGTGCCTACTAGTAGAAAGCTGTTGGACCGGAAACGGCGACAGAGGGGGTGAATGGAGCCCTTTAAAAATACCCCGAGTATCCTTACCAACTTATTTCTTCGATAGCTATAGAAGCTACGAAAAAGAAGATAAAAACTCACAGGTAATAACCGGATCGCAAATAGAAAGGTAATCGAGAGAGCTTGTTAAGTTGTCATGAACTTCTCCTCCTTTAAAACACAGCTGAAAATGAAAGCTTTAATACCCAAAACAAGCTATTCGGCTAGCTGAAAAGTGCAGACACTAAGTGCTGCCGAAAATACTAGAGAGCAGCCAAGTGCTCTTTTGCTGCCAAACAAAGCAAACGGTAAAAGGAGAAAAGAGAAAAAAACTGAAAAGAAGGAAATTAGGAAATCAACAAAAAGCATATGCTAGCAGACCTACTTCCAATCAAAAAGAGACAATACTTGGCTGGTAAGAGATATCACGAGAGACAAAAGAAAAAGATTGGCTGGAAAGAAAAGAAAGCTAGAAATGAAGACCATGCAAGAAAGAGTGCTCGGCTTGCAAGAGCAAAAACGGCTGTTCATTAATGCTGTTCGGCATAGCAAGAAACATGGAGCCGCATGTAGCAAAAAGACTGAAAAAGGATCAAGGGGCTTGATCGGACAAAACTAAATGAAACAACTAAAAGAAAAAGAAGGAGATCACAGCCCAAAAAAAATCTGCTGATGGCCGTGATACACACAAAGACTAGAAGAGAAACTTAAAGGAAGTTGTTCCCAACTGAGATCCTGGCCGAAATAAAACAAATGAAGGACAAGATTCTTAATGTTGTCGGCACAGCAACCATTCACCAAGAAATGTGCTGCCGAAAAAGATTAAAAGCTGCAAGCTGAGAGGGAGTAACAAGGAATCAAAAGACAAGAAAAAGAACACTAGAACAATTTCAAGTCAAATCTCTCATAAAAAAGGGATACAAAGATATGAAGGCTTATATAAGGTTGTTCTCAGCTCATCTCTCTCACAATCTCACACTAAGTCCCCATACATGCTTGAACAACAAGAACTCAAAGCACACACGCACAGGAGACAAACACATACACTTTCTCAAGCCATCTCTCAAAAATCACTCTCATTTCCATGCATGGAGAGAACCAAATTAAAACCCTAACTCTTACACACACTCTCTCAAATCTCTCCACTAGAGATCATCCTCTATTTATAACCTCCACTAATGGGTTTACAACACACTTTACCCATTAGCTCGCAACAACTCATGGTGCTTTATCCACAATCTACTTCCTTTAGTGCATCTTTGCGTATTCACTAAAACGCCCATCGCGCACCTTCCAGGAAGTTTCCTAATTCCTTGCCCTCCAAGCCACGCAGCCACATCGAGTCCTCGCCGTCTTCGGCACACCTCGACCGTTCTGACCTCGGCACCGCCCGCGCCTAGTCCGGTCATCCCGTGCCTCGTCACGACTCCACCTCGACGTCCTGCAGTCATCACAGACAAGAAACAAATCACATAGCACCGCTCGAAATATTGTAACCATACATTAGCATTAGAAGACATACTCAAAGCCCAAACCGATCGAAACAAAAAATAAACGACTTAAGCACGTTCGACCTAGTTCGACAAGGTCCGACCGAAACCGACTGCACCATGCAACGACATGGCTTGAACCACTCAAACCAAACTCAAACTTTCCCGAACACGCGTCAATTACTCATCACAAATATGAGGTCACAACCACATGGTCTCTCAAAAGCTACCTTGTGGTACCCACATGGGGTGTTATAGAGGGGTCGTCTCGGACATGGCTGGTCATCATTGTAATAGCACATACATATGCAACTAGGGTTCACGCAGAAGCATGTGAGATCATACGAACTTGCTATGTTGACGACCTCCTCGTTGCCCCTCTTACGCTGTATTTGTTGGCGGATGTCATTGTTCTCCTCATTGAGACTGTCGATCTACGCCTCCAACTTTAAGATTCGCTCTCACAATATATCCACGTAACTCAGAATATAGCATTCATGAGGAGATCGATCCAGCGGATGAAGTCGTATTTAGCTATCTGCTGGAAAGGTCGGTTAATATAGAAGCTCTATTAGCAGTAAGAAAAAGTAAATTATTAGCAAATTGTATCTCGGAGTGTGGGCATCAGAAGAAACGTCGCCCACCATCGAAATGGCCTTCCATGACCTGCACGATTACGCCTTCTCTGTGTCTGCATTTTGGCCATACCGGTTGAGCACGCCTGTTTGGCATCAAGCGGTAGTTAGGGCCAAAGTTCTCTCTCCTTTCCAGGGGAAGGTCTTTCTTTGGCGACCTCGCTTCGACTGGCCCCTTGGCGTCTATCATGGTATGTTACTGTACAATGGATAAGGTAGTTCTTCGTACGGTTCACAGGATCGAGTGATCATACTTTCATGGGGTGGGGTGTGCATTTTATAGTAAACGAGATAGTTTTGAGCAATGACAAGACCAAAGGGGTAGCTTTGTGCAGTGACAAGACTAGAAGTGGCAGCTTTGTGCAGTGACAAAACCAAATAGGGTAGTTTTGCGCAGTGATAAGATTAGACAAGGCGGCTTTGCGTAGTGATAAGACCAGACAGACAGCTTTGCGTAGCGACAAGACTAAAGGGGGTAGATTTGCGTAGTGACAAGACCAGACGAGGTAGCTTTGCATAGTGATAAGACCAAATGGTGCAGCTTTGCGCAGTGACAAGACCAAAGGGGACAGATTTACGCGGTGATAAGACCAAAGGGGCAGCTTTACACAGTGACAAGACGACAGGGGGCAGCTTTGCACAGTGACAAGACCAGATGGGGGCAGCTCTGCCCAGTGACAAGACCAGATGGGGGCAGCTTTGCATAGTGACAACATTCTGCCTCGCTAGGTACTTTTAAAAAGACAAGGCAACACTTGGCCTTATAAGTTAGTCACATGAAATTAACCACATCATGCCAACCCTTTGGCTTATAAAATGAGGTGGAATAGATCTGAGAGAGAACACTACACAATCAAACCCAATATTACACCAGAGCTTGCTTCACTATGAGGAATAGAATGTCAAAAGGGCCTGCGAGATTCAGGAGGAGCACCGCAACGGTGAGCAAACCGAGCGTATATGTTGGGAGACGAAAGGGTCATCTCGAGGCGTGATGCGCATGGAGTGAGAGGCTCGCGAGAGGGAGTGTGAGAAAAAAAGGAAAATGTCGGCCAAGGCCAAAGATGCCGTTGATGAGTTCAACACCGAGCTCGCAAGGAAGGGAAAATGACCTCGATCAACGCAGTAGGTCGAGCCGTTCCACACTAGTCCCCCGAAGGTCGAATTTATTTTCATTTATGGTTTGTTGCATCGTGCATGGTGTTGTTTCTTATGCACGTAATCAAACCCTATGCGCAGTGTTATTCCTAACTTTATTATAAATTCTATTTTAATTCACAATATCAAATCTCGTCGTCTTTTCACATTCAATTCTACATGTGATCAATATCACTTGCCTTCATACTTACCAATCGTTGCTATCTCAATCGTCCGCACAAAATTTTTTAGAAAATTTCTTGCATTACAACAACATACGACGATCGCAAAATGTTATTATGAATCTAACATATTTTGTGCCATTTACAATCTATGAAAATCACAAATGGATCAATCGTTACATCACATTATCACTTACCTTCATACTTACGAATCATTGACGCCTCAATCTTCCCCACAAAATTCTTCCGAAAATTTCTCCCACTATAACAACACACGACGATCACAAAATATTATTGCCAGTCTAATAGATTTTGTATCGTTGAGAAGCTACGAAAATCACAAATGGACTGACCAACCGATATTATCTGCCCTTTTATTTCCAAAAAAATAGCAATCTACAAATAAGTTTTGCAACATGTATTATCTACACAAATTACTCTTTATTTTTCCATAATTACTTCCATCAGATCAATACAAAATATTACTATTATTTTTCTCAATAAAATTTTTAATTAAAATTGCTACTAAAAATTAAAAACCTTAATTTTCACTACCAATTTGCATTAAAAAAAGCTAGAAATAGAATGCTGGTGCGGCGGAGCGGCGCGACAGGCGGCCTGACCCGATGGGGTGGCACGCTATCTTCCTTACGTGCTACATCTTCGCGTCAGGATGCTATTTTAAAATTTTCGTATGAAAAATAGCTAAATCTAAAATTACTCCGTTAGAGGGGCCAGTTATGGCCAGATTTCACGTGGATACGCCGGCCATGGCCCATGGGAGGGGTGCGACCGAGTAAATAACTATCTAACCGCCCCTCTTCGCTCCAAGCTCCAACGTGCAAGCCCACCGCACCAGCACGGCAACGCCTTCCGAGCCACCGCCCACCCATCGCCTCCTTCCCTCGGTCACGCGGCGGCCCCGCTCTCCTCCCCTCCCCTCCCCGCCCATCCTTCCACCGTCTTCTCCTCCCCAACGGCGAGGGAGGGAGCAAACCGAGACGGCCGGCCTCGGCGCGTCAGATCGTCACAACATAACGCGGACCAAGGAATTGCCGCCTCCCGCGGTTAGTTGGTGCCGTCGCGTAACCTCCATCTACCCTTCCCTCCTCGCCCTCCTCCGTCCCCCTGAGGCCCTGACTCGGACCCCTTTGTCCCCACGCGCCCGCCCATCAGCAAAAGAGGGAGGAAACCAACTCGTCCTCTTTTGATCCCCATCTCCCAAACTCCGACTCGCCATGCCCACGCGCGCTGCTGCGTGTAGCCATTAACCAAGCGCCTCTTCTTCCGCCCCCTCTGGCTTCTGCTTCGATCCAAGGCGGCGGTGAGCCGGTGACCTCTCTGGCCGCGCCGTCTGCCTGGCTGTAACTATGGATGCTCTCACCAACGAGGCGCCGGTGGGGGCGTTCGCGATTGGCCCGTCCACGGCGCTGGGCCGCGCGCTTGCGCTGCGCGTGCTGCTCTGCGGCTCCCTGGCGCGGCTGCGCCACCGCCTCGCGGCCGCGCTGCGGACCGCGATGCCCCTGGCGGTGGCGTGGCTGCACCCGCGGGACAACACGCGCGGGATCCTGCTCGCCGTCTGCGCGGTCGCGCTCCTGCTGCGCGGCCGCGGCGGGCGCGCGGGGGTCCGGGCGCGGGTGCAGTCCGCTTACCGCCGCAAGTTCTGGCGGAACATGATGCGCGGCGCGCTCACCTACGAGGAGTGGGCACACGCCGCGCGGATGCTGGACCGCGAGACCTCGCGACGCGCCACCGACGCCGACCTCTACGACGAGGAGCTCGTGCGCAACAAGCTCCGCGAGCTCAGGCACCGCCGCCAGGAGGGGTCGCTCAGGGACATCGTCTTCTGCATGCGCGCCGACCTGCTCAGGAACCTCGGCAACATGTGCAACCCCGAGCTCCACAAGGGGAGGCTGCAGGTACTAACCATCACCTGGATGATCAGGCCAGGAAATTCCATGCCATCTGATGCTTAAACTCGTATGTATACCCTTATCTGTCAGGTGCCTAAACTCATCAAGGAGTACATTGAGGAGGTATCAACTCAACTGAAAATGGTGTGTGATTCTGATTCAGACGAGCTGCCTCTCGAAGAGAAACTTGCATTTATGCATGAGACTAGGCATGCCTTTGGTAGAACAGCCTTACTGCTGAGTGGAGGTGCTTCACTAGGATCTTTTCATGTGGGCGTTGTGAAAACCTTGGTAGAACATAAGCTTCTGCCTAGGATAATTTCAGGATCAAGCGTTGGCTCAATAATGTGTTCTATAGTAGCAACAAGGTCATGGCCAGAGCTGGAGAGCTTTTTCGATGAGTGGCATTCCTTGAAATTCTTTGACCAGATGGGTGGGATCTTTCCTGTAGTTAAAAGAATTTTGACACACGGAGCTGTTCATGACGTTAGGCACTTGCAGATGCTTTTGAGAAATCTTACAAGCAATTTGACATTTCAAGAGGCCTATGACATGACTGGCCGGATTCTTGTTGTCACTGTGTGTTCTCCAAGGAAGCATGAGCCACCACGATGCCTGAACTATTTGACATCACCTCATGTTCTCATCTGGAGTGCAGTAACCGCTTCCTGTGCTTTTCCTGGACTTTTTGAGGCCCAAGAGTTGATGGCAAAAGATAGATTTGGAGAAACCGTTCCTTTTCATGCCCCATTCTTGTTGGGTGTGGAGGAACGAGCTGGTGCTACAACACGGCGCTGGAGAGATGGGAGCTTAGAAAGTGATTTACCCATGAAGCAATTGAAGGAATTATTCAATGTGAATCATTTCATAGTAAGCCAAGCCAATCCTCACATAGCTCCATTGTTGAGACTAAAGGAAATTATCAGGGCTTATGGAGGCAGCTTTGCTGCCAAGGTGTGTGAAATACTTTCTCTGTATTACACTCTTTATGTTTATTATTTGCTAATTCTCCATCATATCGTGGAGCTAATTTTGATTGGACATGCTTTCGATTTTATGAAGAACACAAAAATGTTTCTTTTCCTTTGATTGCTATAGGATATACCTTCCACTGTCTCAGGAATGTTTGTGTGTTAATGGCTTAGTAGCATATCATAGCACTAGACTCAGCAAGGCATAGTTAACTGCAAATATTAGCTGAATTTTGTGGCAAATAATTCATTCCACCAAAGTATCATTTGGCAAGCATGTGGTGAAGTACTTTGTTCTATGATCTAAAATGTTTTTTTTTAAATCTTTTTTGTATGTAGCTTGCTGAACTTGCTGAGATGGAAGTTAAGCATAGGTGCAATCAAGTTCTGGAGCTTGGATTTCCTTTAGGAGGAATAGCTAAGTTGTTTGCTCAAGATTGGGAAGGTGACGTCACAGTTGTTATGCCGGCCACTCTTGCTCAGGTTTCAATTTTTCCACTCCCTTCTTTCTTTCAAATGTCTAGATTTGATACATTAACCAGTAAATTTACAAATGATTTCTTTCTCTCTATCATCAGTATTCCAAGATCATACAGAATCCATCTTATGCTGAGCTTCAGAAGGCCGCAAATCAGGGTAGGCAATGCACTTGGGAAAAGCTATCTGCCATCAGGGCAAATTGCGCTACTGAGCTTGCATTAGATGAATGTGCTGCGCTCCTGAACCACATGCGTAGGCTAAAAAGAAGTGCGGAAAGAGCTGCCGCTTCACAAGGATATGGTGCTACAATCAGACTCTGCCCATCTAGGAGGATTCCGTCATGGAATCTCATAGCAAGAGAAAATTCAGCTGGTTCTCTTGAGGAGGAAATCCTCACATCTACCCATACAAACCATCAAGCAGCTGGAGGAATTGCTGGACCATCTAACAAAAATCATCATCTCCAACGAAGTATACATGACAGCAGTGACAGTGAATCTGAGAGTATAGACTTAAACTCATGGACGAGAAGTGGTGGCCCTCTTATGAGGACAGCCTCAGCTAATAAATTCATCAGCTTTGTTCAGAACCTTGAGATTGACACAGAATTCAGAGCAATTTCACCGAGGGAAGACGAAAGTGGTATTGTGACACCAAATACTAATTTCCTGGCTGCTCAGACAATTGGTAGAGAACCAGTCGATAACAGCACAAGGCCTATTACTCCTGACAGGAGCTCAGGCAACTCAGGTTGTGATCCTCATGATACTACTGTCCCTAGATCTCCTTTTGGTCCTTCGACAACAGTCATGGTTTCTGAAGGTGACTTACTGCAGCCTGAAAAGATTGAGAATGGCATTTTGTTTAATGTTGTGAGAAGGGATACTCTTATAGCATCTACTAGTGGAGTTGAGCCTCAGGGATGTTCACAGGAAGCAGATGTGGAAACAGTACAGATGGAGTGCCTTTGTGGTGCTTCTGACGATGACGACGTGGAATTAAGTGTTGATGATGAAGCAGCACCTGACCCTGGAGTATACATGAGCAGCATAAATATACATCAGGGGTCTTCACTCACAGAAAATACAGATTTGTCTGGTTCTGTAGATTGTCGATCTGACACAAGTGCTACTAAATCAGAAGCTCCATCTCTTTTTGATATTGGTACGGAGATCCGTCGAGCAATCGTGGCCACAGAAAATAGTCTGCATGACAAGCCTTCTGCAAAATGTCCTGATGACAATTCAACTGCTGGGAATGGTGAAGTTGACTCAGGTTCTGCTAATAAAGAATCTTCCTATTTTTCTGGGACAGCAGATGCTGTTGAGTTCTGAAAGGTGTGAAACTAGGCAGCATCATGAGGTGGATGCAGGAACTGTAAACTCCTAAGTTGTTTTAGTTTCAGAAGATGATAGACATGGTGGCTTGATTTCGAGTGTGAAACCAATTACTACTTCAAATGGTGGAGCTGAGATTCTACCATCTAGAAGAAATGAAGCTGAGCAGCATAAAGGATATCCACTGGAAACATGCGTAGAAACAGGACAAACTGGGCCTTGATTCAATTTAGTAGTTAAGAAGGAAAATAGTTGGATTCTGCATATGATAAACCTGACTTAAGTTCTCGCAGTGAAGCATCTGCTCCATGTTCTGTTGGCCGTTTAAATTCGTCTCATGATCAAACTGCATTGCGTAAATACCTGGGTGTTGTACGTCAGTCAACTGGGGCAAAAGGGACTTAGACTGAGATCCTTCAGCCGTAGTGGAGTACTAAGAAAATTTGGCAAATGATTTTGTTCAATTGACTCCTACCCCCCAAATGGCTCATCAACCTATAGTGAATAAAAATAATGTTGTTGAGTCCATGGATGAGTTGAATTTGGTCTTAGGTAGCAGTCTTGGTAATCTATCAGCATTACCAGCTATTTAGTATGGGTTTCTCGATATGTTGTTAGTTTTTGTGCAATGCATGCATTGTTTTGACTGAACTGCGCTGACCATAGCGCTGTGCAGACTATAGCGTTCCCTAATATGAGATAATTTGAATTGAGTTCACATCAAATTGTTAAAGCCATTAGTAAGAAGCCATATTGATGTTATGATAAAATTTTATCAACATATCATCCTTATATTTTATTCTCAACAAAGGCTCTTTATGTATTTGTCTGGTGTGCAATACCGACGTTTCGCCCAACCTCCCTTTACATTGTGCACACTTCAGTAGCATGCACGTTGCATATGTGTTTCAACAATCAAAACACATCTAACACAACACGTTTTCTCAAAAAGAAAAAATAGTCTAGAATGGATGGTATTGTAGTATGGTTCAATCCTTCTCATTTAGTTCATTGGTAAGCTCGCATTTTATTGTAAATATTTTTGAAGTTTTGTCTTATAGTTGTCTAATTCTTTTTTTTTTCATTTAGATGTTTTACTCACATATTTCAATGTTTCAAGGGGTAGAAAGGTCATTTGCATCTAGGTATCTCACTTTTGTAATGGCACAACAGAGTTTACACTCATGTGACAACGTATGTCCAATTTCTAATGTGATTTTTATGGCATATTTGCAAACAATTCTTTCTTAAAGTGGCATGGTTATATAAGAATAATAAAACAAAGAAATTAGATCGGGGCAATGGTAATATCAATATCACTACTTGGAAGGAAAAGTAAATATAAGAGACGAAGTTTATTATCATTATAAGAACCATCAAACATTACTTAGCTGCAAAGCAACCCACTCACGGTCTTTTATTTTCTTATACGTTATTACCAAACCATCTCTCTAGCAATCCAAGACTAAGATGATTCAACCACGCTAGACATCTTGGTAACTCTTGTAGGTTTGACTAGGAGTGAATACACCTAACTCATCTCCCCTGTTATGCTTGAGCCTCCTAGCATCTTCTCTTGAGATGCCATAAGCATTGGCCACAACATCGTCTGGGAGTGCACAGAAGATGGAATTCTTTCCTGCGATGTGGCTAACCATGGAGTTAGGGTTGGGCTTAAATGTAATGTATGCACAATCTTCTTGTTGTGCCTTCTTACAACTACATGTTGTTGTGGTATGATTAGCAATTGTCCACGGCGAAGCTCTCCGTTGAACACGGTCTTTCCATTATTATTGACAACTTGAATCTAGGCATGCCCTTGAGTAATATACACGACACTATGAGAATTGATGTTCTAGAATGGTGAAAGAAGTGCGTTGTGTAATAAAAAAATATTTGTGAAAGAGCACATAGTTAGCATATTATATACGTTAACCTTTTACCCAAAAAATGCATTGTGCACATTTACCTGTTACAGATTTACTTTGACGGCACACATTTGTACGAGATTAAGAATTGGGAACTTTTGGCTATTGAGATATGTAGTCCTCCCTGCTCTCGGGTTGTATGTATCAGCAAGGTTAGGGTTATCGATATTTTGCTTTACTCTCATGGTACAGAAAGTCTCATCCAAGCCATTAGAGAAACGACCCCCATATTGTGTTTGCTGACATTATCTTGGTTGGTAATGCTCGCTTGGCTGTACCTGTTCTTGTTGCTGCTCTTGCAATGATGCATATGGTTGAAGAAATGTAAGACCACGCTCGACACGGACTATTTCCCCTCTTTGGTCATTTTGACACTGGAGCTGCCTTGCCACCTCCCTGCTTACACTAAGAGCCTCGCTAAGTAGTTCAACACTAAATCCCCCAAAGATGTTCGTGAAGTGCGCGTCCGTCTCATGCCTATTTGTTTGTTGGCCTATCTTGTTACCGGCTAAAAAGAAATCCTATCAATTGATTAAGAAAATTAAATATGTTAATGGGTCTTGTCCAATAAAGCACAACAAAAATGATTGGAAAACATAGAATATTGACTATCTTGGTTCAAGTTGGTTAGCACTGTTGGCAACAACCGGCACTTCACCATCATTGTAGCACCAATGAGCTACACCAACAGGCAATGCAATGGCATCTCCTTGTCTGAACGATGGATCTTTTGATGCTCATCTCTAAACCTATGGCTTTGGCTTTGGCTTTGATCCTTGAACACTTGGGCTTGCCCAGATTGTTGGAACTGTTGTTGGTAGGTCTCGGGACATCCTAGGAAAGTCGGCCCTGTTATACCTTTTCCTGCAAGTATGGCACATCCATGATCTATGTTAACAAGAAGCAATATAAGAATGTTAATTGATCGCTATGTACGTAAAACCGATGCACAAACCTTGGATGATATACATTAGACTAGGTGCATTGGTGTAATGAGGTTGTAGAAGGCCTTTAGGTTCAATAACTCGACGAATGATAGATACACCGGTGCATTGAAACATCTCATTAGAGACACATAAAACTCGGTTATACCGGCTTGGGACCTTACACTTCGAACAGGCTCAAATGCTTGCAACCTATCGAACCTACACTCTCTTGGACTTCCATGACGTGAACTATGCCATTGATTAGTACCCTGGCGGCCTGTCCTAATAGCTGGGCTATAGAGCCATGGCACAAGAGGAAGAAACAAATAGTGAAGAAAACTACAGAGCAATTGATGGTTGCCATGTTCATGTGGGACAAATGAATTATGATGGTTTTGTGAGAAATCATGATACATTATTGTGCATTTATAGTGAAATAAAGTTGCTTGTATCTAAAGGTTAAGATTGAGTTTGTTGATGTCTTGACATGAAGTGACTCATAATACAGGAAGTGTGGTACAAGAAGGTGGAAGATGATTTTCAAACAATTAGACTAGTCCCATTCTGCACAAAAGGTACATGGGGCACAAAAAGTGGCTGGATCAGTGCTAGGTCATGTATGCTATCTTCTTTTTACATGGCATATAGGTTACAGTACATTATGAATTGACATGCTTTCGCTTTTGGTTACTTGTCACCTAGTTTGTTACTTTTTACGCAAGTTTATTGGTGATCATGACTCACATCTTATGTTTATGTTTGTAACAAAAACACTTTTGTGGGAACTTTTTAGTGGTCACATGATAGTCACATAATCTGTAAGGACTTAGAAGCTTTAATTTAGACTATTATCATGTTGTACAGGATAATGATGTGTAGATTTTGTACGCATGCTAATACATGTGTGACATTTTTTTTAAAAAAAAGCCCTCTTGTTTTACTTCATGATATGACAAAGGTTCCAATTTGTTTGTGGACATATATGTTCTTTTGCTTTTCCTTTATTATGATTGTTTTTTTGTCTTCAATATTGATGTGACTAGGGGTGGAAACGGATCGGATACGGTCGAATAGTCTCAAATACGAATACGAATCCATATTTTTAAAACGAATACGAATACGAATTCGAATATTTTTAAATACGGATACGAATATTCTCGAATACGAATACGGATATTTTCGAATACGGATTTTCTCGGATACGAATATCGGATAAAACGGATTCCTAACGGTTTTGCCGATTTTTCATCAGTTTTTGACCGGTTACCAGTTTTAAACCGCCTAAATTCAAGTTTTGAATCACAAAATTTGTACGGATTTTTCATGGGTTCTAAAAACGGATCGAATATGAATCGAATAGTCTCGAATACGGATACGGATACGAATATTCTCGAATACGAATGCGAATACGAATACTCTCAAATACGGATACGAATATTCTCGAATACGAATACAAATATTTTCGAATATGGATTTTGCTTACCATATTTGGATTTCTCTCGGATACGAATATCGGATAAAACGAATTATCCGTTACCATTTTCCACCCCTAGATGTGACCATGTATTGCATAGTGTGTTTTTTCTTATAGTAACTAATTTACATATGGGGATTTTCAAAGTAGTCCTGCGATGTGGGTAAACATTAGAAGGTTGGGTTCACTTGTAACATTGTTTTCTTTTGAAGCAAAATCAATTATTCCATGTATTATTCTTTTTTTTTTGTTAGTGTAACAAGAAGTTAATCATGATATGGGTATGAGATTGCTTCTTTAGGCATGACACTCACGTTATTAGTAAGACTTAGCAAGATATATACTTTTAGCTATAGATTGCTTCATTCACTTTGGACACAAACTTATACAAATGGTCATGACTAATTTCTCATTACACCAACAATCCCTAGCTTCTCATGGACACATGCCAATGATAATGAAAAAAAAAAGGATTGGTAGAAAAAAGGCTCAAAGCTTACTAATAGCCAAGACAAAGAATACTCATTAAGGGAACTCAAAATTCTCCAAACCACACTAAAGAACCCAAAGGAATGTTAACATGTTATCGATAAACCAAGATGCCTTTGCTGATATATAGGAAATTGTACATATGGGCAAGAATGGAAACTCATGTTATACCATTGTAAAAGAGAAAACTAAATTATATAACACTATGAAAATGTATAATATGTTGGCACAAAGGAATCTATAATTTTCTTTTCATTCTATCCATCACATATTGTGTAAATCAAGGTTGTCAGGATCAAGATTTTGAATCGAATTAGAAATGCTTCGAGAGGATCATATTGTAGAATCACCCACTGTTGACGTGGTGGGTGACAAACTGACAGTGAGTGGCTAGTGAGGAAGATGGTTGGGAGCTATGATCTACAACACATGCATGTCGCACTTTGTGATGATCCAACCACAACACATGGACCGTCGCATGCATATCGCACGTTGTGACGATGATCCAACCACAACACATGCATGGATAATTATCTCAAAGAGAATATATTCCACAAGGATCTCATCTCAAGTTGCCACAAAAATCCTACTTGGAATTAGTTTCTCCGAGGAATATATGTTTTCTCTTGCACTCAAACAAAGCCTTAGGGCCTATTTGGATCCACCCAGATTTTAAGAATCTGGCTTTTGGAAACTGGGTGGGATCCAAACAGACCAATTTTTGGGGCAGTTTTTAAAATCTACCTACCCAGATTCTTAAAAACCAAGAAGCTGTTGATACCTAGCTTTTGCCAGTTTTTTGACACAAATACCCATTTACCCTCATTAAAGACCACGCGCATGGCTGTTTAATGTGATGTTCAAGAGTAATAAATGTAAGGGTATAATAGTCTATTAGCACCAATCATAAATGAAACCAGCTTTTAAAAACTAGGGGATCCAAACACCCCATCAGTTTTTGCTTAGAAAAACCAGCTTTTAAAAACTAGAAGTAATAGCTGGTTTTTAAGAATCTGAAACTGATCCAAACAGGGCCTTAGTGAGAGTAGGGATGGCAATAGGGCTAGGGTGCCAGGGGGCTCGCCTGCATCCCCATCCCAACCCCTCGTCCCGCCCTTGCTAGCAGTGGCGAAGCCAGGAATGAAATTGATGGTGGACTGAACTATTTATAGGTCTAAACTAAGTTGACACAAAATTAATCTTTTACTCTTATAAAATTTCAAATTCATATAGAAATTATAAATTGGATGGAGACAAACAATGAAAAATAGAGAAATAGAAAGTAGGTACCTCGATAATAGAAAGCGCCATGAGTGCGGAGTAGCGATAAGTCATCTATGTATAAAACATATCAAAATTAGTGATATAATAGAAAATTATGAATGACAATGAAAATTTAGATCATATGAAATATACCAGATTTAAGCTAATTTGAATCACGAGACAATAGAAACAAAAGGTGGCATCCTTTTCCACACTCTATCCAATGTTCTTATCATCTTCACGGTTTGTTTGTTGATGCAAGCAGGAAGTAAGGATTAATCAATTGACATGGAAGACTCGAACCTCTTTATGCAGTGGACAATGAACACACTACACCAGCACTCCTCGGCCGCCACCATCGCTCCCGCATGCACTGATGGCAGCGACGATGGTGAGGATGCTTCTTTTCCCTTGCTACAAGCGCTCTGCAACGCCTCCCAGACCATCGTGGCCGCTGACATCCGAGACCTCACGGTGCAGGTCGACCACCGGGCTAGACGTTGGAGCTCCGGCGACAGCCCCAACGTCGCCATGGACCACGAAACGGCCGTCGGGTGGTCCCCCCACACCACCCTCGCCAAGACCGGTGGCAACGGCGGCAACAGGCCGATGAGCTGGAACTTCAGTGCCGCGTCGGCGTGGCCAACTAATGAGAGCGGTGCAGTGGGGGCATTGTGTTGCCGGAATGCTGGGAAGAGAGGGGGCAGCGTGGCGCCCACTGCGGCGGCGGCGCCTTCGGGGCACGTGCAGGACCACATCATCGCAGGGCGGTGGCGGAGAGAGAAGATCAAAAGAGGTTCATCAAGCTCTCTACCATCATACCCGGACTCAAGAAGGTTCATATATATTTTATCTCTTCTTTTAATTTTATGATTTTCACTCCTCCTCCTCCTCCTCTTCTTCTTTAATTTTATGATTTACATATATTATTTAACTTTCTTTTTTTAATTGATTGATTAGCTCTTCTTTAATTTTATAATTTTCACTTCTTCTTCTCCTCCTCCTCCTCCTTATCTTCTTTAATTTCATACTTGTTGTTAACCTTCTCATCAAGGAGAGCTAACTTCTCTTTTGGTTTGTTAATCTCTCTTTTTCTTCCCTCTATTTTTATTATGTACAAAGTTGCCACCGGGGGAGATAAGGCTCAAGCCTTATTAAGCTCCCTCGGTGGCTACACCCTTGCTTGCTAGATTTAACGAGGCTTAACGATCCCCTGTCCCTGTGGGGGCCATGGGGATTGAAAAATAGTTTAAATATACATGTTAAAATATACATGATCTTATTAATTAATTTATAAGTATGTAGGTATATTTTCCCTGAAGTATAGCTTAAAAATTTATATCCTAATATATAGATTTAAGTTTTACTCCAAATATGTAAGAAAATAATAATACCCTATATTAAAAATCTATAATATATAAGTAAAAATAATATATTTTAATTTTTATCAGATCTCATGGGGGAGGTTGACCCATGCCCCCGTTCCCTTGCGAGGGGAGTTCATGCCCCGTCCTCGCCCTCATGGGGGAATTGCCATCCCTAAGTGAGAGAATCAGATGAGTTATATTTTTTTAGAATAAATTCATTTTACACTCCTGCACTTTGCAACAAAAAAAATACTTAACATCCTCAATTATAGAAGAAGGTGATATTTAACCCCTCACCCTACGGTTATTTTGGAGATGGTTTTGCTAACGGGGATACAACTTAGGGTGGTTCTTGCCATGTTAGCAGCTATATCATCAGTTTTTGCTTACGTGTATCCAAACGAGAGGAGGGGATGACGAGAAGAAGAAAGAGAATGTAGAAAGAGAGGAGGGAGCGAGAAAGAGGTCAACAATGTGGATGTTAATATCATTGAATTGGATCCTCATTATTAAAACCTGATGATATGGCTACCAATACGGCGAAAACTACTTCGAGTAAGATCCACATTATCAAAAACACCATATAAAACCGTCTTAGGGTGTAAATTGACTTGGTTTTTCTAAATTTTGAGGCTTAAATATCTGATTTTTGTAGTTGAGTGTGTTAAATGAACTTTTTCTAAAGTTTAGAGGATAAAATAGACTTATTCTTCTTGTAAGAAAGACTGGATGAGTTTTTTTTAGAGGAGAGATCAAATGAGTTGGTTGGGCATGATAAGCTAGGACAGGCCGTTTACTGTCTGATCTCACGCCCAAATTGATAGACAATGCCCAAAATAACACAACCCGAACAAGGACAATCTGACGATAAACTGTTGCCACAGCCCAGCCCACGGGATGTAGCCTCCTGCCTCCCAGAGTCCCAGTCCCCGACCTTTCCTCTGCATCGCACGAACCCTAGCCCCGCGCCGTCAGGCCGAGAAGGGAAGCGTTGGAGTGCACGCCGTCGAATCCTACCACCTCGTAAGCTGCTTCTCGTCCCTTTTTAAGCGACAAATGGATGATTCGAACTCTACAGCACACTGATCTCTGTGTTTTGATCCGGGCATCTTCTTTTTCCGGCTTCTTTTCTCCGGGAAGGTCGTTCGTTCCGGCGGGATGGGGAAGGCGAAGCGCGCGTCCATCTTCATCAGGCTCGTGTCGGCCGCCGGGACGGGGTTCTTCTACGTGAAGCGCAAGAACCCTCGCCGGATCACGGAGAAGCTCGAGTTCAGGAAGTACGACCCCCGCGTCAACAAGCACGTCCTCTTCACGGAAGCCAAGATGAAGTGAGCGCGATCTTCGCAGGCCAAGGTCTGAATAACTCCGTCGAATGAACCCGGGGAGAGGCATCTGTCCTTGTTCTTCTTTTTCTTTGCCGGGGCGGCAGTCGATTGCTGTCCATTTGTTCTTGCTGCTAGTAGCCTAGTACAGGTCCAGTGTGTGCCCATGAAGCTACTATGTTTTGCATTTGCAGTTAAAGTTCAATGTAGTAGGAGGCGTGTGTTCTTTCTCTGGCACCATGCCAACAGATGTGATAATTCGCCTGTGCAACATCTTGGTCCAAACGACAGCAGTAACCATCTGGCATTTGTTTTTCGCTATGTCCAAGGAGGAGATTGATCACTTAATCTGAGTTAGTAGCACAGTGCAGGTTGCTGATGTATGTAGTGGGTGTGTTCATTTCAGTTTCTAAAATCTGCTTTTCGGCTTTTCTACGATAACTAACTTTTAAACGGTATATCTTTTCAAAATAGGGTCTACTAGTTAATTGTAGTATATATTATACCGACTTTATTTATATCGGTAAAATCCGCACGTGAATTTTTATTACTCTGTAATCTCTCGTATGAATAGCTTAAAAATCATAAACCGCAATCAAAGTCATAAGCTTCCAAAAAGAACAGCCTCAAATATTTTCTTACACTCTTTGCGTGAAACTAGTTCATGTACCACACCACTCGACCTCCAATCTGGAGAGGGAGATGAAGTGTCACCTCAGCTGATCTCACTAGTCACTGGTAAAGCTACGTTAGCTTGTGGGTCTCGATCAGGCAGGGTAACGATGTGCATACAGTGAGGTAGGTGCTTGCAGCTCGCTCGAATTCATCCCGACCATGCAAACTGCAGTCGATTGATAACCTCTGGAGCAATCCAATGTATGTAAAGAAAACACGAGACGTTACAGGTACCTAACCTGGGGAGCAGCGATTACATCCGAAAGTACAAGAATGTTACCCAGTTACCATCCAATGTATGGAGAAATATATCCCTTGATCAATCTTTGGACCATCCCAAGCATCAAACGTACAGACAGGGCCTCGGACCATCCATTTCTGTCAATTTGGAAGCACCAAAAACAAACGGACAAATCGTGTCTTGAAGGTACATGGGTGTATTCTTTTCAATTGCGGTTTATGGTTTATAGCTACGGTTGATAGCTTTTTGTTTTAGCACATGCATTTATACGAACGAATCGAATGCCGATAAGTTATTTTTTTAAAAAAAGGTCCTAGTAAACCGCTTTGAAACAACATCACGTTTGTTTGTTCGGGAGGAAGTCATAAGCCGTAAACTAAAAAAAAAGACATAGCAAGATTTGGAAACAAGACAGAGATCAAACCAACCATGAGGAGGATTTGGCAAATGAATTCTTAAAATTTACATCCCTAGGTTGAGAACATTGGTGGTTGATGAACTAGTTGATTTGTTAAAGATCTTCTGATAGGACAAATCAGATGTACCATGTCTTGTATCATGTAAATTCATTGCTGAGACATGGGCAAGTGGACAACAGCATGGTGCAGATTCAGGGCCCCATGTACCTCTCCACCAAATTCTAGCTGCAGCGTACAACTATGCTAGTGCAGAGCGATCACAGGAATTATATCCAGCTCTTTAACCAACAACACGGCAAATGCAAACAGTTCATGCGTCAATTCCACCGGACCCGCTCATTCAAACTGAACCTATACTGGACTGTAGTTTCGGACGAAATCATGATATCTTATCATGTGACAGAAGCGAGCTCACACATCAACTCAAAATCCTCTGTGCATGCAGTTGCAAGTACAGTCTAGTAACAACAACACAGTAGCTTACTCCAAAGCTAACATATTAATAGAACCGAAAAAGGCTGAAGAGGACGACGGGTCAGTGCTTTCAGCAAAAGAAAAAAAATAAAACATGTGAATATGCTGAAGACAAATTTACTTTGTTATTTCAAGATCTGGGGCATTCTGTACGGTGTTGATGAAAAGGCACATTAAAAAGAATATATTGGTGAAGTCCTAAGCTATATGAATCAACTAAGCTGGACATTTGTAAGAAGCCTTGTGAGTTTACTGAGGGTTTCTCGAGCAGAAACCGTGTCAGGATGGTGCTCGCCGCAGATGGAAGTGCGGATGAATATGGCCTTCCTTATTAGGTCATCTCCGATGTCGTACTGTCCACCTCGAAGCATCAGTTTGGCCCGCGTTTCCAATACAGAAGCTTTCAGGAGAGCCAGCTCCTGCCAAAAATAAGTGTACTGGGCTTCTGACTGAGCTGGCCTAAAGCAGGAGAATGATGTTTCTCTCCATTTGCCAGCATGAGAAAGCATGGATTCAGCTGCACGCTCCAATGCCTCGGTGCACAGCCGCAGCAGCTCTAGTGCAGCGTTACATCGGGAATAAGTGATAAATGTGTTTATTGCAAGTGGCATGACAATCTTCTTCACAAAGAACATCAACTCAGATGGCCTCAGTTCTACCAGCAAAGGATCAGAACCAAATCCAAAAGCCATGAAGCAGGCAGCCCACAGGTGCTCAGAAGAATGTTTGATTGAGCCGCGGAGGTACACTGATTGGACCACAGCTTGAGCTGTTCGTGTGACTCCTCGCTTGCATGCATATAGCCTGATCAGATTGTGGAACTGTACATATTCAGGATTTACGCTGCATCTGGCAATTCCAAACCTCATCAACATAGCAGCCGCTTCAGCTTCAGACCTCTTCATCCTAGAAGTTGCAAGGCCACAAGTTATTGTACGCCACCACCTCCTCCACCTTGGACCCCTCCGGTGCTTCTTTGGGACTTTATGGGCAGCCAAAGCCAACATATGAATTGGAACTGCAGAAGGTGCAAACCAACCACACACTTGAACCATTCGAGTTGCCAGACTCCTAGGGCCATCTGCATGGTCAAATATTGATAGGCAGACATCCAGGAGCCGAACAAGGGTTTCATGACTTTTCAAGCTAAGAACTTCTCTCTCGTTCCAAGAAAAGTCTCTTATGGGCAGCATCCGATTCAACATGTCAAGAAGCCTACTTGGAGTGATTGGAAGCTCTGATAGT
This sequence comes from Dendrocalamus sinicus, assembly GCA_036346575.1. Classification (NCBI taxonomy): domain Eukaryota; kingdom Viridiplantae; phylum Streptophyta; class Magnoliopsida; order Poales; family Poaceae; genus Dendrocalamus; species Dendrocalamus sinicus. The sequence continues at coordinate 47,262,172 of CM070641.1, read as the reverse complement.
ATAGCTCCAACAATACCTAGGCCAAGAGTGAGTCTTCCAAGCTTTTCTTCAATGACCTTGAGCGCATCAATTTCCACCAGTGGATAGTCCTTGACACCTCCCTTCATCAAAGTCATTGCCTCGGCGCCAGATAAATAAGAAAGCTTCATTGGCTCCAGGTTCATCACATGTGGAAGGCGTGTTGTTATGATGAAGTGAGTCTCTCCACCAAATTGTGGGAGAAGGTCCATTATGACTCTCTTATCCCACCAGTCCTTCTCACTCTCCAAATTATCAATGATCACTAAAAATGGTATGTCTCGCATCAGTTCTTGCCGTATTTTGGCAATGGCTTCCTCTTCCTGCTCTTCAAAGCATCGGTCACTTCCTTTCTCATGCAAGTGAGTATCAACACTTAAATCTACTTCCAGAAAAGTCCGCAAAGCCAAATAATTCTGTCGGATGTATCTGCTCTCCCCTCTGACCCATAAAACCATCTTATATCTCTGGGAGAACCTGTATGCATACTCCAAAGCCAAGTCCGTCTTGCCAATTCCAGATTCCCCTGATATGCAAGCAATACCCTTTCCATAGAGTATCTTCCTAGATCTTTTCTTCCTCCCATACCTCTCCCCGTTCTTCGCTCTCAATGGTCGCCCATGCCGCAGTGGACTGCCCAGTCTCTGCATCTCAATGTCTTCCTCGGTCTCCTTCCACAAAACTGGCTTCTTTCCTTTGCAGTAACCTGTATTTACTTGCTCGTAAATGTTAATAGACCGCCCAATCACAAGGCTTTTTCTTCTCTGCCTTGTCTTGAGCTCGAAATAGTCTCTTTCCCCATCTCCGCTGACATCACCAAACAAAATGAGCTCCAACTCTGAAAGCTCTTTTTTCCTTCCGACAAAATCATCATTGCGAGGGAAAGGAAATTCCTCCTCCACCCTCCCTCGCCACCTATTCACCCGATCAACCACACTTCTCCTGCCCAATTTTGTGGCCAAAAGAATAACTGCTTGCATTATGCAATCCCTCCAATTGCCATCATTCGCTTCTAATTGCATGTCTACCACCCGAGAAAGAGCATCAACTGATTCCCTCCATTCCTGTTCCATTCCACCATATAACATCCACACCTCACCACCATGTTTCTCCCACAATTCTCCTCTCTTCTCGATGATGTCTCTGGCAAGGCAATCAACAGCCCCCAAGTCAAAGAATATAGGAATCAGGTTTTTCTTGCCAAAGAAGTTCCTGAGCTCCTCGATGGTATACAGATTGCCAAATGACCTCTTCGTGAGGATGACAACTCCATATGTGGAAGCATTCATTATCCTCTCGACAGCATCATGGCTGTGAGAATACCGACATCTAGACCTGTCAGAGGCAAAACAGCTGATTCCATGGATCTCAAGTTCTGCACGAAGCCAATTTGTGAACCTCAGCAGTGAAGCCTTGCGGCCATGAAATCCTATGTACACATCGTAACTCCGAAGCCTACTGACAGAGGCAGCTGATGTCATAGGTTGAGAGGATGAAGATTTCTGATATATTCCCCCCTGCCTCTTCTGCTTCTCCTTTCGAGTAGAACGACCACCATTGCTAGTTGCTGACGAACTACCTTGGCATGGACCATTGAAGGTGGAGATGAAGCTGGGATTGTTATAGACAATTGCTGGAGTTCCAAAATTGCTTGAAATGAAAAGGCTAGGAGGAGGAGAAGCATCCGATGGTAATAACCCAACGTTGGCAGATGATAACTCCTCCTGCTGTATCAGAGTGTCACTGGAGAGAATGTCACTGATTTTCAGCACAATACCGTTTGAGGAGTTATTGTTCTCAGGATGAGCATGCTCCGGTAGACGAGCAGATAGTGACCTTGGCGTGAAGAAAGGGGATTGGTTTGCAGAAACAAATACTGAGGAAGAGGATGAGAGATTCCTTGATGCCGCGGAGACCAAAGCCCCGGCATTGGAGCTTTCCTGTTGAAGCTCCATATATCCATTTTCAGCACTATCCAACTCTCAGAATGGCCCGTAGTTCAATTCATCCCTGTGCGAATCAGTATCTGCAGAAGATAAAGAAACGATTCCCTCATGATATGAACATCAAGAATGAATTCCTATACATTGAAAACTGGCCAACATGACGTATGAGCAGTACAACAGAAATGCCAAATCTTTCAACGATTTTTGGGGGTGAAGAAACAGCCGAAGTAGTAAACAGCAGTAAAACATTTCTATTTCAGGCCAAGGACAGCTACCTTACTACTCATTCAAATAGAATAAATGAAATTTGGAGAGTGGGAAAAACAAATTGTAATCTTAAACGTGCGTTCTAATGTTCATTCAGATAAACTAACCGATTATGGCTCAATAATGCCCCGGCAAGTACTTTCAGACAAATGAAAATGCCCCTCCAAGAGCTTGATACATCGATCTTGTTTACCGGATGCCAGCAAGAAAGGAAGCAAAAAAGGTTTGAGATGAGCTGTGTGCTTTACTGTGCTAATCAATTTGGGGCAGAAATATAAGTGCCATTTGGTGACATAAACACGGGGGAAAATTGAGTTACTCATACTTGATGATGCCCAGAGTACCAAGTACAACCTGGGCCAGGAGTCAAGACAGGAAAAGAAAACGATCGTGTACGGCGCAGCAAAAGAAGAAAAGATGTCAAGTTCTTCCCTTTCTTTTGCCGTAAAATTTAATACCGTAGCGGGGAGAACCGGATCTAATCGCACAAGGACCTACCAAAGCTAAAATCTCTGCGCGGAAGCGACGCCTCCCGGCTCTAGATCTGCAGCTCCTACAATCGCAGCCCGCTCCCAACCAACCAGCGGGAGAACCAAATCTTGAAACCCGCACGATCATGCATGCCGACACTCCTCAGATCTGGCAAATTTAGAGTACCTGCAGCTCACATCTCTTCCTGAGACGGCTCCTTCAATGCGGGCGTGGGCTCTGCTCATGCTCCCGAATCCGAACCGGCTCGGGCGTTCGGCTGCGACCGCGAGGAGGAACCACCTCTCATCGCTCTCGCTAGCTTCAGCAGCGGCCCAGTAGAGTAGCTTTGGTTGGGACGGTGTAACGGAGAGTGTGAGGTGTCGCGGGTGGCGATTTTTATAAGCGCGGAGGAGGGAGGAAGCAGCGGCGACGGCGGGGAAGGCAAGGGCGAGCAAACGAGAGCGAGGAGTTAAAAAGGACGGGATTAGTGGTGGTGGTGGGTGTTTTTTTCGACGCTTATGATTTAGAGATGTTGCTATTTTCTTTCTATAGTATATGAAATGATTAAATATTAATAAATTGATAAATTATTTTTAAAAACTGTTTCGATAAATTATTTTAAAATGATGATGAAAAAATCATTATATTTGTTTGTTTATGTGAGAGAAATCATAAACTGTAAGTGATAAAAGGAAAAGAACTAATCTTAATTAGGGTATTTGCATCTTGCTTAACCATCTCGCGATTAATTAAGGCTTGCCATGCCGACGCGGCCATGCCGAGGCCAAGCCGCGTCGCGCTGTATCCGCAGCAATGCTATTAACATTAAAAAAAAATTACGTGCGTGCTACATTAGCTGGATGGTATAGATTAAGCGTAGTTGGTGTAGATCATGAATAAAATTAGGTGTGGAGAGTCATCAAAGATTGAGATCATTTCGGTGCAAGTACGTCCAATAAAAAAGTTCGGGTAGGAGCAGTGGGCTGTGGCCCCACCGGCAGTGGTGGGATGGGTAGCGTAGAGTGGGAGACAGGCTCGAGCCCGGCCCGACAGCGAAACCGGAAGGTGAGGTTCGAGCCTAAGTTAGGTGTGAAAAACTGAAAAAGGCAGGGTGAGGATGGACGCGGTAGGGAATCTTGAGCCCACCAAAATATGCTCTGTGAAGTCCAGATTTTGATAAGACATTTAGGCTGTTTTGGTTGTCCTACAAGATTAGGTCCAGTCGATTGGACTTAAAAGCTGTGACTTATGACTAAAATTATACTATAACTAACTAAAATTACACTGTAACTAATGGTGTTTTACTTGACGTAATTAAATTTAAAAAAATTAAAAAATAGAAAAAAAATATGTTAGCTCATCATGGACAACGCGAACGAATAAGGAAAAAAGAACTGGCAAAAAAGCTCAAAAAAGCCAAAAGTTTAGAAAAAATAAAATTTATAAATAGTGAAAAATAAGTCAGAAGTCAAAAACTCAAGCCAAAATGAGCGGGACGTAGAAATGGTGAAAGTTAGTCCATTTTTGCTCTTTGTATTTTTAGAGAACTCGGCCCTTTTTTAATAAATGTACCTCAAGTCGCAAAAGAGCGACTTCGACACAGTATCTAAAACATAACTCTAATCACTAATTTTTACTGTAATATATTAATGAAACCTAGTAAAAGTATAATATAAACATTTATCTAATCTACATATATCACTTTTAATTATCTAATCTAAATATTTATCAAAATATCGATAGTTAAAATTTATAAAGCTTGTAGTATGCGTTTCAAAACGTAACTCTTCTTATGACCGGGGAGAGAGAGAGAGAGAGAGTATATAGTACAACAGGTTCTCCTAAGTGTAAGTGCATGGCTTTGTGGTTGTTGTGTTGGGTTGTTAAACAGCTGCTGTCACAAAATATTTATCGGCCCTAATAAAAGTTTGCTATTATAGCTCAAAAAATGAGCTTTTTCGAGTAGTATCAAGGAACCTTGGATTATAAGCCACCGGAATGTCAAGCTAAACCTAACAAAACTATTTCATACCATCCAAAAAATGAAAATAGCTACTCAAAAATTGAATAGTAGAAAATTAATTGATTAACCAATAGTACCCGTTTAAAATGTAGTTAGTGGAACCAAACTCTAAATCTTTGGTCAGTAAGCCCTGGGGCACTTTGCATTGGCATATTGATAGGTCTAACCCATTAGGTCTAGCCCGTATAAGACCATCGCCGTAGAACATTATCAAGTGTTCCATGTTTACGACTACCTGAAACCGCAATAACCAAATCTACAGTAAGCGTTACAACAAAATGATTACATGCGTGTAACAACATACGAATAGTTCATTAATTACCGACAATTTGACTACCAATCCGAAAAAATTACCAGCCTTTTGGGAGAAGCAATTAGCACTACTGCTCCCTCATACCGCATCCTTAATAAGTTATGCACTTGCTTCTCAAAATAATTAGCTACACAATCTTCATTTTGAGTGACCACCGTAAGAATGAGTTTCTACGATGAGCGACTGAGATGACCGATGACTAATTACGAGAGGTTCGTATTTATAGCTGAGCGCAAAGGAAATCTGGTGCACTCAACCCGCAAATTAATGACTCCTTGTTGATGTGCAGTAATTTGGGTGAGTTGGGACAGCATGATAACACTGACAAATGTGGAGACGAGGGAGCGACAAGGGTGGACGACACAGACATAATGACACCAGTGTGCACGAGGGAGCGCGCGAGGCGGGACGACACGGGCAGAGTGACAATTGTGCAAAGCGCGCAGTGGAAAAGAAAAGATAGCAGCAATGGCCGACATATGTGCGAAGAACAGAGGTCACGCACTTCAAAAGAGGCCTGAACATCATATATCGCTAATTATGATAAAATTATCACGAATTAACATGGAAAATTTGGACCACATAAAATTCCTAAAAAATTACACAATAACTATGGGTGTGTCGGGAGGCTTCACATAAAATTTGTTAATTTTTGGAGCTCATTTGCTATATGTACAAACTCATAAAATATTGAAATTTTATAAATTTTGGAGCAACATTCGCAATGGATAAAATTACCAAAAAATTACACTATGAGGTACGTTATGTCAGGGGGCAGTACATAAATTTTTATAATTTTTTGAGCTCATTTGGTATATTTAAAAATTCAAACAAATACTAAACGAAAAAATAGTGCATGCTTAATTACTTGCCGCCCTGCCATGGTCCTTGTTGACGCCAGTCCTCTCAACCCCACTCCCTTCCACACCCCCGATCCTGTTGACCGTGGTCATGACCTCTAGGGCGTGTTCTCCTCAGCTGGCCTTGGGCCCCCTTCGTTGCTTCTGGCTAGAGCCCTCCTTCAAGGCTGCAGGAGCGGTCCTGGCTTTGAGGGCGGGCAGCGCGGCCACAACTTCACACCCCATCACATTCTCCTCTGCCCTTATGTAATCCTCCATCTTGTTGAAGAACTTGTCTACCATTCTTTTGGGCTTTTTGCAAGTTATAATTTGCGAGCGACACTTTCTAAAGGCCATGGATGGAAGCGTTGATGATGGTTGTATCGTTGATGTCTTTTACCTAGCAACGGACCTTCATGAAGCGTCTGAAGTATGCCTGCAACTTCTCCCCCAGCTCTTGTCTCACCACGAAGAGCTGATTAGCATCCACCCATTCCACGTAGTTACCTTGAAAGTTGTTATGCATGAGGTCTTGGATTTGCTCCCACGTGTATACCAAGCTACGGGTGATGGTGAAAAACCATAACAACACAACTCCTTGAAGGGCAAACAGCAATCCCTTTGCATTTGTCAAGTCATCTCCCCCACTGCTTCGATGGCTATCTATTAGATGCATAGGAACTCGCAAGGGTCCATATCGCTCTTGTATGGCTCCACTATGGGCATTTTGAAGTCCTCTGACCAAGTGATTCAATGTAAACCTGAACAGAGGGGGACTCGGAATCCACCTGTCGGGGGCCACTGTGGGCTCCCGTGTTGGCCTCACGGCTCTCCGTCCCATCCATGGCCTTCTCTATTGCCACCACAGCCAGAGTCGGCTGACTCCGACCCTCCTGCATGTCACGTATGGCCCTTTGTAGGTCTACCAACTCCCGCTGCAGCGTTCCACAGATTGCCTCTAGAGCACTTCTACTCACACTCGGCATGGCGGCTAGGACGCCCTTCGCTGCCCGTGTGGCGACAGTGACAGTGCTAGGCCAACAGAGGTTGTGTGCCTCCTGCTCTGCCATTCGTGCGACCGCCAGAGAGTTGTCTGTATTACCTGCTTCTTTACCTGCCATGGCCCTAGATGCGGCCGCTCCAGTACGCCGCTGCCACAGAGGCAGAGGGCCTTAGACCACCAGCTCCCATGCTCGCGCTGCGGCAGTCTTGGCCATAGTACTTCTTTTCTAGTTGGAGGCCAACGCCGTCGCTTTTTTTGGTGCCATTGTGTACGAACAAATTTGCTTTGGCTCACAGCTTCTATGCTAGTCCCCACGGTTGGCCCAACTATTGTGATTATAGACCAAACAATGAATTGTAGAGGCTATTGATATACCACAAAGGGACTATCTGAAGCCTGAGAAACCGTGGAGATTGAATGTAGAAGGTGTATATACTATGTCTTGGCTATTGCTTAGCTCTTTTATTAAAAAATGAATCATCTCTCTAAGGCACATATTTATAGCCATGAGGAAATAGCTTACACACATGCTTCTATTGGAGTTTACAATAGTAAGGGCAAACATGTCATTTCCATTGTGATAACCTCTTTGGGCCTACTACACGGTTATATACTTAACGTGCCTTTTGGCGTAGCAGGCCAATTGGATTAAGATAGGGCCACTTCTCTAACACTATCTTATCGATTTCATAACAGATGGTATCTGATATGAACACGTGTAAAGAGAATATTTCCTCCACAATTTCGTTCGATGGATGGATGGATCATCTCTCCCTTTGACACAGCCCTAGCTAGCTTTATTATCATCTTTACGTGCCTACCGCTAGGGGACAAGGTAGCGTTCGGGCGTGTTTTCTCACTTTTGGCTACACTTACGGTGCAGGCAGGGGCCGGCGCCACAAGGATATGCTTTTCTACGTGCACCGCTTATATCTTTCCTATATGGTAACGTCCAACGAAAAGAAACACGAAGGGGCTTTGGCATGTAATTAAGAAACACAAAGGTGCATGACGTCCTTTTCTTTCCGTCGGTGAGGTGATGAATCCCATGCTTCGTGTGCAGTGCATGCTTTCCCGAACCGAATTCCGATCGACCGGTCCTGGCGACACCAGACGTACGTTGCTACAATGAATCAGCTGGAGCATAGTGCCGTATGTACCTATATAGCACATTAAGTCTTATATATTTCGGTAAGACTAGTATCGAACACACCCAAACCCAACGGCATAAATGGATGATTGGTTCACCTGTTCTTGTCCCGGGTTGGTTACATATGCTTATATTGGTCATTCATATGAGCTCAAGATAGATGCAAATTAAATATCTCGAATCGTGATCAACTCTATACTCTCAGGGTCCTACTTTTACTTACGATTCTTCGACCACGTAGACATAGACACATACATGCCAGTATGCCACACGCCGAGCGACGTCGTGCATGCACACGGGCAAAAACGGCTACCACCAAAAACACTCCCAACGTTTACGTATCATGCGATCGAAAGCCCTTCCTCCTTACAAAAGGCCCCATCAGATTGTCCCAGGCTCCCAAAAGCACCGGCCGAGCCAAACTCCGCCGGAAGCTAGGCAAGTAATAACTACCACCAATGGTTACAAATGTAGATTGTTTTAGGTTCCGTATGTTCAAATTTTTTAAGTTTTAACTATTAATATATGTTAAAGTATACAAATTAATTATATAAAAATAATACTATTAGATTTATCTCGCAAAATACTTTTATAATATATATTTCCATTATTTTATTAGTATATTAGATAATAAATTATAATCAAAATTTAACATTAGAGACCTAAAAAATAAAAAACAACTTATATTTGTGGACGGAGGAAATAACCCTAGCCCCACATATGTAGAAAGCACATTATTTAAATAATATCTAATGAAATTAAATCATAGTTGCTCCTATTAAATAGATATATTATTACTCTTTATTATAGATGAATATAATCTAATTCTATTAAGTATTATTTAAATAATGTATCTATATTTAAATAATGTATCTTTTAGTATGTGTTGGATTTACAATACGGAGGAAGTTATAAGTACTTAGAGCAAGTACAATAGAAGAGGTGGCTGCCACCTCTAGGACTAGCCAAATAAGTAAAAAGAGTACATATGACTCATGTGGAGGTAGCTAATACAATAAGTTGAGTAGATGTTACCTCTACTAAAGCACTCAAACATTTAATATTTCGCTAGAGGCGACCCTAACCCTTATTGTACTTGCTCTAAGAACTAGCATCGCCTCCAAGTCCTCGTATGATGTGCTAGAGGTCACCTCTTGCATGAGGGGCAGCTTGCCTCTCTCTCCTCTTGTCTCTCTTTCCACATAGGATTGTGTTGACGTGGATTTCGCTAGAGGCGACCTAGTCAGCATCATTGTACTTGCTTTAAGTAGTAACTGTCCCGACCGAGTTGTGCCTTTAAGGCAGTGCTTGTCTGTATCCCTCGTGCTGTCGATCATTTATCGCGAAAACTCGCCAGAATTTAGGACCTTGTAAGCACTGAGCTCATCGGTTTTGTAGTTTCCTTTTCTGTTCGAGTGTAAACACCGATGTCATCAGCTGTCAACTTGCCACTGCCGTACATACGGTTCGCTTATAAATTGTCTCCCTCCTTGTTGCTGTACACAGTATCCCTTGCTCTCTCCGTGGTTGCAATTATTGGACTAGACTAGAGAGGTGAGCATGGAGGTCTCAGCCATGGAGGAAGCCCTCCCGAAGGTGAGGAAGAAGGGAGGCCTCAGAACCATACCGTTCATAATCTGTAAGCAAGCACGCATCGACCACCTCAATTCCCTTTTCTTAACCTTGTTGATCAGTATCTTGTATCCAGAAGCAGCTCATGGGACTTGCTGGAATTTTTTTGTCCCAGCGAACGAGATCTTCGAGAAGGTGGCGACGTTCGGGCTGCACACGAACATGACCTGTACCTCACCGAGCGGTACCGCATGACGGCGGCCACCAGCGGCATCGTGCTCAACTTCTGGAGCTTCCTGTCCAACTTCCTGCCCATCTTCGGCGCCGTGCTCTCTGACTCTTGCCTCGGCCGGTTCCGGGTCATCGCCCTCGGATCATTCGTCAGCCTCTTTGTACGCAGATCGTAGTATAACTCGCCGCGTTTCTTGCACTCATCGATCATGCACTCGGCACTTATGCATATGTTAATCGTTGGTCTTGTCGATCGGTGTATGGAATTGCAGGGGATGTGCCTGCTGTGCCTGTCGGCGATCCTGCCGGTGTACAAGAAGACCACGGGGTGCGCGGCGCACCCAGGGGAGTGCACGGCGCTGGTGCCGTGGCAGCTGCCGCTGCTGTTCACGTCGTTCGTGTTCATGTCGCTCGGGGCGGGCGGCATCCGGCCGTGCACGCTGGCGTTCGGGGCGGACCAGCTGGACAAGCAGGACAACAGCGCCAGGAACGTGCGGACGCTGCAGACCTTCTTCAACTGGTACTACACCGTGCTGGGCCTCACCATCGTGTTCGCGACCACCGTCATCGTGTACATACAGCAGACCAAGGGGTGGGTCATCGGCTTCGCCGTGCCCGTCCTGCTCATGCTCACCGCACTCGCGCTGTTCCTCGTCGGCTCGCCCTTCTACCTCAAGGCGGAGGCCGACAGGAGCGTGCTCGTCGGCCTCGTGCAGGTGCTCGTCGCCAGCTACAAGAACCGGCGCGAGCCGTTTCCGCCGGAGACGGCCGACGTCTCGTGCTTCCACAACAAGGTTGGCTCCAAGCCCAGGGTTCCCACGAGCAAGCTGAGGTACTTGAACCGGGCGTGCGTTCTTCGGAACACGGGCAAGGAACTCAACGCCGACGGGTCGGCGTGCGACCCGTGGACGCTGTGCACGGTGCAGCAGGTGGAGGACGTGAAGGCCACCATCCGCGTGCTGCCGATATGGTCTACGGGGATCATGCCCGGCGCCGTGATCATCGGCCTGCAGACGTTCCCGGTGCTGCAGGCGCAGACGATGGAGCGCCGGATGGGCAAGCTGGAGATCCCCGCGGCCTCCTTCGGCGTCTTCAGCATCCTCACGCTCACCGTCTGGGTGGCCGTCTACGACCGCGCGCTGGTCCAGCCCCTGTCGCGGCTCACCGGCCACGCGCGCGGGCTCAGCCTGCGGCAGCGCATGGGCATCGGCCTGGCCCTCTTCGCCGTGGCCATGGCCGTGGCCGCGCGCACCGAGAGCGTCCGCCGCGCCGCGGCCATCGCGGAGGGGCTCCGGGACTACGGTCCGAAGTCCGGGTGCACGGTGCACATGTCGGCCATGCGGCTCGTGCCGCAGAACTGCCTCACCGGGCTCGCCGAGGCGCTGAACCTGATAGGGCAGCTCGAGTTCTACTACTCCGAGTTCCCCAAGACCATGTCAAGCATCGGAGTGTCGCTGCTCATGCTCGGCATGGGCTTCGGCGGCTTGCTCGGGATCGCCATCATCGGGATCATCAGCGTGGCCACCGGAAGCGACGGGCGCGACAGCTGGCTGTCGAGCAACCTGAACAAGGGGCACTACGACTACTACTACCTGGTTCTTGCGGTGCTGTGCGTGGCCAACCTGTTTTACTTCTTCTGGTGCGGCTGGGCGTACGGCGAGGAGGGGCAGAACCGGACGATGGCGGGCGAAGCGGTGGAGGAGACCAAGGAAGAGCAAAAAATCAGCAACATTAAACAATAAAACAATCACACATCGTTAAAAAAAAAAAACTGAAAGTTCAGTATTTCTTCCACATACGAACTCATGCCATACAGAGACGTGTGCAGCGGAGGTTAGCCCCGCTCGTGAATGCCGCCATGGCGGACCTGTGTTGGCACTCCTCGGGCACACCGTGGCCGGTAGCAGCGGATGCTTTCAAATTTTCTCGTAAGTACTTTCTTAATCTTTACTCTAATAGTAATGAGAAGCTATAAAGATCAAGAACCCAAAAATCCAAAAATTCTCAGTACTACAGTGATTTCAGCCCATAAATAATGAAAACAATATTATTTCAAATCCAAAAAATCATCAAACTTTTGATCCGCCGATCCAAAAGACTTAAAACTTGAACCAAGACTCGTTCATGACCTTAAAAACCTATCCCAACCAAAAACTCTAAAAAAAAACTTGAGAGAATTAGGATTTTTTAGTTTGTGAAGTTCTGCTGCATCAAAACCGACCCAAAACCTAAAAATGTGCTAACTCCCAAACCAAAACTCTAAATCACTTAAAATTTGGTATGCACCTTCTCTAGAATGTCATAAACCTATTCCAATCAACGATCAAGAAAACCATTGCCAAAGTTCTAGCCTTTTTCCGTTTGAAGATAGATTGCACCAAAAAGGGTCAAAAAACACAAACGGTGAATATGACTTGCTCGTGGGTGAATAATAATCAAGATAGCTTTAAATGTATTCTCATATGTCCCAGCAAGTAAAAACACTAAAGAAATCAGGGTAGAAACAGTTAGATCAAGAAATCACTTGGAGATGCCAAAAACAACAAAAATAGGATTTCTTCATGAACTTGCCAACAAAGTGCCTAAATGGGTAGAGATTAATTTTCAAAGGTTATCCCCATCTCTTGCATATCACTGGCACAGCAAGATCAAGAAGAGGAGAGAGAAGAGGAAAAACCAACCAAATCAAGAGCAAATCAATCAACACAAAAGAGATTTATGGAGATGTACAAAGATTGATGCATTGTTATTTGGAGATGAAGGTTTTATAGCCATTCCACTTGAAGTACAAGAGAGTACACTATAACCCTCAACTTCTCTTAAACCTTAACCCTAGAACTCTTGAACAATTGGTCTCAAGAGAGGATGGTTGGATGGTTAACTTTAAATCTCCACCAACCCTTTAATTAGATGGACTAGCCTACCACATCTAAGTCTTAGAGAATATTATCCACTTAGCACAATGGGGGAAACCCGAGAACCCCCCCCCCACACACACACATGGATTTTAACTAACACACTACATTTATGCATACTTTTCAAAGTGCATAAACCTGAATTTGCTAAGTCAAAGCCTTGATCCAACTTGATCTTCTCAACTTCTTCTTGACCTGAACAGCTCTTCCAAGTGTTGCTCAAGCTCCATAATTTTGCTTCAAGGTACTTTCCAGTATTTTGGTCAAATTACCAAAATACCCTTTCTTAACCCGGTCATCTCCTTCTATTACAAGTAATTGACATGCTTGCCACATGTAGGTATACCACTAGATTGCCACACGTTGGCAAGTCTCTCCTGTTTTAGCTCCACTGGACAATGCCTCATTTGGACCGACCAAACCACATGGTGCAAACCCACCGTTTGAATTTCCCTTCAATATTTCCTACCTTTCTCGTGCCATGCTTAAGCTCACCATCTCACCCAGCATCCTTTATTGTTCTAGGGCTTGGCCATTGACTATGGTTGACTCCAAGTAATCCTACAAATCCAAAAACAAAGAAATTATTTCTGGGCATAAATTCTTCACAACTTGACCCACATTAGCAATAACATGTCTTATGCAACCAATAACCACTGATCTAAGTCACTAGATCATCCTATGACTTAAATTTTATAAAATTATCAATTTCAGCAAGCTGTTAAGAAAAATCTACAAATTTGTAAATTTCAAATTTTCACTCCTACAAAATGACCATGATTCATCACAACACAACCATGAACCTTTTCACATGGTCCTTCAGTTCATGTATATGTTTAGATCATATGGATGGCATTGGTTAATTAGTCATGGTAATGATGTCTTATGATAATTATGTGATTGAAATTGTTTATTTAGAATTAGATGAGGGAAAAGATGTGTTTTTTGTCATGACAGTGTAGTTACCATGTATTAATACTAAGTATTAATACTATATGATATATAGATGATATATATATATATATGATATATATATATATATATATATATATATATATATATATATAATATTTATATATATATATATAATTGATGCGGTATTTACATCATTATGCATCATTATGCGTTGTTAGAATTAAGCGGAATTTATGTTCATTGGTGCTAGGTACCTGATATTGGATATGTAAAATTTGTTTGTTTCTTTGGAGACGGTCTCGTATGTAAGGTCGAGGCCGACAAGAGGAGAATATGAGGTTTTAAAATATCCTTGGCCAAAATTGAAGTTTATATGTGGAAGCGTAAATCAAAACTGTTTTGCACCATTAAGACCTAAATCAACTAATCTCACTAAGTGCACCAATAACTTAAGTCTATGTCAAGATTTTCAATCATAGAATGACAAGCAAACAATTCAATTTTAGGAATGTAAATTTAGCATAAAAAGTAAACCACAATTAACACGATCTCTTTTTACCATGATGTTCGGAGACTTACCGGTCTTTCCAAGTCCACATTGAGGTAAGCCCAAACGAATTGGACCAACCCCACGAATTAAGTCAACCACTTCAATTCCACTAGTGTCAACTCTTTTCCGCTCTAGGTAGGTGGGCTCTAACCTTCACGATACACCGGACCTCTTCATAATCTTCTTTGAAGAGATTACTGCACATGACGCCTCTAACACTATCTAGGAGTCAACAACATCCAATAGTAACAAGTCAAGCCTCCTGTTTGACTCTCACCAAGTGCAACATATGTACAAGCTCAAGTGGATACTTAATCCTTCTCTAGATGCAACATATGCAACTACAGACCTCTCTCCTTACTCACAAGGTGCAATACATGCATAATCAAGAGGAGAATCTCACACTAGCAACGCATGCAACTACATACCTCCCTCCTTGCTCACAAGGTACAATACGTGTATAATTAAGAGGAGAATCTCACATTAGCTCAAGATAATAAAATAGAGTGTCAAAACATTGTCTCCTAACAGGCCAAAGGGGTATCTATAACCCCCACCACAAAAACTAGTCATTGGAGATGAAATCAGCAGGAGCGGTAGTACCATGCTACAGTGCCAACGGCTATAAACTTTAGCATTAAATACTCAAAACTAATCGTAGCAAAAGGTGCGGTAGTACTGTCATACAAAGTACAGTTATACGGCCTAAAGTGATGAAAAGAGCTCAAAAATATGCCCTTGAAAAAATAGCCACCATACAAAGCCTAGTCATACCGAAGATCCTGATCGGATCGATCGATCATTCCGGGTGGTAGTACCGCCAACTAATGGATAGTAGTATCGGCCTGGGCGGTCATACCGCAGGTAAAAGGGTGGTAGTACTGGCCCTAAATTTTAGTACAGATGATACTTGGAAAAACAATCGTAATTTTTTACTCCAATGTTGAAATTGAGTGATCTTGAATGTTGCCATTCTTGACCGTTTGTCACACTCCTTGAACCTTCATATACACCTTCATCTTGATTGTACATGTTACATAATTGCTTGTCGTAAGCATTGGATAATGTAGTGAGACGATGGAACTCTCCTTCGTCATCATAGCTATGCCTTATCACCGATGATATTACTTTTTGAAAAACATAGTATGATATTGATCACAAATCAAAAACCCAGACTAACTAGAAATACTATATATTGCAAAGCTTTTGTCACAGATTGAAGGATGAAACTTTATTTTTGGTTTTAAGACCAATAGTTGTTGTGTTATGGGCTTTTTTGTTTGGACTAACAAACAAAAATAAAATGTTGCTTTTTGCTGTCACTTACTAGACTGCTCGATTTTTGCCTTGGACAGAAGGCTCGGATCGAAAACTAGTTGGCCTCAGGTTTCTCTCCTCTGTTTTGCCAACAGAGTCGCTGCTTGGCACAAATCTCGAAAGGCCTAGCATTGCTGTGAAGGGACCAAATGACAAAAGAGAAGTTTGGACATTTGTAGCACTGTTTGCTCTAAAAATACCAAATATAGTATGATAAACAAAAAAATTTCATTTTTGGCCCCCTATACGACCAGAGACTACAGAATGATGACATGCGTTAGTTGTGCGGTCCGGGACCGCACGATCAAATTGTAGCATGCAGCAGTGCGGTCCATGAGCGCATGAATTCAGGGAGAAATGTGGTGCCTGAGCGCACGACTTGACCGAGATTCCCGCCCGCACACAGAGCTCCCGACCGCGCTTAAGAAAACAAGAGCAGAAAAAAATACCCGACTTAACCGTGAGGTCGTGGACCACATGATCACTATAGCTGGCTTAATCGTGCGGTACCTGACCACACGACTAAGCAAATCATATGGTCCCTGACCGCACGACCACAGTAGCGCTTAATCGAGCAGTCCGGGACTGCATGACTGCCACGTGTCATGCTCGGGTAATCGTGCGGTCAGAAAGGAGGCTATATATGGCATTACGGTGAGTACAAAGCTATATTTGGAATTAACGTGAGGAACAGTGCCAAATATGTCTAGATTTTGACAAAAGACCATGCGTGCTGTGACTGCTGTCCTGGTACATGGTGAACACCTGCGCCTTCTTGACGTTGTACACATACATCTCCGACCTGTTCCGGGCGTCCACCTGCACCCTGACCTTGCGTTCCTCTTTCGCGAACGGCCCTGCTCAAATGGGCTTATTTTGAGTGGCTTATGACTGAAAAGCATTGTAGCTGACTAAAAAAATACTATAGCTGACGGTGGCTTATTTAGCATAATTAAATTTAAAAAATCAAAATAGAAAAAACAGGTTAGCCCATCACGGACAGTACAAATGAATATGGGAAAAAACCGACAAAAAAGCTCAAAAAAGCCCAAAAACCAGAAAAAGACGAAATTATTGAATAGTGAAAAATAAGCTAGAAGCCAGAAGCCAACCCGAAATAAGCGGGGCCGTCTTCTAGCACCGCGCAGACGGAGGAAAAGAAGCGCTGCTTTCGGGATTCGACGCCCGCGGGCTTTGTGACCGGGAACAAGTGCGTGACGCTTGTCTGATCTAGCAAACAAACTAGAACCGAAGCTCTTGGCAGCCTCCAGGCTCGGAATCTCGAACAAGACCTCCACGTCTACCTACGAGTTCACAATGCCGCCGATATCATGCAGCCAGCAATCAGTGACGAATCTAGAATAAAAATAAGGGTGGGCTAAAAAATATGCATTCTTCTATCAGAGCATAAGCTTTTCCTAGAATTGTTGGCCTTACATCTCGAATGACTAAACTAATTTGTAAGAAACATAGTTTTGTATTCTTGTGCAATCAAATTCATAGTTTCATACATAAATAAAAGCAAAGAAAAAAGAGAGATACAATGGAGGTACCTCGCTAATGGCAAGTGAATCCCTAAAACATGTAAATATGGTTCCGGTAGGTAACAATCTGTACATCAAAATTAAAAAAAATAGTGATACAATAGTAAATTGTATTTAATTACTTTAATGATCATGGACATTTAAAACAAAAGAACCATACTACTAGCTCGAATCATGACTTTCACGAGGCAAATTCATTCTGCGATTTTTCATGCCTTGGAAGGATTTTATGATTACATCATCATCAATGGATCTAAATATGTCTCGCTCGGTGTAGCACACCATTAAATCATTCAGCCACTCATCCGACACCTTGTTGCGCAAATCTGCTTTGATAATATTCATTGCTGAAAATATTCTCTCAACAGATGCCGTTGCCACTGGAAGGATCAATATCAGCTCAAGGCGATATACCAATGGAAAAGTTCTATCCTTTTTTGTTTCACCCATCCATTGAGCAAGATTTGAAATATTAGGATATCCATGAAAATTCTCACTTCTTTTAATGTTTAGAATGATGGTTTGAAGTTGATTTCTTAACAAGAATCAATCAGCCACCGTGAAATCATCAACATAAATCTCAGCAAGTCGAATAAGCTTATCAACATTAAATTTAGAGAATGAGTCGATTGGATCAAGACAAGACATGCATACCAATAACTCTGAGGAAACTTCATTGAAGCGATAATTCATATCATTCATAGTTGCATCAAGAGCAACATTGAAAATATCAACTTTGTAGTAATGATATTGAGCCACTGTATGCTTGCAACGTACAGATTTACCCATAACTCCAATGACGTCATTCATATTTGGTACATCAATCCCATAATCTCCCAAAAGCTTTTGACTTGGTTAAACAATAGCTCCCACCCATTGTCCCTCATATCTTGCAAATGTTCTTTCACATCCTGTATCAAGTTTATAGCTTCAACGATGTCTTGATACTTCCTTTGTAAAGCAAGTGATAGCTCATTTGTTATGCTTAACAATGTTATCAAGAAATGCATGATGAACACAAATTGAAAGGATTCCATGTTTTTCATCAAACCTGCTGCTCCACCATGACTTACGTTTTGACAAGCATCTTCACTATAAGTTCTAGCACATCCACAACTGCCTCCCACCTTTGGTATATACGAAGCAAGATTTTAAGATGTGAGCCCTACCGAGTATCTCCAAGTCTCGCTATGCCAGATTGCTAATGCAGCCCTGTACCAGCAGATAACAAACCATTCTCCAACAAGATATCATGATGTTTTTCAATCAACACATCTTTTCTCTTGCAAGATGCACTAACAGCCGTAACTATCAGAGGAACATAGTTAAAGAAATCAGCAATAACTCTGCTACAACTTGCAACCATGACAAGAGAGAACCCAACTTTTGTAAATACATCATTACCAAATGTGTTGGGTTGTGACGGTTTCTTGAAAAGAAAACAATAGAAACAAAAACAGCATCTTTTTCGACACTATATTCTAACCAATCAAACTTGTTAAACCATGATTCTTGAAAGGATCTCCACACTTTGCCATCCAATGTCTTTAGAAAGGCATGCCCAATTACTCGAGTTGGACCATTCAACAAATATGCCCTCCTCACTTCATCTCTAATTTCATTGACAAAATCTTCTATGGTATGCGATGCGCCAGATCAGCAATAATTTCATCTGGATTAAATTCAAGTCGAGGCTTCTTTGGTAGAGTTGCATCTCATTAGTTGAGGGAGTACTAATTGAATTGCTTGTAAAATAATTATGCAAAATTCATTTCTCCATTATTGCAAACCTACAAATTAATTGCTAATTGAGTATATACGACAGTATAACACTATTTCTAATAAATTGCTAATCAAGTAATCAACTAATTGAGAAATGAGACAATGAGTTTGAGTTGTAAACTTATAAATCAGTTCAGTCGTGCGGAGGAATCCGGCAACAGTATCAGTACTACTTGCCAAGCCAAATAACAGCAGCTTCACGCCTTCACGCGACGCAATCACGCCTTCACTTAACCGGTTAACCCCAGCGCAGCCGCAGCCCGCACTCCTGTAGAGCGTCCACCCTCGCTCACCCCTCAGGCGGTCGGGCCTCTAGTCTCCAGCCTCCCGGCGACCCAACCCTCCCCGCTTCCAGCCTCCCCGGCACCTCGACGGCCGGCGCGACCCCGCCTCTGGTCTCCCCTTCTCAGTCTGTGGCATCACGAGCTTCAAACGGCATGGCCCTGCACCCCCGCCTCCCTGGCTCATGTTCACCGCTCAGGCCTACCCCCGCCTCGGTGCCTCCAGCTCCGGCCTCCCCGCCTCGGTGCCTCCAGATCTCGTCGTCATCGGCACCTCCCCGGCTCCTGCCTCCAAATCTCGTTGTCGTGGCACCTCCCCTCCTCCAAATCTGGTCGTCGTCGGTACCTCCCTGTCTCGGCTTGAGAACGACTACACGGGTGACGTCGCGGGCTTCAAACCTTGAGCACGGGTGAGCAACCTCAGTCCCCAGACTTCCCACTCCTCACTTCCTCTGTGCCTAGGTCAATTGATTGTGGATTTGGGGGAACGGGGAAGGGAATGGATTGGGGATTTCAGATTTGGGAAATTTTCGGACACGGGAACAGGCCAACAAGGTACCATGTGGACCGGTGGGGATGTGGGCGGTGGGCCAGTGGACGGACCACAGACATGAATTGGGCCTGGTTTCGCTGCTTCTTCGGCCTTGCTTCTTCAGTTCTTGTTCTTCTTTACTGCAGTTTGCTTGGCTTGCGGCGCCAGGGGAGCCAGGAGCCCAGAAACTCAAAAAGGGGAGGGGGTGTCGGTCAACCGGTGGAGGGTAGGCTTCAGCCTGATGAAGCCTACCCGGTGGATTCGCCACTACCAGTAATGCTATCCCCCCGAGTTGTGCACACCCTCGGTCTCCTGGGGATCGCTCGTTGCCGTGATGCCGCTATCTCCTTAGTTCTTTCAAAAAAAACGTACACATTATATAACTTCATAATAGAAAAAGAATAAACTGAGAAAACACAGAAAATTTACCTTAGCTGTAAGTGCATAGTCGGATTTTCTAAATTTTATTATTCTCTTCTTATTCTTACAAAATTGATTACAAGGCTCTTTATTATATAGGTTAATACTCACTGACTAATATACGTACTTAAACTTCAAGTTAGTCACAGCTTTAACTTAAGTTACACATAAAGACAAACACTACTACGTCTCGAACTCGATTTAAACTATAAGTCAAATATTACTTGTAACACTACTTCAATGCCTACTACGCGTCGATCAGCGTGGCCTTCACCGTACGACTACGTGCAGGACAACATTGGGTGGAAGGCGGGGGTTCGCCGTCCTGATGAGCCTCATGTTGCCACTACCATAGAAATGGTCATCACAGACAGTTTCTTGAACCGTCTGACTTCATTTGTCAGTGATAATAGGGGTTATTCACAAACGGTTTTTAAACCATCTATGAAATCCGTATCATAGATGGTTCAAAACTAGAACCGTCTATGATCGTCCGTTATCACAAACGGTTCGAAACTAGAACCGTCTGTAATAGTCCGTTATCATAGACGGTTCTTGGTAAAAACTGTTTGTGATATGCAAGTATCATAGAAGGTTAGTATATAGAACCATCTATGATAATTTCCTATTATAAACGGTTCATAGATAGAATCGTCTGTGATGTGCAAGTATCACATATGGTTTTTGGTTCGAGCTGTCTGTGATAGTCCTTCATAAACGGTTTATACCATAAAACCGTACGTGATAGTTCATTTTATACCTAAGTTTTTTTTCTATTTTTCAACTAGCCTCAAGAAATGTTAACTATGCCATTTGAAAACAAGAAAATACAACAGCAAACACAGCAGCACATTCTATTTTTATTAAGATTAGAATCCACCATTATAGTATCACAAGATAACGAGTAGGTTACCCACCTAACACAGTAAGAACATGGCAAAAATATATCTTCTAATCATACAAACCCAACTCTTAAATATGGCAAGAGCATAACAGAAGCAGAGATTCTAACAAATAGTAGAAGCTCAACCGCGTCGACGAGACCTCTATTAGCAACGGTAGGTAGGGGATGAGTTTGGGTGGGTATTTATAGAGGCAGGAGTGGGAAAAGTTTTGGTGGAATGGGCATAGGGACAAAGAAGTGGAGCTACGATCTGTGAGGTGAGGGTTAGTGAGTTTTTATTTGTTGGAATTGGGTTAAGGAGGATCAACAGGCCTAGCGGTCAGAGACATAATTATCAAAGATGGTTTTATATATCAAACGTCTGTGAGTTATAATATAGAGTACAAAGACAATATATATCGGTGCAATGTAAACATCTAGTCTCAAAAGATAAAATAGCAAAGTTTTATGTGGATTATGTATACTTGTTTAAAAGGCTTCAACGAGATCTACAACTTTGCAGTTGAGGCAAACCCCAAATTCCCAAGAAAAGACCGAAAATTTTGGCAAAAACAGAAACTGAAAACTTCCAATACAAATTTGGAGCTAAAGATGGCTGATTTTGGGGGGTCTTAGAGATTTTTTGGGATCGGACTCATTGTTAGCTTTCCAACGAGTATAAGAACAACAAAAACAAACACTGTATGCAAAAGTTATGCATGTTTTACTAAAGATGTCTCGGAACGAAATCCTACTCAGACACGAATTTGTATAGGGTTTAAATTAAAACTGCTATATCTTTCAATCCCGTAGGCCAATATTGCTGATTTTTTTGTGAAAGTTTATGGCTATGTGTAGAAGGACTCCACCAATTTTCACTGGATTGGCATAAAGTTGGCACGCTTTTCAATTTTTGGGAAGGTAAACACTCTTTGGGAAGTTCTACACGGTACAGATGGTTTTTAATTCAAACCATATGTGATAATTCTAGACATCATTGATGGTTCTTGTTAAGAACCATCTGTAAATTATCACAAATGGTTTTATTAATAAAACATCTGTGATAATTGTAGACATCATATACGATTTTTTAATCCGAACTGTCTATGATAATTATGTATCATAGACAGTTATAGCCATCACTAATAATATAGATGGTCATGCTTATAAAACCATTGATAATTACAATACAGATGATTTCAAAACACTATCTATAATAAGACATCTAATATAATATTTTTTGTAGTAATGTGTTCTCCACGGCGAGCTTTCTCCTCGGCTCTGGCCTCTACATCATGGATAAGGGCTCCAAGCACACGTTCTCTGGGATTGGCGCCGCCGTCGTGGCAGCCATCAAGAACTACAAGGCACGGTTGCCGGCGAAGACCGAGGACGGCGTGTACCATCACCTCAAGGACTGCAAGCTCACTATTCCCACAGACAAGCTGAGGTAGGTGAGAGCCATACATAGCAACAAATTCAGCAATGCCGCATGCCAGCACTCATCATTGCTCGTTTGCCGTACATGGCAACGTTTGAATCTGTTCAGGTTCTTGAACAAGGTGTGCATGATCGGCAGCACCAGGGAGGACGCGCCCGGTAATTGCGTGGACGCGGCGGCCTCCGGGAGTCACGGCAATAGCGACAGGAGGCTGTGCACGGTGGACCAGGCGGAGCAGCTCAAGTCGGCGGTCCGTATCCTGCCGATCTGGTCCTCCATCTTCCTCGCGCTGGCCATGAGCCAGAACTTCCCCGTGCTGCAGGCCGACGCGATGGACCGGCGCGTCGGCGGGGCGGGTTCCGCGTGCCCGGCGAGCTCTGCTGCCACCAGCGCGCGAGCTAGCGGCCGGGCGGCGAGGCACCACCATGTCGGCGTTACGCTCGTGCGCGATGCGATCGTGGGGCTCGCCGAGGCGTTCGGCGTGATCAGGGACACTACTACAGAAAGACTAATAGTAGACGTCAAATCACAGATGGCTTTGTGAAACCGTCTGTGATTTACACTATTACAGACGGTTGTAATTTGGAGACCGTCTGTGGTATTTGTGGCGGGAAAAAGGAGTATCACAGACGGTCGGTCTGCATTAAGAACCGTCTGTGATAATCCCAGATTATCACAGACGGTTTTTTAATAAAAAACCATCTGTGATAATGGCACTAAGCATTTATTTCGCTGCTCAGACCGCAATTGTCTTCATTTCGATCCAGATCTAGCCACTGCTGCGCATTTTTTCACTCAGGAGGAAGCTAGGCGATTTCAGGCCAGTTAATTTGGTGGGAAGAGGCAGAGATTGAGCTTTGAAGATTCAAACTTTCCTCGTTGCTCTAGATATGGTTAGTAATGAAATTGATTTTTTCTTTAATTGCATTACAATTTAGGTCTAAGTAATCCATGGGTGTTATTGAAGATGATTAATTTGCAAAATTGTTGGTTATATAATAGCTGTTGTGTTTATAATATAAATTGAGCTAGCAAATTAAGCCTTAATATGATAAATGTGACCGGTATATATGTAGTAATAATTAGTTAATCTAATTTTTAATACTAAGTTGTTATATATGTACGTAACGTAGGACCGAAGCTGGATGTATGTCGCGAGCCGTGTGAGTGAAGAGTACATTAATGGCGTGTCTGCTTTTATAAGAGCCGCCGAGGAGGATATGTTGAATAAGGGGGTGGAATATATGTACTGTCCATGCACTGACTGCAAGAATTTAAAGATGTTTAAGAACCGAGAGCAAATTGAAGCGCACTTGATTCGGAGGGGTTTCAAAAAGGATTATACGTGTTGGACCAGTCATGGCAAAGTGAATGATCATATGCGGCCGGATGACATCGCCGGTGAAGTGAATGATATGCCGCCGGATGACATCACCGGTGAAGTGAATGACATGCCGCCGGATGATGTCGATTGTCGTTCGGATTCTGATAGGTTGCACGATGATAATCTGGATCAGATGCTTCGCGATGTAGAAGAGAACTATGATGAGAGAGAGTATGTTAAATTCCGGGGCTTGATGGAGGACTCGGAGAAACCTTTGTTCGCAACGGTTGGTCTGACAAGAGTTTCACGGCGCTGCTAGGTCTTTTAGCGGACATGCTTCCGGAGGGAAATGAGTTGCCTAAAACCATGTATAAAGCCAAGAAGGTTCTTTGTCCGTTGGGAATGGAAGTAGAAAGAATACATGCATGTCCGAACGACTGTATCCTCTACCCTAAAGAGTATGCAAACATGCATGTATGTCCGGTGTGCAACGCATCCCGATACAAACGTAACAATCAATCAGATGACGGCAAGGGAACAGAGGCGAAGAAAGGACCTCCTGCTAAGGTGGCATGGTATTTTCCTATAATTCCCCGTTTGAAAAGGTTTTTTGCAAATCCAAAGGAGGCAAAACTGCTGCGTTGGCACTCGGAGGAGCGCAAGAAGGATGGAATGCTAAGACACCTTGCTGATTTCGCGTAGTGGAGAAACATCGATAGGAGTTTTGCGGACTTGATCTGCAGAACCAAGGAATATAAGGTTTGGGTGAGTGCAGATGGAATGAATCCTTTCAGTAGCATGAGCGGCCGACATAGCACATGGCCGTGACTCTCGCATCTATAACCTTCCTCCTTGGTTGTGTATGAAGCGAAAGTATATTTTGTCTTTGTCGATACTTATCCAAGGGCCAAAACAACACAGGAATGATATTGATGTGTTCCTAGCACCGTTGGTGGAAGATCTAAAAGTACTGTGGAACGAAGGGGTATAGGTATGGGATGCATACAAACGAGAGAACTTCACTCTGTGCTCCTTATTGTTCTGCACCATAAATGATTATCCTGCCCTTGGTAACCTATCAGGCCATAGTACAAAATGTGCCAAAGTTTGTACTCACTGTTTAGATGGTACTGAGAGGTGTGTGGCCGAACCACTCACGTAAAACCGTCTACATGCGTCACCGCCGGTTCCTTCGGAGGGCTCACCCATACCGCAAGATGAAGAAACAATTTGACGGAGAGAAGGAAGACGATTTAGCTCTAAGGCATTTAAGGGGACACGAGGTTTATGATATGGTTAAGGATTTAGATGTTGTCCTCGGAAAGGGACGTAAATTGAGGGCTCATGAGAAGAACACATGGAAGAAGAGATCAATATTTTGGGACTTACCTTATTGGGAGTACCTAGATGTTCGACACTGTATCGACGTCATGCACGTAGAAAAGAATGTATGCGACAGCTTGATTGGTCTCTTACTGAACATTCGTGATAAAACAAAGGACGGCGTCAATGCACGGCTTGACTTGGCTGACATGGACATCAGGCCTGAGTTAACACCGACATGCACTCATAATGGAGGAACGTACCTTCCCCCTGCGTGTTACACTTTGTCAAATGCTGAGAAAACAGAACTGTACCAGTGCTTGCATGGTGTCAAAGTTCCATCTGGTTACTTCGGCAACGTGAAGAAACTTGTTTCGATGCAAGATTTGAAGTTAAATGGCATGAAGTCTCATGATTGTCATGTGCTGATGACACAGATGCTCCCTATTGCAATTACAAATATTTTGCCGATCAAAGTCCGAGAGACAATCATGAGGCTATGTTATTTCTTTAACACAATTGCTCAGAAGGTCATCGATCCCGAAGGACTAGATGCTCTGCAGGACGAGGTGGTGATGACTCTATGTCACCTTGAAATGTATTTCCCTCCTTCGTTTTTCAATATCATGGTCCATCTCATTGTTCACGTTGTGTGGGAGATAAAAATGTGTGCGCCCGTATTCCTACGTAGCATGTACCCATTTGAGAGGTTCATGGGAATTCTCAAGTCCTACGTACGGAATCATTCTCAGCCGGAGGGCAGCATCGTCGAAGGTTATGCAGGCAAAGAGGTCATTGAGTTTTGTGCCGATTATATGGCTCAGATTCAACCAATAGGTGTCCCTCAATCTCGTCATGAGGGGAGGCTGAAGGGTCTCGGAACTATCGGAAAGAAAGCAATCACTCCAGATATGGACACATATACTCAAACCCATTTCACGGTGTTGCAACACATGACTGAAGTGGTGCCTTATGTGGACCAGCACAAGGATGTGCTTCGGCAACAGAATCCGGAGCGGCCGGATGTTTGGATCATGAGGCAACACAACCGTCGGTTCAACCAATGGTTGAAGGAGCAAATCGCTAGGAGCTCACCAAGTGAGACGCTGACATGGTTGGCAAAAGGGTCGACATTTACAGTTGTGACATGGCAAGGATATGACATAAATGGGTATATATTCTATACGCAGTCTCAGGATGTAAAGAGCACTAATCAGAACAGCGGTGTCCGTATAGATGCGTTCAGTACCGATGGGTCGAGAAACTCGTACTATGGCTTTATAGAAGAGATTTGGGAGCTCGACTATGTGGTTTGCAAGATCCCCTTATTTCGCTGTCGTTGGGTGCATCTCCCACAGGTGAAGGTTGACATGTACGGTGTCACGACCGTGGACCTCCAACATGTCGTGTACAAAGATGAACCATTCGTACTCGCCAATCAAGTTGTTCAAGTTTTCTATGTAACCGACCCGGCAAATAAGAAACACCATGTAGTTCTTCATGGAAAAAGGAGAATTATCAGAGTGGAGAATGTAGTGGACGAGGAGAAATACAATCAATTTGACGAGTTACCTCCTTTTGGAAATGGCATAAGGGTCGATGACGAACAACGTGACGAAACTAGTTACGTACGCATTGATCATGACGAAGGGCTAATTTTTAAAGGAAATAAGCAAGTACAATGAGAATGTGCGACATATATGCGAATGTATATGTGAATTGACATTTATGTATATGTGTGATGTACATGTGAATTGGCATGCATTTATGTATAGAACAATGCTGCAGTGTGATGTATTTGTGAATTTGCATTTATGTATATGTGAAAATATGTGATGTAGTCAATTTTGAGAATGACAAAATGTATCAAGAAATACACTGTGTGAATGCAGCTGGTTGGTGTTGTATATGAATGCAGTTGTTTGGTGGTTGATCATGAATGCAACTGTGGTTATTGGTGTTGTCTTAATAACTACGATCGGCAAAACTTATCACGCAGCGATTCGAACTTAGAACCGTCTGTGATAACCTCCCTATATATACCCTCTAGCTAGGGTTTTCCGTGTGCGCTGCAGTTATTCGATCTAGATCCCGAGCCCGTCGTCGCCGCCGCCTCCCCGAGCCCGTGCCGGCCACCTTCCCGAGCCTGTCGTCGCGGCCGCCTCCCCGAGCCCTCGCCGGACACCTCCCCGAGCCCTCGCCGGCCACCTCCCCGAGCCCGTCGTCGCGGCCGCCTCCCTGAGCCCTCACCAGCCACCTCCTCGAGCCCGTCGTCGTCATGCAAGTTTGTTAATCTTCCATATATTATCTGGCATTAGGAGACATACATTGCCTGTGGGATTTACAGTTGCTCGATGATGATAAATTCATATACTGAGATTGGTTCATTCGGTCTTTGAGCTCTAACAGCTGCCAACTCTTTTGTCATAATTAACTTTAAACCCCAGGAGACAATCTCTAGACATTGATATATTGTTCTTGTTCCTGTCGGTTCACGCAGTTTTCAGGTTATAGCATGTTATTAAATTGATCTGTTAGGATTTAATCTTGACAAGTTGAAAGACTGAATTATGTGGCAAAGTTAACTTCTATGATCTTGATCTGTATGAATACTGTTGTCTGAATATATGCATGCTGAATATATCTTGATCTTGAGATTGTAGAGTTTGTATCTAGAGCTCAAAAGACTGAATTCATTATTTGGCATAACCAATCAAGGAAGAGTATATGATTTAGTAGCGAGACGGCCAAGATTAATCTTGTGCAACCCTACAATTTGAGAGCACAAATTAATCAATTAAAACTTGAGCTTGTTGCTAGTCTTAATTTATACATGCCTTTTACATTGTCATACATATTCATGTTTAGACTGTTATTGATTCTATTATTGATGCTTGTTGCTTGTTGCTTGTTGCTTCATATTGCTACCATTATATATGTATATATCGCCTATATTGAGCGAAATAGATAGATATTGCACTTTCTTATCTTATGGTATGGCACTTTCTTATCTTATCCTAATAGACCCACAAATTGAGCAACATGTCATCCGCGCATTCTTCAACACCATCGCCGGAGTCGTCCGCTCCAACATCAAGACGCCAAGGAAGAGGGCTATCGAAGAAGCCTGAGGGCCGATTGACCATCACAGCGGTTGTCGGACCTCAGGTTAGCAAACCCAGATCCTCTGTGATTCCACCGCACTATTCCCTGGATCAGTAGATAGTGCTCACAGATACATTACTGTATGTCAAAAACATATCATGCGGAAGCGTAAATAATACAATAATACTTACTCGTGGGCCGGTTAGGCCGAAAACAATAAAATGTAGCAGCGGAAACTTCACACAGGTGGGACCCGCAGGACTTGCCCACAGGCAGCCAACTGGGGTTTGCGACCTAGTCCATGGCCTCTTCGTCTTCCAGCTCTGTCGACCCCTTTTAGTGTCGCAGGGTTTGGCATTTCTGTTCTCTCTGACTGGGTGATGGTAGTTAAGCAAGAATGAGTACGATGATACTCAGCAAACCACCACACAGGATGCAGTAATAATAGATGCAAGGCTGTCAAGGGAGGCTCGAGGTTTTTTTTATTTGCTTAATGCGACGTTTGCAATAATCATAATTAAAATTCCTATGACTTGGCATTTTATAAACATGCTTTAGAGAGTTTGAAATTGTGCAATAAATATAGCGGTGTCGGTTCCATCCACCTATGCTAGCTTTTGATCATTATGCCACTTCCATCTTATTTACCACGCTGGAGTACGTCCCTCCAGGAAAAATTCAAAATCAGAGTACCTCCCTCTGATAAGTTTTTGTCCCACCCACAAAGGTTTTTGAAATAGAACTAACTCGAGGAAGATTTTCGTGTCCGCCCTTGACCGTGGGCACGGCTATTCGAATAGTTGTATACTCTGCAGAGTCTGTACATCTTTACCCACAAGAGGTAATCGTCCCGATGGTTCTACATGATTCCTTAGTCATGCAGATCGAGAGACTACCACGAGGCCTTTACAATACCTCGCTCTCTAGCATCTCACTCCTATGGGGTTGCTTCCATAGGTTGTGCGGGATGTCCACCACAGGTTAGCGCAATCGGACTCCACTCTCCACATACGCTAGCCTCGGCGACGTCACCTACATCCGATGTCCCATTCCACATGGGGCTTTTATTACCCACCTACACATGTTCTCCGTGAAATGGCTAGAGAGTCTAGTAAATTATTCAGCCAAGCCTACAGTTTGCCAGCTTGTGGTTGTACTGTTGTACATGAAGGGGTCATCACAGGATTAAGTCCTTAATTTATCCGGGCGGTTCATTCCACAAACCACAATCCTTGTGTTACATCCACACCCACCACTCTTACCATCCGCCCAGACTGGTATAGCATGTTTTAAGGGTTTTGAGAAGCATAAAATAAGTAATCACAAAGTATTCAGCCACGTACATCCCGTGACTGTCCCAAAACAAGTTCTTATGTTTTTGAAGATTGATGATCATGGCAATTAGCGCCCTGGACTTGACAAGACTAGCATGGCATTTAATATGATTTATAGCTAGTAAAGTTATCATTAATATCTATGGTGACAAGGATCAGGTGATTCGAGTATCAAAGGATGGCATAATAAATTTAATACAACATCAAGTGGGCATGTAGCTACCTTAAGCTTTGACATATATTTGCATAACAAATCAGGTATGCAAGTTGATAGTTTAAAAGAACATAGTTTTGCATAAAATGTAGGATCAATATGATCAAAGTGATGACTTGCCTTGCTTGATGTACCACGGCCTTGATTGACCTAAGTCAAAGCCTGCTCAGTCAGAGTTTTTAATTTGCTGATCTTCACTTTTCCCCAAGTCTTGATCCTGTTCGAATCCGTCGCCTCATCGAGTCTTCAGATTCTAATACGCGGCAAAGACAAGAAAGACCAAATAAATCCAGACATTTTAAATGCCCAATTTACTTTTAATTATACTTTTATTATGATTTGAGAATAGAAGGATGATTCGGATTAGTGGACTATAAACACAGCGGTAGCTGGATTTGAGTAAGAGAATGAGTTGTCTGAATAGCTTTACCGTGAGGGAAAATTTTAGGATAACAAGGATCAAAATGAATAAGTATCTTCAGGCATGTATCCATTCTGGAAAAAGGGTAGTGGTCATACATGGCCGATTAGGGAAAGGTGAGGTTCGATCTATTAGTTGATAACTTTCCTTCTATTGATTTATATTTATCAGGGAAGTGCCATGAGGCGAACAGGATTTAGGGACAGATAAAAAGGGTTAGCGAAGATAGTAAAGAGGAATAGAGCTTTGTGATTTTAGGATACGGATACGTACGGTGAGTGTAATTAAATATGCAATGTAACTTTGATATTTCATGTGGCAATACTTATTTGAGATTGCAGTAGCCAACTTTAATAAATCATTATGTTAGCGACTTAAGTAAATGATGGGGTTGGCCATTTTAATCCAGTCGTTATTATGAGTAAAGTTAATCTTTTTGCTTGATCAACCAAATTGTTAGAAATGGCCAACAGTTAGGTTTTACTAAAAAGAGATGCTATGACTTTTTAGGGATATTCTTAATAAAGCTACTTCTTTTATTATTAATTATTCTCGACTATCGAATTTAAATCCTGAGATAATGATCGGAGATTTGGATGTGAGACAAAGATGAAGGAATGCTCTTTCTTGTTTAAGACTTTCTTAATCATATTTTATTTGTCATCTTAAGTCTTAGTATTTTAAGATAAATGTTAAAGTCTTTACTTTAAATAATTTAAGCACTTTTGGAAAAAGAGTTTCCATGGTATTAGAGATGAGTAAACTATACTCGATATTTTATGTGGCATCCCGATGATATCAGAGAGATAACTTAGTGAACCGGGTGGTTTCAATTCTCCATTATTGAAATGCTATATTTGTTGATACACTTATTATATTAGTTAACTTTCTTACCATTCTCCTTAGTTATTATGGATTTAGACAATATGAGATGATATAATTCTTTAGCTTCCTTAGAATCTTTTTAGTCATGATATTATTACTATTATTATTTTCATTATTATTATTTTATTGACTTTATGTTAACTGCTTGATAGTAAGAAAAGGGTCCATGGCATAAATTTATTTTAATTAATCTTCTATATGAGGACCAATGAATTAATCTTGATTGGTAAATAAATTAATTAACCATTGCTAAGTTTCAAATTTAGTTGCATGAATCTTTTCATTGTAAATTTATAAATACAATCTTATTCTTATTATCATTCACAGCTTACTTTAATATATGCATGTATATCTTTTACACATGAAATTTCCATTGAGCCCAAGGGTGAGGAGTTAAGCCACTAGCTAGCTGGGCCCACATGTCATAACAGAGACACAGAGAGGAAGGCACTGCCTTCGGCTGGAAACGGAGCAGAACAGAGACCAAATAGCGAAACAGGGGAGGCGAGGTGGCTACGGGGCCGTGCGGCGTCGCCGGCGAGGAGCGGCCGGGGAAGCGATGGCGACCAGCCAAAGGGGGTGCCCCGGCGACGAGGTAGCTTGGGGGGGCAGTGGCTTCAGCTCGGGAGGCGCCAAGGCGGGCTGGCGGCGGCCGGTGATGAGGGGGAAAGGGGCGCCGACAGCCGGATGGGAGAGGGAGGGAGAAAAGGTGCGCGTGAGCAAGAGAAGGAGGCTTAGACCTCACCTGAGCAGTTGATTTGACCGGAGGGCGACCGAAAAAGACCGGCGACGAAGCCTAGGGGCGGCGGCGGGTGGCTTGCGCGGAGAGATCACACCGGCGGGGAGGAGCGCCGGCCGGCCATTGGAGAAGCTCCAGGGCACCGAGGAGCAGCTCCTGCCGCGAGGAATTGAGGGAAGAAGCCAGGGCGGTGAGGGAGGCAATGTCGGCCGGTGAGCTCAGGAGGAGGAAGTGGGGAATGGGGAAAAGATGAGCCCAATGCTTGATTTTATAGCTAGAAAAGATGGCGCAAGTGAAGCAATGTCGGGTATGGCGAGGAGTACCACCGGCATGGCCGCGGGGTACGGCCGGCATGGCGCTGCGCGCGGGTAGGGGAGTGGCGCGGTGAGTAGGCCGGTGGTAGGCTACTGGCACAGAGGTGACAAGGGGAAAATCGGGGGCGGTGCGAAACTGGGCGGAGTCGACGGCGTGGGCTGGGCCGGCGCGAGGAGTAGCGGCGCACGGAGGCAGGCCAGCTTGGCGCGACGGGAGTAGAGGGAGGAGGAGGAAGGAGCCAGGAAGAAGAAGGTGGCGTGGGTGTCGGCTGGAGGCCAGAAAAAGAAGAGGCCGGGTGGGCCAGAGAAAAAGAAAAGGGTAGCGGGCCGGGGAGGAAAAAGAGAGGATGGGCCGGCCCAGATAGATTTAGGTGATTTTAGAATTTCAAATTTTGGTTTTGCAATTAGAGTTTGAACTTGAAAGCTTGGTTCACAATTTTGGTTCAACAATTTAATTTTAAGATTAATGAGTTTTGGGGAAATAAATCTTAATTTCCCGAATTCGAATTTTTCAAATATGCAAATTGGATGGAAAGATTTTATATTAATTTTTAATTTTCATTCTTGGCTTTGAATCTCCAGACTTCAAATTTAAATTTGACATTAATACTTCCATGGAGATTTGGACTTTCCAATTTTAAACTTTAGATTTTGGTTCTTGATTCCGAAGTTTGTATTTTTACCACCCGGGCTTTTCAGTAAGAAACCAACTCAATAAATTTGACTTCGCCAAAAGCTTTTTGAAAAGCACTAGAAACAAGACTAAAAGATTTTAATTTAATTTTTTTAAAATTACACTAGCTCCCTAATTGGGATGTTACAGCGGTGGATGCATCTGGGGTTCCTCTCCTTCCTCACAAAGCAGTAAACGCATTTCGAAGCATGGTCGGAATAGTTGCACGAGAACGAATTGAGATCACATACAATTCGTGGAAAAACATGCCTGATACTCGGAAACATGAGTTGTGGACCGAAATTTTGGCATCGTTCGAGATCCCAGAAGAACACCAATACGCTGTGCAACGACAAACCTACCTAGCGGCGTGCAAAGTATGGAAGAACTTCAAGAGCACGCTTGTCAAAAAATATGTGGAGACAGACGAAACGCCTTTTCATAAATACCCATTCCTGCAATCACAATGGGAAGAGTTCAAGGTGATGAAAACGACCGAAGATTTCAAAAGTACAAGTGTGGTGCACAAGACCCTCCAGGCAAAAAACACACACCCCCACAGACTTGGCACAACTAGGTATGCGGGTAAAATACCGCAGTGGAGGAAGGAGGATGACCTGGCAACTGCACCTGGGCCCTGAGAAACAAGGAGCACCCAGGTCGTACAAGAGGCCTTGGCCTTTATGTTCCTTGGAAACATGGTTTCCAAGATGACTCCAGAATGTATCGGCGTAGGAAGAGAAACAAAGTCGAGCGTGACGCACAGCTACGAGAAGAGATCAAGGCATCTCTTAGAGAGGAGCTAATAGGTGAGCTGGCTGATGTAATCAGAGATGAGGTGCGGAAACAAGCAGAAAGTCGCGAGCCGCTACGCCGCTCTGTGCTAGCTAGCCCGCACAACCTTCCGAGTAGCTGCACGTCCAATCCGACGCAAACCCAGGCCAAATTTCCTGTGGACGACATCTTGGTAATAATTATTATCTCTCGAATGCTTACTCCATTGATAGGCTTATTCAAGTAGCTAATTTTGTATCGTTATATAGGAGCCTACGAAGTGCAGGCTCCAAGTGAGATATGGCTCCATTCCCTTGTACGCTGCTTGGGGCCAGGCATATTTGTCTGGTATCGGGGCCATGGTGCACAGTCAAGCTTTAGCGCCAGGCTTCGCAAAAGTTAATGTGGATGGTGTGCATGTCAATTTTGAGGTGGTCCCGCTACCGAAGCCCCCCAACGACGAGATCGTGACTCTAGGACAGGCCATTGGAACATTCATCCAGTGGCCCAAAAGCGACATCTCTCTGGAGGCTTCTTCACCGGTGGCAGGACCAGAGCAACATGCACTGGTGCCATCTCCATTACAAGATCAGTCGGTTCCACCACCGGTAACTGCACCGGTGCTATCTCCACGGGTGCTATTCTCGCCAGAGCAACTTGCACCGCTGCTACCTTCAAAGTCGACTGCCGTGAAGTCGACCTATAGCCGAGGCAGCAAGGCCAGCAAGGGCAAAGCAAAGAAGACCAATGATGATATACCATACCTACCTTTGGCCCGCAAATTCGTGCTTGGCGAGCCATTGCTCGAGCAAAAAGCCCTCCAACCTCTAGCATATAATTGCATACAATTGCACACGTGGTATATGCAGCAGTCCAATAAGCTAGAGGGAGAACGGACCTCAAGTATCACTATCAAATTCACGTCAGATGATTTACACCACAGTCTTCAAGAGTGTATGTTCGTGGTCGCCTTTGAGGATTTATTCAATCTGTTCACGCTCAACTCTCTCGACGTCTCAATCATTCGATGCTGGACGCTGTAAGTGTGTACAATCACAGTCTCCGTTCATGTCATACCGATAAATGTCATATCTAATTTGTTGCTTTCGTGTGTGTGTGTGTGTGTGTGTGTATATAGACACATGCTAACTAAAGCTAGATTATCCAACTCATCGGTTGGTGTCTTGGACCCACACTTGGTCGCCAAGGATACCATCGACTAGGATACATCTCTCGTCGAGAGGTACATTGCAGCAGAATTGATGGGTTGCCTCAAAAAGGAATATGTACTTATGCCCTTCCATCAGAACTTTCATTGGATTTTAATAGTAATTGTACCAAAATGGAACAAGGTATATTACCTTGATTCCCTAAGTAGGAATAAAATGCACTTCACAGTTGTCAGCCAAGTAATCGATAGGTAAGTACATATTCTCCATACATACCTATATTGTACTCTTTCTTTCCTTCCGAATGACTAAGGTTAACTTTTTCGAATCACGTAGGGCGTTCGCGATGTACATTGAAATGGGAGGTGACTCGAAGCGCGGGGCCAAAGGCCTGCTGACACATGCTCAAGATTTTAAGGTATTCGCTATTTCACATTAATTCATCATATGCAACAGTTGGTAATAATGCCTCTTGAACTAACACATTCTATTTTTTGCAGTGCCACCAGCAGCCGCCGGGCAACACATGTGGATACTACATTTGCCATCATATAGAACTACTCCTCGATTCCTCGAGGATCACCAATTCTAAGGTTTGTCAATCTTCCCATAATTACTTCATACTTAACACGTTACATATGTACGTACATTGATATTCCTATCGACAGGCTGCGTACATACCGTCAACTCCATTGAAACAGCCTGATCTTGGACGGATTCGAGCAGAGTTGGCATACTTTTTGCTGACTCAAGTCATAAAGCCAGAAAGCCGGTTCCACTGCGCACCATAGATACATAATCAACGAACTTGTGAGGCGGCACAAGCTATAGCTCTGCAATACTTGTGCTGCCTGACAAAAGGATACTTGTGCCGCCTGACAAGTTCGTTGATTATGTATCTATTTCTTTGGCGAGCCCTCGATTCCGAAGTGATAGATCTTTTGTAAGTGCAAATGCAGTGTAGATCTTTCGTAATTGTGTATTTGTTAATGGATATTTTATTTCAATTCAATTAATTGATTTGCGAAATAGATGCTTTATGTTTGTCAAATGAAGTGCGTTGTCAATTGGATGTTTTATGTCTGTGAAATGAATTGAGATGTGAAATGTATCTGAAATGAAATGAGATGTGTGAATTGTATGTTTTATGTCTGTGATTATCTGCTTGTTTCAGAGGGTATGGAAATGCTAGCCAATAAACATAAATAGATTTAGATTTGGGAGAAAGGAATATCACAGACGGTTTTTAAATAAAAACCGTCTGTGATATGTATCAAAGATGATTTTTTACTAAAAATCGTCTGTGATTATCACATATCACAGACGGTTTTTACTTAAAAACCGTCTGTGATATTTGATAATCACAGACGGTTTTTAATGAAAAACCGTCTGTGATATCTGATTATTACCTTCGATTATCATTGACCCATAAATTCAGACGGTTCAGAAAACCGTCTGTGATGACGTTTCTGAACCATCTGTAATGTGGTTTTCTGTAGTAGTGGGGGATGAGTTCTACACCTAGCTGCCCAAGAGCATGGCCAGCTTCAGCATGTCGCTGCTCTACATGGCCATGGGGGTGGGCATCCTGGTCGGCAGCTTGATCGTGAAGGTGGCCAACGAGGCGAGCAGGCGTGTAGGGAAGACGAGCTGGCTGGTCAGTAATGTGAACGGGGAGCGCTACGACTACTGCTACTGGCCGCTCGCCGGCATTGGCGCCGTGAACTTTTATCTACTTCCTCTGGTGCGGCTGGGCGTACGGCGAGGAGGGGAAGAACGTCGAGTGGGAGGATGAAGGTAAGAGAAAGCAGCCGATGGTGTGGTTTTGAATCGAAGCGTGAGCTTTTGTTACAACTCTGAAGCTTAGGTTGCACATGAGTTGATACGAAGCCTATGATTTGGTTGTCCCATGAAAATCGCAGGTCGCAGGGATGGTTCTCTGACCATATTTAAGATCGTCAGGGTGATCATCAATCTTAATTCAATGCACAACGGCTAAAAATTTCCGGTCATGGAAGTAATCTGTTCAACTCAATTGGGCATTTGTTAGCAAAGAGCAATTTCTGTAGTGTCTTCTAGGACTTTTTTTGTTTTGGCTTATCCCCTGAAGCATATATATAGAGAGACACACACACTAGTTAGAGACCCGTGCGTTGCAACGAAATCATAAAAATGATAAGACGGAACTTACTGCCTGGCCAACTTCACACATCAAACATTGGAGAGCAAACGACAGAGATAGAATAGTGGCCAAAATGCACGAGGGGGTGGGAAAAGTGGAGTGGGTGGTTATGCCCTAAGAAAGGAGAGAGGATATAGAGAGTGGAGAGCAGAACACATCAACCACCAACTCATCTTTATATAATAGTAGAAATATATATATAATGATAAGCTTCAGCAACTTATTACTGCAAAATAAAAATTGTTTATTAGCTAACCACTAGAATATGGCTGCACTCCTGGAACTAAGGATGAAATGAAGATATAGGGACATAGGGACAGCAATACATCCACGGCTACGCTCCTAATAATTTCTTCAGCTCCTTCTTATTAACCTGAAATAAGCAACAGTTAAATCAGTAGCAAGCTCAACACGAATGCTCCTCAAAGAAGAAAATATTTTCATCTCCGCACCTTTCCCATGGCATTCCGAGGAAGAGAATCCCATAAATACAACCTTGTTGGAATCTACCATGCATAGAAAAAGAATTAACTCTATAACGAGAAACAATATTGAGTTCAGGGCTGACAGGATAGTAGCTATATACTGTGGATACTGTAGGTCTAACAAGCTCATAAATACAATTTGTGATTTCTTAACACTTTTTAGATTAATATTTGTTAACATAAGCAGAGGGGAATATAAATAAAATTCAGGTGGGGAACCACCCCTTACATTCACTAAAATACAAATTGAGAACTTCATAATATCATGCAACAGAGAACACTTTGAAAAAAGTAACAAGGCAAAGGAAACTATCTAAAAACGCAATACTTTAAAGCAGCTAAGAAAAAGGGAAATCGTGTAGAATAAACCTTATATGGAGCAAGCTTATCTTTTGACCAACTTGTCAATGCTTCCAAGGTTAGTGCTGGCTTCAAGTCCTGTTCAGCTTTTTTCTTTGCGTCCTCCTTAGGCACAATTATTGCACATATAACCTCCCCATAAGCTTCATCAGGCAAACCAAGGACAGCACATTCCAT
Source organism: Dendrocalamus sinicus (assembly GCA_036346575.1). NCBI lineage: Eukaryota > Viridiplantae > Streptophyta > Magnoliopsida > Poales > Poaceae > Dendrocalamus > Dendrocalamus sinicus. The sequence goes on along the minus strand of CM070641.1, from coordinate 47,224,280 downwards.
TACAATCTCATGCTGAACAAGAAAGCAAACCAGATTAAACAAGATGAGTAAGAAAGGGACTTTATTCAATTGTTGCAAGAAGCCTTTTGTGAAGTTTTTAACCTAATATCATCCACCTGTTTATCTCAATGTGAAGAAAGTACTGCATGGTCAGAAAAGCTATAAATTGCAGTGCAGATCGAAGTATCAGCATGTTCTTTCGGTGGAGTAGCTTTGCTCATATTGTCTAATGTGTAATGGCTAGACTTGAAAAGGTAGTTTCCAGTGTATAGGAATTTACCTCTAATAGTACCGCCTCAATTTCTAAAGCTGACAGCTTATAACCACCAACTTTCATGATGTCGGCATTTGTTCCTACACAAGGAAATACAAATGAGGCTGACAATCCCAGAATGCTTAAGACAGTATTATCACAATTTAAATGAAAACAGCGACCAGAAGGGCATGATAGCGCAGGGCCATGAGGTGGTACTTACGCCCTAAAATTATGAAGTATCCATCCTCATCTACAGTTACTGTATCACCAGTCTTGAAGAACCCACCATCGATAAATGATTCTGCTGTAACCTGCAATAAAAATTCGCCATGTTGAATAATGAAACAATGGATATTAACTTCTCAACATGCATTCTTCAATCTTCATTTGATCCTTTATGGTTAACAAACTCTACTAAATTTATATAGTGCAGCTTAGAAGTAGTGTCCAACTGTCCATAGCAACACACCTCATAATAATACGCAGCATCGAATTTAAAGAACAAGATGTTCAGTTAACCAAATGGAACAACAACAATAAAAACTTTTGTCCCAAAAAAGTTAGGGTAAGCTAGGAATAAAACCTCCTCAAAGCAGTTAACCAAATGGAAGCAAGAACATATTAATAAGTGCAGACTGCAGAGTTGGGTGAACAGATGCAGCAATAATACCCTCTAATTACTAGTCCAAAAGGGAGGGAACTATATGATGGCACTATAAAACTTGTACACCATCCAAGAAACTAGTGATAGTAAAACAAGGGTGCAACCAGTGGACGTTATCTACAAATAACTAACCTATACAATAAAAAAGGGAAACTTCTGTAGTTTTATTGCATGTGCATCAAAGAAGTAAATATTTCACATTAGCTACAGATTGATGAGTGATGAATTAGCTAAGGGTTCTTTGAATTGAAATCGTACCTCTGGTCTTTTCCAGTATTCCTTGAAAAGGGATGGACTTCTAATACAGAGCTCACCAACACCAGTTGTAGTTTCAGTCCCATCCTCCACAACGATCTTGGCCTGAGAAAGAAAGATGCCTTAAGTGCCATGAAGCAATACAGAATAGAACAGTTTAACAATATTCCTAACTCCCATGGAATTGTTCACCATACCTCAACACGCGGAAGAGGTTTACCGACTGTACCTTCTTTACGTACACCATGCAATGGATTAGACAGTGCCATGACAAACTATAACCATTAAAACAGTCAGGAACCATGAAAAAATTCCTATTTATGAAATGTAAGCACATATTGAATAAAGAAGGGAGAGTATGCTTTTAACCTCAGTCATGCCATAGCGTTCCAAAAGACGGTGACCTGTCACTTCCTCCCACCGTTTCATAAGTGGGGAAGGAAGAGCTGATGATCCACACATCTACAGCGATTCAGCGAATATTAATAATATAGCTTTTAGAAAATTCACTGTATCAGTCCAAATTATGATAGTACTGAACAAAGCCTAAAGGCAAAAACCACTAAACATCTATTACCTAGAGCTGGAAAAATCAAATACAAACCAACAAGTCATTTAGCTTCAATGCCCAGCAAGATCAAATAAAGCACCTAAAACAGAAACACATGCATATGCGAGTTCACAAAGACATGCATACAAGAAACTTCATCTGTTTTTCGAGTCCTCGCGGTGTTAGAAGCCTCAAGACAGTGAGACCATAGTTTAGCCCATGTAATCGAAGATCTCATGGTGATTGGATATACAAAGTGTACTATAAATCTTGAGGTCCTGACTTAAGTATTTTAGTGGTTAATTGAGCAAGCATAGCCACTGAGCCAGTTGGACCATGCAAATTTAATAGCAGGATTGAAGGGTTCATGCCCGTAAATTTAGCTTACGCTCATATAACACAGATCTTTGCATATCTCGAACTATATATATATATATATATATATATATATATATATATATATATATATATATATATATATATATATATATATATAGAGAGAGAGAGAGAGAGAGAGAACTTACCATTAGCCTCAGCTGCTTTGCAGAGTAAGAAGAAGCACATTGCTGATCAGGATCCATACTATCATACCCTTGAAGTAGACGTGTGTACATAGTTGGAACCTGCCATTCCAGAAGCATCAAATTACCCTAACATCTCAACCAATTTCAGGGCAAATGGTGGCTTGACACAGATATTAAAAAAACATCAATATATGGCATAGAATCTTACTCCAGTAAATACTGTAATGGCCTCATCATTTTTACTGGCTTCATGGGGATATGATTCACGCCATCTCTGCCATACTCCCCTCACACTGAATTTCGGCATAAACTCAACCTGCCATCACAGAGAAAATATGTTACCAACTTACCATGAAAGAAACTTTGCAGATGTGCTATTGAAATAATTTTCATTGTATATATCTCCTAAGTCAAAAGTAAATGGACACATTATATGACCAGAAAAGAAACCTAAGAGCTATAGAAGATCGGTTCACCTAAACTAAAGTAAATAAACCGTAGTATCTATTAATCTAATGAATATATATATATATATATATATCCTAAGTAAAGCACTTTAGAGATCACAAGAAGTTAGTGAGAGTAGTTACCACTGATCCTGAATAGAGGGGGGCAAATAGAGCATTGAAAAGGCCATGCACATGTAAATTTGAAGTTAAGGACATTCAACGAAACTGACAAAAAAGCATGGATCCTCCAAACATAATTAGAAGAAGTTCTAAGAGTGGTCATCATTGAAATTAAACATTGCATGCTAGATCAAGTTCTAACTACTATCCTAGACTCCTAGTACATGTACTTGGTACTTCAAACCTGAATGACCATAACAACTATAAAATGTGAAAGCTGAACTGAAGAGTGAGGAACTGAAGATATCAATCATTTTTCAGAAGGAAGAAAAGGAGAAGATATCATCCAAAGATGTATCCGTATAGCTGAATACTTGAATAAAATTGATAGAGGGGGAAAGGAATTGCTTTGAAAAAAAATGTAATTTGAGATATTAGTATAGAGTATCATGTTAAATACTTAAATAGCATCTAGCATTAGCATTTGTTGTGGATATGGTGCAGTGGAAGACAGTGCAGAAATTGATCTTCACTTCGATATCCCCATGCCTCTGTCAGAATTTGAACCTGCCAAACCAGTAACAAAATGTTATGCATGTTAATTCAGCAAAATATGGTCATTTAGCAACTGAAAAGAAGCCACACCAACCATACAAACTTTCAGATCAGTTAAAAATAGATAACATAATCATGAATAAGTGGCAAAAATATAGATATAGCAACAACAAAGTAGCCAAAACTGTTTAGCTTCAATTAGACTGTTTGTAAACCACAGGTATAGATCTATTTAAACATGAAGAAAGGCACCTGAGAAAGTATTCCCTTGTGAGTGTGGACTACTCCTTTTGGTTTACCAGTTGTACCACTTGTGTAAAGGATAAGGGCAGGATCATCTTCTGCATAATCAAACTCCAGCATAATTAGGTTAATAGGAGCTAGCCGCAAAATATCTGGGATTACTATTGATTATTGAACGAATTTTCATGATAGAAGAGAACAAATAGTGGAAAACACAAGTACAGTATAAGCAACAGCAGAATTCAAATATAAAACAGAAACTGTTCACCTTTAATTTTCTTTGAACTGTCAATCTCAGCCATTAAGCTAGAAATTGATGAAGTCACTTCACTACTTGAAGGTTCTTGGGAATCTATCCTTGGGGGTATACTTGTCACAGCTGGAAGAAGAGAACAACGAACAGAACATTTGGTAGAGATGTTCTCCATAATGTCATTATGCTCCTTGGTGCTTAAAATCATTGAAATGTCCTATAAGTTGCAGCAGTTAGAAACAAAAGGACGCATTGCATAGTACATAGTAGACTGTAAACATATGTGTTTGTACAACAAAATTTGAATATATATGTGCTAGAAGATATCAAGACTTCCCCCTTGCGGCCCATTTAAGAAACACCACTTGCTACATCATACATGACCCTTTGTAAACTTTAATTTCTAAATTTGGCCCCTGCTTACAACACCAGGGTGAAAAGAAATACATGGCATGACAGTAGAAAAATAAACATCTTTGGTATGTAAGCTGATACATTGCAAAAACGAAATAGTGTAAAAAGTCTGGAACAAACCGAGTCATTCATGACATGTAAAAGTTCGGCTTCTGGATAGCTAAGTGCAAGGGGTACTGCAACTCCACCAGAAAGCCAGGTTCCAAATACCCCAGCAACAAATTCAGGAGAAGGTTTAGCCACGATGCCAATACGAGCTCCACAAAGGAATCCTGTTCCATTTATTCCTTTGATAGAAGAATCTTTAATTCCGTTCTGTGTCATCTAAAAGAACAGTATAAGTGATTTTGCTAAGGCATCATCAACAGGCATTGAACAGATCAACAAAGTAATATTAAGTTTGTGTTTATCAAAGCTCTTTACAGCTGACTTATGTATCAAACTACTTGGCCACAACAAAATTGACTGAGGAAGAAAACTACAAAGTAAAGTGGAGGATCCAGTAAACTAACATATGGGCATGTTCTTTTTTACTTCGGCTTATGACTTTTAGTTACGGTTTATGTCTTTTAGGCTGTTTGTGTAAGAGAGTACAAAGTAATAAAAACTCGCTTGCGGTTTTTGCCGATATAAATGAAGTCGATACAGTGTGTGCTACAATCAACTTGTAAACTCCGCCTTGAAAAGACATTTCATTTGAAAACTAGTTACTGTAGAAATGTTGAAAAACAGCTTTTAGAAGCCGAAAAGAAGTTCTTGGAAGTGAAATTGGAAGCATGAAAATGAAAGCATATGTCCTTCATTAATATAACTGGAGTTTGACTAGATCTAGTAAAAAGATTGTACTGCATTTTGTAAAGACTAGCTTGTGTAGTTTAGTCTCTCTCTCTCTTTTTGGAAATGGTAGGGGAGGATCCTACTGAAAACTTGTGCAATTACTGTGATGGCTTTTAGCAAACATGCAAGGACAAGTACAGTACAAACTAATTGCTTGGGTGCAAAATTTAATTTGATACAAGGAAGACCTCCTCTATTTGAGATCTCAGAACCAAATCGGAGGGAAACACTGCAGATACTAACATGAAATGGTACGCACCCAGTCTCCCATCCGCACCACACCAGGACTGGTTCAGCTAAATCATAAAGTCCGTACTTACATGTTATTGCATTAATGAACTTAGTTGAAGGACTTCAGTCCCAACTTTATGAAATGAAATTATACCGTTTTGCATACGGCATACCAACAAAGGGAAAGGGAAAACTAATAAAGCATCCATTTCAGAACCTAGAAATAAGGTCAAGATAGACATATTCTAATCACCTAATGGACAATCTCAAATGAATATGCAGAGAAAATTAACATTAAAGTGAAGGAGCATTCGTACATTTTTGCTGCACAAAATATTGTAGACATCCAGTGCAGATGTAATGAGCTGGACGAGGCTATAACTCTTTTGGTCAGCTCTTATGGCTGCTGCACGAACACCATGTGCGGAGCCATGCTTAAGGACTTCTTGAACAACCTCCATGAGTGTATGAGTATTCCGTCTGGTGTTGTAAGCTGAACCACAAACAAGAAAATAAAAATATCAGAAAACACAAATCCAACAGATTGTATAGTAATTTAACCAAATGCTTCAAAATTTCAAATTATAATCATGCACAATATGAATAATCAACTGTCTTTGCATACTATAA